>OW796097.1:2671169-3364434 GCA_941860345.1 Chrysodeixis includens
GAAGATATGAACTTGTCACTATTTCTGTTCATTATTCCAATCTTTATATGGATGTAGACTCTTACCTCCTTGCAGTCTGCAGGCCATACAAAGCGTCGACTGGTCTATAAGGGTTGACAGCCACCAGTATGGAGCCCGCGTACGTGTATATCAAGCCTTGTTCGTATCTTAGTTTCAGATTCCAT
Organism: Chrysodeixis includens; assembly: GCA_941860345.1. Taxonomy (NCBI): domain Eukaryota; kingdom Metazoa; phylum Arthropoda; class Insecta; order Lepidoptera; family Noctuidae; genus Chrysodeixis; species Chrysodeixis includens. The sequence continues at coordinate 2,671,355 of OW796097.1, forward strand.
AGTAAAGCGGCTTCGTGCAGGTCGTGTAGTCTCGTCATGTCATCCACGCCGGTCGCCCCGAGCTCCTCCCGAGGCCACACCGGGTCCCCTTCATCTTCACCGTTGCCCATTTGAAGGGCGAAGGTTTGAGGCTGTAAATAAATTTAAAAAGTCAATACCGCAAAAATTACTCAAATTGTTGGTTATCTATTTTGAATCGTGGTCTCAATTATTTTACAAAATTGCATAAGCTAGACATCCGCTTGCAAAATTATAGTAATTAGCACCATTCTAAATTTCTTACCACCTCATATTTAAAAAGGAATAGCGAAGCGACGGCGGAAAATTATAAAGCCTGGGCCAACAGCCGTAACAGTGACATAACGTAATGACTGCTCACAATTGTATCAGGCCATCTTTCACGACCTGCTCTACTAAGATCGTTTCGCTATCGAGATCACTCAAATTCGTTTCAATTCAACGCTCGCTGGCTTTACATATTTCAATTATTTTGCTGCGAAGGCCGCGTAATGGACTGTGAACTGATTAGATTGCGTCGTAATGAAGTGTGTCGTTGCATACCGCGGTGAAGGATAGTTTGCGATTTGCATGTACATTTGTGTTACGCAGCGTCGTCGCGCTCGAGTAAACATTATTAGCGATCGTCAGTTGATTAGCACGGTACTGTTAACTGACCCCCATTTACACAGAGGACATGTATCGATAGATACATTGTTTTTTGGTCTTTAAGAGGCCTGTAAAAGCCAAGTTTTGCAACGACTTTCAACTAAGTAATGACTTTACGCCTATGAAAAGAGAAATTAATGAAGTTTCCATCATGTCTTATTTTATTATCTTGTTGCTCACTAAATATCCATGTTATTAATAAGTTACGGTAACCAATCATTATCCATATTGTATTTCTGAATATTAAATGTGTGAGACAAGAACCCATACGCAATGCTGTTCAATGGTCGATTACATGAATTAATAGGTAATGATATTGAATAGTATTCACAGCTATTGCTTCACCTGACGGATTTGTGCACAGAAACTATTGAAATTAATTTAATATTACATTTAAATACGGATTGCAGTCTAAATGTGATATTATCCATTGAAGGAGTTTAGAATATTAAATTGCCGTAACCAAATTAAAAGGAGTGATTAATAATCGTGCTCCGTTTAATTGTTATTGATTGTGCGGCACTCGATAAACTAGAACGTTCATTAAAATGACTTCATAATTGTGTTGAAGCAATTTTCTACGGATTAACATTTTTTTTTATAACCTAATGAATTTTTACATTCCGAAGTTTTATTCAATTAACTTTTTTTTTACTAAAATGCCTATTACCTTACAATTCATATCAATCACATTTATAAGGAGAGCAGATAGATCAAGGCGCATAGATCACATAAGTGATTTTATGGTAAAGAACGAAACGATGACCTCTTAAGTACATCTATTACTTTATAATCAAAATTACATACGCCTTAGTAATGATGTCAAAATAATACAGTTTATATTTACATTGTTAACAAGAACATCCAAACACAAGTCCTTCAACGAAGACACAGCGATAGGTCTCCACCTTCTCATAGTTCTATCCCCACTGGACACTTTCCCCGACACTCCGGACACTCTCTTCATGATAGATTTCGGTGTGTTTGCCTTACAACTGTTCTGTCGTCGACACACCAAACGCACCCGACATGTGCTCCATGTGGAGTTACCAGAGTCGCCAGACGCGAAAGATTTCAGAGATTCTGGCGAGCTGCGCGGTGTCGGCGCGAATCGGACACGCATCGACCAACACCGGATTACAAGCGTTCCTCACTTATCTGCATTTCGTATCGAATTGTCCACATTATTGGCATACAAGACATTTATAACTAATCTTAATATTCCATCTAAACTTCAATTTAAATGCTTTTTATAATCACTATTCGTAATTTTCCTACCACAATATCCGCACTTAAAAGAATGAAACGTGAAAACCACAGAACGTTTGATAGAACCCGTATCCCGCAAGTGCGTAGCGTAGTGGTTGGCAAGCCGAGTCTAACTGATTGTACCACATACCATGGAGAACTGTTATGGTGCAGCCTCTTAGGATAACGGCCCCTGGACAGGTCTAGATTAAGTAATACAAAGTTGTGATTACTGCTTCTTGCATTGATTGACGGTAACGATTTTATCCAAGATGCCGTTAATCGTGATGTCATTTGAAAACGTTCAAACACGTCGCGAGCTTCCTCAATATATTTTATTGATAAGTATCATACGTACTTCGTAGCTTTTCTATCAAATCTAATCAAATTCTGAACACTATATAATATGTACATATACATAATACTAACAAAATGTTGACTGACTTACAGACCCACTTCAGAAATAAAACAATGACCCAATCATATTTCCTGAATAATTAATAACACTAACATTTCAAGCCTAACTTTAGAATACTCTGCAGAAAATAAAAGTAAAAACTTTGACAAGTCTAATGCGAATTAGAGATTACCTAATGGGTAATAAATAATTCTCAATAATTACCGAATGCCTGAACCAGTTCCTGCGGTTGCCTCAGCCCGGGAAGCGGTAATTGTTTAGTTTTAGAAAATTACGCGTTCATAATTATGGCCGAGGTCTGGTGGACATGTACAATGAAGGATTAGACATGCTTATTATAATTAAGAAGGGATACATTATTATTGAGTCATGAAACAACTAAACAACCTACTGTACAGTTATCAAAAAAACTGATGTGTTTAGCGAATACAGGTGACGCAGGTCAGAATATTATACAGTTATCAAAAAAACTAAAACCGGTTTATTATGAGGACATCAATTCTTGTTCTCTTTATAGACAGACATAACATAGGCGGAGGTCCCAAACTAGTCGATAAAACTTATTCGTGAGCCATAATTAGAAACATTTTTTATGTCAATAAAACTCTATCTAAGTACCAGGCGAGCATAAATTATTAAGAAGCTGCGTTGTGTTGAGTCAACTCTCTATCGACATTCCACCAGCGGCCTTGCGATCAGCCGAATGCCTTTTCTCGCCAATCACAGCAGAACAATGTTCCCCGTCTGTCTTTGTTGCGATTATTCGCTTTTGTATTGTCGAATAATGGTTTGTTAGTAAAGACATCCGTTCTGATTGGCCGATGTCGGCATGAGATGCATTAAGGCCGCATGACCGCATCGACCTTGGTCGGTTAAGCTGCACTTAGTGTGATTAGAATATCACCGAGTAGAAAAATAATAAGTACCTATGTGTCGCGGCGGCCTTGTACCGATCACACATGAGTTATGTTAATCTTAGTTAGTACCTACGAAGTTATGTTACCTTGGCAAATGTAGTTATCATATCTTGGCAATAGAAAAGTTCTTAACGTTTTACCTGCATCCATAAAGATTAAAGAAAGCACGATTAGATATCTAGATAACCTTGACTATAAACGAGACATTTCCTTAGTTCTTATAGCAGGGTTTTTACCAACATTTTACACAAACTCAGCGAATTCCGAAAATAGCTGCATATTTTACGCCTTTACAGTTGGCTCGCAACATTGTGTCGCCTCACGTTTTGACACCGCGATGCATTTATACGTGACTGTATGCGTACAGCGTCGCCGTGACGAAACTAGTTTGACGTATTGTATGTGCCATAGTACTTGCTGCCAGAGTTTATAAACAACAATAGTTACGGGCGCTATTGAATATATGATCTATTTGCCCAGAAGGCACTTTTCCTATGAGGGTACAGGTAGTTCGAAATTTGGACGAGGGTGACAGTTTTTTGCAGAGTATACAAACACAGCGAAACAAAACAAATAAAAAATACGTGGTGATTATACTTGACGGCGCATGTCAGATTTGATGTTTGACGTTTCTGATTTTAATCGTCGAAATAGGGTGACAGTGGATGTCATTCTAGCGAAGCGTTGTCTGTGGCGGCGAGGCGGCCATCTTGTGAGAGAGATTGGCCGACGGCGCACCGCGGTCCCGACGAATCGCTTAATTTCGGCGGAATCCTTTACTCTTTTGAACAAGTGTTGATTTATAATCAGTGTAGAGATAATAAGTAAAGCCTATGTACAATTATTTCATTAAATTAAACTACATTTTGATTAACTTCGGAATTTATTGAAAATAACGCCCCTACCCACCATAAATAATTATTATGGAAAACTTTAACAACGAAGGCTCTCCTGCGGCTACATCAGAAGTGGGATTCAACGGGCAAGAAACAATGGAGTCTGCGAGTTCAGCGACCAAAATCCTATCAAGTATGGAGGCAATGCTATCTCGCATTTTTGCGTCTCAAGCGCCACGTTCGTCGGAAATCAAGACACCAAGCTTTATTGTTTTTGATCCTGATGATTCGGAAGCTGACGTCGAAGGTTGGTGTACCATTACCGAACACATAGTGCACAATAAAAATCTTGAAGGTATTGATTTATTGATGGCGCTCACTAAATCATTAAAAGGTCGTGCAGCAACTTGCTTAACCAGATTGAACCTCAGAGAATTAACCTGGACTCAAGTGAAAGAAACATTACTAGCCAAATTTTTGAAGCCAAAATTAATTCAGGATCATTTTGACGACATTTTACGATTTCAAATAGGAGGCAAAGAAACCGCCTCTGAGTCCGCCATGCGCCTGTGGAACTTGATTGAGAGAATACCAAAGACCGAGCTTCATGAAGAGGTGATCACTGGATTCGTCGTATCGGTTTTATGTCTAAAGGATAGTTTAATACGAAGAGAATTGACGGCACACGTAATAACTACCCGTGCGCAATTATTCCGTATACTTAGCAGTGTATCACTCAAGCGCCGGCTGGAAAACGTAGACGGCAATCAGGAACCCGATTCAAAGCGACCTCGAATGACCGATAGGTTCCCAGGAAAATGTCATGGGTGCGGCCTGACAGGCCATCGCCAAGTTGATTGCAGGAAACGAAAGGAGGATCCGAGTTCAGCAAAACAGGAACATTCGAGATTTACATCTACTCAAGACAAGGCAGTGATGTCCTGCTATTCGTGTGGAAAACCAGGACATGTGTCAACAAATTGCCCTAACAAGAAAAATAATGCTGAATCTGGAAGAAAAGAAGTTAACATCTGCGATCACTGCACCTCGAGGTCTACCCTGAAGACATCTTCTGGTGAGCGACTTCCTTTTCTATTTGATAGTGGTTCATCTTGTTCGCTTGTAACACAATCAATAAGTAAGAAAATTCCGGGTACTGTGCGCAATAATCTCGTTTACCTGAACGGTATTGGGGGTGATAATGTACTCTGCAATACCCAAATTTCGAGTACAGTTAAAATTAGTGAATTATCAGTTGAAATCAATTTCCATATTGTTCCTGACTCGGCAATTTCTGTCCCGGTAATAATAGGTAGAGACATCTTGGACAAGGGCTTTTGTGTAACGATCCACGACGACCAACTCATATTTAGCATGAAAAATGAGGCAAATATCTGTGAAATTAAATCCAACGTCCCAGATTTTTCTCAACTCGACACTGACTTAGTAGGAGACGATAGACAAGCACTTTTAAAAATACTTCACAATTATTCAGACTATTTTATAGACGGTGTACCCACTAGACGCGTTACAACAGGAGAATTAGAAATCAAATTAATAGATCCTCATAAAGTAGTACAACGACCACCCTATCGTTTAGCACCCCTAGAAAAACAAATCGTTCGCGAAAAAGTGCAACAACTATTAGATGCAGGGATTATCCGTGAGAGCACTTCATCTTTTGCTAGCCCGATACTTCTAGTCAAGAAAAAAGATAATACCGATCGCATGTGCGTTGACTATCGGGAACTTAATTCCAATACTAAATCCGAACATTATCCGTTACCCCGCATAGAGGAACAGATCGATCAACTGACTGGTGCAAATTATTTCTCGTCATTAGATATGGCAAGCGGGTTTCATCAGATCCCCATTCACCGAGACTCAATCGAAATGACTGCGTTTGTGACCCCTGAGGGTCAATATGAATACCTTGCAATGCCATTTGGATTGCGTAACGCTCCTTCAGTTTACCAAAGATGTATCACAAAAGCTTTGCATAATCCCATATCATCACCACCATCGTCCGTTAAACCATTGATATATATGGACGATGTCCTATGTTACTCTTTTGATATTTTGCAAGGTCTTCAGCGTTTAGATAATGCTTTACATGCGCTTACCGTAGCTGGATTTTCATTTAACCTAAAAAAATGTAAATTCCTGAAACAAAAAATAGATTATCTTGGTTATTCCTTACAATCTGGTGAAATTAGGCCAAACTCGCGAAAAATTCAGGCGTTACTTGATGCACCTTCTCCAAAATCAGCTACGCAAGTTCGTCAGTTTCTAGGACTTGCGTCCTACTTCAGAAAATTCGTACCCGGGTTCACAAGTATTGTTGGACCATTGTATCCGCTAACCAAACTGAAAGGACCTATTAAATGGACAGATAAACATGAGGAAATCAAAAGAAAAATTGTAACAATATTAACTTCAGAGCCAGTTCTTATGATATTTGATCCAGAATTACCTGTAGAGCTGCACACTGATGCTAGCGCTGAGGGTTATGGAGCTATTCTAATACAAAAAAAGGATAACTTACCGCATGTTGTAGAATATTTTAGCCGACGTACATCTGATGTCGAATCACGTTATCATTCGTACGAATTGGAAACTTTGGCTGTCGTTAGATCAGTAGAGCACTTTCGACATTATCTATACGGCAGGAAGTTTACGGTTTATACGGATTGCAATTCACTTAAGGCATCAAAGTCCAAAGTTGACCTAACACCTCGTGTTCACCGTTGGTGGGCCTATTTGCAAGCATTCGATTTCGAAATTATTTATCGTGAAGGTCGCGCTATGGAACACGCTGATTATTTTTCGCGTAATCTCCAGTCTAGCACGGATGCATCCTCATCCATAGCTCCTACCACAAATAATGTCCACTTTGTAGAGTTGCATGAAGGTTGGCTTTCTGTCGAGCAGAAACGGGATAGCGAAATCCAAGATTTAATTAATAAACACAATAACAGCGATTTTCCCGACTCGGTAGGACGTACGTACGATGTTAGGCATGGTATTTTATATAGAAAGGTAGAACGCAACAAAGTTACTTCATGGTTACCAGTGGTGCCACGATCACTAACTTGGACACTTATTAATCATGTCCATAACGAAATACAACACCTTGGTAGTGATAAGACTTTGGATAAACTATATGAACAATATTGGTTTCCCCAAATGTCCAAATGCGTTCGAAAGTTCGTTGATTCGTGTATAGTGTGCAAAGCATCTAAGGGCCCATCAGGCGCACAATCCATTCAATTGCATTCGATTCCGAAAGTGTCTACACCGTGGCATACTATACACATTGACTTTACCGGAAAACTGAGCGGTAAAAGCGATCGCAAAGAATATTGTTCGGTAATTATAGACGCGTTTACGAAATATGTCCTTTTAGAACACACATCATCGCTTGATGCTAACAGCGCGATATGGGCTCTCAGAAAAGCGGTTTGCCTTTTTGGTGCACCTAGACGAATTATAGCTGACCAGGGTCGATGCTATATTAGTTCAGACTTTAAAAACTTTTGTAATAGTCATAAAATTGATCTCCATTTTATAGCGACTGGGTCTAGCAGGGCAAACGGACAGGTAGAGCGCGTTATGCGAACACTTAAAAGTTTGCTCACAGTTGTCGAAAATGATCGCAATAAAACATGGCGCGATGAACTAGGTAATATTCAGTTAGCTCTAAATAGCACGAAGTCCTCTGTCACTAAATATTCACCAACCGAATTAATGTTTGGTATAAAGGCGCAATCATTAGGTATGTCCCAAATTTCGGCAACTCACTCTGAGGAAGGTAACCGGTTAAATTTAGAACATATACGAGACGACGCTTCAAATAACATTAAAAAAGCAGCTGCAGCTGATACTCAAAGGTTTAATCGCGGTCGTGCTAAGATCAAACCATTCGCTAAAGGCGAATTTGTTTTTATTAAAAATAGTGAAAGGAACCAGACTAAATTGGATAGGAAGTTTAGGGGCCCCTTTGTCATAACTGACGTTTTAGAAAATGATCGCTACGAACTAAAAAGTGTGAGTGATTCACAACGAATTTACAAATACGCACACGAGAACTTGCGCTCAGTACCTCAGGGCCATACTGGTTTACTTGAAATTACTGCTAGTCTGTTGAATGAAGAGGAGGCCGAGACGGCGCTAGGGGATGTCGAAGGGTTAGATATTAGAGCTGATGCATTGTCCGCGCATTCGGACACCGTCTCGGCTGTTTCCGAAACGCTCACAGCAGGGTCGGAAACCGCCTCTGCTTTTTCGGATACATTAACTGCAGCGTCAGATACACTCAGTGTGATTTCTGATCACGATTTAGATACGCTAAGTGAAGTCGAGTGCGAGCAAGATGGTATATAATTTAAAATGTGTTTTTGCTAATGATTAAAGTATAAGGAAAATGGTCGAAGGGACAGCGTCGTCCGAGCCAGCTCCGCGGGAGTGGTTGAAGGGATGCGCCCGTCCGGTCCATGTTTCGTTTAGAGTGTTGGAACTGGTCGAAGGGACAGTGCAGTCCGGTCCATGCCGTTTTTGTGGCTGGTCGAAGGGACACACTCGTCCGGTCCAGGTATTGTAAGAGATTAAGTGAGGAGAAGATGTCATCCGGTCCATTCGTCACAATGGTCGAAGGGATACATGCTTCCACAGCCTGATTATGTTGAATACTCTTGTCTTGGTTGTAATGTCAGATTGGACGAGCAGATAAACTGTGTTTGCATTCTGTCTGTTACAGATCATCACTAAAGAGACGCCCGAGGACGGTCGAACGTCAGTCTGGCCGTGACGGCGCATGTCAGATTTGATGTTTGACGTTTCTGATTTTAATCGTCGAAATAGGGTGACAGTGGATGTCATTCTAGCGAAGCGTTGTCTGTGGCGGCGAGGCGGCCATCTTGTGAGAGAGATTGGCCGACGGCGCACCGCGGTCCCGACGAATCGCTTAATTTCGGCGGAATCCTTTACTCTTTTGAACAAGTGTTGATTTATAATCAGTGTAGAGATAATAAGTAAAGCCTATGTACAATTATTTCATTAAATTAAACTACATTTTGATTAACTTCGGAATTTATTGAAAATAACGCCCCTACCCACCATAAATAATTATTATGGAAAACTTTAACAACGAAGGCTCTCCTGCGGCTACATACTTAACTATTAAAATTATACATGCAAAGACTAGTCAGGATACCTGCAGATTGACCGTGTGATCTTTGCAATGCTGTCATAGTTACTTCACGAAGTTCAAATCAAATCAAATCCTCAAACAGTGTTCATACGGTTGTTTGTCATTTTTAAAGATACCATCAAAACTAGACCTTATCTACTCCACATGAAGTTCATATTGGTGAAACACCTGTGATAGTTACCTGGCCATTAAGCACAGCGGAGACGAGTAGCACCCTCGCGGCCCTGTGCACCTCGACCAGCTCTCCGGGCAGGGGGGCGGTGGCGCCGGGCGGCTGGAACCACACCGACGCGCCCTCCGACCACTCCGACAGGCCCCCGGAGCCCGCCATGCTAGAGGACAAACAAATAATCAGTTAGATACAGACAATCAAATCAAGTCATTTCAATTCAAATTAGGCTACAATGTAGCACTTTTTGAACGTCACAATTGTAATAGACAGCACCAAATCGCCCACCCTTCACCGCTTCCTGTGCTTTCGCTATGGAAGAATAAGTGAATACGTGTATTCACACACAGTATTCACAATACTGGTGATTCCAAGCCCTACAAGGTAGAATGTTTCACAGGTTTGTACAAAAAGTTCAATGTAATGAGGTTCGATGATTTAGAATCGTTTTAATAATCGTAGTTATCCTACCGGCAGGCCTAGGTACTTAGATATTTATGTTAACCTCAGCAAGAATATTTTCGATTGGACGACATTCCAATAGCTTGTTTAGTGTTTAGTCATCAGATATAACAGTCCATACTACGAAATAGAACAGGTACCTGAATCATAGTGTGACAGTTGGACACCTGGGTGTGTTGAAAACAAATATTTATCGACCATTAAAATATTTTATTCGAAACTGCCGCACAGAAATCATCGGTTGCTACTTGCTAGTCTTGCTAGCTAACTGGTTTAAATTTCACGTTGATATAATTAAATCGTCACAAATGACCATTCATTATGTCTGATTTAAATTCGGTATCATTTACAGTTTTAGTTGACAGAGTTTATCTCCTCGACATCTTTGGACGAAGCCTGGCTATTTTATGTATTGTTATTATAATAAAATACCAAAATGGTTACTGTAGATAATTATTTATTCGTTTTCGTTTAAATCTTTTAAAACTAATTACAATTGAAACATAACATTAATAATAATGTGATAACAAGTTAACGAATAGGTACTATCCGAACTGTCACAAATAGATGGGCGAGGCGGAGCACCCGCAGCCGCACGGCGCCGAAGACTGGAAGCAGATGGGAGTGGGGGGAGGGGGCTGCACGCAGAACGGCTCCATCGGCGGCGGCTGGATGCACATCGAGGGAGGCAGCGGTGGCTGCACCATGACAGGCGCCGGTGGGGGTGGCTGCACGCTGATGGGTGCCGGCGGCGGAGGCTGCACACACATGGGGGGCGGACACGGCGGCTGCACAGTTATCGGGGGCAACGCTGGCAGTTCAATCACCATCGGCGGGTTCGGTGGCGGCTGCACCATCATGGGTGGTAGAGAAGGCGGCTGTACAGGCATCGCTGGTAGAGGAGGTGGCTGGATCATAATCTGTCCCAATGCTGGCGGCTGCACTACAATCGGTGGCGGAGGAGGCAACTCGATCACGATCGGTGGCGGCAGTGGTAGATCCAAGAGAATCATTGGCGGCATCGGAGGGTTCACATACATCGTTGGAGGAGTAGGTGGCGTCACGCACATGGGAGGAGGCGGTGGAGGGGTCACACAAATTGGAGGAATAGCCGGAGGAGTGATGGTCATCGGTGGTAGAGGTGGAGGGTTGACCACTAGAGGAGGGGAAGGCGGTGGCGTGACAGTGATAGGCGCAGGAGCGGGGAGTTCTACCATCATTGGTGGTAAGGGAGGCGGCTGAACGCAGAGCGGCGGGGGTGCGGGTAGCGTGACGTAGACGGGGCTAGCCGGGGGTGCCGGGATGTTCAGCGGTGCCGTGCAACAAGAGCAGGACGGGGCTTGCGATATGTACGGAGCGGGCGCCGGCTGTGCCGAGCACTGAGTCGTATAGTACTGCGCGTTTGCAGCATGCTGAAATATAAGCAATTTAAATCAGTCAAATTACACAAGCAAAAATAAAACAGCTCATGTCCAAGTGTGATACAAATTAGTTTAAAGCATAAAAAGTCAGCTTACCTGGGCCAATGCTACAAAGAGCAAGAAAAACATTTTAGGAGTCACCTCCATGAGTGACCGATGCACTTGAACTTGTCTTGACCTGCCAAACACCCTTATTTTATACCCACTTATTACCCCAGAACAATGCAACATCGATACAAATATGCAATCTTGATTAACAAACCTTCAAGTAATATTTAATTTATCGTATGCGTAATCTAGTAGCATAAATAGTGAAAATGAAAAAAGTCACGTCCTTAGAAGTGATAAAGTATTACAAGTGATAAACAAAAACAGCCAGTGTTGTCTTCGTATTGGCAGAGAGTAAAGTATGCAATATGTTGCCCTGAGGGACACCCCGACCATAAGTAGATTATAGAAGATAGACCATCATTTCTTATGATTGAAATCATTTGAGATGGAATAGTAGTCTAAGGACATATTTATTAGATTACCTAATTATAAACAGTCCAATACAAATCTGTCAGCAAAAGTGTTTTTGTATTCCATCACCATTGTTATCTTGTTGAAAACATTCGTTAAAGCGTCTAGATGACAAGTAACTTCATAAACCTTAATGACATAATGATTTAGAGATGTGAAGAGAAAGCACTGCAGTTCTTATGTCATTGTAAATTTAAGAATGCGTTTGTAATTGAATCGATCGTTCGAAAGATTTATCGCCGATCGTTCATAAATAACATGGTTTTTGCCTCCTTGCAATCGACTCCAACGATCTTTAAATGCCACCTTTTAAGTCCTTAGATTAACAATGTGTTTTCCTGTGATTTTAATGTCAGTCATAAATCTAATGTGCACTTACTTATATTATTTTCACGCTCCATTAAAAAGAAATAAGTATGCAAGGCATGTTGATTTAATAACGAGTCCATAATGTGAATGCATTCTGTTTTCCCTCTTCGTTTAGTGGGGATTAATGTGTCAAATGCAGCGTTGATTGACGCTAGAATATGTAAAGAAAAATTCTAACAGTTTTTTCTTCGAGAATCTTTCCAGTCAGGTAAACATGAAACTGAAAGACTAAAGACGTCATCACACGAAATTACAAGAAGTAACGCGTAAAATATAAAAGGTGAAAATACACATTATGTTTGAAAGCATGACCAATGCAAACGTTTTAAAATTAACAACAATAATTTATGTTCTCGTTTGTTGTTTAATTACTGTATTTAATCATTTGGTTTATTTTCTTGATGAGTAATATCAAAATCGTAAAATGCAATTAGTTAGAAATCTGTTCGCGCGACTGGTTTGTGTACATCTCTCTATCGGAAATGGTTTTCACTTTCTGTACCAGCGTCATTTGACATTGAGGTGACATGAAGGTACAGAGTAGTAGTACTATGTGAGTGCTTAGAAATCAGTGTTTCGCTTTCCTTGTAAGTGTGAACAAGCTCTATAGAAAATGTGTTGAAAAGGGAAGACTCGTTACACTGACCGTTAGGGAAATCTAACTAACATTGCAAGTAAATAACTCATGGACCTTGTTAATTATTTTTCCAAATATCTTTCCGGCTATCGTAACAGTGTATAAGTATAGATTTTTGCTGTCTAACAATCGTTTAAGAGAAAGTATGCCCTTCATAATATCTGAGATACTATAATTGCTAACGTCAGATTATAAAGATACGTATAACAATAACAAATGCATTGCTATGACCGCTAAGAAGTTTTGAAAAGGAACAGCAGTTTAGATTGGAATGAGCCAATTTCCTGCTTACTTCTTCGTCTTTAAGTCACTTATGACATAATTTACTAGCACCCATCTACATTCTCCAATTAACATTTCTTGGTATTTATTCCTTCAAAGACACCAGCAGGAACGTCATTTAGACTTCCGAAACATTCCATTACAATAATTTCCCTTACGCGTTTTCTAAGGCCATTTGTCTCACTTCACACCCGACACGAGACAGCTGATTCAACACATTAGCATAAGCATTTCTAAAGTTATTCTCGTCGGCACATAATATCAAACGCACCCATGGCGACCCAAAAAAAGTTCATTGGATCCGGGAAACAATGGTCCGAGAATCACTTCCGTCTGCCAAAGACGTGGAAGCCCCACCTGTGATGAATACCAATACATATAACCTGATCGATTTCAAATGATGCTCTAGTACCTTCGCTGTCAGTGAAGCGTGCTTTGTTTGTATTTGGTAGGGTTGGCATGGCGTTGTGTATTCTAGGCCCGCACCGACCTCAAGAGGTGAGGCTTTCTATACGCACGTTCGCTGCTTCCATAAGTTGATCTTGGTTGAGTTAATTAATTGTGATGAACTCAATACAACTCAAGCGCTTTGAGTGTCACGGTTAGGTTAAGTAGAATTAGCAATTTAAATGTGATCTAAAATTATCATCATGATATAACAGATACATACGTTTAGGGCCTGTCTTTTCGACATTAGAACTTTTCCGGTTTCTGCCATCTAAACGTACCACATTTTTATGGACAAATTACCATTGTGACAAGGTATGTAAGTAGAATAGTACAAGCCTATTCAAAAACAAGTACCTATTGAAAGTTCTGTAAACTTATCTCGATTTCCGGGCCAGCATTCAGTCGGTCAACACGGTTCTACTTTAGCGAACACACAAGATTCAGAACACGTATATTTCGTGTTTACAATGCTAAAAGCCCATTTGCTGTGACGTACACTTGACCTTAAACTGTAGGATTTTCGACAGAGAATGCTTATTTCGGGTTTAAAGGTTCTTAGCTGACATTATCGTAGCTGTTATTTTATTAAATCCATTAAAGTCATTAAGATCGTAAGTGATGGATTATAATTATCAAATTGTCGCTTATCAAAATGTGCTATAACGCTAGAACATTCATTTGTTTTGAGGTAGGTCAGGTTTCAAATTCTTTTAATGTGGTTAGATTAAGACATTTTAATCAGTTTTAAGACACGTGATTTTTTCAAAAAGATATCATTTGATACAATACCAGAAATCGAAGTTTTCTTCGTGTATTTTCTAAACCCTAGCAATATATGTATACGTAAGCTTATGTCCGCTATACCAATGTTTGTTTTCCTACAACAAACTAGAAAGTTACATACAACGCATGTACCTAGTACCTACTCGGACTGCGTGAGAAATTGTGAATATACATCGAGTAACACAACCTGTGGTCATAAGGGCAGGCACTAGATTACCCGCGTAGTGCGTACATTGTTATTTACGGCGCTATCGAGGCAAGGGTTAGAAATTGATTTTGTTTGTGTGTTGTTCATGATTCGTAGATAATTTCATTTAAATGTGTATCGATAAGGTAAGGAATATTTAAAAGATGTAATTGACTCATCATAAGAGCCCCGTAAACTACTTTTTATTCCCACAAAATATTGCAGAAATTAGAATTAAATCGAACTAAAGTTCGATTTAAATAACAACGGAATAAGGATACGTACAAACGTGTCCAATAACCCTACTAACTTAATAATCGCAAAAATTTGTAAGTATGGATAAATGTTTGTTATTCTTTCACGCTCAAACGGCTGGATCAATTCTAATAAAATTTTGTAGCTGACATAATGGATTAAAACAATCCTATCCAAGGAAGGTAATGTACTCGTATGGTTTATGTAGCCATAACCAACATTCGCGCGGTGTCCAAATAATGTAGACTGGTGAAGACAAAGTATTACACTTAATAAATAGTGAAATTATTTTCAACACTCGTTGGCAGCGTAAAATTTTAATTAATTTAATAAATGTACAAGACAGACAAGTTTTGTGTAGGCCTGTAAGGTAACGGTAATTCGCGCAAAAGGCCGCCAAAAAAGTATAACCGATTTAAATTGTGCCAGTACTGACATAAATACACTGGCAATTAATGAAGTAATGATTTGCAACTTTATATACAATACTCAAAGCCTTGCCAAATCTATGGACTAAAAAAAAAAAATATATACCTACCTATATTATAATATAAAAACTATGTCTCGGAAAATACTTTATATTTAGAAACATTAAAGCAGTTTAATTGTAGTACGCTTGAGCGCGTTTCTGCCATAGACTCAAAAAGAAAAGCAGAAAAATACTCCACAGGCGGTTCAAAAAAAGAATTGTTCTTTCTCTAAAAGAAATGGAGTTTTACCTATCAAAATGTCTTAATGGTTTATTGTTCAAATACATACAAAAACTATTCTAATATTTGTACTTTCATCACTTTCATTGGCAATTATTGTGGTCGAGCACAATTTCCTATGTTATTTTAGTTATTGTGAATGATTCGGGCGCGAATCGGGCGTCACACAAACATGTTTGGCCACAACTCCACAAGCAAGTTGGTCCCGTTACGGCTTGCTTAAATTGTGACACGTCGCTTGAGGCTGTATGTCGACTCGCTATTTTTACTTCTTTTCATAATAGCAACCAATTTCTATTTTCTGCATGTAGGTACAGACTATAGGTATTAAGGTATGCTATCTAAATTATAATAAGCTAAATGTCTGTAGTTTGACACATGTTTATCAATTATTTTTAATTACGTGTCTAAATTGCAAGATTTTTACAGATACTTAAGTACAATAATTTAAAAAGAGTAAAACAGGAAATGTCTTTCTACTTCTTCTAACGCAAATATACCAATTAGAACACTAAATAAATAAACATTTGTATACATAATTACAAAATAGTAAAATTAATAGTATTTCTACAGGTCAATAACTAGTTTAGATAAAAATTAAAATATACAGCTGCTTTTCCTCATTCCTAATTTAGAATACCAACTTATTCAACCGTCAAGTCTCGTTTTACTAATTATAAAATGATTTTCAGCCTAATTAAAAGTTGCTCAATATTGCCGTAATTACAGTTAGCGTTATATCATAACGGTTATAAGGAATTACAACGATTGCATTACATTACGTTACATACGAATGCGATCAAGTTCTACATACGGGTAAACTTTACGTGGTACCGCGAAAGTGTTACAAATGTCAAAATACAATCGTGAAATGTCAAAGTTGACAGGAGACATTAGACAATGAAGAGACCTTTCGTGAAGTTTACATTTCATTGATTTATCTATTCAAATTGCATTGTTATTACAATATTTTTAACTCATCACATTCCAAAATAAGAATATATTATAGAAAGTAACTATTTGTATTAAAACGATTACTCACGCGTATTTATCAGGTTAGGCCTACTAGTTTCAGACCCAACCGGAGTTGATGATTGTGTTGATGATGAGCTCATGATTAAGGAATCATGAGCTGACGCGGCAGGGTCTCAAATCATACCCGTCGTATTTGTATTAACTTATCAGTCAAGATAATAGTAATTAGACCAAGCTTAAACTCTTTTTGATGATGAGTTTACAGTGACAAGTGTACAGAGCTGATCGTAATATGATGCGGTAACTGCTACAGATGGTAATAGACAAAGTTACCATAAATACTGTTACTCTATTACGAAACCTACGAGCATGTAACATCTAGAAAGACAAGAGCATTTCAAATACCGAATGTTTCCTTTTTCCGTCTGGGTGTCATTTGATTTGTCACAAATTAAAATGTATAATTACGTGAAATTGGTTTGATTTTTACCTTTGTATTTTACTAAAAACACAGCACTATTTCGTCATACAATATAAGAAAAAAATATCTAAATATATTTTTGTCATTTTAGAATATGGCACTTACAACAAAAAGATTCGTTTTTTCCTACTTTGTAACCTCTATAACACGATAAGTAGGTATTATTTTCCAATGTTTCGTCATAAACTGACATAAGCATCCGACCTTCACCTTCAGACATAGCTGCATTTTCCGAGTTGTCATGTGACTTACTTATTCTCAAATGATTGGTAAAGCATAGACAATGCAGAATGAATCACCTTTAATTAACTGCACGTGTTGATTGCTCACGACGTTATTTTAATGGCGTCAGCAGATCTGTTTAGTTTGAATACAAAGGAAGTTTGTAGTGTATGATACAATAATAATGGTTAATTCGTGACGCGATACCAGGCTGCCTTTAAACAATCAATGTACCGTTAATATGGCGTCTATCTAAATATGATAAAGTTCTTGTTTAATTTAGAGATTTAATAAGAGCGATCTTTTGAGTCGATTCTTTAGAATGAACTTTGGTCTCAATGACTATTTGAGATTGATCATCAACCCTTTGAAAACCTGCAGTATAGAAAGAGCTAGAACACAGATATATTTACCTATTAATTTTAACTATAGACAACTTAAATTGCAATCAAAGAGCAATCAACCTGGCTAGCTTTTGGACTTATGCAGCATATAACCATCGAAACGAAAGGAAGAAGCGTAGAATAGACCTATTAATCGTAATTAAAATGATCCTACCAAACATTACACGTAAATCCGTCTATATGTTAATATAAATCACACTTAATAAATTGTTGAAAATGTTGACAAACATTTAATATATTATATCGCATACCGCATGCGCCACGCTTCACTGCTGTTTGAATTCGTAACGCATTGTTTTCACAGGCTAACAGTACTTAGTAGTAATACAGGGTGTTCTTTCTGATACTTAGGGAACACTTAATTTTATTCTCGTTGATGATGGAATGAAGTGACAAATAAACAATGAAAAGTTGGTAAAACTTTAAAGTACGATTTTTTTCGTAAACTGTACTTACTTGTAAGTGAGGGCAATAGCATATTAGGAAAAGAATCCTGAATTTGACATTACAGATCTTAATTTGTGATGATTAAACTTTTTTTTGGGACTATTAAGTTTTCTTGTCCATTCCTCTTTATGTAACATGTTGTAGCAATTGTAGCACTTACTTAACACCTACTTAGACGTGTGTAAAAGTGTCAAGGACTTAACAACTTATAAACTAAAGCTTAGCCAAGCAAGCAATGCTTACGCTACTGAACAGACACGTGCTACAAATAAATGCTGTAAGACTGGCCACAACAGTATTTGCTCAGAAACCATATCCCCAAAGACACATTTCATTTCCCAAGTAGGTTTTTATTTCAAGTTTGAGATTAAGTAGGAAACTAGCTATTTGCAACTGTCGTACCGCCTTAATACCACCGTGTGAATGAAACATAACATTACGTCTACATGATGACAGTCTATTATCCTATCATCATCAGAAAATGGCACACGGCCCGAGACCACGACTATTCTCAGGGTTATTTAACTGTTATCAAATATAATTTTATTGGAGTTTCTTGGATTATAAGACAGAAAAAATGTTCGACTTCATATAGAAACGTATGTCATAGAATGTAGCCAATATTGGAAGCGGAAGGCCGAGGAACGGCACAAATGGCGCATATTGGAAGAGGCTTATGCCCTATGGATTATAGTAAGATTATTATTTGATTGGTTTATAGCCTGAGTTGTAAACAAGTAATATTGCATTTTAGTTGTTGCACGAGTGGCTATCTCAATGGCCGGCAATGGACTGCGATAGGCTGATGATGATGTTGGTGACTTATGACTTTGTCACCATGGCTAGATCGACCCGGAATCAATCATGAAAATCAAGGCATGATGATAAGACAACGTAGTCAAGTTATAAGTTTGTAATTAACTAATTATGCATAATTAAAATTGCTGCAATAGAGAAAGGTCTCTATCCACCGCACATTTGCTTACCTCAGATACGATTACCGTAAACATTATCAGCATATTCCGCATTTAAGTCGTTAGACATCATTACAAATATCGTTTATTGCAATATTACTAATACTTAAACTTTTTTCCTGTAAGAACACGCGCTGAAGCTTCATTACATATGCTTTTTTAAGCAATAGTCGTATTTGTAAAAAGTAAAAAAAAAAGGTTTGTAGTTTTAGTTTTTCTTGTCATTCTAAAATTGAATAACGAATTCCTTCTAAAAACAAAATGTAATTAAACGTCCGCATTTAGGTGCGGTTGCGATGCGCGCCGGCCGCGCGGGCGTGGGTAAACACTTATATAATTTCAATACCATACATATTTCTCTAAGAAATAATTAAAGAAGTGCAACATAATTCATTGTTAAACGTGGCGTATCTGATTTTATTTGATTGCATAAGCGATGCTTCAGTGTGGGATCGGGGCCAGCGACAGACAGGCGCGCAACCGTGTCAGTAGAACAATACCACACACACTTAAGTGGGGGAAGGAAGTGTCAATAATTAATAGAAAATAATGGGTTCTGTGTGCGCAAGTGAGATTGCATTGTATAGCAAAATTTTGGAAATTAAAATATTAAATTCGTTTCAAAAATGTGTCACGAAAAGATCTCATTGTTATGTATAGTAGGTGATTACATTATTTCTGTCTGCTAAACGTTTTAGTTAACTTGTTAATAATATTTCAATTTCAAAATACGCAAAACAAATGAAATTACATAAGTAAGTAACATTAAGCTTTTCTTGAATCTTAACGTTGGATCAGCCTCCTCGCCTTGTTATACGAACAGCGTTTTACCACAGAATCTCATGTTAAAACCCATTACTCTGACCACCGAGACACACATACATGTCGTAAAATCGATCACGTACAAAGTAAAAGTCGATTGCAGCCGCTGCAAGTCGATCAGTTAACCTTGCCAACTGGACCATTTTCCAAATAAACCAATTTGCCTTTTGTAATTGAATAATTTATTATGTCGACAATTGTGCGCCGAGAGCCGTGAAAACGTTGCGCTAATGTTTGTCACGGCACGGGGACTGTCATGGCTCCATGCCGAAGCTCATTCGTACTAAATGGTTAAGAATTTTTGGTCATGATCTAGGCTCGAAATAAGTGATTTTATGAAGACTGAGTAGTATAGTAAATGGCTCTACTTTCTACTTAGTGAAATAACTCATACCTACTACTGCAGAAATAAACACATATTGTACAAGATAAATCTCGTTATCTTTACTTCGCGGAAGAATATTTTAATGTTAGCAATGGTCTTACAATAGATAGTTGTAAAAAAACCATAACAAATCACACAAAGTAAAGCTATTGAATATTCAAAAACAAAAACAGAAGACTACATTGAACTACAACAATGGAAAGCATATTGCCTAAAATCAACAATATTATTGTTTAAAAACAAAATAAAATGAGTCAGGCCATTCACTCAATGCCTGTTATAAACAAGTGTTAACAAACATGCTCACAACAACAAGTAAAACAAGCAAGGACAGTTACAGTAGGCCTTTGCATGTCAGCCCAAGTTTGTCAGTTTACTAAATACACTATTGTAACCTCAATTAATTGTAAATAGCTTAATTGTAATATCTGGTATTTCGTGCTTGTTACCGATTACCAAATCGGGTATCAACGTTCGATCGATATTGAATCAGGACTTACGAGCCCCGATATCGATCGCCAGTGCTGCCAGTACCCCCTTCGGCACCCATTTCATAACTTTCAAGTAACTCCGGTCGAGCGAGTGTGATCGGACCGGTATAAGAGTATCAATCAACATACGATTATTGCAAAATGCTTGTGAAATGAGCTCTTATAATGAGCATTGTAATGACCCAGCGTAACAGCTGATCAAATTAATGTGAAATAGATTTCACTAATCGAACATAAACCAGTTTGTTGAGACTTGAAAGATAAAATAGAGATCGATTTTCTTAACTGTTTTACATTGAATCTCATTCAAGTATGCTGCGTTCTGAATCTACATGACATGGCCCCATCTGTCTCGTGTCTGTAACTGTCTAATGCACAGTTGATACCAAAAAGAGTTTTGACGTATAGAAACGTGAAGATGTCAAAACGAGGATTAAGAACACACATTTCTATCACTTTTGATTGATTGGTGTACATCTCCACAGTTCAGGTAAAAAATTATCAACATAAAAACAGACAGTCTATTTGGCTGTTTGTGTTTGTAAAACAATACATGGTGGTTTCGCGAGTTCAGAAAAAAGAAACCCCCCAAGTTGTCTATTAAATTAGTTATTATGGCATAGTGAAGGCTTGTGAAAGGGCCGGCCACAAATTAATTGTGTAATCCCGCACATGCGCACCGCGTGGGCGTAAATAAATTTTGTATACGACAAAACAATAGGCTGTGGGATGTACATGCGATTACTTTACCTCTACCACAATCGCCGCACAATGGCGCATTAAGAGTCAAATGTCGTATAGCGAAGAACCCCACTGCAAAAACTGTAAACAACAAAACTAAACTCAATCGCAGGAATAATAAGGTTCTTATAACAGCTGTGATCCAACCAGCGTACTCAGAACCACAACAAGTAATAGAATAACTTAATCAGTTGGAACAGTTGAACCGTGACAATGAACTGGAAAGATCAAGTTAAAGTGGCAAATCAGGTATAGAAGTCAAGACAATGACTAATTGATAACTCCTCGCTTTGTAATGAAGGCGGCGCAGAGCAAGCGTGTTGTTGTAGAGACACGCGATGGAAATGGCAGGGGATGTAATTTCAGTATCGATTAACATACGAAGCTCGATTAACATTAAGTGTTACATCGATCAAGTCTGTTTATTTGTGTAATTGAATAGTGCTGTGATACATGTAATAACTGGTAAATGAGTCCTGAGAGATGTGTGCACGAGACATCATCTATGAAGATGGTACAAGCACAATAAATGCAAGACGTGGTACGTCTCATAATACAGGCACATTATACGTGAACGTCGCGATCGCCGGATTGATTGAATTGTTGATGAAGTTACGCACTGATAAGTTTAACATTCTGCTATAAATAGTGCAAATTGAAACAATCGCTAAACACGTACGTATAATTGTATTAATCTTAAAATTGACGTTTTTGATGTCGACAAAATACCGCGAAAATTAAGACGGACAGCTCATGCGAAGACTATGCTTAAATAAATCATAGACGTCAGCAGAGAAAGCAAAACGTGTAGAGAAGAGGAATTTAAGCTGAAAACTGATGCATAGTCAGTCTTACTTTTTGACAAAACTAATGAACACATCAGCGAGTTAACAAGTTGGCAATTAGTAAGTGAATTCACATTCAACAAGGACACCGCAGCCAGCTTATGGTCACTATTAAAATATCTTGGAAGAAATTCAGTCTACTTTTTCCACTTTGTGACTTTGTGTAGGTGAAAACTTTCCGTTTAAGACACCAAATAAGTAAAATATTCAGTTTTAACGTTTCTGCAGTACTCATGCCAATATTTCCTAACCAAACTGTATGTTTAGTATGGTAATAAAAACTTACGCAATGTTTTAGCACTATTTACAAGTGCAGCTATCATAGCACACACTTATGCGCAACGCCTAAATAGGACAAGGCTAATCTCAAGTGTGAGAACAACTTATCGTAAGTTATGAAAAATAATCAAAATCAAGAGATAATCTTTTTCTCAGCAATCACAATATGAGTGTACAATTAAAGGAAACCAAAAGCTTTAAGTGACACCTTGACCGATAAGGTGATTAATGGATTTAATTACGACTGTAAATCTTGTTACTACTCTTAACTACAGTCTGGGTTTATGGCGGTTCTTGTTGCTAAGGCCACAGTCAATACCTATTCGATTTTAACTTTCCTTACAAAATTCCTTTTGTTTTATATAACTCCTCACATATCTATATCCAAGTAACAATTCTTATGCTTATGACTAGATTATGATGTGTTCGGAAGTTTCTGCTGAACCATAAAAATAAAGTATTCCTTATAGCCTATTGTTTGTATCTAGAAAATGCGCTTAAAAGACTTAACACGTATTTAAGATTGTTTATGCAACAATAGCATTCGTTCCTATCAGATTCGATAGCTTCGTATCGATCGCGGATAAAATGAATCAGCATAAACTCTCATCAGCGATAATAATCACGTATTATTTGTTATTGGACCTGCTTAGTAACTGCCTATAACTGTTTTATTATTAACAAAAACTTTAACTTACGACTCGATTAAAATCCTATCAAGATATTTTACGATTTAAAATCATATTAAATCCTACATATTTGTGTCAAACAATCAATTAAAAATCGATTATGCGTCTTGCATTTTGACAGAATACAATGACGATTATCACGACAATACAAATATCTTGGAACAATCGACATTCCCATAGGGGCGCACATTGTATCCGTATACTTTCTTGCGCTTCCGTGAAGCGAATGAGACGTGTCGTAGTGTTGAGGAAAGTTGTCTTTGGTGCGCCCTCCGATACCGTTACATGACAGATTGCTTCATCGGCCGACAATATACAAGCCAACACTACTCTTGTTGAGTAACTGACCTTTACACTTGCTTTTTTTTCTTGATATGTCATACAAGCGGTATGTCTCCGATGGTGAAATCTGTAATTTGGGTGAGGTGTCCTTCAGGGATGTATTTTGGGTTCATTACATTTTTGTTACAGCTGTCTCAAATTTTATAGTACTTCTTACCTACTTGCATTTTTCAAGTTAATTCCCATATCGATCTATTAACGTTAACGATAATATAATTAATCACGCAAAAGAAAAAGTTTAGTAATGAGTCAAATACCAATGACTAATACAATGTGCACATTAGAAAAGAAATTATAACATCAAAAAGGCCGCTACATGGTGGTAACAAAAACTCGCCAGCAGAATTAGAAAATTACGCCAGATGTGCACGAGACTTTCTAACTGTCGGTCGCTAACTGCGTAACCATTTCCCTATTATATTATAACGACAGCATTACGTGTAGCAGTATAGACAGACACTCATAAACTGCTGGTTCAATTACGGTGATCGCGATGGCTCAAATGACTTTTAGTTTGATGCAATTATTAATTGCTAAACAATTTCTCAGGTTACAATCAGCCCAAGGATGAAAGATTCGTTACCAATTTTAGTAAAAAAATGTATCCTGGATTGTACCAATGTTTTTCTGGTTCTTTTTAATAGTACGCTTCTAGAAATTCCAATAGGCAAAAAAATACATATAATATATAGGTACGCGATGTATTTAATATTAAACCATACAAAATACTAAAAGCAAGTTTGAAAATTACAAGCCGTGACTCATCACGGTCTGTAGTTTTCGAAGGCACAACTGAATAAATACTAACTTTGATAAAGGAAGTGCATAATTTACTACAAAAACTTACAGTAATTGTAATAAAGACATGGTCATCATCTAACGACGGAGAACCGCACTTATAACGACCATGAAATATGAAAATAAATATTGTTTTTACCTTAAGAAAAAGAAAGAAATGCTAATATTTGCAGTAGACTAACAAAAAATCTTGTTACGTTGGTAATTAAGGACGGGCCTCGCGAGAGCAGCGCGGGCGCATGTATTGACGTGCGTACGGCCGGCGGCCGGTGCGCGGCGGCCACACCTGCCGCTTTCCACAGTTTCGGAACACTCCATTCAACTTTTTCCTCTTTACGTCGCCATTGACTCGATTGACATTTTTATTCTCTTCGGCATGTTGTTTTATTACAGCTGTTATTAAGTCCGGTGTATTTTATACGCGGTGCTCATGTTGTGGTTTGAATGGATCGGGCTTTCTTCGCATACATGTAGACGATTCTTATCAATATCGTTTTATGGATGTTGTAACTATGAAGTATGTTTTCCAAAACTAAGCAAATTTATTTATTGAGGTTGAGTTTAAACTTAAAACATAATTTTCTATGTAGGTTGCATCTCTGTTATGAACAGATGTTGCTATGTGACATTTTAAGCAACTGTTTTTAAATGTTAACTTTTTGTTGTGGTTTTTTAACCAAAATGGTGGGTTAGCATCACATAGCTCAAATAAAGTAAAGCGATCTACAAACATTTACACGTTCAATTCTTTACTTTGGCTAATATCTTACACACAAAACCCATACCGACATGACTACATGTTTTCTATCAACACACGATTCTATCAGGTCAATAAGATGATATACAAGAAGAAATCTCTCAGATCAATTTACAAAAAAGCTAATTAGTATCAATATCTCCGGCCATTAGGTCCACCTCAGCAGTCATTACTAGCATCATGATGCACTTGACACGATTTCCTGACACACATCGATGGATAATAGCCCATGGGTTGTCGCCGTCGCATCGCCAGCTAACCGCGGTTTGTCACCACCGTAACTACGTAACAGTACTAACGTTGCTACCAGATAATATGTACCGACAGCATTAACAACTTTTTTTTAATAGGTATGCCAAACTTTTTGCAAAGAAAATGTTTTTTTTTTTACTTTGGTAGCCTGTTGTGTCTCTGTTCATATTTGTGAGAGATATCAATTCTACGTAATGTTTAATGACTAATGTGGCCTCAAATATTAAATATTATTAGTATGTATGACGTAACAGTTTAAGTACACATTTTTCTCGAAAATAATTATAATTAGATTTTTAATTACGTAATTATTTATCCTAATGATTACTTCCGATTAGTGATTACCAGAAAATACGTAATAGCACAAATCGTTTCTGTGAGTTGTTTAATTACCAAATGAATATTGACAAGTAATCAATATTTGCCAGTTACTCGTAGTTGCGTAGGCGTATTTCGCGAATATTAAAATTCCATTCTAAAGGAACCGGTTGAATATTAAGTATATATATTATACTATTTGCTTATAACTTCTAATAACCAAACTTAGCACCGGTATGGACCTTTTGGACCCCAAACAATGATATTTATTATACTAGTTTAATTTGATATAGTTAAAGCTGAAATAATTTGCGTAAAAGAAAAAAGACTACTAATTTGTCTGTTTGTAAATGTACTTGTGTGATTTTCCTTACAAACCGTACTCGTAAACTAATGTCAGTCCACAACGTAATGTTTAGGAACAGTGAAGTGTGACGTCACCTAACGGTCACCATCGTCCGAAGACACAGTTTTTGCTGTTTTCCAACCAGACAACAGACGCATGCAGTTTATTAGTCTCAAATAAATGAGGTTACAATAAAAAGTTTAATAAGCATGCTATAAAATTGATTTGTTTTCCTGTAACCCTCATTTATACTTGTACAAAGTATTTTCAAGAAATAAAACGTATTATCATTTGTACTGTAGGAACATTTAGTCTGCTATAGCGGAAAAAATGCCGTCCATAAAAAAAATACTTGCAACAAGTAAGGGGTAGGCTGGCGAGCTTCTGTTTATGCATTATTCAACCTTTAAGCTCGATACCTTATTACATGGCTCCTAGCGATTCCGCACGCCTCGCCCAGTAGCTCTAAAGTGTAATAGTAAATTACAATAAACCTAGTAATCGCTTTCAATTCTCAACTTCATTCAATTACAGCGTAATTTCAATCGTGGAACGCGAAACGAATTTGAGTGGAAATAAGGCAATAAAACAAAAGACACGTTCAACGTCCTTTGGCGAGCGAATGGTCACAGTGCAATGGTCACCTTGACCGCGACTGGCCGGTCAAGTGGGCCCACAGCGGCCGCAGCCCGCGGGGACACGAATCACTGCACACCGCTAATGTTACGTGTGAGCTGGAACTGTGGAGCATAGAAAGTACGGGATCCAAGCAGGTGAGACTGTGGCTTTTGAAACCACTGTCGTTCTAAATGTTCGAATGTGTGTAGTAAAGCGTAGGTTTAACCGCGAAACATTGTTTTAGATTGCAAGCTTTTACGAAACATTAATCAAAAGGATTTGTTTTTCGTTACTACTCAAATATTGCGGAAGATTAGCTCATTAAGTAAATTATAATTTTCTACAGGATACGTATTTTGGCACATATTTGATTGTAACACTAGAAGAGATTTTGAAAGCCCTTATAAATATTCAAATTAAAATAAACGGAAATAAACAACATTTCAAATCCAATTAAAGTTATTGCATCAACACTTGATCTATAAATCAGTCATACTGAATATTAAAACATCATGTAAGCTACAATCATCAGGATGTATTAATATTAATTAACAACTTTCTCGCGTTTTCTTGCGAGTGTTACACTTTTGACTTAATCCATTGCAGCATCGTTGCTTGGAAGTCAATCAGGCTACAAAATAAACGAGGACGAAATTGAGAATGGAAGCTGCGTGCGAGAAAGCTACGTGGCCCTCGGGTCTCGTATTTGACAGTTCGTCAACACGCCAACACACCTTGGCATGCGAAAACCGAAATTAGGACAAGAATCTGTGGGCCCAAAACAATAGACAATCGGGTATTGGCCGCCAATCCGAATTTGAACGATACAAAACGAACTTTCGACTTTTGTTATTCAAATTCAGAATAGGTTCGCATGTTTACCAGTTTTTTTTTTAAGTTCTGACTGAAATGGAACCTCTTTGTCATTAAAGTGAGTGTAAAAAGGTTTCCGTATTTCAAATTCATAAATACAGATCTTACAAACTTTGTATTTACATCTAATGCAAGATTTTTTTGCAAACAGTGATTCATACATTGTACATTGAGATAAATAGGCGCTGTGCACATCACACAATTGAGATATCTAACAATAATAAATATATTTATGAGATAACATTATTTACTTAGTAAAACGATTCAGTTGCAAGGCGTATTGAATTGCAATGGAAGCTCTATTGTCTTCGCACCAGACTATTTCGTACAGTCCGAGACGTAAAATCAAAAAGATACAAAACTTATTAAGGTTAGGTTAAGTATTTTGGCCAAATATTAATTACACTTGATTATCAAGCTTTGATTTTATCTTTTACGATTGTATTTCTGTCCATAAAGGTGGATTTTCATAGATTTTAAAAGCAGTTTTTAATGCAGACACAGGTTTGTATCACTTCATCAGTAAGCAGTATACTGTTTACATTTTCATTGCAATACTTCGAAGTACAATGTAACTTCAGGTTGCTAATATTTTTATATATTTACTGAAATCTTCGGCACTCATCATGCTTTCTCAATGAGAAAAGACAAGTTTTAAGTAGAGAAATTTAACTTTTATAATTCAACAGCATACATATTTATTGCTTTTTCTAATTCAAAATCATATTTTAATGTAAATTAGGTTACAGTTTTTGTAAATAGGTACATAATTTAGACGTAATAAATGTTTAAGAATATAAGGACTGTAACATTAGGAGAAACTTAGTCCATTGATATTTCTTCGACACAAATGGATTTTGTCTTGACATTTATTTACTTATCATCATACTTATACTAATGCGATGCTATGCGAATCTTATCTACTAAAGTAGTAAAAAAAAAACACCGTGGATTTGCGGCGAGTGTACCACCGACTGCGGCGTATGTCTGCCACCCACGTACTTCCGATCTCTAGTGTTGTGCTGCGCCTACATTCCTAGACCTACATACAGATACTACGTATTGTGCTTATTGTTCACCGAGGGTTCTTGATCCCAGGTGCCCACGGCCGAAGGTTACATACTGTTCTACACTTCGGTTTTCATTTTTTTTTATTATATGTATCTACTTATTGGTAAGCTAACCGTAACATTATACCGTATATACTTACACATTTTTTTCAAGTTTACTTTAGCGGGTCATTGGTTGTGATTTTGTTAACTTTATGACGTGAATTTCACACAGAATTAAATATTTTTTAAATAACGTAAATGTTTGTAAGTAACTACTATAGATTTTGTAGGTAAGCCGATACTTACCACTTAAAATTATTTGTGAGTAGTGGCATTAAAAATATCTAGCTTATACATATATTTCTCCTGAACCGTAGATAGTACTGGTATTTTGCAAGCATTAAATTACCAACTACTATTACAAATATTTAATCAACGATTAAATCTCCTTGCAGGTAAAAAAGTACGTAAATTAGAAGTGCAATGGTGGTCAGCGGAACGGTGGTTTATACTCAAACTGGTCCTTCAAATTGCTAGGATTCTATTCTAAAGTTTTAAGGAGTGTAACATATTTAAGTAGTAAATCATAGTCAGCTAAATTAGGCAAACACGTTGGCTGCGTGCAGGCAGAATGTCTGCATTCCTTCGCCTCATGTGTCCCTGATGCGAGCGCAGTCCGCGCCGTGTTGCAAGCGTAATGTGTTCGCCATAAGCCGCGCGTTTTCCGGACATGTCCTAGTTTTCGCGCGCCATCTGATGACAGCCAGGTGGAATATTAAAACATCAAAGTTTTCACTTTTACGGAAAAAGGAGTGTACCTAATACTAAACTTTTTGTATCAGTAGGTATGTTTTGTATTCGCATTCCATACAATATCTTTTAATTTACTAGTCGAACACAAATAATGCAACTACAGGCAGATTAAATACCTAATTATTTTTTTTATAAAATTATAATCTTAAAAACCGGTAAGTAACCATTACTATAAAAATGTAAACACATTATTAATATGTAGATAATAAATGTATGGATATTATAAATCACACAAAATAATTAAAACCCTAAATTATATATCTTTATTATTTAATTTACGATGTACTTTATGCTATAAAACTAAAACTTGTATATTTACAAACTTATACAGGGTGTAAGAAAACTACTATAACGATCCTGAACAGGCGTATACTACTATCAATCTAAATACTAGAAAACGTATTTTTGGAGGTCAATATCAAAAACTGTTAAAGTTATTAATTTTTGTTCCATCCATCTAACGCAAAATTCTCCCCAAAACTCGGCAAAATTTCATAACACTGACAATACTCCACACCACCGCGGCATCTATGTGATCTATTGTACTATTGCTTCAAAGGAGCCGACCAGTCCAAAATAAAATAAAATGTCAAAAAATAATGTTATTTATTTTATGTCAAAGGAACCGCCAGCCCTTTCGGCGCGTGCACAACTACCGCGGATTCCTTTGATGATGCCGCCGACCGGCCGAGCGACACTGACGACACTCAGTCTCGTGTAGAAAGCGCTTCCGACAAGACGTACGATTGCTTGTTGTTTTCCAGCTAAACATCGTTATTTCTTTACCATCGATGACTATTGATCATCCTTATCCCGACATCAGTCTCGTGTATAAATTTGTGTCGATAAGATCTCCGAATAGTTATAAGTTTTTCGCGAGAAGTTATGGCGTACTCTAACGTAACTTATTTCAATATCAAGTGTCCGAAGGAAGTTTGACGCGCAATGTTGTTTGCGAGTGGTGTAACAATGCCGTCGGTACAAGTATTACTAGCATCATCTTCACATAACGAGCCAAATTGTGAGTGTTAAGGCGAGTCTTAAAGCCAGTACAGGTGTGAAAGTATCAGTGTTACATTAAGAAATGTGATTAAACGGTTCAGAGGAATGTTAAAGTCAAGCACGATAAACAAAATTTACAATTAAAAGTGGTAGCTTTATTACGCACGTAAATTGCCGGAATACCAGGTTGCTGGCCACCTACATACACCTGTAAGTACCATTAACATTGTTATCATCACACACACACAAATAAAATCAAAATAATTATTGCGACTTTAACGACTCGCTAAACATACCTAGACTAGTCAAGTGAATTTCATACCTACGTTCCTTTCTCATAGTTATTATTTTTGGTTAGAATTGTATTGCAAGGACCAGGTAAACGGTCAAGTAGTAGTAGTAGAGAGTTTGTATGACGAAACCGTTGACGAGATCTCGCAAGTGGTCATTGTTACGAATTCTCGATCGTCAGCTGACGGAGTAGCACGATCGACAATTCTTGATCTTTGATATTTCGAAAACAACTTATTAATCATCGTATCGTTTGTCGTACTACTACCTAGTGTAGTATTGATATTATTTTGTGGTAGATAAATACAAAATGACTGTTCAATTAATAATGTCAGCTCACGGCTCACAACGAAGATACCGCCGTAAACTTGTAGAAAATAGAAAATAAATTCAATAAATAGCATACAATTTTGGGATAATTTACGTAAAGTGTTTAACCTTGTGTCGTTACCAGTAAAGTTGAAATTGATTTGCAACGGTATTTTTGGCGATATGATCAAAGTATCAAACACTTGCGCTTGCGCTAGCGGCCATTCTTGAGTTCAGGTCATGACCCGAACTTTATCATATGTTCAGTGTGGCCACTAATAACGGTGGGGAAATTTAGCATTATGAATTAATTTGAACGGGGAAAAATCATAATCACGTATCGAAGTAAAAGTCGCAGCAATGTGTTTGTAACACGAGACTACATATGCCCCTTCACGATCGTTATAGTCGTTTCATTACACCCTGTATGTATAATTAGTACCTATTTCTAATATAAAATTTATAGAAAAGTAAAAAAAATGCAAAAACACCGTGTACAATGATGGGATGCCGAAACCCGGGATTGAACCGGGGACCTTTAGATCTTCAGTCTAACGCTCTCCCAGCTGAGCTATTTCGGCTAGTGAGAACTGAGACAAAAATAATCATCTCTTTACAAGTAGGTATTATACCTTCTCAAAACCGAATGTGCAAAAAAATATATTATGATTAAATTGCACTGAAAAAACTGTGAGCAAATGTAAATTTATAAAAATACGATGTAAGCTTAGAAATAAGGAAATAACTCAAATTATGTATTAAATTAATAAAAACAATAATTCATGAATAATACAGAATCAGATGTTTTAGAAACTTCAATAGAAATTATGAGAAAAAGGGACTGGAGCTGCTGTGGTAAGCAGATAATTTAACATGCCCAGGTACGACACTCCGACTAGGAATCATTCGCGCATGCGTGTAACGTTTCTGTAAAAACACTATGTATTTGTATTTTGTAAATTATGTGGAATGCTTATCGACGTTATTTATTTCTTGTTCAAATATATTGTTGTCTTATAAAAAAAGTGGCAACATGTTTAGTTACGTATAAAAACATTATACCTATACTTGAGCCAAATTCGATAAAGAATAGAGGTAAACAAGTCGTTGCTAGGCAACGACTTGTTTACTCCTAAAAGGCAGATGTTAACAACCTTTTCTAGATGAATGTTTTTCATACAAATATAGCAGAACGCAAAGAAATGACAGGTCAAGACAGAACGAGCATGCAGACGTATAACTCGATCAAATTATATTGCTACGTTTCGTTATTTCCAATTTATTTTTTCTTATTGTAGGTTTATGTCTTTTTTCTTAAAATAAATTAATAATAATTTATATGGTTGCCTATTAAACGGTATAAAGTAATATTAAAATAAATGAAATGTAAAATATAATAAAAATATTTTTGATACGTATTATTATACATAGTCTTTAATGAAACAACTAAACGCGAGCCTTTCATACTTGTAAGTATTATAATGCACGTGTTATGTGGTTGATTTGAAAAGTAGTTAAAATGTGCAAAATTGTATATACAAACGTCCCAACTTTATTTGTTGGTATAAACCAAATTTGCAAAAAAAGTGTTTTATCCCTGGATTTCATCCATGTTTCTTTTTTGTTAGGGCTATCGCGAAAAGTTAATGTCGACTTTTTAATGATTTTTCGAAATAACCAGGTAATATGCATGTTATTTGAGTGATTCTAGTGAAATATGCTGCAATAGGATTTCTTAATAAATAGTTAGCGTGAAAAGGGCAATAATCATGCAAATAATAGAAGATTTGTAAAAAGTGAGTTGTGATAACCCTAAATTGGTTTGTTTACCTGTATTCTTTATCGAATTTGGCTCAAGTATAGTTTATTTTTTAAATGGTTTATGCGTTTAAGTGTAATGCCAAACTTTATGAAAACTATTGAACGTTGCTATAACATTTGACAACTACATTTCTATAACTTCATTATAGGCGTTGACGGTTACATGAGAAGCCTAGCCGAATACCTACGTAACTTAGAGCATTTAATGTTCTAAGCTACGTAACTATTTCAAATCTTTTTGTTATAATAATTGTTTCATTTCTGTTATAACTAGTTACTAGTCTTTCAGCACATTTTAAAACATGCAACATTCGCGCTTGTCAAGCTGTAATTTATTAGCAAACCATTATGAAAGTAAATCGAGTCTATTTATTGTTTTCATTGAGTAAATTAACCACTATTTGAATGCGTCTATTAAATTCATTTTTTAAAAAGGCGACGAGCAATGTTATTATGTGATGACGAATAACTATTTATTATTTAAGGTTTTCTATACATATAATGTACAAAGATTTGAGGTATACGGATCTTTTTGCCTTGTCACCTTGTGTACCAACGACCTCTTGCATTACTGGCCCCAAGCTTGCAATAAACTTACGTCTACTACAGAAGGCAATTTGCGTAATAAACTTGCATAATAAACAAGCAGAGTATGTTTTATTAAATACATCTCGTGCCAAAGGTCACAGCGGTAATGATGGTGATCTAGAGTTCATGTTATGATATGCAATTTAAATATAATATGTCATACAGAATTCTCGTATTCACAATTTTTGTTACCATATTCCTCCGAAACGGCTTGAGCGATTTTAATGAAATTTTGTGTGCATATCGAATTGGTCAGAGAATCGGCCAACATTATTTTTTTATGTCCAGTTTTTTTTTGGAACATACCTTTATTTTCGAGAGTATTACTAATCGTACGAAGCCGCGGGCTACAGATAGCCTATCTATATTAATTATTAAATAATTAACAAATAATATCCTGTTACAAAACTAAATAAAAATCAATTCGAAGATGACATCATGAATCGCAGATTGCCGCTCGCGCGCAAAAACTTGGGGAGTTTTTGTGCGGTTCGTTCTGACTCAATTTAGTTGTATCTCATTCATGATTATAATTTGCAGACTGAGCTGTAAAACTAATTACTTTTAGCTGTTATTCTATAATGTTATTTTCTTTGTTTATGTAGAGTTGCGAAGAAGTAGTCCAATGCTATAATTTATGTAAGTTATTCGACATGACTTTCTTCGTTTTTAGTGTAGCTTCGTTTTCACAAAGCTAGGTACGTTGAGCATGCAATCATAATATAAGTATCTATATTACAATAAATTAATGTTAAAGTTTTTTAGTCAAACTTGATTCAATGTCTATTTTTATATTACAAGAACGGGAGGAAGAAGGAAACAATTTTTGTGACAAGCATCCAGTGCACGTCTCAACGTGATTATCTACTAGGTACGTGTACTACCCATACATGTTTATTATAAGATCGAAGCGTGCTCTTTCTGTTAATTAGTTAAATTGAGCTTAACGCGGCATATCTAATATCAGGTATTTATAACGGGATTTATCTTAAAAAATATCTTAAATTTAATAGCGTTTGCGTGCGTACGTCCAATTCAGGAGTTGTTAACACATCAGATCTTTAGTGTATTGGAGAAATCCGTTAGGAGTCCGTCCAAGTCTATCACGATCCAAACGCTTTCTCTATCAAAATGTTCACCACGACAGAATAACGATTTATATGCTTGAAAACAATAATATTTTTAGTGTTTGCAACACAAGGAATGTTTGTAAAACGTTGAGTAATGTTTACGGCCAAAGCTTTTACAATTCAATACTATTTCATGCAATAGATTTCGGTTTGGACCATGTATTGATTGTCAAATTTGTTATAATCGCCAATCAACGAAAGAAAGTGCAGTTTCTCACAAAAATAACAATTCTACTAATTGAACAAGGAAACTAGTGTTAACAAATACAAAATTTTATAGGTTCTATCCGAGTCGCGTCATATCACTATGGCCGATGGATTACTCATAAGACTTGACGGCGTGTGATTATAAACCTTCAAGTTTAAATGATTGTGACGCCGCAGGCTAACAGCGGCACACCACTTAAGTTTAGCATTGAATAGACATCTCTTGTATTATGCTAGTTACTATTGGCATTTGGCATAGCACATGTACACTCGTGCTTACGTGCTAGGTATTTACTGCACTAGGAGACAGAGAAAATTCCAAATATTAATATGATAAGAAAATACAGCATGTCAAGAATTATAGTGGCAGCTGCAACAAAACAAAGGTGAACTCTGTGCTCGCAGTGCCAAGAAAGGTTCCGAATGGTCTTTTTATACGGCATTCTGCAACCGCACGATCAGATTTAAAGTAAACGTGAATGAATTGAAAAACGTGACCTTACGTCACCGTGTCTATGGCTCTAAACTCCGCTGATTCAGTGAGAAGTTGGATTTATCAGAAAATGTGAAGTTCGTGATCTTTGCCGCTGTAGTACTAGGAATCGGAATAACAAAAATTATGGTTTTTATATACATCGTCACCTTTTTTTTCATACAGTCAAAACTTGATAACGGAAAAGTTGATAATGCTAGTGACACACATTGCTTAAGATTTAACGAAAGTTTTCCAAGATTAGGCGGAGATGATTCATGATAAAAGGCAGTAAACTTTATGATTTTATACAACAGACGCAGTAATCAAAAGCCACATCTAATGATGTAGATAAGGCATAACGCAATAATATTTAGTTATAGCTTTAGTCCATAAATACTTAATGTCAACTTAATTTACACTATTACCCGATTGGGTTGAAAGTTACAGTTTACTCATTATAAAGGAGATTACGAAGTCGTAAATGTCTTGGATATTAAATTAAGAGTCGCTGGATGTGGAAATTTAAAATTTCATGGGACTAGTTCCCGGGACGACCATAACAGGGATATTTCCATTTAAGTCCGTAGAGAACCGGAATTGGCGCAATACTAGACGTGTTGTGAACGAAACTAGTTCCTGAATAATTCCTGTCGTTATTTGTGATCAGTATTCAGCATTCAATATTTAGGTACTTATCCAATCAAGTTAATGAGAAAGACGGACAGTAGTTACTTTGGTCATATGTATATTAAATTTAGAGAATATTGCGACTTACTAACATAGACATTGTTTTCACTGCAACTTATAAGCGTTGATTTTGTCTTAGAATTAAGTTCTGTAATTTATAAAACTGAATTGCCGCCTTGCGACAAAATCCTGTAATAAAAAGTAAACTTATTAGATATTTAACTTACCCACCCGTAAATTAAATTACATTTTACGAGACCCATATACATAAAGCGAAAAAAGAACAAGGTGACCCTTGGTCAAATATTTTTTTTTTTTCTTAATACCGCGCAGCTTTTAGTATGTTATTGCTATGGCAAATGATAGGTTTTTACAGCCACACAATTAGCCATTTGTTTAGGTTAGTGTGATTCCGATTATTCCGTGTTCAGATAAAGTACAAGTCGTAAACAAATTACATATTATTATGTATCTTTCTCAAGCAGGTATTTAATTAATACCTACCCGAGTGCGGTATTTCATGTAAGCAGGTATAACAAACAAGTATACCTACCTACCTACAATTGTTGCAAAATTTTACCCAAGCAAATGCGGGTCGGTAGGTAGACTTAATATGCATCGACACGATTCCAATCTTTAATTTCAGTTAAATTAAAGCAGTAGGCAAGTATAAGTCATCGATAAATACTATACCCTCGCTCGGAATACATTTTGAATCCTTGTCAGAATTGACGAAATCTTGGTTTCAAGGCCAACGACCTAGCTTGACGGGTCAGAGGTCCCTTTAGTAAAAGTTGTACTGATATTGTGACAAATATTTTTAGGTACCTATGCAAAGATCTTTATTTTCGATTATGTTCGCAATTTTTGTGCGATTTAGTACCTAATTGATTGAAGCAGGATAATAATCAACAAACATTTCCGGCAAAAATCTTTCGTTTCGGACATCCTAGAAATCGGGACATGTCCGCCCTAAAATATTGGCCGGCCTATGTACATGAATCAGGCTGTATTATAAGCTGTACGTAGGTAGGTAATAAATATTTCTTTAAATTAATCGGCGAAACTTAAGCAACTGTTCTTTTGAACGGGTTATGTCTGCCTATAGCTTTGTGTACATAATATATTAAACAACGGGGTAGGGTCCATAAACATTCAGAGCCTTTGACTGAATTGCTACGTAGTTTAGAAGGCTATAACGCGAATTTCAACGTCACCCCGACACGTATACCTTTAGAAGTTGACTTACTGGTAAATAAGCGACGAGACACCCGAGTTCCTTGAAAACCTCCGTCAACTTTCACTAAACTTCATAACACAAGTGTTGTACACAACTGTCACAATATTATTCACTTATAGATAACAGACAAACACTCGTATAACGGCAATTTTCACACATATTTTGATTACACGGTTAAGTTTTTAAGTGATTCCTGCCCGCGGCCACCACAGCGTCGTCGGCGACGAATGAAATGACTGGACCGGAGTGGCTTGCGCGAACGCAACACCGCATTCCACGAGTGCTAATCGAGAGTACACCTGTCTCATTCGCACCTTCGAATTCACAATTTGACCGACAAAGATGGAAGTAAAGGCAATACATCCAACTTGTATAGGTAGATAGGCAGCCCGTTATTCATATACAGGTGAGCGCGGTATTATTAAAATAATAATTATGATGGCACATAGTCTTAATACTGTCATTAGGTAATTTAAATAGATAACTAAGTGATGCCTTGCATTACATAGTTAAATTCATTAGCTTTGTATGGTATCTATACCCACCTACTAATGTAACTTAACATTATTGTAAGTACAAAACAAGTTTCTACTTTTCTGATCAAGTGCGGAATTAAGGCAGCATAATTTTATTGTAGGATTTTATTTTTCAAACCACAACACCTAAGATTCTAGTAAAAGCTCACGTAAAATTCATATTCCATATGGTTGGTCTAAGATTTAGAAATTGTGAATGTTTGCTGTTAAAAGTGAAAGCATACAAAACGTATATTTATCATGTGGGATCATAAAATGGTATTTTACATTATGTAACTTTAACCCATTAGCTAATAAATTAATAGGTAATTGATGTTATTATTAACTTGGTTGCCCGGCGGCGCAGTTTATTCGCAATTGTTCCGGGGAGTGGGTTTTAAGAACATTATTGTGTCGTATTGTATATGAAGTACCTGACTTGTATTTAATTATTTGTTTGAGCATATTTTCTAGTAATTATAAGTTTTCTCTGAAATTTCAAAACGCCTTTGATTATAACGATAGCAATAAATGTTTTCGCGTATCGCTCTCTGCGTGGTAAAGACTGTTATGTAATTAAAGGCAATAAAGTAATGATCAATAGGCTTACGACATGTGGTGTAAGCTTTCTCTGTGCTGTAGGTCAACACTTGTGAAAACCAATGCAAATAATAAGACAGGCATTTATTACAACCTTAACTATGGGAGTTCCGGGCAGTCGCGGGTTCTATTCCAGTCAACATTTGACCAACCGACTTTTTTATTAATCAACAGCCACGGATATTTTTTTTAGACGTCCGATTTACTTTTATATTTTATTTACTAACTTACGTAACGTATAGCACTAAATCATTTTTTACATATTTTAGTTTTTTTGTATATTAATCAAACAAATGTGATCATTAGATCTAATCAACTGACGGTGTCATTGCTTACCCTACACACTTTTTTCACAGGTATACAGATTTGCATGGAAGAAACATAATTATTACACTTTATTTTATTGGAATCAGCCTTACCTATAATTCGCAATCATTGAGTTCACATCTTTATAATGCCGCCATATACGTTCTTCATTTTTGATTTGAACTCGGTTGACCTATTTACTGAATTTGATATTTTAACTATAGTATGGTTTTTTTATGGTTTTGGTGGAAATGGAAGATGTTTTATTTACCATTTATACAATAATTGGCGTTATCTGCATTTGGATGTAAACGAGCATTTTTGTTTTAGCACTTGTTGGGTGGTCCAAATCATGTGCATTACAAATCCTGCAAAATTAAATATTAACACATAATCACTCATGAGAGGAGGAAGACGACCAAAGTAACGATGGAGGGATTGTGTAAAAGATGATATGACTGCAAAGGATATTGCTTGCAAGACGTCAGATAGGAACGCATGGAAGAAGAAGACATGCTGCGCCGACCGCAAGTAATAATTGGGATAAGGGCAGAGGAATAATGATGATGATAAATCACTTTTTCTAAATTCAAACTTGCTTGTTTTAGTTAGATATTTTATTTTCGACCATAAGAGATTAAAATGAGGAAAATAAAAAACTAAATCGACTTAATGTGAGTATAATAATATTGTACTTATTTTTTAGTCGACTTTTGCTGAGCACATCACTACGCATAGTTACTAAATACTAAACGTCACTGTCATATCAACCGTAGTCACTATCGAAAATATTGTCAAACAAGTGTTTTGTTTTTGCTTCTTTGAATTTGTGTGATATTACTTAGTTGCTCTAGATTATTACTATAATGCCAAAAGTACGCCGCAGCCGTAAACCACCGCCAGAGGGGTGGGAGCTTATTGAACCCACATTGGAAGAACTGGAACAAAAAATGCGAGAAGGTAACTAACCTAGTTTAGTATGTTTAAATCCATGTTTTTTTTACATTATAGCATTTATGTCCACGAAAAATATAGTTTAATATAACTTTATTTTGCTTATGAGCAAGATTATTTCATATTTGTTTATTGGATTTTACAGTTACACAAAATACTATAAAATAAGTTTGCTTGGTACTCGTTTTATTTATGACACCAGCGTTATTTGTCATCTCACAATTGAATA
Organism: Chrysodeixis includens; assembly: GCA_941860345.1. Taxonomy (NCBI): domain Eukaryota; kingdom Metazoa; phylum Arthropoda; class Insecta; order Lepidoptera; family Noctuidae; genus Chrysodeixis; species Chrysodeixis includens. The sequence goes on from OW796097.1 coordinate 2,711,174, forward strand.
AGGTAGTATGTGAAAAAGTTATTCCTTTAGTCCTAATAGTGGCTTCTAGCAATATTCTTTTATGACCATCAACACTAACAAACAGAACTTTTGTATGTCATAAACATTACCTGATATTAAATGATCACTTGTTTGACTTGTAAGATGGTCAAAATAGTAATGTAATTTAAATATACACCTTTAATTTCCAGCGGAAACTGAACCACATGAAGGGAAACGTAAACAAGAATCCTTGTGGCCAATATTCAAAATCCACCACCAGAAATCCCGCTACATATACGACCTCTTCTACAGACGCAAGGCTATCAGCAGGGAGCTATACCAGTACTGCTTAGATGAGAAGATAGCTGACGCTAACTTAATTGCCAAGTGGAAGAAGACAGGTTATGAAAACTTATGTTGTTTGCGCTGCATTCAAACTCGAGACACAAATTTCGCTACAAACTGTATTTGTAGAGTACCTAAGAGCAAGTTGGAAGAGGGCAGGATAGTAGAATGTGTGCATTGCGGGTGCCGGGGATGCTCTGGTTAGATTCTAGGACTCTAGGAATAATTTCAACATGTTGCGTTTTTGTATCTCATGAATGATGTTATTCATCCATAATGTCATAATATCCACTTGTCACTAAGTAGGGTGTTCAGAATACACAAATTAAAGAACTATAAACCATATCTGATTATCGTCTATTGTAAATACTCCATAAAAACATTGTATCAAAAAGTAGCAGTTGATTAATCAAATTTGAAAATAACTGTTCACCTTTTATTATTAAACAATTTCTAAGTAAATGTGTTTTCAGTTTTCCACCACAATATTAGTAATTTTCATTGAGCCACCACATGCTTCACCTCAAGATAATAATTATAGTGTATTTAATAAAGGAGCTGTGGCTCTATGCAAGAATATTGAGTATTTTGTCCAAGTATGTGCATAAATTGTTTATTTAGTCTGATGCTGTATCACTTAAAAAACAAATACGAATTCTTTATTGGTTGTTGCACAGTGTCGTGAGCATGGGCCTCCTCAATGCCCTCCACTCGTTTTTTTCCCCGAACAGTTTTGCACGGTCATTGTCCCATCTTTGTGGTATTCCTTGGTATCAATTTTACATTTCATTAATTTCAGTGAAGTAGGAATGTGTGTTTTTTAAATGAAACAAACAGCAATGTTTTATAAATTTTAATTATTATTTTACACTGTTAATGACACTAACTAACAAAGGTATTTTAACTATTTTTAGCTAATAGAGTATATTTTATAGTAATCCTATTTAGCAATGAATACCCTGTGAGACATTATTTATGACTTAAGAAACAATCTCAAATAATAACAAAAAGAAAAAAGAAAATACAATATTATAAGTTGAACTTACAATATGCAAAACAAACATAAAATAACGAAAACTTTAACTTTTTAAATTCACTTTAAAGCAATTACAACTAAACAAAACAATATCTTTCACTTGGAAAGTTATTCCAAAATAATTATTTAATGTATGAAATACAATCACAAATATTATAATAGATTACTTCACTATAATAATTAATAACATAAGTAATATTAATTAAGGCACTTGGTTCCTAACCAATCAATTTATTTACTTAGACAATACTAAGTACAGTTTGAGCATCAGTTACGTAAATATTTGATTAATTTATATTTAGAAATAGGAGATTGCTAATGTTATGGATTAATACCTGGAAAAATAAGCCTGTGCAGGTTTCTATCTATGTAAACAATGTTATAATTTAAAACTAGATAGAAAAGAATTCAAGTAACATGACAGCCAAATATTCAATAGTTTCTGGTCTTTTTTTATTAATTCTGAACTCTATTTTTGTCTACTTTCGGCCATTAGCAATGCCCCTACATTAACATGTTAATTAAGTTTACACCATAACAGTTTTGTGTTCCAACTCTTTGGAAAGTTCCACTATCAAGTCCTTATAAATAATCGGGTTCATGTTCTTACCCAGCAAGTACAGTATGAACCAGTCGCCGAAACCAAAACGCTTGACAATGCGTGATATTACGTTCTTCTTAACGTATCTAAGTTGGCCAGCTATCATCAGGGAGCGGAGAGGCCGCAGCGAGAGAACTAGTACACGGAACAGAACGGCCAAAGTGGATACAAACGCTAAGATGATGAGCCAGAACCAGAGAATGACGAAAATCTTTTCATTGACAATGTTGAGGGGGAGCACGCACAGACGATCCTTGACCTGCAAGCTTCCTGAGGGTCCGTAGTTGCGGAGCCAGCACTTGGTGAGCTTGGGGAAGAACTGGTCCATGGGGTTCACGGCTGCGAAGTCGATCATGTCTGCGGGCACGCGCGGCGTGTGCGTGAACGCTGCCACTGCTGCGCCGTAGTTGCGAAACGCGCCGCCGAGGAATATGTCCAGCAGGAATATTTGACCAACCTAAACAACGAATGTCTTAGTTACGGTTTTCTAGAGTCGTCCTAGTAGGTACTAGGTACTGAAATGGTTTGCACGTCTATATTTAATAAGGCAACTGACCATGTTCAATCCTTAATCAGTAAGTCTATTTTATAAAACAAATTATGTAATAATATATTTTTTTTTGTTAATGAAGACATTATTTCAAAGGGCGAATTTGCCGATAAATTTGTTAAGAACTGAGAAAAGTGGACTAAGAAATTCAAAGAATATATGATTAGTTGGAGCTTACCACATTGACAAGGTTGAGTATTTCGCAGAAGGCGTACCGGAGCGCATACATGTTATGTGTATGTATGTTCGTGTAGCTGAGGTACGAGATCAGCTCGCCACGCCGGAACTCGGACCAGTCCTTCGTCACCACAGGGCTACCTGCGATGATATGAGATGAATTTTACGTCGTACGAGAGTTAGCGTGAAATTATTCGGCGATTGGTATAATGCAATTAATAAACTGCATTATACCAATCGTGAGTGACGCGATATTGCCACTGTATATCGCATTTGCATCTGTTACATCAGATGTGAGATAGAAACGATACCCAAGTTTGTTTATATTTATACAACTAGATTCTAAGTTCAAGAGTAGAAAAAAAATTGATTATTTACAGTCATGGAAGACACTCGATAAAATTTATGAAGGTTGCAACTTTCTACATAGAATTTCTTTAGATACAGGTGAATAATTCGTCAACTTAGCGTATACTTGGGTCAGGTTAAGTAATTTGTGCATACTTAGGTCAGCAGCCAAGGCTTTGAGCCTGCCTCCCTCCCAGATCTTCCACATGTACCTCGGTGTGTAGAACATGACGGACTGGCCGAGAAGCACGAAGCACACCCACTGGTAGTATGTGTGCTTAATCTGCTCATCATTGTCGGCCTTGTTGGGACCCACACCTGGGTAGGCCATGTTCAGGCCTTCTACACCTGCAGGTAAAGATATTTTTATGTAATAAGTTACCTTATTATTTTTATAGCTCAAGCCTTATTAGAAATTTTACATACTTTATATGTATAATTTATAATAAGGCTTGATTTTATCCATCATATTATTAGTATTTGCAAATCTTATCCGATCCACAAGGGATCCTGAAATTTTAATTTTAATATATTAAAGATATTCTAATTCAATATGATAATGATTATGTAAATAATAAATAATGATTCAACTTATCCATAATAATGTAAGCAAAATACTAATATGGCTTACAATACATAAGAAGATTTTTTGTAATGATAAGACTAATGAACCAATAGAATAAAATAAACTTGCACCAATATAAAGAGATAATATAAATTAGTGATATAGGCTGCATAGCAACAACTGGATGGGCGAACCATGATTAAGTTATGAAAAATAGACAACCGCATACAAGAGACCACAAAATGCATACATGCACAAAATGCATTTTGTTGATTTGATAGATGTTCAAAATAAAAAAGATACAATGATCTGTTAAGTAGGTAAAGGTAAAAAAATTTAGATGTTAGGGATAATACTGTGTATATAAAGAAAGTTGAAGATAAAGATGCACACTTGATATAATTTGGTTAGTGGGTCGTCTTAGGGGCGGATTTTATTTATTATATCAAGTGTGCATCTTTATCTTGGAAAAATAAGCTGGTTAATAACTAAGCTGCTTTAAACCTAGCTAAAAATAATCAATTTTTAAAGCATTTCAAAAGTCTTATCTCTTCAGATTTTTTTGAAGAATCTCTTTGTCTCTCATTAATCATGCTATTGAAAAAAGTGCACTCAGTTTTAAGAGTCCCCACGCTTTACACAAATTGTTAGGTACCTTCAGTTTCAGCCTTATTTGAATCTTACTTTTTATTAAGTACAAATTTTTTTTAAGTCTAATGGTTTTACACATTAAAAGCGCTAGGACTTTACAGAACTGATTTCAAAAAACAGAAAAATACTGACCAACAAACCGGCTTTTCAGCGTGTATGTCCCGTAAATCCAACAGTAACTGTTGATGGCATCCTTATCGCTGTCTTTCTCAGAATCGCTCATACAGTGGATAGGCTCACCGAAGAACTGTTTCGAAGTCACCAACAACGTAAATACAAGCAGCATTATTACAGTCACCTTGTAGTGCATACGGAAAGCATTGTTGTCCGTACAAACATTTTCAAACTTCAAAAATGCCCGAAAGGGCATAAACAAATCAATCATTTTGAAAACTTATATTTTAATTGCAACTCTTTAACACTTCGTCGCACTCAACTAGAAAACTGAACTTACTGAACAAATCGAATTAAATGAACAGAAAATGTCCGTTTTATAGTTTGTCTACCCGCGAATATTTTGTTCAGTCAAAGCGTTTTCACAACACCAAGTTGGCAACCGTATTGACAACTAACAGGAAATGAGGAAACGGGATCTGATGTCAATAATGGAACCTCCAAATGTATTAATTTGTAAATAATAATATTAAGAATATTAGTGATTAATAATTTCATCATCATACCCCTGCCCTTATCCCAATTATTTATTTGGGGTCGGCGCAACACGTCCTCTAGACGTGTTGCTTAAAGTTTTGGCTATGGTTTTATAGTCGGCCGCCTGCCTGACACTAACCCTCTTTGGGAATGCGATTGTTGGTTGTTTACCCGCCACCATTCGGGTGACCCAAGGTGCTTGGTACAGTGCACTGGGTCTTAAGGTCCATTAGTCGCCTTTTACGACACCCAGTGGAGGATATGGGGTGGTGCTATTCTTTATATCCGGACACCACACGGAAAAGTAGTGATTAATAATTTATTACTTGGTAAAATGTATAATTATACTTACAAATTTTAAAACCAATATTTTTATAATAAAAACAAAATAATTCGGTGTATTAAATTTTATTGTTATTTTGAAATAAATTATTTGTCGTAATTTCATAGATTAATAACGCATAATTTATATTTTCTATGGTTGTAACGATTGAGTAATACTGTCCGTTGAAATGTTTATGAACTTCTTTCTCACGAATCTGCTATACTGGTTTTAACTCCTGAGTTAAATAAATGTGGATAGTGTTTATTTAGGAGCTTTCCTTTTCTTGCAAAGGGTTGCATAATTATGTACTTAACATCAGTTGCGTAAAATTAGTAAATTTTTTACAGTCCAGGTCTAAATCAGTTAAGTATATTCTTCAGTTTATTTTTACTAAGTTTGAACTAATACGGAAGGTATAATGATTTATGTTAAGAAAATAAAATTCGGAGTTTCTTGGTAACACAAACTTTATTGGCATTCTTACTTACCCTCACTTATGTACATGAAAATCACGTTTCTCTATAATTATCACAAACACCATTCTTAAAAATATATTAATAACATTAAATTATTTGCAACTTAGGGAATGTAAGTAAATTACTAATAAATAAAAATGTTAATCTACGACTTTTTAAATGATTAGGTATTGAGCAATAATGATGAAGAATTTCTAACGTAAATCAACTTTGACAAACTGAAAGAACTTGATAAAGAAAAGCATATATATAAACACATCTCATTGTTTAATTTACTCCAAAATCTTACGCACAAACATCGTTTGTTATCAAAACCTGATGAATTAATTAACTATTCTTTCACCGCGAAAGGGAAAATTAGGCAATCTTAGACAAATTTTCCCTAATTTACTGGTTAAATTATTTATTAGTGTAACGTTGGAATAATTTGACTGTAAATAAATATAAAGAGAGACAGCCGTGGCGTGGGTTATTCGCAAAAAGCGTACATTTCATTTACGCTCTAATTCAAAGGTTTTTTTAAGTAGCAGCATGATTTTTACCTAAAACTAGACATAGAAAATTTTAACGCGATAGCTTATTATGCTAACTTAATACCACTGAAATATATAAAAAAATGTTTTGTACAGTGCTATAAGTAGGATAAGTAACTTCATGGACATTAACAAGACAGCGTGGTGCAATGTGAATCTACTTAAGATTTGCTCTGAAAAAATCTTTGGCATGACAAAAACTTTAATTAAATTTTATATTAAGTCAAATGTATTTCTAATTAAATTTGCTAGACTATCGGACCGTAGACTTTTACGATGCGATAGTAGAGGCATAAAGAGCTTTATTAAACTTTAAGTAGAAAAAAGTGGTTATGTCAAATGAATATTTCCAAATAAGTATTTGCTTTGAACAATCTGGATTAGTAATTTGCTTATAAAATCAGTAAAAAATGCATACTTAATATTTAAGCGAGACTAGTTTAGTGATTTATACATAAACGTATGAATTTTCAGGGAGCATGATAAAATGAATTTAATATTAATTAATTGACCTTCACTTATCTCGCCTTTCAGTGGCGGATCTAAAAGGATTAATAAAGGGGTAAAACCATGGCCTCATTAGTATCTATCAGATTACAATGATTGCTGTGAAAATCGATCCAATAATTTTCACTAATTAAATTTAATAAATAAGTTTACCAATTCAGATTTCTTAAGAGTTCACTAATAACGCTCCCCTCTTCCAAAAAGGCATCCTGGGTCAACCACTGACGCTCCTAATATGTTATAGGCCATAACTTGCATATACGAAATAAACATAATATTTAACTTAAGTATAGATACTTAAGTTTAACCTTGAACCACACTAAATTAGCGTGAAGATACTTCTTGACTCTAAATCTAAGTATAAAAGGGTCCCCGTCCAAATTACACTTACCGTAGTTATTATTAACTCTCATAAGAACACACGTAACATGTCTAAACAATGTTTCAAAAAGCAGTCTGCGCGCTCTTGCGTAAAAAGTCATGTCAAGCTAATTTACTTAGATGTTTGTGACAGGTGTTGAGCTTCTTATATTTATTTAATAATGAAATTGGAGTGAGGCTTTTTATTCTAATGTCCAGTTTCGAGATAAACTTTGAACACTTGATGACTGTCGCACACCGTGTGTTAGAGAAACGCTCCCAAAGTTATCAGGTAATGTAAAAATTGAATAAAAAATCCTTTTCTTTGCGATACTGATAACACTCATAAAGAAGTTGTTTTAACGGGTACGTTTTCTTTTCTGAATCATCTTAAGTGGCATTTTGTACTATTTTCTATTCCGTTTTCGGGAGCATCCCCTAACCGGTATTCGCAACGAGTTTAATTAATTAAACACTTAAAATATTAGCCTAAACTTATAATTTACTCTTAACAGTAACTTCGTTGCTTGGTTCTTCGAATGCCATGTTTGCTAATGCAAATATGTTGTCGGGGTCCAAGGTTTTCTTAGCTGCGAGGAGTAGCTGCCGGCCGGGCTCACTCACCGTGTCCGTATACCACTTCTTGCGGAGTTTACCGACGCCATGATGGTGGGATATTGAACCTGTGACAAAAAAAAAATACTTAAAACTTACACTTACAACGATAAAATTTAAAAATAAACGGTATTACTCAGTCGTTTATATTGTTTAAGCGCTTAGACACTCAATTGACTTATTTTATTCTAAAAACAAACCAGGATGGCCAACGTTATAAAATAAATAAGTAAGCTTACCTCCGCAGGCAATGATTTCGTCTCTTGCAGCCTCTTCGATCTCTTCGTAAGTGTTGACAGGGTCGGAGACCTGCGCCGTGTTGTGGCCGAAGTAGAAATAAATGCAACAGCCTGCGTCGTACCTGAAATTATTTACGAAGTAATTTTTAAATGACTATGAAATAAATCGCTTAATTTTATTAAGTACAGTGAACAAGAAAATTGGATCCATAAATTAAAAAGATTTTGGAAAATAGACATTATATTATTAAACTGGCTCTGTTCAAAAAGTGAAATACACGGATTTTTTCGACTGGCAGTGGGAAAAATGTGACCTATAGTGTGGACTAGGTAAAAAAAACGTTTTGACCATGGAGTTTCGGCGTAGGATAGAATTTCCACCTCTTCTTGTGACTGTGTAGTGTCATAAGAGACTTAACCAAAATTACAAAAAATAAGAGAGTAGGTTGAAGGGCTTTCTTTAATAACGCAGCCAGAGTGGTGTCTAGAATCACCCCTTTCCTACAAGTAGGGGCCCTGTGTCCAGTGTACTGCGACAGGCCGATTGATTATAATAATGATAAGATAGTAGTGTACTAACGTCTGCGTGAGCCTGTGCGAGATGAGGTACTTGGAGATGCCGCGTCGCGCGCACTCGTCGCGCACGCGCTGCTTGACGTTAGCGCACAGCGCCAACGTGCGGTCCCACGGGACGGACGTCTCGAACGATTCCGCTACCACGTCGTATTCTATGGCCACGTCCTGAGAAACGTAAGGTAGATAAATATATATGGGTTATTCAAACATCAACTTGCAGAGCCCTATGTCCAGTAGTGGACTGCGATAGGCTGATGATGATGATGATTGAAACATCAGCCAGAGTTGCGCAAAGCATGCGCTAGCGATCCTGCAAATCTGGCTTAGGCAATAGAAGTAGCCTGGGGTGTTTTTAGTCGGTGGGTGTCCTACATATACCCGCGCTGTGCCCTCGGTGTGGGTTGAAGTAATTCAAACATCATCAAGAGGTAAACTGTTGTGACGTAGGGGGATATTTTCTTGATCTAATAAACCGATTTTGGAAAATTGTTTACTTATCGAAAGTCACGCTCTTTGTGCTTCATATTAACAACAAGTTTATTATTTGGGACAAAACCATCATTGCAACTCCTCCTAGGAAAATCATACTGTCTTGGAACCTCAAGAAGGAATAGGATGGGAGGAGCAGTATCAGCTAACTTGTAGATATAAAAAAGAAACTTTGTCCCAACTCACCCTTAAATACGCGATGACGAAGGTGAGCGTGTAGCCGTTCTCGCCGTTGGTGGCGCCGGCGGGGATGCCGCCGTACTTGGCGGCGATGGCGTTGAGCCTCTTCTCGCGCTCCTTGACCTCGTCGGCCGAGCCCTCCATGAGCAGCGTGACCACGCACAGCTTGCTGGGGTCGAAGCCCTTGATCTTCGTGATGTAGAGGCGCTTCAAGCCGTCCAGGAGTACTCCGCCCCATGTGTTCTCCGTTTTCAAGGCTTGCCCGAAACGGAACTGAGGATAATAATTGACGATTATTAGACTGACAACTCTAAAATCTGTCGCATTGTCGAAGTTCCTAGTGAAAAAGTTTTAGCAATTTGCTGAACAGCAACTGCTATCTTAAATGAGAAAGTATATTCTTCTTGTGTCTTACTTTAAACAGGACAAACATTTAACAAACTAGATCGCGTTGTGTGATAATAGTGGAGTATCTGGAGCTAACACGAGTGGTGTAGTGGTGTGTACCTGTTCGTTGTCCATGAGGCGTATGCTGGAGGGCTGCAGGCGCTGGCGCGCGACGTCGCGCTCGAAGTGGAAGCCCGCCTCCCAGTCCGGGAACACCAGCGACCCGTAGCGGACCACGGGCGGCAGCGGACGGATCTTTAAAGTTACCTGCAATATCATCATTTAGGATAGTCCTTTTATGGATGAAAAAACGCATGCCCAAACCACCCCAAATGTTTCAAATTCTTTAGTTCTCTCCAGACTGATTTCGGCCACGGCGGCCAGTGTTACCCCAACCAGCTTCGCAGGACATATTTTGGTGCACAAGCTTGTGCGCAAACACAGGTGCACTCTCTGTTCCTTTACTCTCATAGTCCAATAGGACGGCAATCCGACACGACCGGAGAGAGATCAGGCGTAGGACCCACATTTTTACGTGCCTTCCGAAATACAGAAGCTGTGATATATTTATTTGTAAACCGCACACAACATTCGAAAAGTCGGTGCGTGCCATGGGCATCGAACTCGAGACCCTTGACTTGCAGTCCTATGGTCTTACCACTACGCTATCACAGCTTCATAATTTTTAGTAATAAGGTAGAAAGAGAAGAGGAAAGTAATAGAACCTCGGTAACAACGCCGAAGCAGCCCTCTGAACCCATGACGATGTGCTCAAAGTCGGGCCCACACGAGATACGCGGCACGCGACAGCTCTTCTCGATCACACCGCGAGGGGTCACCACCTGTAAAACATTTTTTTCCTTATAACACTAAGCCAAAATTTAAAAAAAATATACTTACACTTTAATTTAGTGTACGAACTCCTTTTTTCGAGTTTTAGAAATCACTCCTACTGTACTCAACGAACATGACATCGTGCAGTACTTTACCTTGGTCTGCACGATAAGGTCCTCGATATTCCCGTAGGTATTCTTCTTCATGCCGCTGGCGCGCGTGGCCACCCAGCCGCCAAGTGTGGAGAACTCGTAAGAATCCGGCTCGTGGCCCACTGTGAAGCCGCGGGCTCGCATTTCGCGCTCCAGGTCCTGGCCTATTATACCGGCCTGGAAAATAAATAAATACAATATTTTATTATTTTTAGAAAATTAAGTCTGTGGATTACTTATTTCTCAAGATGGCAACCTGGCGTTTGGACTCATTTGCGTGGACTGTACTACTGTACTGGACTGACCGACTACTTCTCGGGTAGTCGTGCAGAATATTGAAAATCTTTTCTAATTTCAGTTAACTGGCCAAAATGGCTGCAGAAATTGAGGTGGGGTGACAGGTCTACTTGGTAGCTTCTTTGCATAAAATATAACCTAGTGTAAGGTTCTGAAAGATAATGATGCTAAAAACAAAAATTAAATCAAATTATTGATATATAAAAGATTCTTGGTGTCGCGCAAAGCATACGCAAGCAAACCCGTGACACTGACCAGGGGAATAAAGGGCATAACGTCCCTTGCCCTCAGCGGGGGTTGAAGTCACTAGGTTTTCACCTAGAAAAAAGGTCTTATAAAAGATTAGGTACCTGAACTCGAGCCAGTAGTTGATCCTTATCGAGCCACAGTATGGAGTTCATGTCGCTGGTGTCGAGCACGACGATGGGGCGCATCTCCTTAGCGGGGCAGGTGACGGCGCCAGACACCGACGTGCCGCCGCCGAACGGGATCAGCACGAAGTTGTGCCGAGACGCGCACGACACGATTTCTTCCACCTGACGAACGTATTATTAGGTCGGGGAAAAAGTCTTTTCGCATTATAGTATGTATGAACTTGTAATAAAATCTTTTTGGCTATAGTATTTATATCTGGCTGGTTTTGGTACAATTGAAAGTTAAAATTTTAAAGAACATCATTCTAAATTCTAGTTTTATTAGAGAGAGAAAGTTTTTATTACAAGTTCATACATACTATAATGCGAAAAGACTTTTTCCCCGACCTATTATTGCCGGTATGTACCTTGGCAAGAGTTAAAGCGAGAGGAGAGATGCGCAGAATACAAGTATGTATGTAAAATGTATTCTGCGCATTTCTACTCTCTTTCGAAGCCTTGCCACGTTACATGCCGAGAAGAGTATCACTAGTGATAAGTTGAGGCGAGTGAGGATTTAGTTTATTATCTCTAAGTTATCTAATTAGTGGAGTGACATTTTAGTATGGTCTCCAGCCAGGGTCACGCAGAGCATGCGCGAGCGATCCCGTGACGCTGGCTTAGGTAGTAGAAGTGGTCCGGAGTGTTTTTAGTCGGAGGGAGTCCGACATATCCCCATATCGTGCCCTCGGCGTGTGTTGAAGTCATTAGCGTTTCACCACGGAATAAAAAAGGAATGATGGTCTCTGCAAGTATCTAAACTAGTCTAAACAAGCTGGCAGAAAATCCTACAAAGAATTAGGTGGAAAAGTATTGTCTAGACGTTTTCTTACTATCTACTTTACATCAAAGTATTTACTGTATCAGTAAATGTGATGTTCCTGGGGTTATAATCCAAGGAATCTCCTAAAATATTAAAGAAAACTAATTTAGGCCAGCCACAACATCTAATCACACCTTACGCTCTTCACATGTTGCAAAGTACTGATATAAATAAATTACTCAATCAAGCCAATTGATAATTCTATATTATCTCGTAGTCAAACATCAATTTACATACTTTCTGAATATGGATTGAAGGAGACTGGACTCCACAACACAGATAATCCTAGTGTAGAGTTCCGGGATTCATCTACATTTGTAAATTTAATTGAGATATCTAATCAATTATTTTTATTTTGTTTACATTCCATCGAGTCACTAATCACAGTAGTTAGAGCTTTATAAATAACTTGGTTAGCACCTTCGTTCATTGAAGGATCGGCACAGTTATAAACACAAGGTTACTACCACTATAGTACGAGTACTCGTATAAACAATACGAAAATAACTGGTATTTACTATGTATTAGAGCTTTCGAACCACTTCTGGCATCCGTGTTAAATTGAGTCATGGAAATACTAGTCAAGTGCGTCATATTCACAGGATTATGTGGATTTTAATCTTTGAAGTATTTTTTTGGTTTCATATCCAATTATTTATAATAATTTATTATCTTTATTACAAGAGAACATTTACTCATGCTTATCGATACTGGTCCTATAAACTGCTCCGATTTACATATTCTTTAAGCAAATAATACCGGTATAGTTTTGGCCATTTTTTTTTTAGATTCCAATCACAATAGTATAACGATTTAACAAAATCATTGACCTATTTCTCAGGCAATGACCTTAGAGTTAAAATAATCGCAATCCATCGTTTGCAATCGAGATACGGGCGATTAATAAGGCTATAAATAACATTTGAATGTGGCTGGCCTTCTAAGGACGCAACGCGATTTTTTCGCTTCATTAATATCAAAAATTCTTGATTTTGACAGATGTATTACGCAAGAAAATATGGTGATGCTCTTGCCAAATCATGATGTTTGTTACAGCCGTTTTCCCAATAATATTTAATCTTCATTTTTTTAATGAATATCATTACCCATTGTTTACTTATAAAGAAATCGTAAATTGTTCCTAACTTGTTTAAGAATGTTCTTCTAAAACATTGTAAAGTACCCTTATATTTATCTTTTTAATTTTAATTTGAGATCTCATAATTGTATAGTTTATTTCAGTTTAAGCTGTGTACTTCTTTAAGTGACAAATTCACCACAATACTCAATATTTCATCATGATAATTTATTGGAAAAAGACAAAAATTTTGAATTTCTTTATAATTTCTCATTTCGATTAATTAACTGAGACACATGGTTGAAAAATATTCTATGTTTAATTTAGATTCATTTCAGATAGAGCCTGCTCAACGGGCCCAAAACCCAAGAGCGTACCAAAACTTCTTAGAAGTCTAAACTTCTAAAGGTTCCCTCCTTACCCAGACTAGTCGCTACTCTGATTATACATTCAGTAGCGATATTTCATATGTCTGACAGATCGTGTATTAGGCATGAACTATACTAACAATAAATTATGATATTGCATCCTTAATTTAGAATGTTTGACAGACAATAAAAAAAATAGTATCGGAGTTCTGACCTTGAGCAAAACCGTTACATATAAATTTGTTTGAAAGAACGTAATTGTTTCGTCATATGCGTGAAATTGTACGTGTGTTTGCGTGGTACAAATTTGTAAGGGACAAATATTTATCGAAAGTTTGGAAAAACTGTGATTGATGTTTGGTTTATTTTGACTTCGGAGTCGCATGATTACTTCTATGAGTTAGCAAATTTGCTTTTAATTTGGTATCAGAATTTTAGTGGAAGAATGCTGACCTGTTCGTGGCTCTCTGGCCATATGACAGCATCGGGGATCCTCGGGAAGCTGTTGGTCCTCAGCTGTGACATATCCTTGAGCGTCTGTCCGTGGGCCCTGATCAGCCTGTCCATGCCGTCCACACTCACGAGTGCGATCTTCTCCAGTTCCAAACGTATTTTCTCCGGTAGTCTGCTATCGGCAAAGGTCGTGGGTAATTTGGGTATCGTTGGTGCCTTGGCCGGATCTACGCCCAAGTTGTCGATAGCCCATTGCGAGAGGTGAGGCAAGACCTTTCCTCCAATAGAATATCTGGAACAGAGCATGTTTATTTTTAAAGATAATGGTACAAGAGCCTTGCTATTGACGTACGACATGAAGCACATGCACGGTTGTACTATTATCCCATGGGAAAGGGCAGTCGGCGACCTATTTACGTATGTAAAGAAAATTGTTTGATGAATAAGTAATACTATAATGTCGACGCTTTGTAATTAGGGTTAACAATTGCTTTGAATATGACAGCTTGTGATACCTACAATGTACAAAACATTTTATCAAAAATGACCTTTTGACAGTAATTGTAGCGTTACATACGCTACAATTGCTTTTGGTATTTTAGTCATCGTTTAGTATTTTTTCTTTTTACGAATTTCGTAAAAAGTCTTATCGTCATGTTAGCAATTATGTTATTAACTGACTAGGTGCGCCAAAATAAAAGTACTTAGCCACTGTTCGATTTCATTCAAATATCTTAAGTAACTTAAAGTATATTTCAACTATAGTTGATCTATATCTTAGAATGCAAACATTGAATCAAAGTAAACATTAAATGACGAAACCGAATTATTGTAAACTTCTATTGTTTCCGATTACGTTCGGTTGTAACGATTGATTACGAAATCTAGGATTTGATCAAAAGGTATTATCTAATGTCTAGTAAAACAAAACAAATATTGTTAGTGGGGAGTTGCAAACATCATTGTGTATGTGTTTGTGGTCGTCGATTGTGAATGACAAACATGCAAACACGTAGATATTTGTCTACGCATTAGGTCAGCACCCAACAGGGCTCGGTACTACTCGCCAGAGGTTTTCTTTCACAATTAGAAGGTCGTGGAAACTAAGAAGGGTATAATAATACACACTACAGAGTACTTGTTCAAGGTATTCCTTTAAAGAATTTTCTCGTAAATCAACATTTTTGGTAAACTATGTAACGCAGTTTCGAGTTGTACAACTGGAATGATATTGACATAGTAGGTTCAACAGTTGAAGGGACACGGGGTGTTTTTAGTCCGGGGTGTCCGACATTTCCCTACTCTGAGCCCTCGGCGTGGGTTGAAGTCATTAGCTTTTTACCTCGGAAATAAAACTTTACGCAGGCAACGGCGAGATCGCGGGGCCTGAAAAGGCCCGTATTAAAGAACTCACTATGGATGCCATTTTGTCTATGGATTAAATTTTCAAATACCCATACTAAATGTAACGCTTATGTTATAAATATTTCGAAGAGAGCTGTCGTGATAGTAGCTCTTATAAAGGAGTAAATCGTAAAATTATTTATTCTTAAACTATTTATTAAATTACTGTGGTTACATTGCAATGGAGAGATAGCGATATAAATGTTATTTGTCTACAGGACAAAATTAGCCTTACCCATCAACGGTAAGACTAAGTGCTACGAAATGTATTTCATGAAACTGTGAGAAGTTTTCAGGAATATTCGCTGAATTACTTTCTAGATTGCATACTTGCGGTTAGAAATATTGGTATTGTTAACTGTAACTCCATTTAATATACAGAAAGAACGCTTAATGTACACAGGAAAGTTTTTTTTATTTCGAGTAAAAATCTACACTAATATTATAAAGAGGAAAACTTTGTTTGTTTGTTTGTAATGAATAGGCTGAAAAACTACTGGACCGATTTAAAAAATTCGTTCACCATTCAAAAGCTACATTATCCACGAGTAACATAGACTATATTTTATTTTGGAAAAAAATAGGGTTCCGTAAGATATTTGGATTTTTCATCAAATAAAATGATAGTTTGATATTATTTTTGTCAGCGAAACGAAGTTTGCAGGGACAGCTAGTAAATTCTAAAAACGTGTAAATTTTAGGTAAGTACGTAATACTACGAGAAAAGGGTGTGACAAGATGCGTAAACACTGGCGTACTCCAGGGCCCTCTAGAGTCAATATAAGTAATTATCACATTCGTTATTATTTATATGTAAACGATAATACAAACAAGTGTTGGTAACGGTATTTAGCAATAGCCCTTTGTATTTGTTTGTTTCTGACTAGCATGTCTTCGATTCTGGTGGTAGATATTCAAAATAATCTTCCTAAAAAAGTACTTAGGTACCTCAAACTGATTTTGTCGAATTAATATCATTTAACAAGGATATTGTAACATTTTGAATTTCTCAAATATTACTCAAAATCAGTTTTAATTTGGATGTTTTGACAACCAATTCAAACACACAATATGATTTTATATGTATGAGATGATGATATTTCCGAGTATCCGTATCCATTAGAACATGTCACTATTTGGTCAGCTGCCTCTTATGCTGGTAATGGCTGGATATTGTGTGGTTACCACAGGTAGGTACTGTTACTTAACTTATTACACTTACTAGTATTTGCTAGGTCAGAACTCTACAAAGTGTAGCAGAGAAGACATTGAGAAGGTTTTCTTCGAACGGTATCTTCAGAAGGAAATTATAATTAACACAATACGTTTATAAAATCAATGTAAAAAGACTACGTAACCATTATTTTAGCATGTTGATGGTCATTGACATTAAACACAGTCAAAGTGATTCTATAAGGATTCCTTTATCATATAAACTGGCAAGCGATTTAGCTAATTATTGCTAATGTCTACCCACACTTCAGTAGGCGTAATCTAGATGTCTAGGAGATGTGGAGCAGGCCATCAAACGGCCACGGCGAAGCTGTGACTAATGTTGGAGAAGGAATAGAGAGTGCAACAGACTTTGTACATCTGGTCCTATAAAATCCTTCCGCTTTGCCTAATTTTCTGTACAAATGAGAAGCCTTTGCTGTCAATAGTATCAAATTTAACATCTTTTGCAGGCGTTTGCTCTCGATATGTAGTCGGAAACGCTACCCTACGGAGGCAAGGGCAGTCGGTTGTACTGACAGTATAGTGCTGGCTTGGATGTGGTCTAACATTTCACGTCAAAAGAAGCTTAATCTGAAATTCGGTCAGGAGTTACACTGTGATTGGGTTCAAGCATATCTTCATAACAATCAATAATCTCGTTAGCGCTCAGTCCTGCCACAAAGAAAGTGGTGTCAACGAGCTATGACTGGACCAGTTTAACAGAGGCATGGTCGTGGGCGACCGGCAAATTGGCACTTCCCGTTAATTCGCTATGGCACGTGGCACATGACACTACACATCATTCCGCACTACTCAATATTAAACAAATAGGTCGGAGAATTAGGTTACATTACGTTTAATTGATTATTATTTTGTTTCTATGTTAAGGTTATAGGTAGTTTCTTCACCAGTAAATTAAATATGCATGTATATTGTATGCAATGTGCGTTTTTGGTTTAATTGTATTCTTTGCATAATTTTAATATTGAATTATTTTATTATGTAAAAACGTACCTTTATTATTGTTAAAATAATTATAATGTAGGTCAGTTAGGTCAGTGTTTGTCGTACTCACACATACTGCAAATTAACCTTTATAATTTCTTAATTAGTAACTTACTAGTAAAACATAATAATTGTTATCACAGCAGTTAACAATTATACAACGTGTGTAAACAACAAACAGGTAACGGTCGGTGTAGCAATTGTTGAGATCTCCGATCTCCGTCAATATTGAAAGCAAACGAGTTAGCTCTGGTGAATGGGTTACTTGTCTATTACGGATAGTAAACACATCATCTTTACATATAATTAAATAGCGCAAACAGTAGGTATGTGAAACTAATATTTAATAAATTGTTCATCATCATCTTCCTGCCCTTATCCCATGTTACTTGGGGTCGGCGTAACTCGCTTTTTTCTTCCATTCTCTCCTATCAGACGCCTCACTATCATTTACTCCTAATATTTAATAAATTGTTATTTGTGATAAATAGCTTGGATTTTTAGTAGTTTGCAGGTTTGTCGCAATGGGGTTAGGCTGAAGCACCTACCTACCCAGGAACCTACTACCTGGCTCACTCTTCCATCCCCTCCCTGCGAAGGAGAAAGTCCCTACACAGGATACCAAAAAAAGGGGACCTACTACCAGTACAGTCGTAGAGCGAACGGTGGTGAGGTAGAGCTGAATCTCTTTTTTACAAAATTAAATGCTTGTATAAGAGGTTGTGGTTTACAGTAGTTTATGCAACTGTAGCATACATCAGCTATCCAGGTTTAGATACACGTAGATTGGAATTTAGCTAATCTTCACTGAAACGTATACTTTACAGATTCTGAATGATGTTTTACTAATGCATTTATTTGCCAAATGATAGATATTAGTGACGCAGGTGTGTACCTTGTAGTTCGTACTACTTATATTGCATCATGCAAAGTATTCGTTAATATTGGTATACGGAAACGTGTCGTTTTAGCAGATAAGCTGTGATTGATGAACTTTATCGGGCAAATTCCCACTTGATGTAAATGATTAGGTAACAGCTGGTCTATCTCTACCTAACTGTGAAAGTGGGGGCACACTACGTGGTGTATAGGGGCGTCTCTTTCCCACACCTGCAATAGTCTTAGGTTAGTTAGAAGTGGTTAGCCCTAGTAC
This sequence comes from Chrysodeixis includens, assembly GCA_941860345.1. Classification (NCBI taxonomy): domain Eukaryota; kingdom Metazoa; phylum Arthropoda; class Insecta; order Lepidoptera; family Noctuidae; genus Chrysodeixis; species Chrysodeixis includens. The sequence continues at coordinate 2,729,962 of OW796097.1, forward strand.
CATACGGTGCGCGGTAGACTTTATTAGGCTAACTTTGCTATTAAATTTAGTTATATTGTCAAGCACTTCTTTGCGCACGACCAATAAGTTTAATAAATTGAAACCTACTTGAAATCTAGGTTAAAATTCTTGAACCTTTTAAGTGGTAGATTGTGTGGTGGCCCTAACTGAAAATGTACAGTTGTGTGTAATTATTGTGTAACAATATACCTAGTAGTCGGTAATCATAATAAAATATACAAAAAAACGCAAAATGTTATATTGATTAGGCATGTACCATATTGTTCATTGTAACACAAGTTAATTAGGTACATTATACCAATAAAATTAAATTATTTGCATTATAAAAAAAACATGGCGTCAATGCATAGAATTTTAAACTACAATGAGATATTACAATAACTGTAAATACTATTTGGTAATGAGAAACTAGTCGGTCATTTCCAAAACAGTTTTTTGTTTTATCCGCTGAAATCCTGATGGACTTCTTTCAATCTGGGGATGACAGAGAGGACTCTTAGCGCATTAGTAGGCAAGCTAAAGCGATACTTTCTTTAAGTATAATATGTTATCCTTCAAAATTCTTACCTGTCGCCAGTGAAGGACGCGCCCTTTTCGCCCAGTTTGAACATAGAGTCCTTGTAGCCCCAGCCGTACCATTTTAGGAGATCTTGTCTGAAAATAAACAGAAAATTCCAGTTATTAAAGAATCTAATACTACCTAATTAATTTAGGTAATTCTTTTATCCAGTCAAAACATTTTAAATACCGCCCCATGTGTTTGCAACTAAACAAATTTAATAGAGCAATATGTAGCTCTAATTTTCTTGTAGAATGTTTAAAATACATTATCGTATTCAGAATATTTCAGAACGGAATTTTAATTTTTACAGGGTTCGTTTATCTCTCGGAAGTTATCAGGTAGGTAGTTTGACACACTAGGTACTAGCAACAGTAGCAACTACTCAAACGCTCGCATCAACCTTTTCATTCATTGATTCATGCTATACCGGTTTGATAAAATTTTGCTATAAAGTTGAAATTTTGACAAAAATGGCGATCACCCTGAGGCCTCTTTGGGTTTTTATTATATCTTTCCTCGTGTAATAAGTTAATAACTTCGATATACGCAAATTCATCAAAATTTCTGCTAAGCTAAAGTCATAATTTTGATGAACAGGCTAATTACAAAGACCTAAACATGAAAGATAATACTAATAATAGATACATAATAATAAGCAACTTACGTCTCGATAAACGATAATTTTGTCAGTAGGTACTTAGCATAGAGCCTAATTAGTGTGTTTCTACTTAAATTTATATTATTATTTAATATAATACATTGTCCGTGTGGTGTCCGGAGATAAAGAATAGCACCACCCCATATCCTCCATTGGGTGTCGTAAAAGGCGACTAATGGACCTTAAGACCCAGTGCACTGTACCAAGCACCTTAGGTCACCCGAATGGTGGCGGGTAAACAACCAACAATCGCATTCCCAAAGAGGGTTAGTGTCAGGCAGGCGGCCGACTATAAAACTATAGCCAAAACTTTAAGCAACATGTCTAAAAGACGTGTTGCGCCGACCCCAAGTAAAAATTGGATAAGGGCAGGGGAATGATGATGATTTAATATAATACATTCTTTCTAAAGTAATGAATATCCCAGTGGACTCCTTGTAATGGCAAAAGACACCAAAACACCGAATGAATTACTACGATCACGCAATACGGATGAAATGAGGTACAGTAGTATGCCTAGCAATGACTATGCAAATGTGACTTATTTTGATAACAACATTTTAATAGAAATAAACTAAAATTACTGGTTAGTAATATAGAAGTAGAAGTTTAGCGCAATTCAGAACTCACCCATTTTAATGTAATTATGAAATATACCCCTGAATCCTGAACTACTACTTAATATCAGAAGTCTCAATTATCTGTCTCCATAATACATATTGACGTTAAAGGCACACACCGTCGTCAATTACCTGACGAGGGACAGTCCATGAGGATTTAGTATGAAAATAATGAGACTTGGCGATAATTACAATTGACTGAAGTTCGAATATCAGCTGATTAAGATCAAAGGACAAAGAGTCACTGATAGTAGATACCGCAGAGTAAACAGGTACGTTAGTGTCACTTTCAAAAATATTAAAGGTGTTACAAGTACAATAGGTTCTAAATTACTTTTCATGCAAAAAGTGTTTAAGGTTGTCTTATTGTCTGAAGCCTGATTTTTCTGTATATTTTAAGATTTCACTTTTAGGTAGTTTTTTTTGTGATGTGTATTATTATATCGTTAATGATTTTTTTAATGCTTGGTGTTAAGGTATTTTGAATGCTTAACGAATCTTAATCTATGACTTGGAAATAATAATTGAATAAATTCTCACATAAGAAAGTAGGTAGCAATCCAACCCATGGAAGTGTAGTGTCAGATGCAAAATATTATTTTTTTATTCAAGACACGTGGAACATATGAGCGATTCCTTAGCGTTTGATACAAATAAAACAACGCCCTGTAAATGTTCAGGCTCTGTTGTTCAAGCCTAAGTACTTCACTAAAGGACGCACTGCACAAAATTAACAATATTTAGTACCTACTAGCATTAAAATCATAATACGCTGCAAAACAAATCTACAATTTGCTGAAGCGACGCATTTTTTTATAGCGTGCGGTTTACAGGGTCTGCGGATCAAGTAGACTGTATGCTTTTTATATTCAAACAAACATAATCAAAATAAATGAATTCGAATATTTCATCTTAACAGTCGTTGTCATTTTAAATTCTAGTATCAAAGGATACCGTAGTTTACTAAAAATGAGTTACGGCGGCTTACAGGAGTCAGAAAATTTGATCAAGAATATTTGCGAAATAAAGTTAATGTTCGTCTCGCTTGAGTCTGGTCGGTCGGTTAAATCTTATAAATAGCTCCAACATAATTATTGACTAGAAATTCATTAGCTAATAATCTTGTAATAGATTCTCTCAACGGGACACCTCCTAATGGATCTCTAAAATAGTTGCGAAGACTAAAAAAAATAGACATTTTAATTATAGTTTATCGAAAATCGAACGTAATTTGCAAACTCCTCAAACAAGTTAATTTACTTTTTTGATAAAACTATGTTGAAAACGTAAATATTTTTATTTCTTAATACCAAGGTCACTCAGGGGAATTATAACTGACTACTTCATCAAAAAATCATTATTTATATAAAATTCGTAGATATAGTTTAGTCGATGTTAAGATAAGGACATACACGTGTTTCTACAAGTGTTTATTTTTTTTAATACAGGTTCCGCAACTTTTATATAATATGAGCGATATGAGGTAAGCGTATCATAATTCAAAATACGTAGTCGTTTTTAAAATTATCCCACACCAAAAGAGATCGATTCGTGATACAAAAGTCGAATTCGGTGAATTACTTTTCCTTGTATATATTCATTTAATTATGATTTTGCATATTAAGTTCTAGTATTTCCTTATTCGTTTTAGATATTTTTAAAATAATATTATTACTCTTATCTCGTAGTATTTATTCATAATTTGTCAATGAACGTTCTTCTTGTTATAATATGGTGAGCATGGTACCTACCATGTTTTAGCCATGATTATAGAATATTATTGCAACTGTCAAAAGCAAGGTTTTGGAAGGCCCTCAGTAAAAAAAAACAAACCAGTTAAAAGGTGAATACAAGCCAGCATTGCGCCAAATCAAAATTATATGGAACAGAGCTCGGAGATGTCGATTTCCATTAATGTTCGCTCTTTAAACATTTTATAGTAGCTTATACATACACACATCTACATAATACTTTATTGGTTCATTCATAAATGTTTCAACTTTACAACATAGATCACATTAGACTAAGGTGAGGTTACTCGATCATCGGGATTGTGCAGAAAACTTGTTTGCCGTGGACTATAACAATTTTAGTTTTAAAATTTTATTGCCAAATTATTCGGCCAAGGCAGAATATTTTTTCTAAAGTTTGCACGTGTTGTAATCTTAATGCCGACCCTCTAAGGCAGTATTTTTATAGCTTTCGAGTAAGCATAAAGTAGTATAAAGATTTATAGTTTTGTGTACACCGCTAGTGTTTCACTAACGTCAATTATAAATTGGCGTACTAAGCCTCTCAATCATTTTTGTCTCCTGAACCGCCTGAACACACCCAAAGATTACTTACTTACAATAAAAACTATTTTGATTTGTTTGTGAGGAATACCATGAAGGTTTTATTTAAAGCAATAAATAACTCTAAAAGTAAGATTAGTCTGATATTTTGTTGTTAATAATTAAATGTTCAGCATAACGAGTTGTTATTGTAATAAAAATATACAAACAAAAAAAAATTGGCGGGCTAATCACAGTAGGTACCGCGTAGTTGATAGATCAATACTAGATTTTTAGGGAAAGGAATTTTGTACAAATCCCAATAAAAATAACATTTTTTAAATGAATTATTCAAATATGTTTATTTAGCGGAATTGCAAAAAGTCAATGAAAATTACGAAAGGACCTTTTTATTTTGGTAATTGCTATGTTTTTGGCAGACTTAATCACTCTATTAACAATGAGCCCAACTTTAATCTGGCATATGTTAAGTGGTAAATGTATAAACAGTTCCTTCTAAATTTACGTTTAAAATACCGTTATTTTTGAGTATTGAGAGAAAAAAGAATACAAAAAGAAGAACAACAACATTTATGGATTTAGATGATGATTATGCTTTTAGAGTTGAGTAAGCACAGGCCTGAGCTAGTCATACTAGATATAGCTATCATAGAATAATCGATTCCGCAAAATGAAAAATAAACATGTTTTATCATTTTCAACGCTATCGAAGTCTCATATACCAGTTAGTTTTAAATAAATTAAAATAGTTGAAACAAAACTCGATTCGATTAATATCGTTCAAGACCTCAGAATGTTATGTGGCCATGACATTATATACGGGCTTTTATCAAGTTCAAAGCATATATTATGTTACGGCACGTACAAGGAGAAAAGGTACCGAAAATATACAAGTATTAGAAGGAAAACTAGTCATTAAACCACCACTGATAAGGACACGTTATCTTAAACTGTTATCAAATATATTTATTACGTTATGTTATGACTTACCTACTTTCATATGAGCTGTGAAACCAAATGCGATATCAATTTCCCTGTATCGGTTGATGAATCAGCATGAGCTGTAAGCACGAGAATCAACGAAAATAGAATTCGTGTTTATGGATCACCGATATGACCTAATAATAATATTATCGTGATTATGCACCTTTTATATCGGCTACTAAGGGGACATAATCTTGATATTTATTATCAAATTATGCAGAACAGGGTTATGAGACTATTATAATCGATCCATCGCAATCCAACTTCGACGTCTCCTGAACTCTACACTTGATGATGTAGAGTCTTCAGTAAATGCTTTTATTATACGAACTTATGATGTGGCTTGGTTCAAAGCGCCTTCATCGACATGCATTATTGACTACTATTGCAATAATTCGTCAGGTTTAATATAATTAAAAATAGAGAAGAGTACTTATATATGACGTGTATGAAGCGACTGATGAGTGTGGATGAAGCTAAAGTGGTATGCCAGGATCGTAGCAAATGGAAAGATGTGATCTCTGCCTACCCCCAAGGGAAAGAGGCGTGACTTTTATGTATGTATGTAAGAGTACTTATAAAGAGTTAAAGGTAGAGATGTATTTTGCCATTATAGAGCCTTCTTTTTTACATTTGTTGAAAACAAGAAGCAATTTTTAATTACGAGTAAAAACTTCGCATGTGGTCTGTTTATATAGTTTCGGGTAAAAAATAAGCTGTAGACATTTTAAAAGTGGAGCAAAACGTCGGTGGCCTTATAACACGAAGGGCTCTGACGTGCGTGCGAAACTCGGTGACCTGGGAGGCCTACCACCGCGAATTAAAGTAAAAGTATTGCAATTTCGGAAGAGAGACAGCGTATTACGTGGTGTAGTTCACCCCTCTCGCTTTCACAACTGCAAGCACTTTAAAACGTTTTACTCGTGGTATCGTCCTGCGTTTGTAAAACCGAAAACTATTACGTATATAACTGTTAATAACAAACTTTTTGATAGTAAAAATGTATGCTTCCGGCTAGAATGCGGTGGCGGGATGAATTAAACGTACACCGTGAGGACTGGTTCGAAGCGGCGCAAGATAAGAAATCGTAGAAGGAATTGGGGGAGGCCTTTGCTTAGGTGTGGGACATAATAGGCTAGGAAAAAAATTACTATAGGTACGCTTGTACCAAAGCGACTCAAATCACGAAGAGTGATATCGTGAATTACGCAAAATAAGAATATACTTTGTAAGTCGACTTCAGTGGCCTCCTTTCAGTTCACAGCAACTACTGGAAGATATAGGTAAATAGTATATAATTTGGCTTTGACACGGCTATTCAACGCTATCCTATTAACTAACTTAACTTAATAAAAGGCGAACGCGACAGTCTAGCCTACTAACACAGTGTAATTGGCACTATGAACTACTAATATTTGCTTTACCTAGGCACTTGAAGTACTTAGTTAATAAAGTGCCGTAGTAAATAATATATTTATAAGGACCGTGAACGTTATGGCTGCGGTAATCGTATCGGCAGATTAATTAGTTTAGGTAAACTTCAACTATGATTATAATTGTACAATGTAGAAAGACCTACAGAAGAAAAAATGAGATTTTTTTTAATCTAGGTAAATGGCTATAAGCTGCTATTTTGAATTAAAAGCTAAGGCGGGGTAACTTAGCTCTACATAACAGGCTTTAAATTATTTAAGAGTGCATACATAATTTTATTGTTTTTAACTAAGTCTAGGTTAAGTATTATTTTACAAACATCTCATGGACCCAGTATTTCGGTCTGAATTAAATGTCTTATTATAATTATTTAAATAAAATGACATAACTTATTATGATTTCTAGGTAATACAGTTAGAATACATGAAACGCAAAGAAATTATCGATTTCTTAGCGTTTCATGGGCATTTCACACGAAGAAAAATAATATTTAGGACTTCTTTCGTGTATTGCTAGTGAACTCATATATTATTATCTAAACTTTATCAGTGTAACACATATTGGGATCGTTATCAGATAAAAATACGATGAACTTCTTGTTTGCAGTATGTAAGCGATTTCCTTAATAGCAGAGAATATATTTATACAAATTCCAAAAGGAATGGCGGGAAAATGAGTAAAACCAAAAACATTGGGTTTACAATGCATTGCGCTTATGTATTCCTAGATATTTTTAGAACCCGCTTGTTAATTATATCCAGAAATCTGGAGCACATCTGCGGCTGCATGCTCCTAATTAGGGATAATAAATAGCAATGCCTACTTACTATAGAAAATAAAATCAGAATAAACAAAGCTTATTTTGTACTATATACGGTCATTTGGACTGCAGTTTAAGCTAAAGAAGCCAATAAATAAATAATAACTCACCTTCGTCTAGGAATAACACTTTTTACTTTTATAACCGTGCTGCTGTTTGCGTTGGTATCGTTCTTTTTATTTTTATCACTAAAACTTTTCTTCTTAACACTATCAACTGTCCTGTTATCATTTTCCACATTGTTCATTTTACTATCGGAGCCGCTCGCGAATGCAGCTGACATTTTTACTATGGGCGGCAATTATGGATTTGTGTCGGATAGCATTTGGAACGATTTTTATAAATCGCGCAGCCTGCCGCGCATGTGCTGACAGATGAGGTCGGTAAAACAGGTAAACAGCGCTTCACTACCGCCCTCTACACGGACGGTAGCGTTCGTGGGAAGTTTATGCATTACTGTGGGGTTATCGTATGCTGTAGTTGTAAGCTTTTCTACTAGATGGCGCATGAAAATTTAAGGACTCGGTATTTCATTATTCCTTTTTCATTTTTCTTTTTTGCTCTTGAGTTTTTTCAATTTAAACAATGTAACGCCATTCCGACTGTGTTAATTGTTTCAGATCTTGGCATAATTACGTTGGTTTTCTTTGATTTTCATCCTTTTCAAATTTCTTACCATTTTCAAAGATGAAAAAAACTGGCCAAGTGCGAGTCGGACTCGCGCACGAAGGGTTCCATACTGTCATTTATACATAGCGAAAATTTGAAACGTCAAAAGAAATACACATTATTGTTCTTAGACCCCCTTAATATTTTTTTTTTATTTTTAGTATTTGTTGTTATAGCGGCAAAGGAAATACATCATTTGTGAAAGTTTCAGCTTTTAAGCTATTACGGTTTATGAGATACAGCTAGGAGACAGACGAGACAGACAGACAGCGGAGGCTTGGTAACAGGGTTCCGTTTTACCCTTTGGGTACGGAACCCTAAAAAGAAAGAGACTAACTAATCTTATGGAGGCACGTAACGCATTGCAATTTTTTTATTTCCTTTTGGTTTACGTTACTTCCAAGATTAGATATGTATTATTGCGTCGTAAAACTTCCCTTGCAAAGTTCCTGGGTTCGAATCCGAAACTGCTATTCCGGCTCGATTTGAACTTGTTCGGAACTTCATAGCTAAACCTTAATTTTATTGATTGGATTATATGATATAAAACACAACAGATTATTTTAATAAAATATTTATTGTTCTAATTCACATTAAGTAGGTATGTTGTACAAAATAATTATGTTTACATCTAGAATAACAACTTAATATCAAACGGTTAAAGCAATGGCTTCGCCTCGGCCTAATTACGTCATTAGCACGAATTAATATAGTCTTCAATACATTAAAGCTAGGTGCAAAGTCTTAAATTAGCATTGGCTTTACATCGATGTGATTTCAGTACCTACAAGACTAAAAGATACACCTAAAACTTGGACGTTAGTTTTATAAGATTAATATAAGTAAATGCAGAAATATACGAATAGTGAAATCGTTGATTTACACAGGTATCAAACGAATTCATAGCTTATAAAGATTTTTTACATTTCAAAAATACACGCACATGAGAATCATAATTATTCAAAACTTATTGCAGGCCATGTTCTTTTTTTAAATAATTGTTTATTTTTTACACATTTCGCAATATTAGCTTGACATGTTTTGTTGCATTTTCAATTCAATTGTTATTTTTTTTATCAGGATTGCGTTGCAACAGTAAAAAATAGGCAAAGTAATTCAATGTGTCGCGTTTTTATGTAATCTAGTGTGCGTGTATTTTTAAATGTTTTCTTCGTAATACTACTTATTTACTTATAATATATTTTTCGCCGTCTCTACGAGTAAATGCAGTAAACATTCTAGATAATAATTTAAATTCGTGATGCAGTCTTAGTATAATGTCTAAGCACCTATCGATTACCTAAGTCTAGATTGCGGAAGCTGGCCCATATATACAATGCAGTTTACAATATTAAATTACGCATATAGATATGTGGGTAATTAATTGTTAAAACTTAGCCTCCAATTTACCTCTTTCATAACCTTTCCTTAAAAAGGTGGAACGGTATTTTTATGCACTGGTTTTGGGATAAAAACACTTGGCTGTACGATGAATCCTTAGCTTATTTATTTCCATTTAAAAAGTAAAATGACGTTTAATTCTTCAAATGTAAAATAGCTGAAACATAATAGGTTTTTAGATTATTCCTGACACTTTCTATAAATCACGTGTTTTAATATCGATACAGTGCAGTGTCTCTAAAATATCTTGTCACGTTATGTACGATTAACGATTGAGTTTCTCAATCAGCAATGTCGAGTGACATCTAAAGGTAGGTAATACCTACCTTGCTTTCACAGATACATAAACATAAGTGAATAAAATAGAGCCGTGACAGTAAATATAGATGTTTCTATTTTATTCTCGTTGAGCTCATTTTGATACGGTATTATTTAAACATTGGTGACAATGAAAACAGAAGTTTTAAACAAGGAACTTAATCTAGAAGTACAGATTATATGCTAGCTTGCTGAGATTCGAATTTGATTTTCAGTTTTGTTTTGTATTCAAAGCCCCGAAACTTTGTTGTTGACATTAAATAAATGTCGAGTGCAAAGTTTACTCCAAGACTGATGTAAAGTTATTGACAAAAAGAAAATATGTTCGTTCCTTCGTACCAATTCATACAATCGTTTTGAGAGTAAATGTAGTTTGTATTAAACGCTAAGTACCTGTTCTCTGCTCTATTTAGATTATTTTTTTATATAAAATTTGCAGAAAAAAACGAATAGCGTAAAGTACCTACATAATCACGCTATGGTACTGCTACTGTTGAATAATCCGTCTTTACACTCAGACTCAATAGATTAGTATCTTAACTTTATATCTACAGGGTGCGTAATTAATACGGTGATTACGGCAGTAGCTTGTGGTATTCCGTGTTTTTCTTATTCTTCTCAATGACGTAGAAAGACTTGGGCTTTCCATTGCCGGAGAAGTACTTCCTAAAGGAGGTCTTCTTAGCTGGTACGTAGTAGGCTAATGCGTCGAGTGAGTTTGGATGGTTGACCTTGGGCCAGGTGGGCGTGCTCTCGACATCCACTATGTCATCATCGAACCTCGCTTGAGGGCGGTTCTTGGCAAACTTCTGAAGCACGGGGATGTTCCAGTGGTAGACGCGCGCGGGTTTCCCGTTGCTGGTCATCTGCAGGGGCAGGGTGCGGGCGGCGGCGGGCGCGGGCTCGGCGTGGCTGTAGTAGCTGGTGTTGGGCGGCAGCTTGATGACGTACATGCGGGAGTCGCCGGTGGCGTGGCGCCGGCCCTGCTCGGCCAGGCGCTTGCGGTGGTGCGCGGCGGGGATCCGCAGCTTCTTCAGGCCGAGCGAGCTCAGCAGCTCGTGCGTCGAGGGCTCTATCTTGTCTACGGCATTGTCGGCACTCGCGGCCGGCGACGGTGCCGCGAGGGACACAGCCACCGACACCAGTAACACGAACGATCTGTAACAAGAATAAGGAATGTGTTATTTCTTACCAAATCTTATATTCTTGAAAACCCCATCTTCGGTTCATTTTCAAGGATTTAATGATAGGTAGGTTTAAACAACTCCAAGTTTAATTCGTTTTACGAATCACGAATGTCTTCACGAATGTTTAATGATCGAGCAAGTTTATACGCTAGTAACTAATTCAGGAATATTCAGGATATTAATTTTGTATAAACGTTAAAATAATATTCGCAACCGGCAACACGAAACTTTAATTAACGTCAAGAATTATTTCACTGACTTAAAGGCTACTAATAGCCTGAAATTACAATTATTAACGGCACTTACAGCCGTTTTACACACAAAACCTCAAATTAGTATAAAATTACACGGAACTGGGATCTAATTGTCTAAGTTATATCTTGCAATAGCAACCATATACGTATAACCATAAACATTAAACAAAACCAGGCAACTGCCATGGCAATAAAAACAAAACATAAATTCCTTATGACTTATTAAGTGTTTTACGACAAAATAGATTATTTTCCATTTATAAAGCTGTATACAAACATTCCACTGCTTCTTACGAGGAAAGCGTGCGCTGCCTTCAAATTGTTTGCCAACTTTGGAGAGTGAGCCTCTCAAGTTAAATAAAAGCAAAGGTATAAAGCTATGCAGCCTTGTCGTTGTCTGATATTTCAAAAGCAATTAGCATAGGTACGGCAGTTAGGTATTGTGTACACTGAGAAAGCTTTTAAAGTACACTCGCGTGTAAAAAGATTTACACTTCTTAATGCTAATTCGATTTCTTAAAAAGTTTTAATTAAATCAATAGAGTTAAAGTGAGATAGAAATGTCAAAATCTGTTTGAAATGTCAAAATTCTTTTTTGGAACACGTTTATTTGCCTCAAACTGTTTTTTTTAATTGTATATTCTCGCTAACCTTACAAATTATAGATAAGTAATATAGGTATGTAAGATCTAACGGGTATGAAAATAAAACCGTCCTTTACTTAGCTAATTAGTACTTTGATTAGATTTTACTTGCTGAAATTATTGCAATTACCATGATATATTTATTGACTCTTTTGACACAGTACGGTTTATGCATTATCGTGACTTGTGTTCGACGTTTTATATTAGCTTAATGAACAACTACAATATAAAGGTAAGGCTTGCAATTAACCGCTATCTATTATATTGTTTATGAATTTCACATGGCAATAACATAGGCAACAGCGCAATAAATGTTCGCAACTAAGTGTAAGGCAGAAAATACTTAGGGAATACGCTTTTATATCGGAGGGTTTGAAAATATTGCAGTTGTGGAAACGTGACAGCGCACTACACAACGTATAGCGGCGTCTCTCTTCAACAAGTTCAATAATATTACTTCAGGCGGTGGTAGGCACTTTGAAGATAATTATTGATTTGTGTGAAGACTTGATTTGATGTTCGATGCATGCTATTGTTGATTGGCGGTAACGGTAAGCCTATGTAAAGGTTAGTTTAGTTCCTTATGGTTGGTACCTGCTGGGAAATATTACACTCTTGGAATTCTAACTGCAATATGCAATGGTAATACGCGGATGTATGAATATGTGAAATATTGCTTCTGCCTACGGTGATTTTTATTCAAGAATGATAATTAAATTCCGTAAATATATATTTTGGATTACCTGACACATTTACCTATTTGCCAACTGTCTTTTTCATTAGGTAATTATTAAATTTCCTGAGTGATAAATTGCAGCGCATTACCAAGCGCTTCCAAACGCGGAAAACGTACAGCGATTCAGGTTTAGTCAGTAAGCGACACACTACCCTCTTCCTCCCCCAAGAAGGTAGGTGTGTGTACACATGAGAAGACCCACGCCTGATCAAAAATAACAATATTCTTTTTTCAAATAAAATTACTTATTTTGTAATAATTTTAATTTTCTGATTTTCAATCGCTCTTCGGGTATTGTTAACCAGTCCGTCTTGATTGTTTTGTGTCAACGGATCGATTTTAAAACAAATTTCTAAATTTTGACTTTGACTTCACATGGATGAAGTGATAAACAACTGCATATTTGTATGAGAATTATTTAAAATGGATTCCCATGATTTAGAAACATTTTAGGATGAGATATCAGGCACCAAAACGACAAAATGTGCATCAATGCAGCAATCGTATCGTGGAAAAGAAACTAGGAAGCTAGTATCAGAAAAGTATTGTAACCCAGGTATCACGTCGCTCAATCATCAAATTGTAAAGAAGAAATATTTCCTGCAATTCGATTGTCTCGTAGAGCCCCGGCCCTAAAGCCTTACACTCTTACACTGCCATACATTCGCGTCGTATTTGTCATAACTGAATAACTTAGCGAGCCGCATTCGGCGTGGCGCGTTCCGAGAAGCGATTTCATTTATACGTCAAGTGTTTATTTAACAATCTTTGTACTTTGAGGGACTCAAATATTGTACGTGTTTCGATTGTCCAAAGACTTAAGATTGTGTTAAATCAATGTGTTGTCTTGTCATTCCGTCTTATATGTCATGTTTATGTTATGCATTAAGATTTGCAATAACTAGAATAAAATATGGCTCGTTCCAAGGAGAAAGAAATTACCTGCATTGCAAATTGCAAAATGAATTGCTCAAATGCATTTAACAGACAATTGGAAGTGGCATGACTTATTGTAATGTCATTTCTACATAGGTATATATTTACAAGAATTTGTGCATAAGACCTCTTTTCCTATTCAAACTTTTGGATGAACAGCCTTAAAGCTGGTATCTCCGAGCAACAGACCAACAATATTCGCGTCGTGTTTGTCATAACTGAATAAGTTAGAGTCGACTGCATTAGCGAAATGTTTGTTCGAAGAAACAGACAATGTGTTGTTGGGACTGTCTATGTGGGTTTATGTTCACGTGTCTGTCTGTCTGTACATTGTTTCGTTGCTATGCGGCTGTTGACATCCTCCTTCAACGCTTGACATTGATAGCTAGAATTTAACGACAGTTTTATTGCACCTTAAAGGTGAAAGACATCGGATTCGAAATTCAGACTAGGAATCTTAATCAAAAGTTAAAATGAGTGAGTTGTATTGTAATGAAAATTGCATAGAAAACCGGATACAGTTACTTCGGTCTATAACGTGTCGTAGGCTAAAGTAGGTACAGCACGGAAGTTGTTGCTTCTGAACTGAAACTCTTTGATTGATTACAATTCCAATATATGTATAGATTAATAATAAAGTATTTATTGTACTTGTAAATCACAAAACACAGAACCTAAAAAAGTATAGAAAAAAGGCTACACAACAGAAAAAAAAATCAATTAAATCAATAAGTTTGGGTTCTTTGGAAAATTATTATCTGAATGTAGTACAATGGAAAATTTATAATTTGTTCAGTGGCTCGTTAAAAATCTCGAAGCTTTATCAACCAAAGGCATCCATCGCAACACATCTCATTGCATACACTTGTCCGCCAGCCCACTGCTCTATTTGGCGATGTTCCACTGGCCCTGCGCCTGCGCATGTTGGAACACTTACAAACGTGATCTGTGCCTCATTTGTCTAACTGTCCGATGTTTAACTGTTAATGTTTTAATTATTCATTATTCGTAATTAAAGTTACATAGTCATAGATACTAACATATAGTACTTACGGTTGTATTCAAAGACATTTTGATTAGAAAAGTTATAACATGTTTGTTTGTCTCTACATTCTAGTTGACAAAGAATTTCTTTTTCATTCTTTAAAGATTCTTGATAATTATTTTCTGGCTTTCTATAAAAAGTTTGTTGAGTAAACTTGTTACTTATAGTTCAGAAAATATTATCTTCCATATTTAATGAAAATGCTTTACATAAATGTAGGATGCATATTGCACCCACTTTCTTTAATTTTGCAACTTTCCTTTAATGATTATAATCATTCTGTTGCTACGGTTCACGGTTTTACGGATTTTTTCAAACTTCTGCTTCAATTATCATATTGTTAGAGGAAAAATACGGCAGCCTATAAAAGGAGGACGCTTGACAGTGCGCGTCATTATTTTTCATCGGCCGGCAAGTCAAGAAGCTCTGCCCGAATTTCGAATCTCTGTCATTTCTGTCAATGATTATTTTCAAATATTAAAATTCTTTGGTTGTTTGGTATTTAATTTCAATTTGTAACATCAGAAGTGGGATTCGAAGGCTGAAAAGCCGTTGAACGCCCTATATTTCTGGTCTTGCAAAGGGAAATTTTGTAATTTGTAGCTAAACTTTAACGTTGCCTGGTTATTTAATATTCGGGTGGAGTTTTTCGTACGCACGATGCCTGCCAACAACGATCGCAGCAAACGAAAGCGCCGTGGGTGCGCACCCCTTCACCCAACCCGATGGAAGAGATCTTGAGGAGGCTGCGCGTGGCAAGGACGCCGACGCCGAGCCTGGACACCACCAACATGGGTTCAACGCAGTCTGAAGACGTGGTGACGAACGCTGCAGAGCGTCTTTTGACCGCTATCAACTGTGCTCAGGTCAGATCCAACCGATATTTTGTCTCTGATTTTGATCCGAGTGTTCATGATTTCGACACGTGGTGTGATGAAGTTGAAAAAAAAAAGATGGTCAGGTTAGGCCGAGTAGTTATAAGATTGATGCATTAGTTAAATCACCTCAACCCAGTAATGTCAAACAGGTCCGCCAATTTCTTGGTCTTGTGGAAGGGTGAATGGACACCCGATACTTGTGCTGCTTTTTTCGAAGGTGTTTGTACAATTTGCTTTATGGTTGTTTTGCTAAGCTTATGTACTTGTACACGGGATTATGTACCAGTCAAGCCATGTGGGCTTATTGATCTTAGCGATGCTAAGTGTCTTGAGTGTGTTGTGTGTAGTGTTCAGTGGAACAGACCCATGTAAATCCGGTGCGCCAAGGTATTGGGGTGACCCTGACACTGGTGGTATCGGGGTGAGTCGTGGCGCAACCGACAACAGACCTGTGTAAATCCAGCCGTCAATAGGATTTGTCAGTCGTTCGTGTTGTTAGATGTTTGTCATTCGTCAGTCGTTCATTTGTCAGTCGTTCGTGTTGTTAGATGCTTTTATGCACTATATGAATTAAAACCCCACTGTTTACAATGTAAATGAGTATGTTTCTTAGACTGTGTGTTTCTTCACAGAAACCGATTAGATTAGTTAGATGATGATGGCGTCGAGCAACCGTTGGACGCCGAGGGTGTTGCTGGACCATCCTCGAGTTCCTGCTGAGGGCTTCGAGCACGCAGCCCCGTCAGGAGAGGCCGTGTTAGAGGAAAAATACGGCAGCCTATAAAAGGAGGACGCTTGACAGTGCGCGTCATTATTTTTCATCGGCCGGCAAGTCAAGAAGCTCTGCCCGAATTTCGAATCTCTGTCATTTCTGTCAATGATTATTTTCAAATATTAAGGTTAGGCGCAAACAGGCCACCAACCACCGCCACCGGTGGCCAGCGACAGCCACTTAACACGCTTTTTCATATATTTTGTATAGACACGCCGCACACGTGTAGCCGGTGGCGGCCACTCGCTATTGAAGTGTCCGCGACTCGCTACTTGTGGTCGCTACAGGCCACACAAGACGCCGACACTCACCACTGTCGCATTGCTCCACCCCCCGCGCAGTTAAATGTAAGACTGCGCAGCAGAGAGCGGGTTATAAAATGTGGCGGCTTCCGAACACCAGTGGCTGTCGCTCGCTTCTGACACTGTTACAAAAGTGGCGGAAGCGCGCGACAGCTGACGGTGGTCGTAGTCGGTGGCCCGTTTGCGCCAAGCCTAAAATTCTTTGGTTGTTTGGTATTTAATTTCAATTTGTAACAATATAGTATCTATATGAAAAAGTCGCTTCCCGCGTCTGTTTGTCCCTATGCATGCTAAGCGTTAATAAAGCGTCTTTAATTTTTAACTAAGCGACGGATTTAGATACGATTTTTAATAGGTAGAAGACTTCAAGAGAAAGGTATACCTATGTATAATACATCACTATTGCCCCCGTGCGGAGCCGGGGCGGGTCGCTAGTTAGGTAGGTATATAGTGTGGTATTAGATCTATTAAAAGTTACAATGTAATGGTAATTGAATCTTGCTCCCTCGGTCTGGCTAACAAGGGATTTTATACATGTCTAGTATTAAGCTAAGTTAATCGAGAGCCGAGCGTAGACTGTGCTCCTTAATTATATGCTTTCTTTGTAATGCGCAGTGTAAGGGGTGCACTTGTACTCCTTTTAGGAAAGTGATATACCTACATTGTCCTACATGTACCTAATAAATAACATTTTCATAGGTAGTGGTCATGTGTAGTAAAGGGTGGGCTCTTTACACCTACCCCTTAGAGAAGCAGTGCAGCAGGACGGAGGCTTGCCAGAGTCGTGCAGAGCATGCGCGAGCGATCCCGTGATTCAGGCTTTGGCAATAGAAGGGAACCGGGGTGTTTTTGGTCGGTGTGAGTCCTTGCTTGTTCAAAGTGTTATATTTTGTGAATTTTACTTATAAAATGGCTTCAAGCTGGAGAAAACCCGTGAATGAGGTTTATACCAAAAAGTTTGAGTTCCTTCTAAACAGAATGTAATTTAACAAGGTAGGTAAAATTACCGTATTACGGTAGCCATACGGTATCACAGACCGTGTCATCACTACGAGCTCGTCAAATAACACGGCAGACATATAATTCGCGCCAAACTCACGCGTCAACAGTTTCCAAGCAGTTTGTAATCAATGCTTACTCGAACCCCTAATCATGTTCTGGTTGGCAAATACGTATTCCTCGGCGTGGGTAATTGGGTTATATCGTTATAGGTATCTAAGTGTGACTTAGTACGGTGTCTTTGATTTTCAACTACGACAGTTTGTTAATAAAATAAACGCTCTGGAACTTTACTTTTTAGATCCACAGATCATCATGTCAATTGTCAAGAGTTCGACGGTATATCGCTCGTTTTTACCTCTTAGTCCAGCTTTTTAATTAGAAAAAATGGTTTTATTACTTATTTTTTGTCCCCAGTTTATCTACAAAACCTCAATAGAGTGACCATCAGCAAATTTATCAACATGAGTTTAACGTTAACTCAATTTACCTTCTTGCATGCTAATCTCACAATTAAATTGATATCATCTGTGGCTTTTACGAATCTTTTGAATCAAAGGTCGGTGCAACGCGGCCGTAACGTCGGGAGAAAAGAAACATCGAATGTCGCGAGTAAGACCCGTTTGTCTAAAATATCAAAGAATCCGTTTAACTGTATTTTTGGCGAGATGCCTTCAAAGGGCTTGCACTGCCCGCAGCCAGGCCTTGATAGTGACGCGGTATCTGTACGCTATTAAACACAGTTATGACTTGCGGCTAACAAGTTTATGATGTTCATAGTATTTACTACTTCACATACTAAGACTATTTAGCAAGACCGTGATTGAATTTTGAAATACGTTTGCAGTTTATAGCTGTGCCGTCTTAATTATTAGAAAAGTATGGATACTATATAAGATAAATATGAGGATACTAAAGAGTTTTTACTGCTTTGGAATATTTAACACATAGTTACGTTTTACAATGTAAGGATTTTAGGGACATTTTCTGGCATAATCAAAATCGGTAGTTAAAAATATAACGTTACACAGATAATAAATGTAGGTAAGTCCTTACTCGTAAATTAATAACGTTCTTTCAGCATACATTTCAGCGTAATGCATACACAGTTATTAGCATTTCCAATTTTGTGTAATTTTCTGACTCGTTAAGATGCCTGATCTATTTCTTATCTACACTTATCTTTAACATCTTTATTGCGATTTGCTGGCTCATAAACGTCAAGCGAGCAATGGCGGCGCGCATGCGTATCGCGTCTCTCGCGTGACAAATAGAATTTCATGTGCAATTAACTGAGCAGTGCCGCGCAGGCAGTAGATGGCGCCTCTTACGAGATTAATGGGGCCATGGGGAAGTCTCCTACATTCAACTAATATTAAATATAGTTTTAACATGACAGCTTCGTAATTTATAGCCAGTTTTATTGTAATGCGTTACGGAATTGATTTTGAGCTCTTAATGCGAAGCTGTTAGTATAAAATTATGCATTGATATCAAACGTAAATAATATTACCCTATTTAGTAGCATAATAATTTTGCATAATTATGCAAATAAATCTGCCAATGCCAAGTAATAGCGGACAGTAATCCTCAAATATTTAGGTCCATATCATCAGCGTTTACGATCTAAACGTGCAGTATAAAGTCCCGTTCAGACGAGCATTCCCACCATAAGTCAGGTCGGTATCTGTTCCCGCGGCTGGCCGGGGGCTATCGGCAGCGCGTGTGGGCGGGCCCTAACACCGCTGACCGCTTGACCTCGACTCCCGGGTCAGGCCGGGGTCAACGCACCGCGATAGCCGCGTGCGCAAGCAATGCATTGTCGCCTGCACTTTGGTAGGCTCGACGGCTTGACGGAATGCCATTATGGAATTTTCAGTTTTGAAATATGGTCCACGCCATTGTGTCGCCCTTCGTCTCGTTAGCTCGTTCCGTAACTTTGTAAAATATTCCCATTGCTTAGTAATTGCACTAGTTACACTTGATTACGCATTCTAAAGAGAGCAAGTTCATCTTCCTACTTAAGATACGTAGATAAGTAATCTTAAGTTATAGCTCTGTGAACTATAAAACATGTGGGCTATGTCGTGTAAATTCATTGCGTGTTATCTGCTAACTGATTTGCCAGTTAATCTAGCTTATCCAGCGAGCTTGTCTGATCTTTTTAGACTAGTTAATTATGCAATAATGGTTTAAATTAGACTAGAACTGCGTTGAGATAGTAGGATAGATTAGATATACGGTCAAGTTACGATTTTACTTTCATTTACCAAAGAGGTGGGTAAACTTCGGACAATTTAACTTTTTTACAGTCTTGCATGATAACTTAAAAGAAGTTTATTTTATGAATTCCGAAGTCTTATCAGTGGCGGTAATTTGACGTCGCATTTAAAGAGCAGTCCTCTTTTAAGGCGTAGAATTAATCACTGGTTGATGGATATTTCCTAAAGGGGTAAGTAAATTAACGTCTGTGATTGTGTAATACAGAACGACACCGATGGTTTTGATTACGACAAAACTAGTCTTCACGTATCTAATCATCACTCCCCTGCCCTTATCCCTATCATTATTTGAGGTCGGCGCAGCATGTCTTCTTATCTGACGTCATCTCGCAAGTAACACTCTTTGCTGCCACATCATCTTTCACACAATCCATCCATTGTCGTCCTCTTCCCTTACATCCATCCACATTCATGTCCAGCAGTATCAAAAAACTAATCTAAACTAATCTTCATTTATTTCCAGAGATTAAATCCAAAAAAGCTGCGAATCAAAATGGCTCTCATAAATTATACGAACTATTATTAAAGTAGTCTTAAGTCTGGATTATAGTAATTATTCATAATTTAACCTGCAAGTTTTCTCCATCGCTTGTTGGTCCGCAACATTCTTTAGTACACCAGGCGGTAATTTTGATTCTTAATCGTCGTATAAATTAAATACCAATAAAAACTGATAGCCGTTTACCGAAGGGGCAATTTAGTGAAGCATTTTTACTTGTAACTAGTTTATTAGAAATAATTAGATTTAAAACGCATTTTTACCCGGATATTTTGATATTGGTGTTGTCATGTACTCGGAGTATTTTTTTCTACAATTTGGCACGCTTTAGAGGCCTACTCTCTTAAAGTAAGGTTATTGCGCTTGTGGAAGCGACTCAAGCGCACATAACATAAAGCGGTGTCTCCAAGAGGTAATAGCTTAGGTATCCTGTAGTCGGAATGGCTTAAAGCAGGAATTGCGAATCTACATATACGTTTGATACGTATAGGTTCGCCGTACTATTTTTCAAGCACTTTATATGTATTTTACTATTTTTTTAATATCTAAGAAATAGTTGATGTGGTCATGGATGTGACCCTGAATCTAAAGAAGGATATTTACCTGTCGAGGTTCACATGTCTTGTCCTGGTTGCTAAATTTGAGAGATGGCAGTACTTCACACATTTTTCTTTGTGCATAACGAATTAAGTGATCAGTAACGTGCCCAAGGAATGGTACCACGTGGATTTAGTAGCTCGTGAGCCATTGGCTCGCCATACCTGGCTTAAAAAGGCCAAATGACACAAATGAGGTTCTTACAAATCATGTTCCTATTATCCCTTGTTATCCCGGATAACATTCAGCAGAATCAATTTCCTTACGAAATACCCTTGCTTCCGCTCTCGTATTTGTCCACTTAGCCATGTTTTCTGCGGTTTTCCTTAATAAGTAGCTTTGATTACCTCAAGGTCCACTTTAAAATTAAAAGAAAATTGTAAGATCGGGTCGGACGGCCATTATTTAAGTATTAGACAAGGTACCAAATCCGGTAGCTTTTTAAATAACACCCATTGTTAAAATTAAAACTTAATTGGTCTACATTTCAAAGGTATGTCCACAGTGTGCATTGTGCCACAAACACAGGCCGCCAACAAAAACACAATACAATTCTTGTTGTTTTTGTATAATTTTATTACTTAACATTTTTCTCCGACCACAGTGCAGCCCGCGCTCGGGCGACGCGACGTCTTGTGACCGCAGGACTTTAATTTAATTTATTTTGGTTTTCTTTATACGTATGTATATTATAATTTACAAAGTATCATGTCATATTCCAATTAAAGGTACAAACGCCTAAAGTTTTATATAATAGAATAAGAAACTACAACTCATAAATACAAGCGATTTGTTCCTTTTTATTGTAGTGACGATTCACTTGATTAATTTGTTATGTTACATTTGTGCGAATACTCGGTACTGTGTTAGATGGAGCTTACATGAGTGCATGTCTATCTGTAAAATTTCGTTTTTTTTGTTAAAATATTGGACCTTGCGCATCGCATAGCGTATCGCCCGCGCTCGATCAAAGGCTAAATGAAAAGTTCGGATCATGGAAGCGTATTTCAGCGAGCGGCTCATTGTTCCGTTACAAATAAATACTCAAGTGTTAAGTGTAACACAATCATTACACTTTGAAATATGAACATACTTACTGTCACTTACTACAATAATAATGAGCACACACAACTAGCGGACACATCAAAGCACATACCGATTTATTACGATAATATTATTAAATTATGTCACTTTTTGTTGTTTAAAATGCGTTGAATATTTCGAAATAACTAGGATAGCACAGTCATGCGACTTTTCTCCTCGGCTCGTGTTTTTGTGTGAGTTATGTTAATAAAAACGTGATATTATTCACGGCGACATCGTTTTTAGGCCGCTTAGTGACGCCCGACCGGCGGCATGCAATAATTGTCGACATGCATGCTTATGTCTAGACTGACAATTAGCTTATTATCTGGATATGTAGAGCATAGTAACACACTACATATCATAATATTAGTTTTGGTGATGTTTACTCACAATCTAAGGTACTATATTATATTTTTGTACGATAGCTGTCCACTTATGTGAACCACATTATCAGACACTTTCAGTTACCTATTTATCAAAGTCGCTAAAGATGCTCACTTTATTTATGTACATAAACAAAAAATAAACCTATATTTCACATATCGTCTTAATTAGATTTCCCAGTCCAACAAAGTTATTAGTAACATAAAAAAAATATATTTTGAAAATATCGTTAATATTTAGCAGTTTATTATTCACATTCGTGACAGACACTAGCCGATAATTTTCTGTTTTACTAGATTTAATCGAATATTAATTAGTCTTAAGTGACGATGTGTATTTAAATATTATCGACTACATAAAAGTCGGTTCTAATCGAATGACTAAAATAGGAGTTGATGATCTCGTTTCAATATTCATATTCAGTAATTACCTTCTGTCTAATATTTTCTTTTTAATTTGTGTTACAATCGCGTGGCCTGTCATCTCATGATTATTTTACTACATTATGCCGATTATGTTAAACGACCATTCGACAGAGCTGACGGAAAGATTGTGAATCGTGAACGATACATGACAATCAATGTTCTAATGTTAACGTGAAAATGTTTTAATTGGTATCGTTTTACATGTATGTTTATAATGTGTTTTAGAAGAGAGCGTTGTGGCTATAGCCCCTTTTAAATAATTATAATCTTTAAGTTATTTTAGACCGGGAGCTGATTGCGGACAAAAAGAGTTTTGTCTCAGTGAAAACATTGTTTTGACTATCATTTCTTATATTTTTTGCAACAACGCAAGCTTAGCCAACATTTTGTTGCGTCTGATATAAAAGAAAACGAAAGCTATGAAAGAGATAAGGAAATAAAATCACATCGTGTTTAATTAATTATTAATAATAAATAGCCGTCGTGGGTAATTTATCATCGTATTGCTTGTGGATTATGTCAGACAATAAATATAAAATAATTAATAAAAGAGAACAAAGCCAGCTACCGCAGCTATGCGTACACTAAGACTATGCTGAAAATACAAATTAAATTTAATAAACTCTAAGATAGCGCTAGAAATAAAGCAATTTATTATTCATCCCCTTCTTTCATTAAATCCTATTAAGCAGCCAACATCAACACGCAAGTTAAAACTTAAGAAAAATAGTTGATTAATGGCTCCAAAGAGTATTTATCCGTTTATTTAGCACTCGGCACACATCTAGGTATCTCATAGCATTCGTGAGATTCTAACGAGGTGTGAGGCCATGTAAAGTCCTGTACTCTACCGCTAACATAACATGGCGCTTCGGAAAAACGATAAAAGATTGTTGGAGCGAGGTCAAAGTATACAAGTACGCTGCGTGAGACAGAGACGACGATATTTTGCAACCCTTTCCAGACGTGCCAAGTTACATCGGTCGCACTGTATCTCCTGGTCTACAGGCGCCGCCTGCAATTAACCATTTATCTTCGCACCTTTTACCTTTAATAAGAAATAAAGGAATGAAGACTCGCCTTTTCCTATTTTAAAAGGTAAATGAAAAGAATTCTTGTTTTTGTTTCGTGTGTCAGCGATGTTTAATTATTTAATTCGCTTGCTTGTTTTTATTTGCGGATTTAATTTATTGTTCACGTGAATGCTTTTTTTATTCTGTACGTTACTTAATTAGATAATAATTACTAGCTTATTAAGGCAAGAAACGTATACTTAATATTTTAACTTGTTAAAGTCTTTGGCAAAGGCGGCACAGAGACGTAGCAGCATGCGGTATTCATATTAAACATTACATTTAAGTTCATTGTTTATTGGTTAACTGCGGATTCTCAAACCCAGTAAAAGGTTTTTAGTCTATCGTTTTTGGGATACTCAATTAAAATGTTCACGAGGACTGCGTTAAAATTAACTCTCTTTTAAAATCTTATGTGTGCTTTGATAAATAAGATATTATGTCATTAGCACCAAACTTTTTTTTTTGATAACATTTATAAGAAAGTATAAATAAGTAGCTATAAATACGTTATTTATTAATGTAAACAACGCAACGCGCGCAGGAGCACGAATGTAAGGAAATTCCTTATGTATCGGGCTATTTAAGTACCAGCCGTACCAGGCCAGCAGGCACCACAGGAGCCCTTTATTCTGTCATCGCGAATAGCACAAGCCCCTTATTTACGCTAGGAAGCGAGGATTCCAGCAAATTAAATCCTATATTCCGCGGATCTGATGTCACGACTGTCGGGCTGTCGATCTCACTGCTCTAGCCTCTACTCCAGATTGACTCGTCGTGTTTTCACAATGCCTTGTAATTACCTTATACGAACCTTGTAAAACGGAATCTTGTAAGGAAATGCTGTCAAGCCAAGTTTGTTCGACGAGAGTCGTTCGGCGCCTGCGATAATTGATTCCGATGTAGAGATGCTTTTTTATAGTAAAAACGGGTGAGATGTGTGTGAATCAGAAAATGCGAGAAACTGAAACCTGTTGTATACTTCGCATTAATTTTATACCGGACTGTGGTAGACTAGGGTAGTATTCCTTTTACATAAAACATAATTCAACTTCTATAGAATCACTGGAATTAAGTTCGTAAAAGTCTTACATAATTCGGAATCTATTGCATTTTTTATTATTAAATTGCTGTGATATTGCATAAACTCACTGCAAAAGAAGATTCAATTTTATACCTTTGCGAGTTGAAAATAATATTCTACGCAATGCGTTTATCATTATCTTGTCATCGATCATAGTTTATTAACTAAGCAGCAACAAAACGCGTAGCATCGGCAAGGTAGCCAACATAATCTAGATGAATGCGATTACATTTAGTTAGCTCATACAGGCCGATTCGAAATTCGATTCACTTTAATGACACAAAGCCGCCTACGCGGGAATCAATAATAGTTATCGCCGGCGCATTTATTTATTACTCGCCAGTTTTATTTGCATAAAAATGCGATACAACCTCTTTGCTAAAGATTCCATCTATTTCTTGGGACAGTGGCCACCAATTAGCACTCAATCTCTACACCCACACAGTCCTAGTTGTTTAAAATAGCTGGTTCTAGATAAAACGGTCAGTGAATTAAAAGAAGTGGTATCGACGTTTTCGCAGAATGACCATCTTCACTCCCACGTGTTCAGAGTGATCTGGATTTAAATCTAGGACAGCAGTGACATGCTGTGTAGGGGTCACATTCGAAAAAGTTTTATTTTTCTACAGTATAATTGACAAGTAACATCGGTGTCTAAAATGGCACGCAATTTTTAAATTTCCAATTTATTTCTCGCTCTTTTCTGTCAGTAGTTAATAATATTTTTAGAACGAACCTTTCAGTATCTAATAATTCATGGCCTAGGATCGAGCGTCATATTTATATAAATAGCTTAAACAATATCTATGTTATGAACATGTAAAGGGTGGGCCCGAGGCGAGCCTTCAACACTACTTAATGCAAAGCACTACTTTAAAATCATTCACAACGACTGCCCTTTCATTAACGGCAATTTAAAAGTACACTGATATAGAAAAACCTCCGTTGTAATTTTCAGACTATTTTATTATGGCGCCTGGCTGTCACACCCACTTCCCTCCCTAAAGCCTCAAAGAGACACTCAAAAGTAATGATACAGAAAGTCTAAATGGAAAAGACATTGAAAAAGGTTTACTACTCAAATAAAATATAAAAATAATGTTATAATAATATGACATCCTATTAGGCCATGCGATTACTGTGAAACCAATTTATGTGATCTGTAATTTAATAGAGTATATTCAGAAAATATGGTCTACATTGTCTGGTTTTCGATTAGTTACATACAATCAGGCTGCCACTGCATATAAGTTGATACAATTATTACACAATGAACATGTTCCCATGTGCATCACGTTCATGGAAATGGTTAAAAGTGATAGGGAAGCGAGAGGGAACTTGCATTTTCTCGACAGACTGTGAAGTTGGCCGTAATAAGATCATTTAGAACTTAGTTTTGCGAAACTACACTTTACATGGACATTTATTATGTCGTGTTGGCGTTGCGGTTCTAAGTATGGATTGTATGAACGAGGTGCAAGTTCGATCACCACCGCAGGTCTCGGAGGAAGGATTCGGATGGAAGTGAAGTGAAAACTTTCAGTTGCGTGACTTATCAAGTATATGTCATGTAATATATGTAAGTATGTTGAAGTTATCGAATTAGATAGGAATGATGTAATAAATATTATGTGTGTGTATATGCACAAGGTAATCGATATATGCATATCAGTAAGTGTAAAGACGTGTTAGTCAATCAATGATGAGCGGAATTCAATTCTAAGACAAAAAAAAAACGAAAAGTAGTAACTGATGGCAAAGCCACATTTGAAAAATAACTCTAAAATATTTCCAGTACCTATAAGTTACTCTTTTAACTGCGTATAGTAGTATAAATTGATGTAGTAGTAGATATAAAGTCGCTGCCACTATAAATTTTATAATCTGAATCATGTTACTCCAACCATCTCATTAATCCAAAATAACAAAAAATAAAGCAGCTACATTATGATACTAATTGACAGATCCATAGATAATAACCCGTTGTGAGACAGCGACAGAGTAAGTAAGTTATGCGAATATTTTAATGAAGCGCCATCATGTCACGGTGAATATGCAGTAATGCGATGTCGCCATTACACTTCTACATGATTAAATGTACCCACGACCAAAAAAGCTTTAAATAACAAGCAAGTTATAAATATAGAAAAAGTTTTTATTTTTCATTAAATTATAGTCTGCCGCCTCCATAAATATGTAAGTATGTTTGTTTATCTTGCAATATTCAGTTTAACGAGGCGAATAATTGAAAAAAAACATCGTCGTCTAAAAAAGGAATGTACGACAAAAATGTACAACATTATCTATGATACGTTTATCTGAAGTATGATCGAACTTACAAAAATTTCAAATAAAAACTTCACTTTCGCTTACAATTAAGTTAATGACATTTAATTTAAGAGAGTAACTGTTTGCTGTTTTCCTCTAACTGCTGAATGATTCATTGAATCGATAAGATCTTATTACGATCGATCTTGCGACTCATTGGATTGGAGGCAGACTTCTGAGTCGGCGGTTCACGCTACGTGCCTGATGCCGCTCGCTACTCACGTCCCGCCATTTTGCTGCATTTTGTTTACGGTTCATTTGAAACGACGCCTTTACTTCAAATAACTTATATTTCAGACTTACATCTTATTCTTGTACGATGCTTGGAAATTGCTACTGAAATCCTGATGGATTCCGTAAAAGATGTTTTTATTGTTTATAGGATATAATGATAGGATAGGATTGTATGGAATGGGCCCTTACAAGCGTGTTTATAAAAAAAAACATGATTGTTTCTGTTATAAAAATTACATTTATATTATTTCATAGAAAATTACACCAGCAGTATTTTGTTTGCGTTCTGCCAACAATCAGTATTATGACATAAAATAGTATGCAGTGAAAATGCATGACCTAAGACTCTTACGGACCACTGCATCATTCAAGCATTTTAACTACATTAGCTTTTGTGAGTAAATTCCCTTTGCAAGTCCAACACAAACCTTGACTTCCATAATTAATAAACCAGTTTTCTATTTATGTACTCAACTATGTACCGAGAGTGAAGCGGCATTTGCAATTTACTATGCTTCATCTAAAAATCGACTAAACCAGTTTCAAAATTTGACGACTAAAATAATGTGAACAGGTTTTCTTACCGGTCAGGTATAATATAGGTCATGCGTATAACGGAATGCACAAAAACATTAAAGTTAGTCATTGGATTAAGATAAGTAAGTAGTTAATAAATTATTTATAGTTTTTTTATTTTAATTTGCTTCTTTTTGTCGTTTTGCATTAATAGACTATAAAAACAAAACGGAATGGATATAAACACTAGTTTTGAATTGCAAAAATCGTATATTTAAATAAAATTTCAAATTTCGAACAACGCGACGCTCCGCTCGCAGCTCTTTCATTGTTTTTTTTATAGCTACTAGTGATATTGTACAAAACTTATACGGCCTTATTGTAACAAAAAAACATGTCCTATATGACTGTAAACTACGCTTACTCATATACATAAAGAAAACGAACCATTGGACTTAATCGCTGGAAGAAGTTG
This sequence comes from Chrysodeixis includens, assembly GCA_941860345.1. Lineage (NCBI taxonomy): Eukaryota > Metazoa > Arthropoda > Insecta > Lepidoptera > Noctuidae > Chrysodeixis > Chrysodeixis includens. The sequence continues at coordinate 2,758,479 of OW796097.1, forward strand.
GTTAATTTAAAAGCAGTTAAGGCCGTGCAGTGATTCATAGTATCATTATACCATGTGGATCTAACACGCAGCTTACAACTTACAGCAAAGCTAGGGCAGATTACGTAATTTACGAACTGCACCTGCCGATATGATTAAACGTTTAAGAATGAAAATCTCTCTATTTATTAAGACCATAAACGTATTTATAATATTACCATGTATTGTATTGCTTACTTTTTTATTACACTTTGAGTCAGGAATGTATGAATAGACAAGTTAATAGTGTAATTTGCCTTATAAAGATTTATGTAATAATATTTTTTTTATTTCTTATTATTTCATATTAGCTTTCGCCCCCGGCTTCGTCCGCGCGCATATCGGTAATTGCTGCAAAAGTATTAACACCTAACGCAGCCGGCTAAAACGTGGCTTATGTGTCAATCCAGGGTAACTTCTAACTCCATACCGAATTTCAATATTTGATATAGCCATTTGAGCGTCAATAATAAAATAATTAATTTATGACAAAACTTAAGATTTGTCAATCTTAAAAAAATAATCTGAAACAACTAAAGTTAGCTAAAAGTAAGTTTCGCGCGCCGACCAAATCGAAAGTCTAATGATCTATTACATTTTGTGACTATGCAATTTTGTCACGTTCACAGTTCACTTTTGTTTAGTTTCGGAACGCTACATTAGATCCACGAACGCGCACGCGAAAAATGAATAAAGTTTACATTGACTCTACATTTTATTTAGAAAACGTTTGTATGGGAAATAGGAAAGGGCTGTTTCACGGTTTTCCCAGCTATTATTCGATTTTTCTCATCTTACCTCAAACTTTCCTTAGATCTACACTAACATTTTAAGACCAAGATAGGATAAATATGTTCAGCCGTTTTTGAATTTTAGAGAGATTGACGAACAGCATTTCATTTTAATATATCTACATATTATTATGGATAAAATTTGCAAGTATTATTTCAACATTCATTTTGCGATATGTTATTTATGTTTTTAAAAGCTTTTATTTAACTTGCAATGTATGGATATTTGTGTGTTCGGGTGAAATCTTTGAACTCAATTTTGAAGTAGATATATTCAACCGTTTGTGCTGAAATTTTGTGGACGCATTTTGTTTGGATGACAATAAATGATAAGATATGTGACGTCATTCTAAATTCAATATGGCGGATCATACAAGATGTCAGAACAGTTATATTTAATCCACTTATACAATATGGGTATCAAATGAAAGGGCTTGTTAAGAGTAACTAGGAAAAGCATATGACGTCATTTTGAATCCAATATGGCGGACCATGCAGGATGGCGGAATAGTTACCTTTAGTCTACTTCTACAATATGGGTATCAAATGAAAGGGCTTGTTAAGAGTGACTAGAAAAAGAATATGACGTCATTCTGAATCCAATATGGCGGACCATGAAGGATGGCGGAATAGTTACCTTTAGTCTACTTCTACAATATGGGTATCAAATGAGAGGGCATTTTGAGAGTAATAATAACTTGAAAAAAGAATGTGTCGTTATTCTAAATCCAGCGATAACTAAAAAGTAAAAAATAAAAAAAATAGATAAAAAAACTTTTTAAGTAAAAGCTTTTATTTAAACGCTCTAAAAAGAAGAAAATAAAATATTCCTTTTGGATTATACTAACAACTCCTCATTATACACAATTTATATATAATAATAAAAGCTTGTCGCGAGGTTTACATACCTATCAACATTCCTTTATATCATAATAATTTGTGGTAAATCGAGCGACAAGCTTTTATTATTATACAATAAATTGTGTATAATGAGGAGTTGTTAGTATAATCCAAAAGGAATATTTTATTTTCTTCTTTTTAGAGCGTTTAAATAAAAGCTTTTACTTAAAAAGTTTTTTTATCTATTTTTTTTTTTTACAACTAAGATATAAAGGCACAACATTTTTAAGTATCCTCATCATACTTAAAAAAAAAGATTAAACAACGAATAAAAAGTTGAAATCATTTTCTAGATGCGAATGACTTAAAAGACAAAGCTACATATTTTGCAGATAGAATCTTAAATTTTGCTAAGGGAAGCTGTGGATTAGTACGTCTAACAACCGGAACGAAAGTCATAACAATATACACATGTGCAGCGAATAGGACTAAATAATGTGTTTTTTATTTAAATCAAGAACAACAACTGAACAAAAACTCCTTTATCACATTCGTTTAACTTCTAATTATACCGCCAAAACATGTCTATGGTCAACGAACTTGACAAATTACTTTTTTACTGTCAGATTGAATTTTGCATTACATGAAAGGAGACACAAGACACAATAGACTAGAAGAAAAAAAACTGGTAATTTATGCTTATTCTGTGTTGAATATATTGGCATAGTAAAGTATCATCGAAATTGTGAGTTTAATTTATGGGACGTATTGTCGTGTAAGCGTGCAATACATCAATTACCAACGTTTGAAATGTCACATGAAATATTGTTGCATTCCGTATAGAAACAGTTATCATACATTGTATTCGATTGATCTGTGCACGATCTTATTCTGCCAAAAATGTACGTAAAAACACTGACAGTGGAATCTTAGTTAGGATTAATAGTCTTCATGATAATTTAATTAATATCTCGTTGGTACGATTATCTCTGCTAATCGTACCAAGCCACGACATGAAATGCGCAGTTTACTTTGAAAGCAATATTATTGTTACAATGAATCGTCATAAAATAACATAAGAATATTTAATTATAGATACAGAAAACCCCTCGAATTCTTCAAATCAAAGTATGGTAGTATGAAGGCATGACACTTGTAAGTCTTGTAAGTCCTGTTACAAAATTCCTTTGCCTCCCAGGTGTCCGAAATTCAGAATACCAAAATACAAGAAAAAAAAACAATGGAAATCGCTTGGATACCGGTCGCGTGCGCTCCGACGAATTTTCAGAAACTCCGATCGAATATCTCTCAAACTTTCACGATCTTTTGATGTGAGATGCGATTGCTTCGATACCAGAATTCCACACAAGATTCGAGCTATGATATACCGATGGCGCTTTACGCGATGTTTATGACTAGGTGGCCTACAAGAAATTTATGTTTTCTGGGTATCCTGTTTATAGTCTCTTAAATTGAAATCGTATTAAGTTACAGGTAATTGACAAGTAATAGATTTGTTTATAAACGTATTAGCTGATCTAATCTATAAATCTCTTGCTTAATTTTTTCTTATTTTCTGCGAATATACTCTTCCTCGACTTCGCCCTTTCAAAAGATAAAAAGTATTGGTATAAAAATAAAAATAAAGGTAATATTATTTAGTTAAAATTGTTCTTAAACAGTTTTCAAGTAATATTTCCTTTAAGATTTATGGGTATTCCTCAACCATGATAACGTAGTAGGGAGATTAGTCGGTGAGGCGTTGCAGGAAGTTACCCAGCACGACGTGTTAATCTGCCAAGTTGTTAATAGTTACAAAAGCTAATTGCTTACAAAATCTTGTTCTTGAATCTTCCTCATTCCTACATCACCGCTGTAACACTTGGCCGTTCCGCAAAGAACTTTAATCCCTATTAGATCACGATTAAGCACGAACGTACAAATTTGTCCGATTCAGAATAACATCGTATGACGAATGCAACTGGTTTCAGTGTTTTCAAGTTGGTGACATAAGGACAGGGCCAAACCGGCGAGGAGGGGTCGCCGACCGCAGCTAGCGGGAACGTAGCCATACGACCGAGCCCACTTAGCGCGTGGCCGCGAATGTACATACAGCCGTATGCACGGCCGACATCGCCGAATACCTCATTACCGCGAAATGTGTTAACCTAAGGCAATCGACCAGCAGTGGGTCAACTAGGCCCTGCTCGTAAACTTTACATTCTAGCATTCTATCGGTAATGCTATTTCTTAATTAAACGTGTCGACCTCTTGTAACCTCTTTATTGTTTTCCGGTGACCGTTAGCAGCACTGTCCTTTAAATTGCCTACGTAGAGAGGTTTTAGTTTCTATTATTGAACTTGTATCTTTAAATTATGTAAGTTGAGATGGCAAAAAATGTGAATGGGGCAAAATTATAATTGCGATATGATAATCTGGAACTCTAGGCCAAGAAAAAACCAGTAGGCTGGGTAAACCTAGAATAATCAGTATTCATAATATCCCGCGGGCCGTTCCCATTTACTTCTCCTATATATTACCCCTATGAGTCAGCGTTCCCGTGAAGACATGGGACCGGTCGCGATTCTGATCGTTTCCTTTCCTCTGTTCGGTGAATCATTGAGATATCAATAGAGCTCTGTTGCCACTTCCTTCGTAGATGGAGTCCGTAAGTCATCAAAACATTTTACACCTAATTAAGTTACAAAATAACACTTGAAAAGACATTGACGGCATCACTAAAGTAGGTTTAAGTATTTGTTTCCTGATTTCAGTGTCGCTTACATAGTTATATGCCAATCAAGGCGATAAATTACATTTTAAACTTTTTAATATTCATAACAATTTATTGACTGAGCATAGACACATTAGCCGATTAAGTACATGGTATTTATGATGCACTTACACTTATTTATTAAGTTTATGATTGAATTAATAAGTTCTTGATGACTAATTCATAGCTTTCTATCGATCGTAATCGATTAGCTTTTCAATAATATATAATCGATAATCGTAGCCGCAGCCTTAGGGCTCTTTCAATTTAGCCGTATCGTGTCGGACCGCAGCAGTGCCGAAACGGTGCGTTTGTCGTACGGTGCACGGACGGTCATTTGTTTTCATACAAATGGCACGGTGCGGCAACAGTGCGGTGTCGGTACCGAGAACGCACGACGACAGGACGGCAACGTCGCAAGCTCCACGAGTTCATTTCGCTGTTGAATAGTGCGGTGACTAAACGTGACAGCTAATTTCATTGAATTTAATATTGAATAATTATAAGAAATAAATAATGTCACAAATATAAAATATAAGTTGTTTAATTTACGTAGCTCAATGTTATCAGTAGTCTTTCTTAGGCTGATATAGTATGTCTGAATGTAGTTTCTTGCCGCTGAATTTGACTTCTAACTAATTCAAGTAATTCGTAGAAACATTCTCTTGACATTCTTAAGTAACTAAAAAATTTGCTTGGGTCTTGTTTTAACCTAGGATAAAAAATATGGAAATCACCAAAATTACATGTTAATGAAAACATCGGTAGTGTTCTTTTACGGGCGCGGCGTTTTTGTTTCTGTTTGATATTTTTTAACAGGAGCACTAACAGTAATGTTTCTTCGTCAGAGTCCATGGCTACACTGCTGTCACATGAATTTAAAACAACACTAACATACAAACGCACGGCAGTCAGATACACTTTCAATTTAGGCGTTTGGTGTCGGACGGCTAACGTACCGCAGCGGTACGGCAGCGGGCTATAACCAGCGGCACGGTTAACGTGCGGCAGCCGTACGACACGAAACGTCTAAATTGAAAGAGCCCTTATCGTGCGCTTGTTGGGGGTCGTTTAATGGTGGCGCATTGTCGTGAACGCGCATACCAATTGCATTTAATCACGCGCCGAGGCCACGCGGCCGCCATCGCCGGGCGGGGTGTGAGCGCGATTGTATTATGTGGCCCATATGTGGTCACTGAGGTACTCAACAACTATTCTCAGAATGGTGTTTAGCTATATAGGCTATAACATTAATACATCGTATCTAAATTGGTTGTAAAAGTAGTTTCAACTATTACAACTACAAATTCAATTACTGGTACTCGATTAGATACCCGTTTGAGATTTTAAGATAAAACCATTTATAGGGAACTACAACACTTTGTGCTGTTAAAATTTTAAAGTAGCTTTATTAGTCAGCTTATGGATCAAGAATTCCATGTTTTCTTTAAGAGAATGTCACTTTACCACCCGCTAACAACACTAACAAGCAAATAAAGTGCAATAGTAATTCTTGCCTTATAACTTGCATTGCCTTATTTTTCTACAAGTACAGTCCACCTTGCATTTTTTTCATCACAAAAATGATTCTTACTGCTTTGACATAAAGTAGCTGTCACTGTCAAAGTTCTGAAGCTTGTGTGGCGTACTGTACGCTGTGCCTGGCATTAGATTAACTGTGGCGTGATTTCTTCGTGCGGGTCCACCGCATTATAATTTAAAGTTAGTAGTCACCTGGGATCCAGTTTGTTAGCCAGTGTTTCTAAGAATATTCTCGTTTGAAACAGATGGTTCAATCACACCTGATATGAAACGCGGTTAGACGGTAAGCCTCTACTTATTAAGGTAATCTTAGGGCTTGGTCTAATTGATAAGTGGTTTGTGAAGCTTTATTATCTTGTAAGAAAATTTCATTTTACTGGCCACCTGCCAGTATATTTAGAGTAGAAACGTAAAATTACAACCTAGGCCTTTTTATGACGAGGCCTTAAAATATCCACCAAGAGGGGAACTGGCCAATATTCTCGTTCTACTGTTAAATAAATAAAATTAACAATGCGAAAGCTCTCATTAAGTTCGTTTTAAACAAACGAATTAGGAAAAGCTTTTAAAAACACGTGAGTCGTTGTTTGTTGCTTTATTATTACAGTTACATTAATATAGCAAATGAATTAGATGTTTTCTAAGATAGCGTGTGCTTTATGAAGTCTAGCTTTGTTGTCTTGATCTAAACGAACAGATAGCACCCGCCATGTTTTATGTCTGCCATTAATTACAGACACCCATACATCAAGGTACAATTTATTCAGGTTAGGTTGTAACAACTTTGGTGCCTTTTAAATTAAACTTTTATTTTTTCTTATTTTGAATTCATACGGCCAGTATATTTTTTTATGTAATTTTGCCAGTATTTATTCGATCATCTGTTCTTATTCGAATGTGTTCTATTTTTTAATTGTTAATGAATGTCATTATGATGACAGATGGTAGTTATTAATGTAATAATCAGATTTAGGTACTTTAAATGGCTACCATTTTTACTTTTCATACAACTCGAGCTACCGTCGTCGGGTGAGGTAATTAATAAGTAACGCTTGCACGTATCGAGCGTCCGGTCTCTAATGGATTATTACTACAAATAGATGTCGTAGTAGCAATGACTTACTATTTCAATACTATTTTATTCTACAGTATTCGCGTAAAAAGATAAATAGACGCATTTAAAGACGTTTGACTGGTTATTTTGAAGAAATCTTGTTATCTAATAAAAAAATAATTATATTTTGGACGAAATGTGTACTATAAAGAATTATTCAATTGATGTGGAAATTATAAGGCGATATAGTTTATTAAGTGCTAATAGACAGGTATCACCGGGTTTTAAGTGTTTTATTTGTCTGTACACTTAGCCGTTGTAAAGTTTCTGTGTTCGTTGTGGAAGAGAGACACCGCTACTCTTTAGTAACTTTGTCTCACTTCTACAATTGCTGCATAAGACCTCACTCGTCACCGTGAGTACAGACGCCATACCTATTACTTTGCTACGGTATCTGAACATTTGAGACAATAAATTTTCGGATCTCGGTTGACGCTAATTAACCATAAACAGCAATAAACGCCAGCCATTTGAACGAGTTGTCATGCTTCCGCACTTTTGCTGTCTAATTACCACAAAGATAAAATCTACAAGACATCTATCTTTTTTATTTTGATTTGCAATCTTAATTGCTTCATTTGGAACGTATGTTTATAATTTAGACCGAGTCCGGCTTTGAACACAATTAAATCGATTAAGCATAATCGATTTGAAACTAGATCAACTAGTTCGGTAGCTGGATAGCTTTCGCTGCTTATGAATAAATATATCGAGCAAATCTATGATCCGTTTGATCGTTATCGATGCCTATGCCGATTGGTTTTAAATTAAAGGATGATTTAAGTGACTCTGGCCTACCCGCACTATTTTAAAATAAACAGGTTCTATTTTTAGCTATTTAGAAAGTAAGTTTTTTTGTTTTTTTTTAAGATTTTTATGTAGTTTCTCCTCAAGTTTAAATATTGCTAACAATAAGTCACATCACTTTCCAAAAAAAATCAACGTCCATCACCGAGTAGAACATTCTAAGCTTAATCCAATAAAAAAGTAATTCAGAAAAAAACATCAAACCGTTTGTTTACATCTCAGTTCCAAACACAACAAGTCAGTTCAGGTGATCGAACTTTTAAAAATAAACAAATGAAAAAGTGAAAAGCGACATTGAGTAGCAATGCCGAACTGGTCGTTGCTTTTATTCTAATCGGTAAAAAGTTGGCTCGTGAAATCGATCTTATTTGCCCTCTGCACTGGCCGGCGAGACATGCCGATGCCATTTAAAATACATAGGGTTTCAGCCACGACGGGCCATGAGACTTCCATTTTCAAAATTTGTTTACAAAGAATGTTATTTTTTATTTATTCTGCTGCAAGAAACTTTTAGGGTATAGAGTGGGGTATATTAAAGTTTGTAATTTGAAAATGGATTGCTTTTTACTGATTTATTAAATTATTGTTCACAAAATTGTAAAACGTAAATTAAAAAAGTGTCATATTTTTTGGAAAAAAAAGTTTTATCGAGTAAAAAAAAATTCTTAATTTTAGAATGTTATCAAAGTTAGTCTTGTTACTTATGTAACTTGGATCTTTTTAATCTAGATAGTTTTAAATCTATTTTTTATCGCCTTTATGTAACGATCTAGTTTTTTTAGACGACACTTTCATTTGTGAATAACTTCTTTATTTTCACTTAGTATTAAATGCATTTATGCATTCAGCCAATAGCAAACATCGGCGTTCTAAGGTCGTTTAGTTCAAACTAATCTCATTTTTTGTTAGTTCTAAATCTGTCACAAATTTCACTTGTCTTTCTTTCTCTACCTAATGTTCGACTTCCTACAGCAATTTTGATAAAGTAAGTACCTATTTAGTAGGATAGTTTAATATAAAAATACGGCTAGTAGTTAGTACCATAATGCTTTTATGGAAAGAGCTACTTAAAATATCGTTTGGACAAACCACATGTGGTTCTGGTTAGTCAGTCAATACTTCATTTTACGACTTATACAATCTAGTTATATTGCAAATTTAACAGATTGAATTAAAACATTCTAAGGCTATGTATTGTAAGCTATAATTATACATTTTAATGTAAACGGTAGCACCCCGGGGCCGGGGTCGCGCCCACGGCGACCGCTGCCCCTACTCGTGTGGTCACTCAACTTTGTTTTTCTACGCACAGACAACACTCCATTCTGCCTCGTTGACTTTCTCAAGGGGTTCGATTTACAAGTATACAACAGACTACTCAGTTTTCTAAAACTTGGAAATTTTATTGGAGTTTGCACGAAATAGTTTGTATGTGTATCGTGTTTGCTACGTCTCGGTATGTGAATAGCGTGTAGTGTGTACTGTTACACAAACACGAAGCAAACATTTCAATTGTTATGAACACAACTTGATAACTTACTTATTTTATTTATACTGTTTTTGCTGTTTGTTTTGCTAAATCAATTTAGCGGTATTGTGGAAAAGGATGTTTTCTTCATTCTTGCGTTTACAGAATGTTATAAATATTTTATTTAAGTATCATAACATAAATAACATAAACAGTTCGACTCGCGACCCCGCCTCCGCGTCAGCTCATGGGTCTGAAACTAGTCGCGCTATTCCGATAAATACGCGTGAGTAAACCGTTATACCTTTTAAGTATAACATAAATCGTAAAAGAATAATAAAACACAATTTAATTGCGTTACATCAGTTTTATCCTTAATTAAGTCAATTTGTTTGTCGTGTGTGAAGCGCGTGGCCGGTTATTCTTAATCATCAGTGGTATATTAACAAAGTCCTCGAAAACAAGCAGAACACGGAAGTCGCCTATTCTAAGGTAGCAGACATTCAGACATCGTAACGTGCGTGCACGCAACGCAATGTTACCAATAACCATTTGACCGTCGCATGCGCAGCGACGCCTACAGGCCATTTTATTGCGGTATAATTTAGTTTAGTGTCTAAACGACATTATAGGACAGTAAAACTGGGATTACATTGCGTAACTGGGCTTATGAAGTGATATTATCGAATCGACCATTAACAGTATGCAGGCTACTGCAGCGGTATTACATATCTTTCAGAAGCAAAGCGACAACAAAACAAAGCTCAAAATTGTGAAATCATAGCTATGAAATTTCTAATTTGTATATAGCAATCTTCCGATATGTAATTGGCACTTAAACTTAAAATTTCTGATGAAAAAATTGTACAAATTTTGCTATCGCTTCGCTATTGCAAGTTACGTATTCCCATTGCGGATTATATGACAGTGGTAACAGATACTTGACCTAGCCAGCCATGTTTAAGTGTGGCCACTGAGCAGTTCACTGTAATTGTGTACGTTTTAGTATGATACGAACGTTCAAGTATCTGATAACAATCTTTAGTGCGATGGCTCAGATATGTATCTATCTAGTGTTTTTATAGAACATTGGTGGTCATAAAATTTACAGCTATTATCACAAATACGAGGATTATTTTTAAGACCTATTTTAGTAACGGTTAATATAAGGTATTAAATCCATGGTTTCTGGAAGGCTGATCATAATTATGAATCTGCTGTCAAATCAACTGATCCCGATTGTGATTGGTTGGCCATAAAACAGAGCGTAACATAAGATTCGACTAACGAATAGTAAATCATTGTGTCGATCAGCGTAAGAAAAACCAGGGGTATGTCCCTTTAGGGATAGGACTTGCTAAAGAGCGTAAGAACATCTCAAATGGAAAAAAATATACCTACAAATACATGTAGTTTGAAGGTAAGATAGCAAATAAAACGATTTTGAAAAAGTCCTTTCAATAGATTCCGTTACTTACAAAAATAGTTCTATATCGGCTAGTATTGACGATAGTCCAGTGGCCAATCATGCCTTATTTGTGTTTTACCCGACATTACAAAACTATGTAAGAAATAACTACAGAAAATAAAACCTACTTTAACTGCACATGAACTTAAAGTGATGCTAAAAAGCGGTTTACCGAGCAAAGGGCGTACCACCATCTTTCAAAGTAATATAACAGCAGTTGTGAAAGAGAGACGCCGCTCTACAACGTATAGTTCACTGTCTCGCTTCCACAACTGCAATTACATTACTTTAAGACATTGTAGGCCCCTCTGTTTACTAATCTAATGGCTCAATAACTACAAAACAAGCACGACGCCTGCTTCTGAAGAATCTAACTTGTTCTATTTAACTTTTTGTAGGACGAGGTACCAAAGTCTTGTACCTAGATAGTTTCTCACGCTAAGACTGGACGTAAGTGGCCAGTAACCTAATTACAAAGTTTTAAGAAAAAAATATTTTTATTCTATGGAAGCATAGCTCTTTTGTTTTGTTTTAAACAGTTACTTAGTGTAAGGTAAGCAAGGAATAATTCAATAAGTAACGTAAACGTAGCGTGACGTTATTTCCCCGTAAAAGATAAGTTCAAGGAATGCTTAAAAGAATAGTTTGTGTTGTAGTATGTACAATCGGTAATGGGAATTAGTACGGCACATAATAATATCCTATTACCTAACTGTTAACCGCTATTCGCCGCTGTTTTAGTGCATATTTAGCAAAAGATCTATAAATAGCAAGCGCTATTAGTATTCATAAGGTCCAACAGCGTTGTAAGTCGCGGGAATCGACGCACTAGTCCAACCAGCTGCGTCAAGAGCCATTCGAATTCCCATAGAAAACGCGCACTATTTCTAAGTTATGCTAAACTGGAGTTCCGAAGAATCCCGCCATTAATGTCTCAGGAGGAATGTATAAGCTTCGCCAATAAATCTTAACATCCTTTATGTTATAGGTAAGACATTCGCACGAATATACGAACATGTGTGGAATGATATTTGCGAATGAGTGAAGTTTAAACGGTATTCATAAACTATAAATTGTTACTTATTTTGGGAAAAGCACGCACGGTTATCATTGCCACTGCTTTAGGGGGTCTACAATGACGAGTAACGAACCATCGTGACTCATAATCAAACGAAGCGATTGACTGTCATTCGATTGGAACCCGCAACAAAATTAGAGCAATCTCCTTGCAGAGGAGATTGCTGCGAGAGATATAAATAATGCATCGGTATGCAAGAAAGTGACGTCCTTCAAATACTTGCATTGCAAACATTCGTAAAACATTTAACATTTGTGAGTGCTTGGGGCAATGGTCACGGAACCATGAACTATGTGAGAATTGATTTTTAAAGCGGCATTAAGATTCACGACAGCGATAGGGATCGATGTACGGACATACTAATGAACTCAGCGGGCCATTTTATTATAGGCTAGCGTCTGCCCGCGGCTTTCAATGCCTCAGTGATCGTGTGATAAAAACTAATAAATCATTTAAATAAAATCAGTAATGGAACACTCGCTGATTTGTATGAAACTGTTTCAATTTCAGATTTTATTAAAATTGATTAAAATTTTCGTTACGGAGGTTAGTTTGGAAACAAAGTTTGAACCTTTTTCGTAGAAACCATTTAAGCACTGATCTTATCCGTCGGATTTAAAAACAGTAAACGAAAGGAAGATTTATATGTGCGGATTTCAAGCATTTTATATGCGACAGCCATACCATCACGTCAAGTGGTCTGTAAATATATTTCAATCGTCTAGAATATTCTCACGCAATACTGGGCGCGCAGTTATTATAATAAGACTTTTATTGCATATCCTATTCCGTAATAATTGCATGTTAGAGGGATATTATTACGTTCGAATAAATTGAAATTGATATCTGGGTTTAAAGGGGAATGTTCAGTGCTACCAACTTCCTAGTTAGTGCCTAGGCCTACTGTGAGAAGTTTGTTTATGTGATCCCAGATCAAAGGTCAGTTCTGTTGTGAAGAGACGCGAAGTTCTAGACCGTTTAGTGTGTATATGTCATTCACAGCTGTTAGTCTTATTAAAATGTTTGCCTACCTCCGCCTTTAAAGAAAAGTATGTATTTAGTACGAGGTGCTTTAAGACCTCCTGGGGACCTATCTAAGGCTCCTCGTACTAAATACGTACTAACATGACTTCTGCCTAGTTTTTCTGCTCGATATTATAGATTCCTGAATATGTAGGCTATATTATTGGCATTACCGGTTGCAATACCTTCTAGATAAGTGAGTAACTGAGTTATATTGTAGAAAAACTTCTTTTGCCACACCTTTTAGATAGGTTTTAGATACGTAGAAAAGTGATCCTCATTAATACTGTGCTAGTATTAATGAGGATCACTTTTCTACACTACTCGGTAAGGCAACAACATTTTCTTATTAAATGAACTTCTATCCTGATCTGCGTTGTGACTTTTTGACGGGCCTATTGGTCTAGTTGTTAGTGGCCCTGACTGCTATAACGGTAGGTCGTGGGGTTTGAGACTAAATGGTGTTGTGGGAATGTTTAGGAATATTATTAACTTTACTCTTAGCATAGAGCTAAACATAGACAATTTTCTATTAGTGCCCTGCTAGCAAAAAACAATTGCAATCTTCGTTTATCTACATAAGAATGTGCGCAATTAACCTTATAGGCAGTTATTACATATTATTTGTGGTGTTAAACATTCCGTTACTTCTCAGTTGAGTCGTAACATCCGTGGGACGCTGATGCGACCCGATATTCTTTCTCAGATTATTATGGAGATCTAGGCTTCGATAGAGACGTCAACACCCGAGGTTTAAGTTAACTTAAAAGATGGATTTCCTCAAAGAAATAAGGTTATCTTTTACATCTTAAAACATGATTACGCGATTCGTGTCGTGCCGCATATTACTTTACTGACCATATTCGTGCGAAAGGGTAAATATTAAACTACAATTTAGTGTGACTTTTTCAATAAGTCTGTTGGTCTGTTAGCTTGTACGACTCACAGTTATAATAACTGTCAACCCATTTTACACAACATCAATATCAAATAAAAATCAAATGTACATAAAACTTATTTATCCTTTTAGCGAATTTGAATAAATCGATAATAAAATCGAATGCATAAAATCAGAAACCTGCCACTGATACGGTCATTAGCTTCTTGACACAAATATATCACTCAGAGCAATTTCCATCGCGCGACAAAAAATCCATTAGAATATAGATTGATGCGACACGAAAGGATCCGATTCTAGACAACATTTAATCGAGTCATACATTTCGAAAACATATCGGATATATCAATTAAAGTCAGCTTATAATTCGGTATTTGTTCAACAAATAAACAGACGGCTGGATATTTCACGTTCTATTTCATTCGAATCCATTAGAACTAATCGATTTTATGTTCGAATCGATCATGGTGCCCCACAAACCTCGGCGCTGTTGATTTTTTGTCTACCAAGTAGTTGTTATGAATGAAAGAGTGTTTATTTGAAAGCAGACACTTATTTTCGTGTTCTTTATAATGCAGTAGGCGGATAAAGCTTTTTTTGTTCTGATCTAAAACCAGTTGTATTTTGTAATTTTATAATTTTATGTTAAAAACCCAGAAAACAGTGGTGCGATGGGTCGACACTCAAAAAAGTAAAGATTTTTCTCTTTCCGATGTCATAACAAGGAAAATGTTTTGTCCCTACCAGGAAACATATGTTAATGATCAATCCTCGCATTTTGCATTTACAACCGGCTGGTTAGAGAATTATAAGGAAATTAGACCATTACCAAGAGAGAAAAGCTTGTAATGAAGCAAAATGAAATCAATCTAAAGCTGTCAACTTTTTGTACACTCACAGACAAGCGTGAAAGATTTTGTTAATTTACTACCACTATAATGACCCAGTGTAGTAAAAACACGCATCATAACGGGACAGGTACTGACGGCTTCAGAATCATGTAAATGTTGGACAAAATATAACAACAATTATCTCTGCTAATGTTCTAAAAAACAAATTTTGCACCCAACAACATTCCTATTTTCCGCACCAACAAACGTGTGCATTTTGAACGAGCGATTAAACTAACAATGAACCTCGCAACCGTGATATAATCCGATAATCGATAGAACTGGGACAAACACCGATACCCCGATACTAACAACATGAAAAGGAAAGCTGGCCGAGAAAGCCTCATAAATCTGTGATACACGGAACCCATGAAAGGACAATCGAGTTTTTGCTGATACCGTTACTGATCGATCCCGGTCGAGCGCGCATCACTACCGTAATACACGACTACTTTATTTTGAAGACAATAAGGTTGCTTCTTGAATGGTTTTTGCTGATGTGAGATCCATTTGCATCGCGAATGAACTTCTGGACGTCAAGGCCGTTTTTTGTTGCGTAGCGGATTTGTTAGAACCGGTTTCGGCCGTTGCCTTAAAAGGGCCTGTCCGGAATCCCGCTAAGCTGTTTCCTCAATGAGATTTTGATAGTGAACTTGTTATGATAGGGCACTGTAATTGGCTGTCAAAACATCTAGGTGCATTGATGTGTCCATTTTGAAGTTGATTTATAGAATGCGGTCAAGAGAATGATCTATTAACAGTTTGGAAACGTTTTAAAGCTTACAAAGTGCAATAATTGATACTCGGGCTTTTACCGTTTGTAATAAGTTTTCAGTTCCGTTTCTCGATAACCGTAGCTTTGACAAGGGAAAGTGACTGCAGCGGTGATTGCAATCACAGTTATCTGGCTAACACTTAGCGAGCGATACGATGTCTGTTCACACTTAAGAGATTAAATCGTACTTATCATTAAAGCTACTGGGTGTGACTTCGGAGGGCTTACCATGACAGCTAGCTTAAAGGAATGTTATTGCGGTTGTGGAACTTTGACAGAGCTGCTTCTCTTTCCACTCGTATTACCAAATAATCGATGTATATTGCGGTAACGTAGCACCGTATGGATGCTAATTGTTTATGAGCATTTTTTGTTTATGCGGTAAGCCCTCAGAACTAACTATTATGGTGGTGCAGGTTTTGGTTGTTTCACTTAACTGTAACCAATATAATGATAAAGCTCTACTAACATTTCAGGCTGTGAATTACTGATTCGAAATATACATTGATGATTATCAAAAATATTGTGTAATCACATTTTAACGAATGGAGGAAAAAACGTGTTGCGCCGACCCCAAGTAAAATGGGATAAGGACAGGAAGACGATGTTTTAAAACGGTGTAACTTGGAATCGACTGTTAATCTTCGTAGCTAACAACAATGCTAACAATAAACTTAGCAGACTTATTAGCGATTACGAATACTTCTTTTAAAAGCAGTAATTATATTTCATGTCTTTTTAAATTTTATGGCCCTTATTCTACATTGATGCGTAAAGTCGGGTATTAAAAAATACTCACGCATTTTTTTCGTTTTGTGATGGGATTTTTTGTGTTTTTTTATCTTTATAAGCCTGAAATGAGGATAAGTAAAACTAATCGGCACAAGAGCGCTGCATGTAAGCCAGTCGACTTCTAACTAACGACAAACGACTTGCAATCGTATAAAACATTATAAAATGGGTGTATTTACATACAAGGCTCCAGGGTTGGCAGTTGCTCTACGCATGTACAATTCACTGTCTATGCAATACAATCTGGTCTGACGGGCCTGTTGTTGTAGTGGTTAATGGCCCTGACTGCTATACCAACGGTCGTGGGTTCGATCCCCACCCCGAGTTCATTTGTAAACTATTATCAATCGTACAAAATATACTTACCTTTTTTCTAATTTAGACTAATCCTAGCTATCGGAACAGATAAGGTTCTAAACTTCATTCATATTAAAACTACAAACAAAATACTAGATTTCAAGAGAAACTATAAAAAAAAAACTACAAAAGCAAACGTTACGAACTTCTTTTATCCAACTTTTGCATACGTTCAACCCTGCCAAAGCAAGAATCCAACTTTTAATCTCAAGTTATCTTTTTATAACCAGCAGAGTTGGCTCAGATGATACCGAAGAGACCATTTGCATCAAAACTTAGTTTTATTCAACATTAATGCGGACATTTTCTTGCTTCATTCGTACAAATGACAACTAGATATAATAGATTTAACAAGATACTGTATGAGGAAACTAATGGTGTATTCAATTCCAGTGTTCTTAGGAGGCATCGTTATGAAATGTTTTTATTGTAATTCTGTCGCAATGGAAACACTTTTTGACGCCTATATGGTGCTTAAGCACCTATTCAATAAGGAGGAATTAATTTGAATTTTTACAGTGTCTCCTTATCAATAAGGTAGGAAAAAGTGGATGTTGGAGATTAGAAAATCAATTATGAGGCAGTGGCGACTGCGCGCCCTTAGTTGGTGGATCCGGTCAGACTAATATGTTAACACGCATTCCCGAGGCTCGTATAAAGAGTTTCTATCTTGTAAATGGATGTCTTATGGCGGATACGAGTTTAATTCGCGATTACGGCCAGTGATCCTTGGAATGGTCGGGTAAGGAATCAATACATTTTGCGTTACACCGAACTACTGTACCTAGTCCTATTGTTTACCATCACTTAAAAATGGTAAGTGCAAGATGATATCTATATTTTAATTACATTACATTTTAGTATTATATTTCTTAAGCGGTTCATTGCACCAGATCACATTAGCATTTCTTATTCGGTTACAAACCTAATTTACAAATAATTTTTAAACAGTTTTACTGACGTGAGTATGTTATTATTTTTAATCACATAATTTGTATCTTATCTCTCATTGTTCAAAAACATGTATAATAGGCGTGTGAATTAGTACTTAAGTCCGTTTTGTATACCCCGTATCAAGCGGCCTACGAAGATAAAATTACAATTTTCCCAGTGATGGAGAAGGACGAAGCTATACAGATACATATCGCCATCTCTTTCTTAACGTATGACTAAGTAATACTTCATAACCAGGTCGTCGAGATGACCCGTACAAACACTTGAGTCCTCTTTACAGAAAACAACGGCAATACGCATTTTTAGCGAGTGCCCATCCAAATTGATTCACAAGAAAATAACGTGGTGGGAAAGTTAAGTGTTAAGTGGATAAAACGTGTTTTGAAAGGAGGAAGACGATTCGTGGTATTTGTACGGTAATAGAAATGCGATTCGAAGGATTCTGTATTAGGCTGACCGCACATTGGAGACACGACAGTTTTAAGACAGACTTGCCTCACATAGACAAGTCTGCCTTATACCTGCGTTGACTAGACTGTTTTGTCGTTGATGTGCGCGCCCGCATAAATAAAAAAGGGTAGCCGACAAACGTTAGTCAGACGTCTGGTGCGATTCAGACAATTTTGTCTATGAGACGTTTTGTTTGAAGTGTGCGCACCTTCATATGTTTTGTACAGCAATAGTCTGTCTTAAAACAATCTTGACTCCAATGTGCGGTCAGCCTTAATGTGGGATGCATTGAGCATCCAGTGAACATAGGTGTGCACGTCATCAATGTTTATGATAGTAAATAACTCAAATTAGTTTCAATGGGTGGCCTAAGAACAATGGAGCTGAACATAATATGTTATGAATGTTAACAATAATTAATTATTCTATTATAATAGATTTATCCCCACTTAGATCTGCGGTATTTCATTATGATAGAATCTCTGATATGCATGAAACTAACATGAACACACAACTTTATATATTCTACTAATATAGTGTTGTGTCCTTTTCAACTTACACCAAAAAAGAGGAGATTCTCAATCCGTCGTCATATTATTTATTTTTTTTAATTTCTGTGTGTGTTCATAAAGATGTTAATAAATGAATAGACAAGCTTATAAAAATCACATGACTTATCAAAATGCCATTTCTACAAAAATATAAGGATATGTATAATCACGTTATCACAGAAAAAAACTCACAGTGGAAGGATGTACAATACAAATTTACAAAGATCCTATAAATTAGAAGAACCAACATTGATCACTATACTTGCGTATAGCGTGCTAATGTTTACAGACCATGGACCATCTAGATTTCTCACGATACATTTTTTATATTGTTACTAGTGCTACACTCATTTCATCTGTATATAATTTATCTACATTCATCTACAATGTAATACATGACACTGAACACAATTCTCATGACATGCAACCATTGCGCTTTAAGGAGATGTAACACTTTCTTAAAATGTATTATGATGAAACACTAGCGATTATTGACTAAGTTATGTATAGGTATAAGTATATTGAAATATTACTAAAATAGTCATAAAACCTTTCTCTTGAATCACTAGGTATTCTATACTTTACTTTACTGTACTTATTAAAGCGTTGCATATAGGACATTGCGAAAAATTTTATTAATTTCGTTGGAGCTTTATTTTATTTATGCCTGTCCAGATTAATCTTATAAGATGTAGAAAATATCATTTAAACAACTATCGATAGTGAGTGGTATGATCAACTGCGGCACTCAGAAAGATGCGTGGTTACTGAACTTGCCTTCTTTCAAATTGATTTAGTTCCAAATATCAAACTTCTAGGAACTCTCCGACTCGACCACTCACCGTGTGCGGTGCCAGTAGGTAAAAATAATGACTTCGGAGGGCCCACTATAGTGGTTAGCTAGCGACTGGTGCCGCCAGTTGTGTCGTGCTATACTCCCGCCTTACAGCTTAGGGAGTAGGAATGGCTGAAAATCAGCGCCCTGGTAGGTCGTGCTCGGCCCGCTACAGCATTAGCTGAGCCACCTCCTTTTGCTACAAGTTTTAATTTTATTAGTACCAAGTCTAGTTATTGTTTTTCTCGTGATTTAAATGTGACATTGTCTTTTTTTTAAGTAGCAATAAATGTCTTTTTATTTATTTATTTTATTTTTAATTACTAAAACCTCTTAAAGCAATATTATTGCAGTTGTAGAAGAGAGGCGCCGCTCCACGCCGTCGGATAGTGAGCTATCACGTTTCCACAGGTGCTATAAATTTACTTTAGGTCGCCGGTCGTAGCGGTAAGGTCCTAGTGAAGCATAATTGAGCACTACTCACGCATTCTAAGAAACTTTATTTAATTAGTGTAAGAATGAGGTTGCAAAGGCCATACTGTAAACTTAAACAAGCAATAAGTCAGAAATGCAATGATCCGTAAATCATACAACCACCACTTATATCCGACATTCATTACAAAGTTGTAAATATCTAGTTCTACAGATACCCGTTACGATATATTAGTAGAAAAAATACAGCATTGTTCTCATAGGGAATGGTGTGGGAAATTACTATAAAAAATCGTAAACCGCAGTAAGTACCTTAGTCTTACGAAGGAGTTTTTGCTTAGATGAATATAATTGTTGAACAAAATAATCAAACCGCTTGAATTCAGTTTTTCGACGAGGAGTAATCGTGTCTTCTTATCAAAGATAGTATTAAAAAAGAAAATTGGAACTCGTCTTTAAAAAAAAGAAAATGTCAGGTTACTTTCAAAATGGTGTAAACATAATATCCAACAGGTCATTCAGAACCTTTTGAAAAACGAATGTATATTGTTTCGTTTGCTTTTCGAGCAATTAGCATTACCAAATAACGCTGGCCACTAAAATAACTAGAAAAAAAAAACAATACCGTTGTCATAGATTTCCCAAAACTGTACTCATGTGGGAGTCATGTTATGATTCATTTTCCCACATATTTAGAAGTCCGTATGTATGTCAAACATTTCCGGTTTATTTAGAATGTTAAAAGTAGTAAACCTTAGGATTAAAGTACATGTCTTGTCTATTAGAACTAGAAGGCTGACATAATAATTTATGGTTACCAGTTCTTCGACAAACTTTCAATTATAATTATAGCTCTGTAGCTAAATGCCGATTAATTGGTTTGCAAGACAAAGATTCCTATTAAAGCAAAAAATTAATGTCGACAAAAATACAATTTTGAGAAAAAGTCATAATCTCGTCATGTCTGTGAGTCATAGGTAAAGAAAATAACGGTGTAACGTAAAAATACCAATATTTGTTTAACATACATTTCCTTGCCTGACATAAAAACAGTTTTGCCTTTCCTCAAGTTGTCGTAAACACGTAAAGAGCACAAGCGCAGCGGTGGGTGCAGCTACTGTCAAAAGATTTCCTTGTAATCGTAAATCGTGGATTCGATCAACCTGAAATTGTCAACCTGCTGACGGTCAACAATTCAATCAATAAATCTAAAACTGTATCGATAAAAAGTGTGATTTTCCATTATAATTAAAATCTATACTTCTATACTAATATTATAAAGCTGAAGAGTTTGTTTGTTTGTTTGTTTGTTTGAACGCGCTAATCTCAGGAACTACTGGTTCGAATCGAAAAATTCTTTTTGTGTTGAATAGACCATTTATCGAGGAAGGCTTTAGGCTATATAATATCACGTTGCAACTATTAGGAGCGAAGAAATAATGGAAAATGTGAAAAAAACGGGGAAAATTGTTCATCCTTGAGGGCTTCCGTTGCGTGCGCTGCGAAAACGGTTCAAGATACACACAATATATGTATGTAAGAATTATTCCTATTGAAATGATCTAAAAAAATGTCCGCGACAGTATATGTCTATCTTTTAAGATTAACTCACTAGAACCGTTTTTATGGTAATCAAATTCGATCGAAATTAATGCATCAACGCACAGCCCAAACTACTGGACGGATCGGGCTGAAATTTGGCATGCAGGTAGATGTTATGACGTAGGTATCCGCTAAGAAAGGATTTTGATAAATTCTACCCCCAAGGGGATAAAATAGGGGATGAAATTTTTTATGAAACTTTGTCAAAATTAAATCGATCGGGCTGAGACTTTACATGCATATAGGTACTGTAACGTAGGCATCCGCTAAGAAAAATTTTGATAAATTCCACACATAAGGGGATGAAATAGGGGATGTTTGTAGAAATCTTCTTAGATTTTTGACTAGCCATGACTACATAAACAAGTCTCAGGGGCAAACTCTCAAATTTGCGGGTATTGACTTGAGAGAACATTGCTTCTCTCATGGGCAGTTCTATGTTGCTTGCTCACGAGTAAGTTCTCCCAGTAGCTTGATAGATTTAGCGCCAAATGACAAATTAGTTAAGAATATTGTGCACAAGGAAGTTTTGTAGGCCCTAATTTTTTACACTAACTTGCTAAACCATAATACTTCTTAACGCGTGCGAAGCCGCGGGCAAAAGCTAGTTTAAAATAAAAATCTCTATAATAGCGTCAGTTTAGGTTACGTATACTTCAGTGTACTCTCCGTTCTCATATTTCATCTTAACTCCACGTTATTACAGTAATACACAAATATGAGTAGTCACAATAGTTTAGCTCCCACGCCCGTCACTCCATGGGTCATTCAGTTTATGGGTCAAACGGATTCAATCGTGGCGTAGAATGAACGGTTCGCCACGACGCGGACGGAGCCCGTCAAAGCGATCGCGACGGCCTTCCATATTCAAGGCATTCTTCTAATTACCGCCATTTGCATTAGTTTCATTAGAATCGTCCGTTAGTATTTGCTTTAACAGATAAGTTTGTAGTAAAACAATATTTAAGGCCTTAAAACATAACACGGATCAATATACAGATGTATGAAAGTTGGGACCAAAGGTTTATCAAGCCGCCCGAGGTACGGAGGAGTCCTAATATGTCTACAACTAGTCACTCATTCACAGTATAACGGCATTGAGCGCAACTTTACTTCATAATTCAAACCACACATTAACACTTCGCCACTAGCCCTATCATCATTGTCATCAGCCTATCCCAGTCCACTGCTGGACATAGGCCTCTCTAAGTGTACGCCACTGAAATTCCATTTTCAGTCACTCGCATCCAATCCTAGACCTATAATTAACCTTAAATATTCCAGTTAAATCCATTACTGAGAACCCTCGTAGACAAAGCCAAGATATTTCCTACCAATCACAGATTCGCAGGAGCTTTCCTTTAATATATTTAGAGTCGTCAAGTTGGTATCAAAGCATCGCAGTAATTGAAATTAATATTATATCGGGCGCCGACAGAAGCTGTCTCGAAACGTCTTGCGACTGAAACTTAGACTTTCTGGGGGGAACGTAGGTCTGTTTTCAGTGTAGAAGAGAGATGGCGCAATATATTAAACATAGTGGCGTCTCTTTTCCACAACGGCAACAGCCCTGCTTTCAGAGATAATGGTAGACTCCCAGATAGAATTTGTGTTTGACTTTGACATAGACGCAAATACAATTATGGGATCTATTTTCGTTTGCGTAATCTTGACTGGAAATCTGGATTTAGGGATTGTTGGTACCTAATTAAAATTTACAACTTAAAACTATTCGAGAAGCAATCTATAATCTTCAAGTTTAGGGACAATAATGATAAAATAAAGTACACAGTTTTAATATGTCCAGGTTAATTTATCTTTATGATTATTAAGACAAATAAACCGATTATTCTGAATAGTTTACGAGATAACGAATATGTTTCCCGGCATTCGCAACTATACACTTAATTGTCCTCATTCAAAGTTTAATTGTCATATCGGAAACAACAACTACGAAAACTTGAAGATTTATGTGCATTTCTACCTTAGGATATAAACACCAGACATAGGTGTGAAGACAAGTTTAATTTACTTGATAATTAACAAGAGTTGAACGCTCCAATATTTAACACCAAAGTACTAAGTACGTAGGTATCTACTAGTAGTAGTATGTGTCCTAGAATTTAATTAATGTTGATACCGTACAATAGTTATCGTATATTAAGCCACCGAACACTAATTATAGCACTCGGGAGAGTATTTAATTAATTCCCACTCACATTACAAGCATTATGAAGCACCTTATTACCAGTTTAATAGCATTTTGTAGTACCTGATATTTTCACCTATGTTTAACTCGAAATGGTTAGCCGTAGACGAATATTTTATGCTTTGTTCTCTCCTGCTCTTTAAAATTAACAGTTTTGTCTAAGATGGCAAATACAGGTAGACAATCTACAACGTCGTGTGCGCTTTGGTAATGACCGCAGGACCCACATTTTTCCGGAATACGGAAGCTGTGATATTTTTTTCTAAAACGCACACAACATTCGAAAAGTCGGTGCGCGTGGTGGGGATCGAACTCGAGACCATCGACTAGTCCTGTAGTCTTACCACTAGGCTACCACAGCTTCTTTATATTTTAAATATGTGATCACTAATTTACATATTATTATTAAAAATCGTTACTATCCCACTTAGTGTAGTGGCCTCCTATCCTTTTTTAGTTATTATAGGTCTATATTCATTCTGCACATCTTTTTTGCAAAAAGGGTTAACTAGCTAATACTTTGTAAGTAATATTATGACCACACCAGCTATTTAAAGCCCTTGATTACCTTCGATACTATCTTCTATATCCAACCTGTGTTCACCATCTATAATGACATGTAATGCATCACTGTCCTTCGTGATTCAATTAGACACATTAGTGGTCCTAAGATTATCTATCCTTTGAGATAAAAGACGTGGATTGTAATGGTTTGTAACATAATACAAACTCACATCACTCTGAAATAACTGGTGAGAAACGTATGGATTCATCGCGAAAATGTAGAGCCCAAATATCGACTTTTTAGTAACTTTTAGACACTTCATTTACAGCCACAGACATGGCTGAACGCCAACAACAACAACGTTCAAAAGTGTAGAAATAACATTTCATTTTAATAAGTCATGTGACTTACTCTTGTGACTTCAAACCTTTGAGTGGTTCAGTAATCGTTAACTTGTTATGGTTAACTGTTCCAAAACAGTTACCTCATCAAATTTTCGGGTCCATTTCCCGACATAGCCACAACATAACTCTACCTACAAAAGGAATATTAACAGCTCTTTAAGCTTAATCACGTATTTCCGCTTTAGCTGCGCTAATCAAGTCAATCACTGCAGCGATCCGGTCTTCGAAACATCGATTAAATGCAGATACATTCAACGGTTTAGTAAGTGCACGATAACCTACTTGTAAACCATTTACGATGAACGTAAACTTGGGTTTCGTGAATCTATCACAACTTGTACCATGAAACTGTTAAAGAAGGACTACTAGAATAGCAGAAACAAGAGGCTACTGCACTGCATATAGCAACGACTCGCTTTAACGACAGTAACAGCCTTACTTAAAGTCTCATAGTAAGGTGGTAGTAGTTGGTAGTACTGATAACGCTGAGATATCAAGATTTAAACACCATGACTAATCTAAATCGCATCCCGTCAATAATTAATAACTTAAGATAATCACTATCAGCTGCCATCCATCCGGCTGCTGGCTGAGATAAAGCGATACGTCAAGATAGAAGCTGTAATGATCAGCCGGCGTAGATTTGACAAGATCGCCAATGCACGCCATCGGGATAATTGAACGCAACCTACTAACGTGACAGAATGGGCCATGGAAGGTGAAGGAAGGCGTGGAGGCGGACTGGGGATTCTCGGAAAACAATTC
This sequence comes from Chrysodeixis includens, assembly GCA_941860345.1. Lineage (NCBI taxonomy): Eukaryota > Metazoa > Arthropoda > Insecta > Lepidoptera > Noctuidae > Chrysodeixis > Chrysodeixis includens. The sequence continues at coordinate 2,783,821 of OW796097.1, forward strand.
TGTAAGTATAAAGAAGTGTATATTATGTGATACATTGATATCGAGATCAGAAGCTTGATACAAATAGTCTAAACAATATAGAATAACTTAAAGTTTAGATCAAAAATATCCAGCTTTACTAAATCAGAAGTTTTCAAATAAGATGTTGTGTTTTCTATTTTATTTTAACTTAGAAAACTATTAGACCATGTCCATAAACACACTAACAACAAAATTACAGTTGTCACTGTAAGTTATGTGGGACAATCCTAAGCTTAAAACTTGTCTAACAAATAAAGCCGCCGATATATCCTGGAGATAATTAAATTAATTGACACTAACGTTACTAGATTGTAAACGTAAGTGCGGTGCTTGAGACAACCGCGGGAACTTCTCAAATTGTAACAATGGTTGGAACCGCTGTAACTATGTTTCATGTCAATTAATCAGCGAATCTATCTAATTTTGTAAGGTTTTTTACGTGCTTAAAATTTATGAAAAATAACTGTCATTGTCGATACATTGACCCTATATAAAAGATCTAGGTATAGTAATACATTTTGATTTCATGTAGATCCCTTTTTCCTTATATTTGTTTATTGTTTGCGATAATACTTTCGAATTTATTTAAAAATAAACCGAATAACAAACTATGCTAAATGGCAACACGCATTTACACTAAAAAACAAAAACCTTTGAATTGTAAACTACAGTTGGTGTCATGCAAAATGCAAGCACGCAAAAAAATGGTAAACAGTTATAAAATTTTGATTTATAGCAGTCGAAACATGCACTAGTTTACATATTATTTTAACATCTTCCAAACAATGTTGTGTAAACAATGTTTATGATAAAATCGCGTGGAAAACGTATTGCTCCGTACACGAGATGTGTTGTAAAAAGCGTCCATATTGATTTACATGCCAGTAAGATTGTCATAATTACTCCGTATAGAGATTAAGCGGGTGTTTTTTTTTCTCCGTTTCCGCGTACAAGTTGTTTGAATAGTCTGTGGTCATGATACGCTGGTATGGCGGTTTTTGCGCGGGATTATGGCGTGTGATTTGTAGTCTCGTTTTGATTGATATTTGAGGTATTTTAAACCTGCAAACATTGATCGATGTGTTTCTAATTTTCTGCATGTTTTATTGGCTTTCATTATTATCATTGTTCATGGATTAAATTTCTCTCTATGAAAGTGCTCAGGTTTGTAAACGATAGTTATAAAAAACGTAATGTATCCCCAACCAAAGAAACTTTAACCCAGAAATATTCACTTCTGACCTAAGCTCTGTAAATCCTACAGCTGTACCGAGAATGGCCCAACGGCATACCATATACGGGCAGTAACAGGCGTAGGTAAACAAAACATAAACAGCGCCATCTCTTCAACGATTACTAAACAGATAAATTCAATGGAACGAGGTTGTCCGTTAGTTTACACTATTTCACTTATTTAAGTGCTAGCAATATTGTTGACGTTAATATACGTGTGTATAAAGTTAGACACACGGTAGGCGGTGGTATCCTAGGAAACAGTTTCGCGCTATTCAAATGTCTGCTTTGTCTATGACTGAAGACTCCTTGCTTCCTTGTCTTTAGTCCGTAGGCCACTTCAAGCGACATCGAAGTGCGAAGTGCCGCGAAGTCTTGACCAAAAAGGATGGCGTTTAAAATGGTGATAAAAGTTCTTTAATTTATTTCCATAATATTTAATGCAATGAGTAGTCAAAATTGAAAATGTTGTGAGAAATATTCTACTTCATCCATCTTTTGAAACGTACTTGTCGTCCTTCTCCATAGCAATTTATCTGTCCCAGGCAGGAGAATATTATTATAATAAATCATATCTGCAGTCGTTCAGTGGCTATATCCGTTTCCTCTCATTATATTCTAGGATGAACCTCGGGATGTTTATCTAGACGGCTTTCATCTGAGTCGAGCTCTTTACTTTGTACCTAGACAGTTTATCTACTTAATACGTATTATGATTAGTCTCGTAATGATTTCAATAGCAATGATTGGATAATACAAAGATTCTGCATCTGATTATTAATGTTGCAAGAACGTAGCTAGCCATTACTGGCGAAAACTGCTCAAGTAATGAAATTCACTGTCGATTTGTCTTTGTAAGTAAGTACCTCTGCCAAATAGATTTTAAATCAAATTTTGCATAATAACATTGTCATGGTGCAATTATCTCATTATTGGACGTATTCTGAATCAACTTATAGGTACCAGGAAAACATATCCAGAAGTATTTCTTAGAACGCCATACGGTAGACTGTTTTCAGAAGTCGCGTCGTTTAAACTTACACATAATTTACTGACTCTATTTGCAAGAAACGCCACAATTTCTTAGTACCCCGATGTTAATAAGAAAATATTTCACAAATCAAATTGGCATAAATTTGCAGTAGACACACAACAGCGAAGTTGTTTTTCAAATTTCTGTCAAGGAATTGTGTATGTAAGTAGGTAGCATATATCAAATTGAATAAATCAGGAACCTTAAACATTTGTGAAGTAAAATTTCATATATTTATGCTTAGCTATAATTGTCACAATTTCACAAATAATTACGCATGCAGCGAATCTAAGTACCTAACTTTAACACAAACTTTGCGCTCAATATTTGTATGACCATAAAAGCTACCATATTAAGACACATACAAGTTATAGGTTATCATGTCTTCTCGTGTTTCTTCTGTAATTGAATTCAGTACCGTGATATTAACCATGTCTTTGACGTATAAATCCTGGAGACTTTATAGCTGGTTGTCATTTAAGTTGACATCGATGTTATGGGTTTCAATCCGTGTCGCACATGTAGTTTTTGTGTAGTCTTAAATGTGCGATTAACACGAGTTTAAAGAAAACATATTAAGAAGGCGTTTATGTTCAGCATTAGAACAGACAACTAAAACTGCTGGTAAGAAATCTCTGTCCGTCTCCACGGGATACTGCATTAATCGCCTGCTAATGGTCACGAAAGCCAATTGAATATAAGACATTTTATCTACGCCATGATTATCCTCAGGCAATAAAAGTACTGAGCGAATGCATTTAATCCTAACACGTCCTGTCAGGATTAGCACTAAGTTCCCACCATAAGGAAATTCCCTTTTACCAGTGTGAGAAAATTCAATTAACAAAATAACTCTACCATTAAAGGCTCAAACTCCAAATGGTCGGTGCAATATCATTATCTCCGTAGCGCATCGGCGGGAAACACTTTCGCGTGCGATTAATGACGCGCCTTGTCTACACGTGTCCTGTTCCCGGACTCACGCGACCAATCCCGGGGTTCGCGGAATCCCGGGCCACACGCAACACTGGCCTTCACAAACATTACTTAAATAAACAAAAAAAATCTGTTGACACGACATTTTCGTCTTCATATGACGATCGGCCGGCGACATCAAAGTTTTGAAATATTGACTCAATTGCTTTTTTTTAAACGCCATTGTTGGGGGCAGTGTTTTATCAGTTGATTGCCTAAATAACATCTTAATTGGCGGTAGTTAAGTAGCTTTTGTTTAATAAAATTCGTGCAGAATTTGGAAAACAACGTTTGTATAATGTTTTGTTAAATCATGAATTACCATCACTTTTAGTAAAAGAATGTGTATTGATAAAATAAAGGTGATATTTGATCTTGTGTCATATAGACATTCCAATCGTACATTATTTGAGGAAGTTATGAAAACAATAATTTAGTAAGTTGCCATGAAAGACATTATTCACCATATTTTAAAACAACCGTTAAAAATGAGTTACAAAAAATGTAAGCACAATTGTGACACAAATGCAATAAAGGAATAAATGCAACAATAAACTTTGAAATACAAATAAGCAAACCAAAAAGAAAAAGCCAACCAATCTTTCTCTATTATCTACAAATAAAACTTTCAGACATTATTTCCATACAAATGTTTTGAATATTATATATTCCCGCCATTCCGGGAATAATAAAAATCTAGTAAACCCTTTGTGTTTTGCATTGTTCTGTTATTTATTGAAATCAGATAGACGGAACCCGCCGACATTCTTCATAATGTTTTGTTAGAAAGGTTTTATTCTTGGTTATTTTTTAAGGGCTGGCGAATGTAGACTGCCAGTCTGCCTCTACTGTAAGGCAGATCTTGTTTTTACTCGAATGCGCTAGAAGAATTCGATTTTCGAATGTGTATGATGTATATTTCTTATGCATGATGGATTTTTTCGTGTGATGACGATAATTTCGAACTTATTCTTCTGTTTTAAAGTTTGCAAATAACTCAATGAGTTATGGAGGTAAAATAAACATCATTTAAGTTTATGTAAGGTTCAGGGGTCCTGGTACTTAACTACTGGAAAATCTACTTGAGACATCAGAAAAAAGCGTTGCTAAAGCTATTTTATGTAAAGAATTTTAGCTCAGCTGTGTCACAGCGCATGTGTGAAATGTTAGCTCTTTAGAAACAACAGGATTAAGGCTAATAAAAATAAAACTACAGCTCGTGCCTCATGATAATTGTAAACAGTAATTTGTTGACTACGACTTCGTCCCATTATCCGACTAGCCGAGAAGACAAATAAAGATGCTGACCAGTCGATCAAGCCATTCAGTTCGTTTACGCGACGTGAAAATTCCTGTACCTACGCCTAACCTCTGATTCATGCTCGCCAGACTGGCTTTACCCACCAGTAAGTATATTTCTAATAATTATTTTAACTATCAATAGATTATAAGAATTCTTCCTAGCCAGATAGTTGGCTTTACCCACTGGTCGTTATATTTCTAAAAAATAATTTAACTATCAATAAAATATATAAAAGATTTCGTTTGTATTTAATGTTATAAAGTAGTTCTAGACACATTTGTTGGACTAAACAGCTGTTTGTATAACAAGGGTGAATTCGCTTTGGCACAAAACACACAAGTCATCTTACTAGGACATGACTTGAAAAGTAATAAAATAGATTTTAGGCTAAAGCTAGGTGTTTTTTTTTTTAGGTCCGATTAACAGGAGGCATCGCAAGTCCTCTATATCTATTGTTTGAAATTACTACATTGTTACCGTTTCAGAATTTCTGAAAGAATGCTGCAAAAAGTTTTTGCAGTTGTCTATCGTTTATGTTGAATTAAACATTTGAATGAGTAAATTAAACACACGTTCAGGAGACAGGTCAATGACCATAAATACTATCTCAAAATTATTTTAATTAGCCTTTTGTAAAAAGTGCCTGTATTCGGTACCTATTGAATAGCATGTAAAATCACTCACGCAAATTGAAACAGCCAGCTTATTGAAATAGCTAATACTTTTTGTCACGACACTTTTTGTCACAATAGATTTGATATTTGTATAGCAAATGTTTGGGCCTTTTTGCTGCTATATCTTAGTAACGGTACGATACCGGCTATTTTTACTAACATTATGAAAGTTTTTTAGTATTGGAATGCGAGAAAAACATTCGATCTATGCCACAAGCGGTCATAGCTGGTTACCAAAAGTAAATTGGTAAATGTAAAAATGATTCTCAAGAAGGTTTTTCACTTAATTAACAGTATTTTACAGGTACTGGATATTACAATAGTTTATCTTAAAATGATTACACCGAGAACTGTAAAACTCAGATTAAAGATTTATCTCGTAAGTTCGATTAATTAAATGGTAATAAAATCCTGGAGAAAACGGATTCCGGAACGGTATTAACTTCTTATACTTATACAACGTTGATAAAAGCGAGAGGCATTAAATGAAACCACATATTCTGTATATCATTATAAGGCTACACAACAAAAATCAAATCAATGTAAGCAATAGTTTAGTCACAGGATATTTTTTTAGTTTTTTTTTAGTTTGAACATGCTGTATCTTCCTGATTAGGTGACTAAGTTTTATAGGCATAGTTATCTAGTTGGCTCCGGTTGGGTCCGAAACTAGTCGGGCTATCCCGATAAATACGCGTGAGTAAACCGTTATAACGTTTTAAGTATGAATCATCCTCACGAAAGTTATTATAAAAATATTGCTTACATTGATTTGATTTTTGTTGTGTAGCCTTATAATGATATACAGAATATGTGGTTTCATTTAATGCCCCTCGCTTTTATCAACGTTGCAGTTAGCCGTTTTATTCAATTACTTTACAAAATACGTTTTAGTATTAATATTGCTTAGCCTTGAACAATTCGTAGTATCTTGGAGATTAATTTAGAATTTATAAAATAATCTTATTTTTTTAAGTTGTGCAATTGAAGTTATCAATACTCCTTTGCTCTATGTGAGAAAAACCCTATGCCCAATGGGACATTTACCTACTGGCCATTATTATTATTTTTCTTTTACCTAATTCACGCAAACTTCAAGGAAATAAACCCGGTCCTTTTTTAAAGGCTTACCTAGGGCCTCAGGAGCAACAAGCAGAGGCCGTGTAGAGAACTTAAATCTAAAACATGATGGGGCATCAGTTATATTTTTAATTATTCAATTTATAACTTTTTACAAAATCACTGCAACAAGTATTGTGAAGTATAAAATGTAGAGCAATCTCCTTCAGTATATAACTACGTAGAGTCGTTAAGTTACTCGTAAGCCCTTAACATAACACAGTAAGTAATGAGTGGCGACAACCAGTTAGTGCGACCGCGACCACATAACTAACCGGGTTGCCCGGTTGCTGTTTTGTTTGGACAGTCACGTGCAAAATTATTGGCCTATTAGTGTCCTGGTATAGAGCCTAGTGCGAAGTAACCTTGGTTGTCGAATTGAATTTTAGTTAGTGTTTTGTTTTTAGTAAATGTGTCATTGATTGTTTTTTTATTATTTTTTAGGTAATTATAGTCTGGTAAGTATTCTTAAGTGAGCGTAGATAATATGATTTTCTGACAATATCTAAAAGAGAAACTAAAAAAAAGTAAGTTTACAACTTGTGATATCGCGGTTATGGTAATCATATTTCCTTCAAATACATTTATTTATCTTTCAAATGTCGACTGAAACTATAAGCCGCAAAGGTGCCTTTATCAGGTTATCGTACTAAAATCCTTACGATACGGCCCCACCAGGGCCATAAAAAGAGGTTTCCAGTTGCACTTTTTTATAACATCCTCTATAAATAAGCCATCATCCAAACACAAAACGACCAAGATCATGTAATAAACTCTACAAAGTAATAATTATCGAAAACGCGTGTGAAATAATATTCTAATTACAGTGCACGCGCGCAACTTTTTAAATTAGTGTTGTGCGAAGGATCTTAACATCGGGCGCGATAACATCTCTGGTGCAATGAGCACTCGGGTACGCTAGGGGGCGAGTATAAAATTAATATTTTATTATTCGCGATGATTAAGGGCCAGAATGTATTACGGCGCTAGTTAGTAAATCAACTGGACGCGTAATTATTGCCAGTGCTCTTTGATAAATGGAAGACAGGGGGCCCTACCATGATACTTTAAACTAAGAATGTTGAGGCAGAGGAAAAGAGATAGCGCTCTACACCGTGTAGTAAGTCATCTCTCTTTTTCAATTGCAACAGTGTTACTTTCAGTGATGGTGGTAGGCCTTTAGATCTTGTCCGCGACCTGCTCGAGCGACTAGATACATATAGGAATCGATTAACATTTAAGTGATAATCTTGTAGCTTAGTCGATATTAGGGTTAATAAACGCATTATTGATGAATTAATTTGTTTATGTTAACTGCTCCGGTAGTCGATTTAATACGTCATGTTTGCACAATTACTTAGTTTTAATAAGTGTTTAATTGATTTTAATGTTTGTTAGAACTTTGTAAAAGTATGGTTTAATTTACTGATTATAAATTATTCAACGGCAACGAAATTTACAAATGCTACAAAATTATACATGAAAACGAAGATAAGAGTATGTGTGGATAAACACAGGAGCCATGAATGATATTAAAACGATATGTAATGTTTGTTATAAGTTTTTTTTATACTAAACAAATAATATCTACATTTAAAACTAAACTTAAATAACTTTAAAATAACATATTTACAAATCGTTTTTTATCATTTTAATCATACATGACGTCTTTAGAAATACACTCATTTGTAAGATATGTTTGAAAGCTTGTCTTCTGGCTGTGGAAAACCTGACCTTTATGAATGAGGTCATTGTTTTCCGTAAGTAGACAAATAGTGGTAAAGCGCACAGGATGTTTACATTTGTCTATGGGAAAAGGCATTTGTAACTTACTTAAAGCACCTTCATTTTACATCAATATCTTAGAAGCATAAGATTAAGTGTAAACGTTAATACATTATTTTTGATTAACTTTGTTTCCTAAGGTATTTATATGTATAAGCTTGACATATAACATAAATGTCTTTACCAATTACAAGAAATACTTGTATCAGGCTTTCGAGAAAATTAATTTCCTTAGAACAATAAGGTTTTACGTTTTCTCTTTTGCGATGTTTCGTCGTACCTATTAATTTTGTCTCTATGAGCATTTCATTTTCAAGTTCTATTGAAAGGTTTACGACAGAGCATAAAACTCGGTACCATCGGTTAATAATTTATATTACTCAGTAAAACTATAAAGTTTTCTGCCTATATGATCCATCATTTATTACTGCGAGTGTTTATTGCAAACTGTTCGCAAGGACTTTTATCTCCGTGTGAAATCTTATGCATTCCATTGTTTTTACATGGGGTGGCTAAAGCTGGCTACGAGGCTCGTATTTAACGCTTATTGTAACCTGCCATTCGCAATTTTAAACGATTAAATTTTTGCCTAAATTTTGTTAAAAACTTGTAAGTTTACACAGCACTGATAAAGTTAATTTAATCCTGAGGTCTGATATGTAACGTTTTATCCTTTACCACAAATAAACACTTGATGAATAAAAATTAAAGATCGCGGAATCCTCGTATTAAAACTTAGCCGGCTGAGCGCGATTACCGGCAATAACCCTCGGCCAGGGGTATTTATAAATACTACGAATTATGATAACTAAGCTAAACAGGGTAACTTACCGTAAAAAGTTCCGCATCGTTGCTTCACGTGAAAAAAACACTTTGATATTTTTAGTAGATTATTTTCCCAACACTCGTGCGTATCGCGATGCGACCGTGAACCGCGAGTGACGTGTAGCGGCGGCGGCGTGCGCTCCGTGCCAAAGCTGCGGCGTTTCTGCTCGCTGCCGAGGCGCGTGCCTGCTCTTGAACTTGCGACGTGACAGCAGGTTGCATGCATGCACACCGGTGCATTTTCGACAATACATTTAGCTCGACGTCTGAAGCACTATCACGGCACCGCGACACCGCGCCACCCTCCCGACACCTATCAATCATCGTATTGGGGACCTAAGTTACTCCATGCTCATTTGACGAGCCACTATGAGTGTGATTTAATGCCTCCGCAAGCTAGACCTACGCAATTAAAATATCAGGATAATTACAGTTAAATGATAGGCAGTAAAGTAGAATCGCTTTAGCTAATTAAGATTTATTTACGATTCGGAGAGGGTCACCTGTTGGCTGCATGCGTGTCCCGTTAGCGATGGGCCATAGTGTCATTAATTTATATCATTTTGTCGTAAGCGGCACGCACATTATCATTGTTCTTACGCCTGACTTGTTTGTGTTCGCTATTTACTTATATTTCTTAATGTTATTAAGATTCATGTTGTAATCAAGGTAGGCACAGTTATGCGGTTGTTTTTTGTTTACGTTTCAAAAGTAGAGCAGTTTTATGAGTGTGAACGGTAGTTATTTCAAGATTTCATTTACTGTAATTATCGCTACTTCATCAACTGGAGATGTTGACAGCTTGCCTCTTCTTAATATTTATGACTCGTTGACAGCTAACACAATAGTTACTTTATTGACCAGAAAAACGCTAGGATTACAACCAATTTTCTGAACATTAACCGAGTTGATTTCCTTGGAATTCCTTGGAATAGTTTTTAAAGTCTACCAAAAACAGTCTAAGTTGCCAGTAATTTTTGCGTTTAGAGCTTTTGATTAAAATATTTTTTTTTTTTTTACAGAAACTGGAAATAGGTTACAGAGGTGAGGTAAGGAGTCGCGGCATATTAACCCCTTACAAACGGATATTTAACTAGATACGTTAAAAATCGAAGCCCCAAAACTATTCAGAAAACGTTAGGCATAAAAAAGTCATAATTTTCATACCAGGAAGTTTATCTACAAATCCTCCGGCCTTGAATCGTAGCAACATCCCAATCAAACAATTTGTTTACACACAAAATCGACGAAACAAAACAAAAACAATCGACAGCCATCATTAAATTGTCCGGCAATTTATCCGAATTATACTAAATTAGAGGCTCATGAATAAATAGATAGCTTTTATACAAAATGTTATAATTACACCATTATAAATGCATTAGCACACATTCTGATACTTGAGGTACGCCCACTTTAACAACGAAAGTGCACATTTACTTTTATTTTCAAAGTCACTCTAGAAATGCAGTAATAACTACGTGTCATAATTATATAAATTGCAGTGGTCTCATGAAAATTCATAGTACATAGTGTTGTGCAAGTAAATGTAAGAGTAATTAGTGTTGTTTACATGGAAGCGAGTGAAATCTCTTGGTAACTGTCAGCTCGGTAACAGAGCAGAAAAAACATTGTCCGGCCATGGCTGCTCAATTATACAGCCTGTCGTGAGGTGGGAGTTTCTTTCACTTGTTTTCAAAATTTTACATGAGTTGACTTAAAATTGGGCTAGAAAAGAAGTTAGCTGATATTACTAGATTAACGCTACTGCTGGTCTCAAAAGCAGAATCGTATCCCGTAATATTCCGTGATAATGCTTTTATTTGTTAAAGACTGATGTTAAATTTCTCAATTATGTTTCAAATACTAACCTAAAACTTGGCCAAACATATACACTCTACATTTTTTCTTACTTCAAATAAGGTAACAAATAAATATGTACATATTTACAACAGCGCACTTGTCATCTACCTCTATATGTATATATTATCTTCTTCTCCCCTGTCTATCCAAAGGCTGTTTGGTTGATATCGCTATTAGCAATAAGACCATTGTACCATTGTACCCTTACTGTATATAAATTACTTTTTCACAGCTGCAACTATGGCGTACAATAAAGAGTATTCTATTATCTATTATGTTCTAGAATACTCGAGAATTTTGACTTGCAAAATTGTCTTGGCGAAAATGCGAATTTGATTTCAGGCTCTATAACAGGCTCATAAGCATTCCACATTGAGTAGCTGACCTTGACTTGTTATTGAGAACAATGCCCAGGATCTAGTTACAACTGTTAAAGTAAATCGACGTGACTTGGCAAGTAACATATTCAGAACTCAGGAAGGTGTGTATACAATATTTGTTTAACTGAGTAAGGTAGAGCTACTGTATAGACCCTAATAGGTACAACGGTAGTATGCTCTACTTCATTACACATATTTGAATGTTCAAAGAACTCTATTCTTTGAACTTTTCTGCAGGCACTTCTGAAAACCAGTCGGAATTAACATGAGGCACTAGCCTCAGTAGAGTTTGTACAGGCCAACCCGGACTGCAATTTGTTTACCGATGCCTTTCCTAAATGAATGTTAATTAAATGAGAATAATAGTATGTAGTAATTTTTTTTGATTATTGTTACATAAGAATTATGTTTTCTATTTTATGTTGTAGTTAGAATAATATGTGTATTTGAATTATTCGTTTAAGTTTTTCTATGATGTATGTTATTCATTCGTCTTTTTAAACTGTGTAAATCATTAAAAAAATAAATTACCTGGTCTCCATTGAATCAACTCGTAGCATTCCAGTGTTAGATAGTTAGTTATTAGCCGTTCCTAAATTAATATAATAAGTAAGTCCGGGCTAAATTAGTTGTTAGAGTCGAACCCTTTCCAAATTAAGGTTACGTATATTTTGACAACGTTGACTACTGTCTAAACGTTAGAGACATCGTGAGGAAGCCTGGACCTTAAAAAAATATTAAGAATAGACAACCCGCAGGGAGATAGAGTGGTGATCAAAACTCTATCCTTCTTTGTGTAAGAAGAGACCTCTACCCAGCCAGCGGGGCATTCATACAATCCCCGATTAAACAGGTATCCTCTTAACCTGATCATACATAGCCTTCACAATATAATTTACCTAATTAACTCATTTATTATCAGCACAAAACAGCGACTTTCCATCGATAAGCCAACTCTTAATAATAGAGCGGCTTCACATTGACAAGTCCGAATACGATGTAATATCAGTTCTAACGAAACAGTCAATATATTGTTTTTTATTAATCGGATAATACCACACCCTGTATGCATTTTAAGATAAATGCTACCGAGGGCCAGGAAAACAAGTATTTACGGAGACTTCGGCATTTATACATGCTAGCTGTTGCCCGCAAGTTTGACCGCACGAATGTCGTTTATAGCTGAAAACATTACCGCCCTCTAACGCAGTCGATTAAAAAGTAGCGTATTTGTTAAGCTAGGGTGCCTGCTAACTCCATACCAAATGTCAAAAATTTAAATAAAGTCATCATAATTGAATCAGCCGTTTGAGCATGAAACAGTAACAAACATCTAAAGATAAAATATATGGGGAAAAGAGATATTATATCGGACCTCAGTTTATCCCGCAATTTTAGCATAATGACTAACGCAGTCATTGACTTCAAAAGAAGCCTGCAATGATTCACCTGAGCTTAACCTAGAATGTGTGATTTGTGACGTCAGAGGGGAAGTACTATAGCTTGACCATTACCGCTGTACCGCGCCTTAGGAAGGCGCGGGGCGAGACGGGGGAAGCATCGGCCAATGCGATTTGTCTGTTCGCTAGTGTCAAATTCGAATTCAAATTCAAATTCAGATCGAACTGTCTATGTCAGAAACACATGAGATTCATATTCAAAAATGGTTCTTGAGATATCTCGTAATGTTAAGACATATTAAATAAATTGATTACGGCATTCAATAAATTATTTTTTTTGTAAACCAAGTCCTAATTTGAGATAAACTCAGTTAAATCTAACTATATTTCATTAATATTTAACTAAATAAGTAAAATACATAATATATAGTTGAACGAAGTGAAATATTTAGGTATTCTTATTTAATTGATTTCAAATTAAATAATTAACCTCAATTAAATAATTTTATATTGTCGTGCTTGTAGAACAGTAAACTGATATCGTAAGATCTATCCGACAAAATGAATCTCATGTGAACTTGTGCACTTTTTTTCCCGGCCCCCACCTCACCGCGCATACCTAAGGCGCGGTACAGCTGTTGTGGCCAAACTATAAAACCAGCAGCAATTAGGAATATACGTATTATCCATGAAGATATATTGCTGGGAAAATAATTGTTGGAAAATATATCATTTATTAATTTATTAGAATTTAGTATCTCTGGAAACCACGTGGGGTGTTCCACCAAGGTATTCGGAGTAGCAGTCAATAACTATTTTATTGATGGCTGTGTGACTGCAGCTACACCTTAAACTTATCTATGACTGGACATTTTCTTCTAAATATAATAATGACATCGCCATGACAACTCTTTAAGTAGACTTAAAGTGACAACTAGGTAATTTATAAAACAACTAGCTGTTGCCCGCGACTTCGTTTGCGCAAAAAAAGAATAATAAATGTTGGCCTATTCTCAGACCTACTGAATTCATTTACAAAATTTCAAGAGAATCGATCCAGCCGTTTTGGAGGACGGAGGTACGGTATCTAATATTTTGACATGGAAATTTTATATGTAATGACACTGTAATTCGTACTCTGCCCAAAGTCATTGCATAAAAGTTACCAATTCACGATGAGTTTTGGTGAATTTCAAAACGGTTTTTAAATGCATCGTCTGTCATTTTATGGTTTATTGTAATTGTGTATTAAAGGTCCTTTGTATAATATAAGGATCCATCAAAATGATTGATTGCATATTATACAATATTTGAACGTAATTCGTTGCCGTGTATCATTTATCTTGACTTTATTTATTGATGTATTTGCATAACTGCATCTTCAGGTTTATTTTAAGGCATACATGCTAAAGTATATTTGATATGAGAGATTTTGTAAAATCATACGGTAACAGCGTGTAGTTACCTTCCCTAAGTCCATAAATCTATGAGGTAATATTTTATTAGAGTACGGTAATCATAAGAGGTACCTACCTACTTCGTCGATAAAAGTTATTTCAAAATATTGGCGTAAACAACATGATAGGTACGCAAAACGGTACTTAGTTTTAATTATAAATTATTGTTGATTTTTACTGCATTCCATAACTTAGGTATTTGTTTATTACAAATCGATTACATATAAAACATAAGCATTGCCCATAACAACTTTCCAGTGGTAATTGTATCCGATTTACAACGAATAAATAAAGAGGTTATAATTAATTAACATAATCTGTCACTCACAACTGTCACGAAATGGCGGGAATCTCTTAGGTATGTTGGCAGCCCTGATTTACTTAGCACACATTATCTGTGGACGTAACGAAAGTAGATTTTTAGGAACAATAACAGCTACAACACTACGTCCAATTTAAAAAACAAAATTACTAGTCAGTAAATTATGCACTTACTTTAAAATCACAGTTAATTGATGTACGAAAGTAAACCATGCAGAGAGATTGGCTTAGCGATGCATTTCCTAACATTCCCACGCCAAAGTGGTGAAATTCGGCAATCAGTAACAGTTCGTGAAATGTTCAGGGCGTTGCGGCTGGCATTAGGCATACTGGCGGATTGCCAGCGCTTGGCAGGCTCTCCTTACATTGCCAGTACTGCCAGTTGCCAGTTCATCGGCCGCAATGCCAGCTGATGTCTAATTAACGTTGTGGATGCAGCTGACTGTATTTGGCACAGTTGCTTGATATGTACTTCATGTTTAAAGATCTGTTTGAAGTTGTTCTTAAAGGCTGAATACTGTTATAAAAGAATATTTGGTTTCATTTTGTTTTTTTATTGCGGAATTTATAAGGGTTGAGTAACAAACTTGAGTCAAAAAGCAATGACGATACATACATAATCACAAATGAGTTACGATTGTGGAATTATTGAAGTTCTTTTGTTTTGGGGTTTTATAAGTTACAATCAATCAAATATTTAAGTAGCACTTAAATAATTGATTGATTGTAACTTATAAAACCCCAAAACAAAAGAACTTATGCTTTTGATCACTTGACAGATTTTAAGTGTCAAGACTAAAAATAAAAATACAGCTAGACCCACTAATATTCGATATAAAAAATCAACATAATAAAATTAACTTCTAATACCAAAGTTGAGGTCAACACCCCCGATTCATGTTCATAACATTACTGCCGCCTACACAAAAAGATATCAATCTAGATTAATTAATTAACTTTTATGCACTTTCATGGAACAAAAGTGTGATAATATTCGCCTTTCACTCATTAGTGAATGTATAAGGAATAAAAAGGTGAAATCTCTCTGAATCATTCGCAATGAATCATATTTTATGGTTATTCGGAACAATATCTACAGAATTAGACGTTTTACTGTCAATTCTGGCGTACCGTATGTTTAGAATGTTCTACAAATTATAGTAGACCGAGGCGAATCGGATCACGAGGCGAATCGGATCAAAATAAGCAAAACTAAAATATTTCATAAACCGTGCATAAATGAATGCTGCCGTTGATGCACACTACTTCCACCCTCCCTCTTGCGTTTATTCCCAATAGTATTAGTACATGCCCGCGCAAAATTCAGTGCCGGCGACGCTCGCTTGTAATGACCACGCGTCGTGACCGCTGTTTTGGCGCCAATATCTAAGGTATGTTATTAGAATATTTGACTGTTACATATCAAAATTTTGTTTATAAGTTTCAATTATTGTATCATCCGAAGGGTCACGAATCTATTGATGATAAATCACTCGGTTTTTAATGGTAATATGATACAATTTTTGTTAATACATATTTTTGAATACCTTTGATATGGGGCGAATCGGATCATGATCTTAGGGGCGAATCGGATCACGAAATAAAACGTCTGTTGCTTAGTTATATTTGTTATTTTATTGTTCTAGATGGTCAGAACATACGTTAAAAAAACTGGCCAGGGTCAGTGGTCACACAAAAGTATGGAAGAAGCATCCAATAAAGTATTGTTACGACAACTTACCATACGTCAAGCCGCTGAAAGATATAATGTGCCGTATACAAGCTTGCAGAGAAGAGTAACTTTGTCTAAAGGAGTAGTCAAGCGTCGAGGTGGTCAACAAATATTGGACAAAGATACTGAAAAGAAGTTCGCTGATCGATTGATACATTTGGCAAGTCGCGGTTTTGGTATAACCCCAAAAAATGTTCGTAAATATGCTTTCCAATATGTCCAAATTCAAAACATAAATCATAACTTCAACATTAACTCTGGTATGGCTGGAAATATGATGAATAAAAAGAAGAACAAAGCTACTCCTGGTCTAAAAGAAAAGAGAAGTGCTCCTTGTCGAGACTGGCACTACATTTATTGTGCAGAAAAATTTGCGCACCCACCAACGGAGGATTGGATACAGTGCATTTCTTGTGAAGAATGGTGCCATGAGAAGTGCACTGGTAGAGATGGTGGTAATGGCCCATACACAGGTGACTTATGTGCTCCTCAACATTAATATTGATTAGAAGGTAGTATTACTGTTGATTATTTCGTAACTGATGAGAATTTGTTTAATTTATGTTTGATCCGATTAGCCCCCGAATTTGGGGCGAATCGGATATTTTTCAATATCTATGTTTTTGTTTTTTTCTAAGAAGTTTATAGAAATACTTTTAATTATAATGTCATATGCTTTACTATAATAAAGACTAAAAGTGATTATATAAATAAATCTAACGTAACTTAATTAAAACTTGTTTTTTTGTAACCTCAAAGTTGAAACGATCCGATTCGCCTCGGTCTACCCTATATCTGTCGCTAAAAGTAAAAGAACGTTCTAATATCCAAAAGTGACACCGTGCCCGTCTAACGCTCTTAAGGTAGACTTTCCTAAACTTTACAAAAAAAAAGACAGTGTCAACTTGATTAGCCAATTATACAAAATATATTTTTTTGAAGTTACTAGTGCCTTGTTATTTTAAGCTACTCTAGTGTTAGGAAAGAGGAAAAAGAGTTAAGCAAACCGTTGACTTTAGCCAGTAAGAGTCTGCCCGCATCGCATAAAGTTCATGACCATTTCCCGAGATAAAATTTCAACAAATATTTACTAAAAATAGTAATCAATTTTCATAATTTCCCATCTAACGCATTTATTTACAAGATATTTTTACTTGATTCATCATTAAATTAACGGAAAATAAACGCGCATTCGAAGTACTGCAAAACCACAGAACTCGAAGAATAAATAACTTAATGACTAAGTATTAATTCTCTGCAGGAACGTCACTAGTGTGGTCAGCGTATTCCTGCGGTCAATCGCTCAATCGCTCAATCGGTGATCAACCAATCAGGAAACATTTAAATAATCTATTAATATGTGTTGAATCTTGGAACAATACCTTAAATATACTTAAAGAAAATAGTTTAGATAAGGGTGGTTTCCGGTGCTGCGGGATATTCGTGAGAGTTACCGCTCGCCCGGCACCCAAAGGGCTCCAGGGAGAACGTAGTGGGTTTTAGTCAGTAAAAGTCTGACACTCCCTCCCGCTGCACCCACAGCGGGCGGGGTCATTTGATGATATCCCGCAAAAAAAAAATTGTGGTTTCCGGTAAAAAAAATCCAATAGGTTACATACATTTGACAGAATGTTTTTCTATCTTACTAATGTAATAAGAAGTATGTTCCATAACTAAGTATAAATTAATATTCCTCAACAAGTCTTAAGCAAACTACGTAGTTGTGTTATGAGCACTAGACAACCAAGAAACATACTTATATAATTATAAATACATAGTATACATGTTATAGATAAATTGCACCCAGACACAGAACAAATGACTTTGCTCATCACACACAAAATTGTCCTGGAGATCGAACCCACGACCTCTGGTATAGCAGTCAGGGTTTCAACCACTAGAATCTCATGCCAGTCAGTAGATTAACCAAATTGCTGGGAATGGACTGAGATGAGATGGGATCTAGTACACTTTTGAATATTCCAGTTACCCTGTCAACCGTAAAGAATATTACATTTAATAGAGATGAATTTGAATACCTAATATTTATAGAGCGAGTATCATAGCACCTAGTCCTACATCGATACAAGCCTTTGCATAATACTCTTAATAACAGCTGTTAGCATATTGATAAGATTGTTACATCGCAAATCTGTCGACAATATGATAATATCAACTTAGAAATTACTTGTCAGACTCGTTCTACCCCTCACTTCCAAGAATAAACAGGAATAACCAAAGCTAACACTTTTATGTTACTTTGTGAATTAATGAATAAAGTTCCCTGGAGATATACCACCTCTTTTCAAATTTACATTATCGCACTTGTGGAAGAGAGACAACGCTATGCCGTGTAGTGCGCTGTCACGCTTCTACAATTGCAACGATATTACTTTAAGAGGTGTTGGTTGGCCCCGTAAAACTTGTGGTGTGTTATGACTAAGTTATATAGTCTGCACCTTTATCTCAAAGATGGTAATAGAGGTCCTAAGGACTCCTAGCTCCATCATATCATTTGCAAACTAAGATCGCAAAACTTTGTTTGCTTTCAACAGCAAATGTAAACGCAATCTTGATAACTGCCTTCACAATATCAATGAAGATAAGAACAAAACTACAGAAACCCATAATAAGCTCAAGCTTTCAAAATTCACCATTACGAACAAAGTTACAAACGGAACAAACGCCCTAACAAGGTTTTTACAATTTCCTGCAATGCGGCAATTTCCACCCACACATTGTGAACTTCCAGAGCTATGCAGGAACCACGTGCGGTATGCTTGTAACAGCGTCCCACTTTCTTCGAGAGGAATGGAGCACATTTTCTATGAAACTGTTCCTCATTTAAAAACAATCAGGACGGGATGGTCTCGGTCTATGCAGGTAAGACTGGCTAAACTTCCCAAATGACGGATCATCATCATTCCCCTGCCCTTATCCCAATTATTATTATTTGGGGTCGGCGCAACACGTCTTCTAGACGTGTTGCTTAAAGTTTTGGCTATGGTTTTATAGTCGGCCGCCTGCCTGACACTAACCCTCTTTGGGAATGCGATTGTTGGTTGTTTACCCGCCACCATTCGGGTGACCCAAGGTGCTTGTTACAGTGCACTGGGTCTTAAGGTCCATTAGTCGCCTTTTACGACACCCAGTGGAGGATATGGGGTGGTGCTATTCTTTATATCCGGACACCACACGGACATCCTAAATGACGGATAAGACTTTCAGACAAAATGTCTGAAAGTTGTTTATTTAAAGTTGTTTATTTAAAGTTGTTTATTTAAAGTTCTTATCCGTCATTTGGGACGGATAAGAACTTTAAATAAACTTTACAAACAACTGTCAGAAATGTGCTCCAGACTTTCAGACATTTTGTTAGGTACTAGAATATTGAAGAATGTTATTCTCAATATAATAAGGATAATATAATAAAGAGATAGAAAACGGACCCTGTCTCTTTTGAGAACCGAAATTCATTTCAATACAATGATTAACAGTCGTGGCCATTGTCCAGCACTCGTGTTATAAAATTATATTCACATGTAACAACAAAACTACATTGTTCATTCGAACCTAGACAAGCAGTCCTAATTAAAAATTAATCAATTTTTTTACGTGACGCACAAATGTGCTATTAATATAGAATAATGTAATTTTAATCATAGTTTAACTTGAATACTGTAAATATTTGCACACCTTAATAGATAATAATACTCTATACTTTATATCTTTTTATAGCATCTGTTCATACAACTGCAAACAAATGATTTGATGTATAAAATAACGCCTCATTTATCGTAATCCTTAACATGAAGTCATGAACAGATCAATCCACCATTAGAAGCAATATTATGTCAATGTGGTTGGTAGCTTGCCTAGCAGCAGTAACCATCAAATTGTTTCCACCTATAGAGACCTAGAGCCGAACATTCAAAACACAATAACATGTGCATATCTACATTTACACTAATATTATAAAGAGGAAAACTTTGTTTGTTTGGTTGCAATGAATAGGCTCAAAAACTACTGGACCGATTTTAAAAATTCTTTCACCATTCGAATGCTACATTACCCACGAGTAACATAGACTATATTTTATTTTGGAATAAAAATAGGGTTCCGTAAGATATTTGGATTTTTCGTCATAAATAAAATGATAGTTTTCATATAATTTTTGTCAGCGAAACGAAGTTTGCAGGGACAGCTAGTAAAGTAATATAAACCCTATTCCCTTACAATAAGAGATATTATTATATAGCTTAGGCTGGGTACAGCTTATTACCTTTTAGTTAACCGCTCCCGGAAGACTAAAGCTGGGTGTAAACAAAGTGCTAAGTAAATAAATTAAATTTTAACAAGTTTAATTAATGTATTGGCTGGTTGTATTGGTAATAGAAAGATGGGCGTGCTCACCACCATTTATCATTAATAATTACCATTTAGTTGTGTTCCTATTTATAGTACAGGGTCGTTAGAAATAATTACTATTTGTGTGAAGGTTACGTTAAGACAATCAGGAAGAGTACCGTAAAAATAAAAGATGTGTAGTAACGTTTTTTATTTTCCAAAAGCTTAAAATACTTTAGACATTAAAGAGAGTTTAAAATTAAGTTTAATAGATTACATTTTAGATTGCGTCTCAGAACTAGTAACATTACTCTGCTTTTGATGCAGTCGGATAAAAGTAGCCTGCATATTATGAATTTATGGTGTCAGCTACCCCCATACTAAATTTCATCAATATTACTCAAGCCGCCTAGCCATTTCAGAGCGAAATAATAGATAACAAACAGTCATAGGTCCATGCATCATCATAAACTTTCGCAATTATATTAATAGATCGATGGTTTAAAGACAATTTAGGATTAGGGTAGATAAAACCAAGATTTTACCAAAACATTTCTTTCAACGTTCCCATTAAAAATTTATAAATAAAGAAAGCCTACCAAGTCGTGGGACGCTACGGGGATCATAAATAACCACCTAGATTTCTATCATTACAATTTTCCACATCAGATTTCTCCTGTATCATATTAATAAAGTTCCGTCCTGCATTATTCTTTACATTAACAAGCATACGTACATACAAACCTGTATTGGAACCATTGAATCATTCTGCTGAGTGGCTTGATTGATTTCTTGCTACGTTTTAATTATTCATTCCCATCAAAGTATACTTAAGGAACTTATGAGCAGAAATAATAGACGATCAAACACTTTACATTTGTAATTAATATCGTTTCACACGTTATTAAACAACGATATATACTGAGACGGTGATATGAACACTACGGTAGAGAAGTGCGTGATTGGGAGTTAGAATCTTACTTTAAATTTTAAAGATCCGAATTTGTATCTCGTATTATATTACTTTCGACATGCCGACGTCACACGGGTGTAGTTCTCATGTTTTATACCTACCTACATATAAAAGTTCCTCTTGAAACATTCTATCTATTAAAAAAAACCTCTAAAATCCGATAAGCAGTTTTAAAGATATAGCATCCCTATGCTATATTAGTTGAGTTGACTATGTATTGATGAATGTAGTCTAAGTATATACATACGTAGTTTGTCGTTCTTATTTGTCATAAAACGATGAAAAACTAAAGATCTTTAATTAAAAAAGTTCATAAGCTAAAGTTTTAAACGCGACAGCCGAACGAAATCCCAAGTTTGGTCAGGTCGAAAATAGTTTAATTAACTCCATTAAAAAGTTTTCAGTAGGATTATTGAAAACTGCAAAGTTCGTAAGATTTAATAATATTGGCAAAACAATTTCCTAGTTTTCTGCTTAATTACCTTGGAATATGGATGGGTTCATCAATAACTTACATCCATTTATCTTAGGAGAGTAACAAGCTTCCCACGCTGTCGGGAAATGTATCTTATAGTATAATCACTGTGCTTAAATGCAAGCACGCATGGTTTAGCTGAGAAATGTAACACCATCATTTTTACGAGAATTCTTTTTCGTTTATACGTGGTTTTAATTAAATATTCTTAACTGACACTTGATAATTGTAAACATCACAGCGAAATACAATAGCCTATTTTTAGATCCTGGACCTATCGAAAGGAAAAAATGGAAACCATTTGGGATTACTTTGTTATCCGTTTGTACGTCTCTCAAGACCCTTTATTACCGGAACATGTGGATGTATCAAGCCGGAATTTATACCAATACCTAGCTCTACTGATTCCTGAAGCTGTGAACTTCTAAGCCAACACAACCACGGTTACAACGGTATATGCCGCAGATTTCGACACCCGTAAGAAGAAGAAAACCTATAGGGAACGCAGAGTCTTGAAATTTATAGCACCTATATAGGAAATAAATCATATCCGTTTTTCTCTAACTTATTTTTACGGAACTCTCGGAGTCGCAAGTCAGACTCGCATTTGACCTGTTTTTACGTCAATTTCTAGATTTGGAGCGTGTATGGTAAATATTAGACACTTGTAGATGCTTCTATCGCCTTCCACCGTTTATGATCAATCGATGTTGTTGCATAGATAGTATGTACTCTAATGGACTTCCACTGTTTCTTTCTTTTATAAAATATCAGCAAATAGTTATTAGTGATAGAATACCATGTATGGGAGGAGATAGTAAGTGCAAATAAGACTAGGACATTCATAACATCGATTTTGATTTATAATTTAAGATTGTGCATTTATTATCCGAGTCATTTATTATTATTAGCTTAACACATAACTATAGGGTTAGGTACAAGAAGCGGCGAAGGGTAGGCGAAGGGGCGCTGTCTATAATGTATTAATCTTGAAGTTCAAAAGTGCTACATTGTAGTCTAATTAAAAAAAAATAGATTATTAGGACTTTAAATAATAGGTAACCATGAATAAAATCATTATATTATTTTCTAGTTGTGCAAGCGAGAGGCCGCGCTACATCTTGTAGTGCACTGTCTTGCTTCCACAACTGCATCAGTCCTTTAAGAGGTGGTAGTAGTTCCCCTATGTTATAATAGTCGAAGTACTGCTTTTTTTGTAATCGGTGCTTACTGGTACTAGTGATGCGCAAAGTGCATTTGCTCGCGATTTACTCGTGTGATCCATCATTAGTTACACCTTGAATGGCTGGTACAAGCTACAGGGAAGTACAAAAGTGTTAGTTAAAAATGTCAGCTAATTTGATGGATAGGATACTGTATTTCGACTAATACCATTCTTTATGCCCTTAATAATAAAAGCCCTTTTGCAAAATACCGTAATGATTGTTATTAACTACCCATATCTGTTCTATCTGTACCTTTAAACTTTCCAAACTAAACTGATTAACCCACTTAAGAAAATCTTAATTAAAGTTAAAGAAGAAACAGTAATGCGAATATTTATGTTGTGATATCACGTCAAAAATCTTCTCCCCGTTTCATAGATAACGTAGAACTTCTAAAAAAATAAACATTTACACTATCGTCGCTGAAAAAACGACAGTAAAATAAAATAAAGAAAAAAAAATCTCAGTAATGGAATTCGTAAACTCCAAACTTCTTGCCAAACATATTTGAAAAGAAAAGCCTTGTAAAACATCTTCATCGTCGCCAGTACCTATTAGTATTAATGATAGCGCCGTATTGAGTGCGTGAATCGGACCGTGACAGATAACAAGGGGTGCTTGCTCTTGTGCGAGCCCTGACGGCTCCGCACCCTTCGCACTGATCATAACTGAGGCTAGGGCTTCGCGATACTTTGAAGTTAAGCTTAACCCTAGTTGCAGTCGACACTAAACCTGCCAAATGAGTGTGAATGTTAAAACGGATAGTCCTGTTTTCGGAACTGCTAGTATTTTGTTAGAGCTACGTCTAATATGCTGCAAGACTTTTAAAATTAGTGCCAATGGGTTATTTTTAAGGTTACGTCACAAATAACAAATAATAACGTAATAATAACACATAATTAATAATACGCCAATTACGACGTACACAATAAAAAACCGTAAACACAACTATAGTAATGAATCACATTTACAACTTTCAAATAGATCGTTTGCCGTTCGAATGTGAAAACTATTAAAACAAAAAGGTAAAAAAAACTGAAAATAATTGCTTAAAAATAAAACAAGCAAAATTAGAACAAAAGCTATGTGTTTGGCGTCGCCGAGTTTCGATCCCGGGTCCTCTCGCTTGCTAGGCGAACGCTCTACCAACTGAGCTACGACTCCTATCTGTTCTTTATTTCAATCCAAGCCACTTTTAAGTTACAGGTGTAGTAGGTTACAATTTCTTATATATTTGCAATAAAGAACAGACTCTCAGATTCTGAATTCCAGAGTGTTTGAGGCCGGCCTTAACGTGCACATATTGCAGTTGTAGAAGAGAGACGCCGCACGGTGGATCGAAAATCGGTTTTGGTGGACTTAGGGACTTGAATTCGCAAGTGCTTGTTTTTATGCCGGATATCGCTTCTATTCGTCATTACTATGTACAAAAATGACACCCGAGTTAATTCTGCCCAAAAACGAAGGAAATATAATTTTTTTACGAAAAATTTGTATGGAGCTAGTATGAAAAATCTAATTATCTCGAAAACGGCACGTTTAACCGTAATATCCTTGGAGGTGGGCATAGTGCTAATTATTTATGATTTTTTGGTTGCCGATTTAACGAAAAATTTAATGCCGTTTTTTTTAAAAAAATCGTCAAAATATTTTTATTTTTTTTTAAGTATAAAACGATTCCTTTTGGTGTTTTAACTACACTTAACTTAAAATACACACCCACACGTAGACAACTATGTTTGAGCTAGATATTTATCAACACAAAATGAGTTTTAAAACATTTCGTACAACCAAATTACTAATTTTTTAGGCAAGGAAGAAAATTATTCAAAATAAATTCAAAGATGAGCTCAATCTGTTGGTTGATATAGTAAAACAAGGCTCGGGAACCACCAATGACGGTAATACTGCTAGAAAATTCTTTGAGTTTCCTAATAAAACTGCAGCTATAACCGGTTTGGATGAAGACCTCATCAAAAGATTTGCCCTAATTTTACAAGCAATTACTTCTGGAGAGCAGGTCGATATAATAAAATTTCGAGATCATGCTCGCCAAACAGCAGAAAAGTACGTATTATTATACGACTGGTACTATATGTCGTCAACCGTTCATAAGTTGTTAATCCATGGGGCTGACATAATCGAGAAAAATAATATTGTGCCGATTGGGACTCTCTCGGAAGAAGTCTCAGAGTCTCGAAACAGATTTTAGGAGGTTTCGAGAACATCATTCGCGGAAAAGAAGCAGGCAGGATTCCAATCAAGACATTTTAAATATGCTTGTTGTTTCTTCGGATCCTTTGCTAAGTGCACAAAGGCCTAAGTTAGATGCCAAGAAGAAGCAGAACTTTTTTGCTGAAACTCTCGACTTAATTCAATTTCAAGAAACTGAGTTCGAGTTTTTGGATATATCCAATCTGGACGCTGACTGAGAATTGGAGTCTGACAACGAGAGTGATAAGGAAAATTAGTAATAAAATATAAATGTACATATTTGTAAATTTGTATTTCAGTGTGTTTGGGTTTTTTTTTGGAATATTTAATGATATTTTTTATTTTTTTTATTATTTTACTTTATGCTTAGTATTAGTTCCTTAAATTAAATTGTTTTGTGTATAATATAACTATAAATGTTACTTAAATATTAATTTGATAATCTTTTTTTATTTACATTAATACAAATGTATCAAAAACAGCATTTTTTATGATTATTTTTCTTGTTTTGTGTGTTCTTAATATTTGGGTTAGTAACATATCGATATTTTTAACTCGGACACTAATAGGGATCGTTTTACATGGAAAAATAAATAAAAATATTTTGACGATTTTTTAAAAAAAAACGGCATTAAATTTTTCTTTAAATCGGCAACCAAAAAATCATAAATAATTAGCACTATGACCACCTCCAAGGATATTACGGTTAAACGTGCCGTTTTCGAGATAATTAGATTTTTCATACTAGCTCCATACAAATTTTTCGTAAAAAAATTATATTTCCTTCGTTTTTGGGCAGAATTAACTCGGGTGTCATTTTTGTACATAGTAATGACGAATAGAAGCGATATCCGGCATAAAAACAAGCACTTGCGAATTCAAGTCCCTAAGTCCACCAAAACCGATTTTCGATCCACCGTGCGCCGCTCCACGCCGTGTAGTGCGCTGTCACATTTCCACAACTGATATTATATTACTTTAGGAGGTTGTACGTCCTTAGGAGCTTCTTTACTCAGCTGTGACAGTAATTGACCGTCATTGGAGACATCGGCATTGCTATTTACAGACAAATGGTCTCCCTGACGGCCGTAAGTACGGGCGGACGGATGTCTATCCATCGCGACCGCAAATATGACAGTTGAATCGCTTTTAATACCCCCTATTATGGATATAACGATTTGTTTTGAAATTATCGTAAATAGTTAAGGTTATTGGACGTAATAATTTGTTATGGTTTATCTGTGCTGTTATGGGATGAGTTTGATCTGTCTTCGCATGATAAATCGAAGGTAAAAAAATAAAAAGAATGTGTATCGGTTGATAAATAAATTAAAACTGTGTCTTACTTAGTCAATGTCAAAGTTAGTCCAAGTAATGAAAAACAAAGATAGCCAAGCTGTATACACAATAACGATAAAAAAAATCTTGAAAACAAAAGAATATTTTAATTAATAACTGGAACGTAAGCATGGATCTCGACCTGTCGGCGCCATTATAAAAGCACGGCCATATCACACCGGTCATCTACATCTAAATCGCTGCATCCGAGCACTGCGGAGGATATCTTCCTTTACTCATATTGTTTAAAAATCGGATATTTTGTTTAGCTAATTGTTTAAAAAGTGAGGAATAACTTTTACTTACCTTTACCTTGAGATAAATGTTAGAGTTTGAGCGCGTTAATCGCGTGAAATGCCCAGTTTGAAAAAAAAATAACTCATGTACCTACTTCAGGCACCTTATAATGCTAAGTCTACTAGGAGTGGGTATGGTATAAGTGAAACTGCATGACTTAGCCATTCTTATTAGGGGAAGATCGGGTAGCCCCGGACACATAAATGAATTGCAAATAAGAAATAAATTAATGAAATTATTGACTTTAATTTGTACTTAAAATAAAATTAGGAACTTATTTAATCATATTAATAAAACATTAGTAATTAAATTACATTTTGTACCGAAATAGAGTAAGAATTATTAGGTGTTATTTTTTCGGCATATCAAGAAGTGGCGGGTAGCCCCGGACATCATACTTAATGGTGGCCCAATCGTTTTTTTAGCCTTACAAACGTCACAACTATAACAAGAATTCGATGCATCAATATAAACGCAATCTTTATGGGCCCAGTCTTTGCATTCCTGGCATAGAATGCAAACACTTACTTAATTTTAAAAATGTATGTGATAACTGGCGTCGAAGTTTGACAGGAGCGGCGAAAATTTTGTGGCCGGAACAAAACATTCGCTCACGGCTAACTTACTCCTCACTCACGCCGCAACTGAACGGCATTCGTTTTTGTTCTTAATTACACAAATTAACGATAATAATATATCTATGGAATGCGTTTAGTTTCTTAGATATTAAAATGTCCGGGGCTACCCGCCGTCCGGGGCTACCCGACTTTCCCTTATAGTTTTTTTTTCCTTTACTGATAAGCACTTTGCGTCTTTCAGATACTTACAGTTACATTACAGCCAGTGTCAAAAACAAATGATGTCAACACCTAACCTAAAAACAAGTGTCAAATAATTAAATTACGGTACAACAAAACGATGACTAATTGCCGGATGATGGACGCACTAGAAACAACCAGCCGTTATAAACTAAACTAATAATAATCTACCAGGTACCTTTAATCAAGGCTATATATAATTTAATTTGCAAATTGCAACCATTAGCTCTGCAGACTCTATTACTATCTAAACACATTCGTCTCCTTCAATTTAGTGCTTATAGATCGATTAAGTTTTTTGTACTTCCTCTGTAGACCTCATAAACTATTTAGACCTTTTTCTGAAATTATACGCACTAAAGAAAGTATGTATGTCGGTACCTAGTATTGAGATGTGAGGTCCGTAAAATTACAGTTAATTTATATGCGTAAATAAATACTTATTTACATAGATAAACAAGGAAGTAGGGAACTCGTTAGTTCTGTTTATTTTAAGAGTCATAATTAAGATTTCCCGTAAGCTTGCCAAAATGGCCGCCAGGCTCCGCGCCAAGCTGTAAAGTCATGTCTTATCTCGGTTGAAAATGAAGCTAATTGGGCCGAGCCTGCCCACAATTGAGCTGTAAAACTTCATAGCTCAGATAAGCATACACTTACTAAGATAGTTTAGCAAATAAGATAATACGTTAATAACTGGGTGTGTCGCGATGCCTGCATTTTATGCTAATTTGTATTGGAGAGAAAAGAAATTGTGAAATCGCAAAGTAAAACCTACAGATTTGCAACTCTCCTTTTTATAGTTAACTTAGACTAATAGCAGAACAGACAGCACATCTCTCAGAGACAGAAGATCTCTCTTCCCACAAGATATCAAGCATAAATTAAATATTCTTTTCGCTACGCGTGAAAAAGTGCTGTCATTACCTATTACTGACATATAATTACACCAGTCCACCAGTTGGCCTGGATCAGTGCGCTTAAAAATATTGCCAACATGACAGCATTAATCCAGGTTTTCGATCACCGGACGTTCTCACGCCTCCACGATCCTGTCCTGAAACAGTGAAATCGTGTCTGTAATCTAAATGCATGACGTACAGACGGATATAATCTCATGTTAATTACGTTTGTTATCTCGACGCATTATCTCTAACAAGGAGATAGTTTTAATCGGGATAACTTATCAAGGTACTACCACCTCTTAAAGTAAATCCGTTGTAGTTGTGGAAGTGAGCGAGTGGGATGTAGGCCTCTGGATTTTAATAGCCGATGGGCCGCATTTTATGTTAGAAAATAGCTCTATAGTTTCATTGAATTAATTTCTTACAAATAATAAAGTATAAATGCCTTCTTCTCTGGTCGAACTTTAACCAAACGCATTTAATGACAACGTAACAGTACTATGTACCTTCTGAGCTATCTCCTATGGCTACTTATCTCCAATTATCCAAACAAGGCTTCAACCGATACGGCGACGACACACAAGGTTATTTACCGTTTTCGCGACTCCACACGCATTAATTTAATTCAAAAAGGAATTCTAAATTGTAAGTAACGATTTCAAAGATGTCCGCCGCCCGAGTGTGTTTAATGACCAATGAGCAATGAGCATCGCGCGGCCGCCGCAGCTGATTGACCAGCAATCTGGCGCATGCGCGATTCCGCTAATTCTCTGGTAATCACTGATGACTGACCTGTACTAAAATACGCTGGTATTGCTACGTTATAAGTTACTTGCACTTAGCGAGGCCTATGTCCAGCAGTGGACTTAAATAGCTGATGATGATGATGAACGATGTGCTTTTTTAATTATTCTAAGACACAACTGACAAACAGTGAAAGGAAACATCGCAGTGAGCTTGAGTGGCGATGCTCGAACCTTCCCTATATGGGAAAAGGATTGTACCTAGCAGTGGGCCGTAGGTATACAGGCTGGTTAATTATTATTTATGGCTGCTCCTAGCAAGGTGAAAGAAGCTATCTATTATAAGGAGTCGAATAATTGAATGGATTAAATTAAGCTATAGTTAGCTATGTCCAGCAGTGGACTGCAACGGGCTTATGATGATGATGATAATTTCATACTTCTACGCAAAAGCTGCCCCCAAATCCTTCTACCATGATGAATGTTCGTAGAAGTTCATTAGTGCTCCTTAACTACTTTCAGCGCAAAGAAGGCGGTTTAAAAAATACTAAGAAACTGATAGCTATTGCCATTTTAGCGTACTATAATAAAGGTCAGAGCTTATAATGAATGAACTGCAGTAATTTAGCATTACCCATTCATGTCAGCGGCAAATACTAATAACCTAATTCATATGAAAGTGGACCGCGGCTGTAATCTATACGCGTGGGATTAACATGGACTTTCATTTGATAAACTTCTGTTGGCATCTATGTCTCATACTTGACGTAAAGACTAGGGAATTAAAGATATCGTTACAATAAATAAGTACTGGTAATTATACCCATAGGTGATTATTTATTTATCAATGCCGTAGCATTTTCTCATTCAATTCATAATCCGGTACAACTTCAGGAACTTTGGATATTCAGTTTTTGAAATTAACTTGCGTTATGGCCTCCTTAAAAACATAATTTAACAATTCTAGAGAGGGATATAATCTTATTTCCTACTGTTCAACAATTGTTTATTAGTTGTTCATATCCCAACTAAAAATTCTGCATAGATATCGCATATTTATTTAACTTAACCAAGAAACCGCAACAGGAAGCGAATCACATTTCCCCATTCTATTAATACAGCAGTTATTCATTCATTGCATAAAATAGTTAATCTTGTTTACACTTAGCTTGTTTAAAGGCAATTAGGCATCACCATTAGGTAACAGTAAAGGAAATAGTGACCCACAAAGCTTCAGGTTTAACTGATTGATTACCAAGTTCCAGTTAAACCACCGTTTGACGTTTACCGACAACTAGGTGTCGGCCATCGCAGGTCAACACAAACCAATTACACGACCGATCAATTTCTTAATTAAATGAATTTCATCTCGTAAACATTTACTGTAATTAGATGGATAATAAAGACAAGCTACTATAAATAGTACCATCAGCAACTTATTATGAACTCATAAAGAAAGACTGTTGCTTTTGTGCAAGCGAGACGGAGCTAGTTGGATAATATTGCGCCATCCCTCTTTAGCAGTGACAAGAGCAGCTCATATTACAGGTAATGACATAAAAACAACTGCACGTTGAAGTGTATGACAGCTATCATTCGCCGTGGACATATTTCCGGTATGCTTGTCTTAAGTGGTTTCTCAGAAGGTTTAAACGAAGAAGTCTATGATATCGTACCGACTTAGCTGTCATAAGTATTCTTGTTTCAACAACTGTTTTAAAAAAATTGGATATTTCATACTTTTAAGTAACTGTTTCACGTGTAATTGATTTTTCTGTTTCTGTGAACTTCTTCCTTTTCTTCTTGAACTTTGCATGATATTTGGTGTAAGTCCACATTCTTATTGATTGATAATATGTTTTTTTACCTTCAAAACAGCTATGAAATATCCAAATTCCATCTATTTTTTTATTGACTGCACAGATAGCCGGTTGGTATAATCGCGGGTTCGATCCTCGCATAGGATAAGAATTTGTGCGATCCAGAAATGCTTGTTCTGAGTCTGGGTGTCTTTATGCATGTGAATTGAATGTCTGTGGAACCCCCTCGCGATAAAAGGAATAAAATACTTAGGACGGGAGTCGTTTTAAAAAATATCGAAGAACAAACATTAATGATTTAATGAACCTTCTGCACAAACTTTACATAATCATTTAGCTTTTTATGCCATGCCGGATAAACACAAGGCAAAGCTCGTACGGACGTAAGTTGACATTAGTTCTTAGAACTCTGTAATAATGTTAATTGTATTGTGGATCCTGTATGACAGACGGACGCACTTGAAGATCCGCAAAGCGAGTGAGAGGAAAAGTTGAAGAGAGTTGGTATGCGGATAATGAATATGAGATTTGTTTACTTTGAGCCATTTGTATTCAATCAGGCTGACAGCATTGCTCTTTCTGGAAAAGGCTACGCAAAAGAAGGGTTTTTTATATGACAAATGGAAAGTCAAATCATATGGTTACAAAATAATTTAACTGTGTACATCTATTATAATGAATTTGCATGCTCATATTTTTTCAAAAATTAGTAAAACAAGCCTCAAACCTCAAATAATAAATCCTAATGTCATTCCAGTCACTCTTAAAACAGATATCCTAAACAAAACATAGTCCAGGATCCTAATATTACTGACTACAGTCATTTCCATTTGGTCGCTACACTGGTACGCGGATTTATTCAAATGGATAGGTTGATATAAACAAATGATTGCGGCATTCGTATGAACCTCCACCTACATACCTACTGCAATGCCGTATATTCCGCATGCGACATGCATGTTGTGTTCATTTGTCCTGATATAGGCCTTTGTTCAGCTAACCCTACAGCTACAACGCCTACAACACTAATAAAGAAAACCATCCTTAAACTGATTTTTGTTGACTTAAAATGATTCTAGTTGATTTATTTAGATTTTGCCAGTCAGTCTTTTTATATGAATTTTGGTATTGGAGATTCATGTTTTTTGATAATTAAGACATTTGTTAATGAATCTGTTTCGAGCTGGAAATGACAGTAGAATGAGGAAGACAATAATATTGGGCAATGTTATATACCGTGTAGGGTTAATATTGAAGATAGCACAATGATTAACCGAAGTCTGAGCGAATAATTTTATTTCGCTTAAGAGAAATATGCTGTAAATATCATTGACACAAGACGAAATTAGAAAATACTCATAAAAGTTTTATAATAACACTCTCCAATTAGGTCTCACGTTTTATCTACCATAACTTAGATAATATTATTTCCATATCGCAATTACTGCCCTGAATTATTTATTAATTTCACTCGGCATAATTGTAATACTTGGATACCTGGCTATAATATTAAGTGGGATTATATTTCTAGTTTAAAGATCGCTCTCTTCGTATTATGATCGTCGATAATTATGGAAAACATGACTCCAGTCCATTTTACGATACTATCATAAAAATTATGCTTGTAGGCCACTAGACCACGAAGTAGGCCTACCTACGTGACTTAAAACCGACTGGTTAATGTCTCGCTCTGTTTAAGCGTATTAAAAAGACGTGGTTATAGTTTCCTTCAGGGTTTAGTAAATTTAATTGAAGTCCTTAATTATAAAAAAAAAAAATGTTAGTTACAAAATGAAGTCAAAATGAGTATGAAGATAGTTTTCATGCGCATTCTTAATATGTTTATGAAACCTTAAGTAGGCTGCAATATTGTGTAAGAAAAATCTAACGTTCAATTAAAAAATATCGCCTTATTGATATTTTGGACGTCTCAGCATGCCTTAATGCGGCATCAGCTAATAAAAACTGAAAGAAAAACAAATGCACAATGAACGCCTCATTCTTTTTTCAAAGTGCATAGAAGCAATTTATCTAAAGGCATCCGCCTGAAGGTTGGAAAGCTCGTAATTCGGCGTTTAAGCTTTCAAGTAGTACGTGTTCACCTTGCCGCGGGTATCTGCGGCCGCCATTAAGCCACAAGATCACATATTAGCCTAATTACCGGGCACGTGATGCGGGCGGAACATGTCGTTACTGATCTCTCTTGTGCATAACCACTTAAGCTTAGCCTATAGGTACTAATAGACGCATGTGAAGCGTGTGTTGAATCTTAATCAGATGGAACAACAAGCCTGATTGGTTATGTCAAAAATGCAACGTGGGTAAATGTTTTTTTGTTTGGGGCGTTAGAATAACTTACGCCAGCAAAATTGTCGACGGCTTAAAAACAAAAGGCAAACGCAATAAAAGTCATTATTGAAACCATAGTTCCAAAAAATTCTATTAAAGCGTCACGTCATTTTTTAATAGGCCTGCTAGCGTGGCGAACGGGTATATGATACTGTTACCAACTAACCCTATTATTGTTAAACGATCTCCGATTAATATTTCCAATATCTAATTCAAGGGAAACAGAAAATACCAAATCATTTAGGAGATAGTGTGATCCAATTATGACGAATCAATGAATGACGCTTGACCACAAATATTAAATAACTTCCAAATTACTTACGAAGAATCGTAAGTAATTTGTCGTTTGGAAAAAGCAATTGACAAAGTCATTATCGTTAATTAGTGAAGCCTTACGAGCGTTATAAAGCGAATCCATTTTAAATTATAGGCATACTGTTGTGTGGTTGTGCATTGTCAAGATGAACGGATATTTTGGACTGAAAATGGCTGGTAAGTAATCCTCTTTTAAGTTTTTTTTCTCAATAGGCTTATAGTAATCGTCATAATATCTTCTAAAGAATAGTTGTATAAAGATTATAGTGCTATTTAATATTTCTATTTACCTATAGATACTCGAGATTGTGTTTTTTTTCATTAATGGTAATTTATTCAAACTTATTATGTATGTATCAACAGTGTTAGCAGTACTTCTGGCAGTAGCGGCCGTTTCCCATGGCTTACCAATGCCAGACCAAGGGAAGAACTTGATTTCGGGGGTCTTCATACCATCTGACGCCTTCAAAAACCTGCAGGACAGAGCCAACGGAAACATGCAAAGTATGCCGCCACAGAATCAACCCACTATGACCCAGCCAGCCACTAACCCACAGCCGACATACCAGCCAATGAACAACAATCCACAGTACACGTACCAGCAACCACAGGTGATGACGAACCAGCAACCTCGCCCTGACAACCCGCAAGCCGTGAACATGATCCCGATGAACACCCAACCGCTAACCAACCAGCCCATGAGCAACCAGCCGATGACCTCACAACCAATGACCGCCCAACCCATGAACAACCAACCAACCATGATACAACCTGTCATGACCAACCAGCCCACCGTGTTGTACGCCCAGCCCATGAATGCCAACCGAGACCCTCACTCAAACCAGCTCGTGGTGATGACTAACCAACCAAACCAGCCGAATAACCAGCAACCGCCGCAAGTCGTGTACGTGCAGCAACCTTCCAACAACCAGCCGATCTACGTGCAGCCGAACCAACCGAACCAATACATTCTTTCAAACGGCCAACCAAATCAGCCCACACAAATTGTGATCGCGAATCCCCCAAATGGAAACCAGTTGCAAGGAACCATGGTTTCGACACCGTCTCAAAACCAGCCCGGTACAGTGTACACGCTGATCCCTTTGACCACACAAAACAATGGGAACACTAACACTGGCTCATATCTAATTCCTGTATCAAATGGTAATGGAAATGGAAATCCCATAATATTAAGCGCTGCCCATTAGAATAAGTATAGACAAGTTTTAATGTTATTTTTGAAAAACTGCATCTGGTGGTACAAATATATTTAAGTAGGTATAAATGTTTTCTATTGAGTTTTTATTCAACCCCTATAGTTTCTGTTTAACTTAAGCGGTACTTCGATCTAGATCTCTTAACTGATCTCTACGCATTAATTCTTCAAAGATGCATAGGCAATTTACTTACTTACTTGTAAAAAAAAAAAACACTTACTAATGTTAGATGGGATAAGGGCAGTAGAATGATTCAGATTGATTAGGTACACAACGAGATATACGAAGTCAGTTCAATGTAGGATAAATGTCTTGGGGGTCCTTTTATGGAAGAAGTACTTACGCCAGCCGAGACCGGTCATAGCTGACCGCACAGCATCGGGTAGCCAAAGTTATTAACAGCACCTACTTACACAACGATGTGAAGATTTCAGATCACTTAAAGCCGTATAGATAGGATATTTTACTTTAGTGATAAGACCCACAGCCGGGCTTTTTCTTCAAAAAGACTTTATCGACTCTTAAAGGTCATCGTGTGGACGAAACAAATATCTTGGAAACTTCTGTGACTATTTTTATGCAAGACCACTAATAGTATTTTACCCATTTATCCATTTTTATACTAATACCTTCGTTAAGTCAAAGCTCCTCGCTGCGAACACACTCGTCTTTCTTGTCGCTTGTGGGAACATTGAATTCAGGAGGCCTACTACCATCTCAAGATAGACTTTTGTAGATGAGGAAGCGAGTCGGCGCAATACACTGCGTAGAGCGCGCGCGGTATCTCACTATCCCAGCTACAAGTAAGATACTTTTAAAGGCGGTAGCGAGCCCGAGTTATCATTAACCCTGCATATACTCAGAACACAAGTAATGCTTTTTGTTTAATTTACGTTTTTACTTCACACGACAGAACAACGAGTCACATCAATGAATAAACAAGGATTATCGCCGTGTGTGGTCCGCCTGTATATTATTCTTCATTTTGTAGAATGATTGTGTATACTAAAAACTAGACATCAGTTGGCATTCGTTTATGGAGAGTCGTAATGCCGCCTGTCCTCGCATCAAAACAAATTGAATTGAGCATAGGTTATTAATGAAATATTGTTACTCATCCACTCTGAATTCTCAATGAAAACAAATTTGTATTTAGAAAATTTAACTAAAATTACCTTAGCTGAAACTTATTGGACATTTTTAACCACTTAATGAGTTCTTAACAAAATATGTTAAGATATACTTAATTCATTCAAACCCTGAAATAATAAAGTTCCGTGATAATTCAAGGGAACATCCTCAAAATTACAAAAGCATCCTTACGTTCCTAAACTCTAGGTCATTACTATTATCCGGTTGGTGGATTTCGCCGATATATTAAGCTTTTGTACGCCGTGGGGGTCACCGGGTGACCGACAAACAATACATATTTTGTTGCTCGACAGTCAATGTGTTAGCTGTCTTTTTAGTTCTCTATAGATTTGCTTTTAATTTTTTATTAATATCTACTCTCCCAACAATAGTTATGATTTGAAATTTTACTAAACTTAACACCAGCAAATTATGTGATTTAATAAAGCTATCGGCAATTAACATTCAAAACCAGAATTTTTATTCTTACTTAAGGCCTACAAAGGCCTTCTTTAAATTCGTTAAAATCGTTAAAGGCCTTGTT
This sequence comes from Chrysodeixis includens, assembly GCA_941860345.1. NCBI lineage: Eukaryota > Metazoa > Arthropoda > Insecta > Lepidoptera > Noctuidae > Chrysodeixis > Chrysodeixis includens. The sequence goes on from OW796097.1 coordinate 2,820,651, forward strand.
CGAAACCACTCTGTCTGTCGCAATTAAATGTAGATAACATGGTATGGGAAATTATATTGAAGCTACTGGAATACCATAAAAACAAATTAACTTGTATTTTGAACCAAGTACTAATGTCTGTATTAATTTAGAATTAGGCTGGGGTCTGGATACTTTAAAGATCCGATATTCCTAAATAAAAAGCTACTTATTAGCTACTCTTATCGTTCGGAAAGAGAAAATAAAAAGGTTTCGAGAATAAAATCTTTCCTCGCGTAATCTGCGCAGCATCGCTTGCTTAAAATAACGTTAGGGCCAAAACTATTTATGTTTTTTAATGTGTGAATGGTTTTATGAAATAAAAAGACAAGTCTCCTCATCTGCCAAGCAATCTAAAACGTAAAACCAGAATATTTAATTGTTCTGGTTTTTCAAGCCCTTGAAAGTATAAACGTTTTGAATGTCTTATTTAAAATTTTATTTAAAATTTTAGATGTTACTTTTATTGAGATTGAGTTTTATCAAACAATATAGCTTAGCAATATAGTTATTGTCGACTTCAATACAATACCTTCTTCACTGTTCAATTTGAAATCGACTATGAAATTCAAGTAACATTCGTTTAGTATTAGTAACATCAGTACATCACTAGTGTTTGAGCCAACATGGTGGTAGAGTGCGCGCACGATAAGTCTGCGCGCGACTGGTGGCGTACTTAATGTTGCCAGCCAAACTAATATTTTTTCTCCCTTATTTAAGGTAAATATTCCGGCTCCTACTTTTTCCGGGAGTCACAATCTTTAAAGATAAAGCTGTTGCTATATTACCCTCATGTGTTATTTGGGTGACGGTACGTTCCGAAACGCCTAAAACAAAAATAAAATAATTATATTACGTGATAACTGGAACCAAAGTGTATAATAAAAATATTGTAATGGTATCCCTAAAACTTACCTGTCAAATAAGCAACGCGGGAAACGGTACCGTAGGCCCGTTATTATCACGTTCTTCTTTACAAGCACGTTTGACATTCAAGATTATATCTCGACGAGCACTTTTAATCACTTTCGGCATAATGAAAACGATTATTTACTGTAAAAACGTATAAAAACTCACTCTCTTGACACCTGACATAAACAACAAGATGGCGGCCAATGATTAGTTCCATTTTTTGCCGCGCGCAGACTTATCTTGCGCGCACTATAGCGGCGCGACTTGTCAACTTTGGGAAGACCAAAACTAAATAATTTAATTCTGTGGCACAACAATATATCAAAAATGTCGTCAACCGAGCCTTCACAGAATAAAACATGGGAGCTATCCCTGTACGAGCTTCACCGTACACCACAAGAGGTGATAACGGACGCCACTGAGATCGCGGTGTCCCCCCGCAGTTTGCACAGTGAATTGATGTGCCCTATATGTTTAGATATGCTCAAGAAGACTATGACTACTAAGGAATGCCTTCACAGATTCTGCAACGACTGTATTATAACAGCCCTCCGTTCTGGTAACAAGGAATGTCCTACGTGTCGAAAGAAATTAGTATCGAAACGTTCGCTGCGACCTGATCCTAACTTTGACTTGTTGATATCTAAGATCTATCCTAGCAGAGATGAGTACGAGGCTCATCAGGAGCGCTTACTCACTAAGCTCAGTATGTCACACTCCCAGGCATCGTTAGTTAATTCTATAACTGAGGGGATTAAACTGCAGTCGCAAAATAGGCCTCAACGATCACGGAAGAATCACGATGATAATAGTAACACTTCTAATACGAATGGTAACACGGAGAATACTCAGAACGGTGGAAGTACTTCAGCTCCAAAAGAAGGGGCAACAACTGCTAGTAACCCTACGCCATCGGGGCAGTCGACGTCGAACCCAGCGTCAGTGAGGAGCACGCCATCGCCAGTGCCATCTAACATCAGCTCGGTGTCAAAAAACACGAGCACCACTAAGAGAGCCAAGTCTATACTGACGTCTGAGAGGAGTGAGGAGAGTGAGTCCAGTGATGGCAGGTTAGTTGTTGTTACAATTGTTCTAAAGCTAAACATAATAGGATTTCATGATCAATTTATGCAGGTTGAAGTACTCAAACCTTTATGAAAACAGTTAGATACTCGTTTTGTATTGTTAGAAACTCAATATTGCTTAGGAAAGAATTGATTTTTGTTCTTTATTGTCATAACAAAATAAAATTGGTTTTTGGTATCTACTGATGCAATAGAAGCAGACTGATAGCACTTTTTTCTTTTCTTCACTTACATTTGAAAGAAGTATTGTTATTGGTGGTTGTTATTGCAATTGGATAGCAAAGTGTAATCGCAGCATACATACAAACATTCTTTAAATTACAAAGTAATTATCACTTGCTTAAAATAATGACAAAACCAGCACAATAAGATTTGTTCAAGGGTGTGTTAAGCAATGTCAGAGGCCTATGGACAGTTTATAGTCTGTCCAGATTGCACATGAACTTCATGAAATGAAAAAGAATATTGTCGCCTAATCATATGTTACAGTCCATTCTTACCGCATATTTAAAAACAAGTTTAATTTAATGTTCTAGCCAAAATCAAAAGGTTTTACTTCAAGTAGGTCTTCTCCAGGCACTGTCAAAATGTTACTGACTCTAGTTGCGCAGTTCCAAAATGTCAGCCAAAAAGACTATATGCTTACCAGGCTTTTAATAATACTCTTTTTAAAAGAATATCAAACTATTTCATCACACATAATTCATTACAGAACTGAAGGTGAGAACTCAATGGACACAGAAGGGGAGGGAGAACCGCTCAACCCTAATGAGATAGAGCTAGTGTTCAAACCACACCCCACAGAGATGACCGGGGACAACCAGCTAATGAGGGCCCTTAGAGACAGCTCCGTTAGATACTTGAAGACTACCGCTAATGCCTCAGGTAAGCTTGATTTGCATCCTTTACATCACTTACTCAGTTGTTTCATTCAGCAATTAAAAAAAATGCATGTGAAATGATTTTTATATTATCTCTCACTTAAGACATGGACTAGAAAAGGAAAAACAAATTAATTTCAATAATAGTTCAACAGATTCAATCCTTTATATTCCATTTTTCTAAAAAATATTCAATCAAGTACCACTAATGAGAATTCAGTCACTGCTTGTTCACAGTAATTTTATGTATGTGGTAATATAATACTAGTCTATAAATGTTTCACTGCTAGGTACAGGTCACTTCCAATATGCAAAATATGAGCATTGGTCACTAAGCTAGGTCACAGTGTTGGATTCCAAATCTGGGAATATTTGGAATCATCACATTTTTTTCCTTTGACTTTTATAATCTTACTAGATTCCGCGCGCGGCTCCGCCCGCGTGGTGCGTTAACTCGCAATAAAAAGTAGCCTATGTCACTCAGTGAAGATGCGGCTTTTTAATGGTGAAAGAATTTTCAAAATCGGTTCAGTAGTTTCAGAGATTACCCATTACATACAAACTTACAAATTTTACCTCTTTATAATATTAGTATAGATAATAATAAAATTATATAAGTGCATCATAATGTTAAAAAGTCTCATTGGTCCTAGCCTCGTATGTTGGGGATAGAACTGGCACCTTGTGAATACTAATCATACATAGAACCACAAAGTTGACATACTATTTAATTATATTGTTGTTTCAATGTGTTTTATACTTGTTTCGGAACTTCATTGAATAGAAGTAACAATAATGTACAGATTAGTATTTAAACATGATTATATTATCTACCGTAAAATGTTCCTACTTTGCTCCAAAAATGAGAATTATGAATATTGTATAAACCATTAATTATAAAATACACTCTTTTAAATAAATTGACGTAACTGTTTGTATAAAAGTATAAATAAGGAGCAAAATTACCCATGTCATGGTTAACGTTGCTCCCGGGTATGCTTCACACGCCATCTCCATTGTAGAAGTATTTTGAGCAAAGTTATGCTTATAAGTAAAATATGCGCCGATTTAGACATATTAGGCGATAAAATATTTAAAAGATTTGAAGCATAATTAACTCCATGGGAGCAAAGTAGGAACATTTTACCATAATATGTAAAAAAATAAACTAATTTTGTTTGCCCTCCAAGTCATCAATATAATTCAAATAATTGTGTCTACATAATATATTCTGTGTTTGCCTGCACTCATATTTTATAAAAAATATTTTATCATCTTTTTTTAACACTTTTCATCCTTCTAAGTTTCAAAGGCCTATAAATTTGTATTCATAATCTAACAGCATCTTAACATTCTCTTTATTTACTTTCCAGTGGACCACCTCAGCAAATACCTGGCAATGCGCCTTACCCTAGACTTGGATGCTGAGTTGCCAGAAGCTTACCGCTTACTGAACTTCTGCATCTACGTCGCTCCGGCGCCAGGACAGTTCGTGCCGCTGGCTGGCTCGCAAACTCTCCGACAGATCAACGATAAATTTTGGAAGGTAGTAGTACATATCCTAAGTTTTGCCTAAACTATATTGGAATGCAACCAATCAGGTTCAAATAAAAAAAAGATAAACAGGCTATTTAGGCTGATATTTACATAACTACAATCATCCTCTTTTAATTACTGTTTACACAAATTATTGTTTATTCATTTGATATGTGTTTGTCAACTTTTGTTGTTGAAATCCTGCATAGAATAGCAGGCATCTCTGTACAGTCACATGTAAATCATTATTATGCTAGAAGTAATGTCAATAGATGATTGTTTGATTAAATTAACATTCAATGTAAGTATAATGTAAAGCGGCTTTGACTGTCGGCTGACATCAACTGCAAATTAACGCAAATACAGTGCAACTGTCCAAAGTATTTATTTACATAACATTACAATATTTGTTTATTTTACAGGTGAATAAACCCCTAGAGATGTACTACTCATGGAAGAAAACATAGGAATATATGGCATTTTAGTTGCCTAAAATGAAAGTGCAGTGATAACATATTTATAAGTAATTTTTTAACACATGATTTTAATGAGACATGGACTCTTGGTAATTGTGATAAGATATCAATGGAATTTATCTCAAGAATATAAAATTTTATAATAAGTTATGATTTAGTTTTAAGCAATCCGTTTATTTTATGTATTCAATGGATTATATCATTATTTTAATATAGAATTTAAATAATTCAGAATCAAATAAATGATTTTAATTTTTTTGATGGAAAATTGTAAATATGAATGCATTATAGTACTAATTCAGTACTTTCAACTGTAGTTGAGATATTCTTTTTAAATGTAAGGCAGCTAGCTACGTATGCCACATCTGTTAGGTGTCATGTTAACACAAGCCATCAGCCTTGTTGAGGTATTCAATCTGCAAATTAGTGCTTTTGAATTGACGCCAATTTTTTATGTACTGTACAATTGTGCAATTTTATTAAAACAGATGAAATACTTTACGTTTTTATTTGATGGTCAAAAATTGTAACTAATTCATTAAAAGCGATATTTACTTTATGGTGCTGTTTTATTTCAATAATATTTGTATTTACATCAAAAATAAATAATAATATGTACCATATCACAAAACATTTATTTGTTTCCTCATTTGACAGAAAGCTGTGTGAAGCTTTCGGCATCGATTTCAATTTAAATAATAATATTTGTTAATAAATTACAAACGACATAGCTAATGGTGTTGGTACAAAATATACACAGGATAAAACAAGGACGGTTTAACCATAAGGAAATCATGTTAATCGCGTACAAGCACGGTACACCAAAATAAGTAAACTAACTAAATTAGTTTCCTGTATTTAAATATGTTTCGCATCTCTCGATTTGTGCAAACAAATCGGCGCGAAGTTTAAAAAAAGCATGTAAACATCGAGGCACTTTGTACTGCAGCGTGTCTTTTTATTGTGATGGTGTAAAGTGCTTTCTAAACGCATTATATTCTCTTCTAAGCGCCTTTGTAGCCTCTAATTTTAACAGTTGCAATGCTTCAGTAATATCTTCTTTGTTTTCTGAATCTCGTGCTATAGTAAGTCTTTCCATAGTCGCAAAATCTATCTCTTCCATTCTCTCAGCTTCATCGATTAAACGGTCCACATCGTTTAGGTAACTACGAAACGTTCGGGAGCCGCTTTCAGAATTCTCCTTATAGCCGAGTAACCGCTCGATGTGCTCCCAAAAATCTAACGATTTTCGTCCTGCTTTCAATTTTGATGTAAACATAAAATTTCGAAATAGTTTTCTACCTTTCTCATCATTAAGAACATTTTCAATCTTGTCAGTAAAACGATCCAAATCAGATTTTGTTATGCCTTCATAATCCTCACAGCCGCAAACGATAAAGCAATTTTCCATTTTATTATCATCTGTGAGACAGCCTTGTTTTCATTTGTTACGAATATCGATTGATGCTCCGCCATAAACTACATTTTGGAAAGTGATCACTATACAATCTCTTCGTTTTCCATGGCATTAGGTAGACTTAACACTGTTCACTTCACTTAAGATGATTCACTTTAAAATTCAAAGTGAGGTTAACTACAAAAATAGGTTTACAAACGCTCTCACTGTACGCTCCGACTCAGCTGTAAGCGGTGTAAATAAACTGCGTTTGTGTTTGACGTGTTTGTGTCGTACGTGTTGGTTGAGAAGTCACGAAGTTCACGATGTCTTGATAACGTTGTGCGCATGCTCCACTTTCTTTAAACTTTGAATATTCCCGCCGCCTACAAGTTTATACAATCATTTATGTGTATTTAAATTTGTACCAAATCCGACAAGACAAAGCGCAATGAAGCCTACGAAGGTGTGAATGTATGTGAGTTGTAGGTATAAAAAACTTGGCATTACATCACGGCAGGTAAAAAATATTGCCGTGACCTCGGTCGATGACTAGCGTTGTTCATTCATGGGAAATAATATCACCGAGGTGGAGCGAAGACAATAGTCTTACGCTTAAAGCCGCTCCCTTTTACACAAGACCGGTTGAATGTATTCTTCTGCATTATACGACACATATTTACCACGTAAGGTATTAAATTAGGTACTGGCATTTTGTTTTCGTTCCCTCAACTGAATCTTTTCCAAAGCTTTTTACAACGACATGAAAAGCTGTAGTCATCAAACTAAACAAGAGTATTCCAGATGATAGTATGTAAAAAGCAGAAACAAGACATTTTCTTGTTCCTAGATTAGATTTCAAATACGACAAGGTTCTAGTACTGTTTCATTGCATTATAGCACTCAGTGATGTTTTGCAAAAATCTTTTCAGCTTAAAATGAAATATTTCTGAATCAAAAATACTTGGGACACAACAACGGCTCTAAAAATAAACCGATATTATCATATCAGCTAGATACTGATTGAAGTCGGCGCCAAACCAGCAAGTTGAATTACTCCCGTGTATGTTTATACTCAGGGTTAGTATGTTAAGGGTTTCAAACCGATTATATTCAGTGTCTAACTGATATGGTAATTAAAAAATATATATATATTTTCAAAAACAATACAGGCTTATAGTGCTACCCAAATCGCTTGCAAGTTTACACTGAACTACATAAAAAGTAAAGAATCTTTGTAAACTCTTTCCCGAACCATGCTATTGTGCAATTATTATTGTTTTTTTTTACCTATTGTAAACGTGGTAGCGTAGCGTAAAGGTAGCTATTATAAAAGTGTTCGTAGTTTTACATTTGATGCAGAATTAAGGCATTTACCTAACAAAAAAATGCATGACTGATAATAAGTCAAATATAGTGAGACTATTTTATTTTTTTGACCATGTAAATTCATTTATTCTAGCAAATACATAAATTTCATTTCATTTCAATACAATTCTTCAGCCATTACTAAAAAAAAAGTATGAAATGTAGCGCAACTCTAGGTAAAGTTGCTAACTTCAAAATAATTCTATTATAAATATAATTATATGTAAATATTAGAAAAGCTGTAAATTGGGTTAAGAAAATAACAAAAACATTGAGTCTATCAGTCTAGCTGCAGCTAGATCTGAATGAAGTAACTCTTGTAATAAAGTAAATAAACTTACTAAATTCTATTTTGTTATAAAAGGATTTTTGTCATATGGCAATAAACAATACGGAAATGCCAACTTCTACAAAAATTGACGTTTAAATCGGCCATTTTGCAGTTTTTACGGTAACTGCTATACACGTGTTCGGTAGGTTATTTGATAAAATATAAAGATATTCCACGTTTAATTCAGTTTCAGTGTATTAAAAATTATCTACGAACATTCCAGGTTGCCGAGATGGCAGTTGCAAAGAAGCCCGTGGCTAAAAAAGCCCAACTGCACCAGAAGACTGGTAAGAAGGGAGTCAAAGGTGGTAAAATCCGCGGCAAAGGTATCAAGCGGAAGATCAACCTGAAGTTCACGATCGACTGCACACATCCCGCTGAGGACAGCATCCTCGACGTTGGCAACTTCGAGAAGTACCTGAAGGAGCGCGTCAAAGTTGAGGGAAAAACAAATAACCTAGGCAATCACGTTGTCATCGCTAGGGACAAGACGAAGATCTCCATCAACGCAGGTTAGTTTTTCGATTTATATGTTTGGTCACAGAATTGAGACCAGGTTTGACAGTAGATAACCTAAAATGAGCAGATGATCCGTTTACCTATAACATATTGTTTATTTGAGAGCTGGGCTTAAACGCGTGTTTTATGACTTAACATAATTTTAATAGAAGTATTGCATATTGCTAGTAACCAGTAACCATAGTGAAATACCTGAGCTTTGGTAGTGTCATGATATTCCATTTTAGATGACTGGTGCTCATTTCAGTTATACCTTTTTAAAGTATTAATTCTTAATCAAGCGAAATATCTTAGTTGCTTGATCATTTATTTAAATTTCCACTAGGAAAGGTATAAGAATAACATTTCTGATAAAGTTTTGAGGTTACTTAAGATATAAACAAAACATGAACAGTCTAGGACAACTTGTTTATGGCACCATAACATTGCAGTGGGAATTTAAACGTATTTATAACTTATTTTTATAATGAACTACATGATGAACAGAGTTATTACTGAATATATAGAGGAAAACACCATTAGGTGTGATGATGTTAGTGTCTCTTAATACCTTATTTCCAAACATAATGAAATAGTTTCTTGATGTTATGTATTAACATAAGCTTTCTTCTTCCAGACATTCCCTTCTCAAAGAGGTATCTGAAGTACTTGACAAAGCGGTACCTCAAGAAGAACAACCTTCGTGATTGGCTGCGAGTGGTGGCTTCCGCCCACGACTCATACGAGCTGCGTTACTTCAACATCAACGCTGACAGCGACAACGAAGACAATGAGGATTAAGCTGTTGACTAAAATAAAATAGTTTTACACTATCTTTTGTTTTTCCTTTATAGTATAAAACCATTACTGGATGAAAGCCTTAATTTCTTTGTCATTCAATCCTTTATTATACCAGGGTCAGGCATGCACAAATTCCTAATCCTGCCAACCTTCCAATAAATGAAATATATGCATAGCAACTTCAACACTTAATCAGCAATATTGTCTGCCTTCTGTTATGCCGTCTATTAATAAAGCTACACTTTCTGTATTACTATGAATGGGTTAGTGAACTATCTTTCATTTATGTAGGCCAATGCTCTTTGGGGCCAATACACGTAACTAAAAATAAATTTCTGAAACAATATTCGCAGGTACTGATAACCCTTAATACCTCTAGTAACTCCTAGCCGGCTAATAAGGTATAGAAACTAACTACCGGTACAGTTGATAACACAAGTCTGTCACTAATTAGTTTCAGAAATATACAATAGTGCATTTTATTTATACGTGTTGTTATAACAGTATTGCATAAAATTCAAAGACGGAGTACAGTTAAAAAACCCTTTAAACCTGTTCCTACAAGATATTGCTTAAGTTGTCACACGAACTACACTGTCTTGTAGATTCGGACTGTCTTATTCCACACGACCTGTTGCAGACTACTAGATCATGTCTAATTGTAAAGTACTTGCCACTACGTGCAGACAATATCGTTCTTAGTATCGATTTGTTACAAGTGAAAGAATTTACTCAATAATTCGTCTTCATTACGAAGGTGATACAAAGGTCTTCACACAAGAATTCGTCGTCGTCGTCTTAATCCTAACAATATACTATTAGACGAAAGTTTGTTAGTCTTACGCTCATATGGCTAGATCAATTTTGATTAAATTTTGTATAGAATTAGTTAACACTGGATTAATACAGGCTACTTTTTAACCGACTGTAAGAGAGAGGTCGTATTTCACGAGGATGATAATGCGGGCAACAGTTACAGTGGCGTAGCGTGCGTTGGCGGGGCCCCGTATAAAAAAAAATTGTTTGGGGGCCCTTATATGGTTAAAGATTTTTCACAAAAGAAAATAAAATTGTGAAAGAAATATTTATTTACCACAACATAATTTAACCATTTACATCAGATCATTTATGGCTGATGATGATTTCTGGGGGCCTTTGGGGGCCCCGTATAATTTGATACGGCAGATACGGCGGTAGCTACGCCCCTGAACAGTTAGGAATATATCTTGCGAAAAACCCCGTTACAGATTTGATAATTGTGATCTGAATGTGTGTATTCCGAGCATTACATTACAATACTACCTTCCTGACCGACGAGCGGTGACGTGTAAGCTGTATTTATTTTCTCATCATCACAGTGTAATAACATTATAGGCCAGACGCAATAAAAAAGCGCATTGATGTTACTTATTGTATCAAAATATTACACATTGTAACATTGCGCACTGTAATGCTCGGTTATCGTCCCTCACCGATGTAATGCTCGACTCCGTAACATAACATTACACGCGGTTGCTCCCGGTGAGGCAGCGCCTTCACGCTATATTGTAGAGATAACCGAAATTCTACCACAGTAAAAATAAAATGAATAGTTGTGATTGAAGGATAGGAGGATAAAAGGAGAAGGTTGTAGGTAAATAAAATCCAACAAATAACATAATAAGTAACGTATATTTCTCAAATATGTGTAAATATTTACATAAATTATTAAGAATAAAAGATCGTTTGAATTGATGTTCGATTAAAGAAAAAAAAAAAAGATGTAACTTACTCTAACTTCATCTAAGATTTGTACTACGGCTAAATTTTAAGATTCATCACCGCCGTGACTAAGTATTGTCCGAATAATGAGAAATGCGCTAAACGTACATGTTCAACTATATGGTAACGGCTTGCTTGCACCGGGCATAAAGGCAATAGTGACCCCTTAACATCACATTCTTTAATTGCATATCAATAATTCATTTTGAGTAAGTAATACTCTGGTTTTATAATTGATACGATCACAAGTTTACACTATCTACAGCGGTGGTACTAATCAATATGAACGCAGCCGATACACGCTGTCAACTTTACACGAACGCAGAACGTGTGGTCTATTTATAAATTTGGCTCAGTGTTGCTACACGTCTAAAATGACCCTACTCGAAGGGTTGGGCGTCCAGTGCAAGTGATTATTAGCTAGATGAAGTGTGTGTTCACTTCTTGGATGCGATTTCCTTCATCCTGTTGAGTGCGGAGCCGGCCCTGAACCAGGTGATCTGTTGTTCGTTCAATGAGTGGTTGAGCTTGATGCGTTCCGACTTGCCGTCTTTGTGCTTGATCTCACATTCGACTTGCTGTAGGGAAGAAAAATATATTTGAGAAAAGGTCAGACATTATGTATATTAAATAAAAATAAAATGAAATTACTGATGTTTAAGTATTGTTTCAGCTGTGATAGCTTAGTGGCAAGACCGTATGACTGCTAAGTCAGAGGTCTTGAGTTCGATCCCCACGGCGCGCACCGACTTTTCGAATGTTGTGTGCGTTTAAGAAACAAAAATATCACAGCTTCCGTGTTTCGGAAGGCACGTAAAAATGTGGGTCCTGCGCCTGATCTCTCTCCGGTCGTGTCGGTTTGCCGTCCCATCGGGCTATGAGAGTAAAAGGAATAGAGAGTGCACTTGTGTTTGCGCACACGCTTGTGCACTATAATATGTCCTGCGTAGCTGGCTGGTGTCATAGTAGCACTAGCCGCCGTGGCCGAAATCGGTCCGGACATTATTAAATTGTTTCAGCTCGAGAAACATTGGAGTAGTCTCAAACATTTGTGGATATGCAGGGAAGGTTATATTTTAATCTTCATTATGTAATGTATGTCTGGTATATGTAACGGATGTCAGTACCTTGCCAGGTGCGAGGTCCTTGAGTCCGAGCAGTGAGATCTTGTCGTCGGGCTTGATCTTGTCGTAGTCGGCGGGGTTCGCGAACGTCATCGGCAGCAGACCCTGCTTCTTCAGGTTAGTCTCGTGAATCCTGAACAAAAACGGTATTGAGAATAAAAGTTTTTACATGTTATCCGACTTGTTGATGTTACGTAGGTATAACAACTAAATGATTATTGTGGTCTGTTAATTTCTAGTAAGATCATAATGGACTATGTAAAATATACCACAAAGTAACTTCGAGTAAAGATTGATAATATTTGTACTTTTCTTCACACAATGTACTTGAACGCACATCACTATTCATATGACAATTTATTCCACTCGACCGCATTACAATATATGCAGTTACCTAGCGAAGGACTTGACGATGATGGCGCGGCCGCCCAGATGTCTGGGCTCGAGCGCGGCGTGCTCGCGGCTGGAGCCCTCGCCGTAGTTCTCGTCGCCGACCACGCACCAGCGCACGCCGGCCGCCTTGTACGCGCGCGCCGTCGCCGGCACTGCGCCCCACTCGCCCGTCTTCTGGTTGCGGACCTTGTTCAGCTCGCCGTTCTCGGCGTTTGTGGCGCTAAGGAAAAACACACACATTATACACGTTATTTTGGTAAACATTTGGTGGTTGTAGTGACTGTTACTTCTGAGAACCCTTAACATATTTTAGACGCGGTTATGGCGCTTAAAGCCCAGAAGCAAGTTACTGTAAATTAAAATAATATTGAATAAATGTAAATGAATAATTGAAGTTAACAGAAACAAAAGACAAAACATTTTTTGTGTTTAATTCAATGAAAAAATTTGACGAATTGTATTTATGTAAAATTACTTAACAGATCTCAAATTTTGCTGGAAATTTCCTGGAGTCAAATCAACATCATACAACAAATACAATTGAAACTCACGTGATAAACATGTTGTTGGAGATGTTATCAAGATGTCCTCTGTACTTGAGCCAGGGCCCGGCGGCGGAGATGTGGTCGGTGGTGCACTTGCCCTTGACCTTGATGAGGATGGTGAGGTCGGTGAGGTCCTTGCCGTCCCACTTGTCGAAGGGCGACAGCAGCTGCAGGCGGTCTGATGTGGGCGCCACGTCGACTTGAACCTCTGCGGATGGAGAAAACAATCGTGTGTAAGTGTTCTCGAAAATTGGTCACACATGATAAGGGAGTTAAAGGGAGCGCCAAGAAGAGAATCAAAATCAAAAAGGTTTTATTTCGTGTAGGCCTTTTCAGGCACTTCAAAACATTACTGACTCTAGTTGCGCGGTTTACAATAACTATTATTACATAACAGACTCACAGCAGTGTTGGACTTTGATTGTGGTGTAAATGTTGAGCATATATCTAAACCTCCTATGAAACTTTGGTTTTAAGGGAAGAAAAAATTCTAAAAGGCTGAAATGCAGGCAAAGATTTCTGTTGTTTGTCTGATTTTATTCAATTTATTAATATTACATAATTAGTATACATACTGGAGCCATCGCTGGGCGGGTGTTGGTATGTGTCCTGGCCGGGGTCGAAGCCCTTAGCGGGGAGCTCGTCCGCGAACGGGTCCGACAGCTTGAACTTCTTGCCGTCCGTGCCGGTGAGGGAGTCCGTCAGCGGGTTGAAGTCCAGACGTCCTGGGGAGATAGACAATACACTTGTAAATAACAATTAAAGTAAAATATATTATGCTTGAAAGTACTTGCGCTCGTGTGGTGACATAAAGAACACAAGGATCACCTTCAGGGTGTAAAGCTATGTAATCTAATAACAATAATCGTGCATTCCAAGACAGCCGATAAACATACTTATATATTTCTAAATACATACTATAGATAAGTTACACCCAGACACTGAACAAATGAATCGAATCCACGACCATCCGAACCGAATCAACATCCAGTATAGCAGCCTGCGTCATTAAACACTAGACCAATAGGCCCGACAAAAAATAGTCATATTTATCATTGTAGATGTTATTTTACAGGAGTTAGAGTGCTGGAGATGCTTACCAGCCAGAGACAGAGCGGTGACGAGCTCGGGGCTGGTGACGAAGCAGTGAGTGGCGGGGTTGGCGTCGTTACGCCCGGTGAAGTTCCTGTTGTATGACGTCACGATGGTGTTCTTCTCGCCCTTCTTCACGTCTTTACGGTCCCACTGACCGATGCAGGGACCGCAGGCGTTGGCCAGGACCTAGGTAGACATATGTATGGATTATTTATGGTCAACATACGTACTTGTTTTCATATTTAAAATTTCCAGTACTGTAATGAAAAGTCTAACAATTTCTTACTTTACGTAATCAAAAATTAGTTATGTAATGTAGTATGACGTCACAATTAATATCGATATCGATATCAAAAAGCCTAGGAACATTTCCCAAAACTCATTTAACTTCATTTTACTCAATTTAAATCCCATTTGTTATTCCCATGAAGCAAATAAAATCATCATTATCTTCCTGCCCTTATCCCATTTTACGTGGGGTCGGCGCGACACGTTGTAAAAAAAAAAATACGAGTCTGATATTCTTAATCTTACTGGGTAGAAGACAAATGACGTTTCGCACTTAACATACGAAACGCCGGGAGGAAAGAAATATCGAATTATATCTCGGATAAGTCCCGTTTGTCGTCTAAAATATGTGTAAAAGTCGCGGAAGTTTGAAAACATGTTTTGTTTTCCCATTGTTATTATATTACTAGTACTGACGGTGCCTCCGAAGTCGCGCAGGGTTTGCGCGATGCCGTCACGCTCGATGGTGGCGCGGACCTGCTCCGACCCGGGGGTCACGTTGAACGGGATCTTGGATTTCACGCCGTGCTTCAAGGCCTGAGAAAAGAAATGGAAAAAATAAATAAATTGATGTTAAAAATTTCTATGAAACAGGAATTTGATGATCAAATTAAATTCGGCGGGCCTGTTGGTCTAGTGGGTAATGACCCTGACTGCTATACCAGTGGTCATGGGTTTGTTTTCTACCCAGGACAAATGTTTGTGTAATGAGCACGATGTATTTATTTAGAAAATATACGTAATTATCTTTATTACTCGTCTAGTAATCATAACACAAGTCTCAAATTAAGCTAGTCTCATATATTTCATTTAAGACTAGATGGCGCTGTGGGAATGTTAAAGAATATTAGATCAGGTTCTGTGATTGAACAATGTCTTTGTGACCAATATACCACATTCGTGATCAATCGTTTTGATAGTAAAATATCTATGCCTTACAAGTAAAGGTGTTGATTATAGTATTTTCGAACCAGGATTTAAAGTTAGATTATTCCAGTTCATTTCAAGATAAAAATGGCACACTTTTTGTTGTAGATAACGCCAATTATTTATGTTTCAATAACACTTGACCTGTTAGATAATATTTACTATCTGTCGCCAATATTGGTCAAGTTTATATTTTTATGAGTTGTTTGTAGATGACGATTAACTTTGAGAATAACATTGTATTTATAATGGGAAACGTACTTTTTTTTATTAAACAAATACGATTCACTACATTTGATTCGTCATATGTTCGTATTTTCTTTAGGATTTGATAAAACAAAAAAATACGTATCCAATATCCGTTTTAAATCTATCTAATTATCTAATGGATTAAATACATTTTTCTTAGTCAAATATGTATTTTTTTTTATAAATATTCCCCAACATTCACAAATTGCCACCTAGTATCAAGTTAAGCATACTAAGTAGCTTGTAACCGATTAACATACTAATATATTTTTAAACACATACATATTATAGATAGATTACACCCGTACACAGTAATTATATTCAGTAATATCTTACTTCTTTAACGATACTGGCGCAGCGGCCCATGTCTTCGTAGGAGGAGTTGGTGCAGGAGCCGATGAGGCCGACGCGGATGTCGACGGGCCAGTCGTTCTTCTTGGCGATGTCGCCGAGCTTCGAGATCGGGTTCGCCAGGTCCGGGGTGAAGGGGCCGTTCACGTGGGGCTCCAGGGTCGACAGGTCGATTTCAATCAGCTGGTGAATATGTGAGATGTAAGTATAGAGTTCCAAAGAAAGGGAAAGGAGAAACTTTTTGGTGATAGTTGCGTGGATAAATTATATCTGTGATTAGAGTGATTAGAGTGATTATTAATCAACACATTAAGCAAGTTAAATTATCAAAATGGGTGTGTTGAAATCAGATTGTTGTGTATAACATTTAAATGGAATATATGCTTAATAGTGACCTATGTTTCATCATAAAAAGGCCTTGTTGTATTTTGGCTGACTTTTATGTCTATCAAAATTAAGAATAATATTCTTGTCATTCTATTATAATTATTTATTTAATGAGTCATTGTTACAACACGTTATAATCCATTCAGTGTAGTAACTAGCAACTGGATTAAAGGTTACATATAGAGTTAATTATTAAATCAATCGATAAGAGGGAGGAAAACTGATCTTTGATCGAGGATGTTTAGATAATTATAAATGTATACAAAACAAATGAAACGTGAATATTATTTATAATAATACCAATACTATTAAATAACACATTGTTTAGTTGTTTTACTATAAACTAAGACACCAAATCATTGTTAAAAGAGGTTATCTAAAATTTCGACAGTTTTTATTTTTAAATATGTGTTAAAGCATTTTTAGCTTCATACTCAGTATTTCAGCTCTTGACAAAAAATAATGAAAACGTGGGACAAAAAAGAACATTAACCAAATTAATGTAAAACATACCTTAACATCATTGCATAAAGTACAAATTACACTAAACTTTTATACTCTCAACTTTCGGATTTATCATCTAAACTTATACCAAAAAGGTCATATGATTTGTTAAAGTAAAATGAACTTTATTACCTGGTCATAAGGTGCCTTCGCGTCGGGTGTGAGCAGGTGCTTGTAAGAGTTAGCGGTGGCGGCGATGTCGTGGCGGCCGGTGGACTTCAGGTATGCCTCCATACGAGAGTTGTAGGGGAACACCTGAATAGAAATTATAGTATTAGTTGTCAGTATGTAGAAATATTTATTTGATAAAATCATGAGATCAACATACATTGGTGTTACTTATATCTCAACTCGCACTGTTATGTTTGAAGGCGAGAGGCGAAATCCTAGTCCTATTTTTGCTGTGATATAGGGTTCATAATTGTTACCTTTAAGTATACCTAATATAAGACCTATGTATACATTGTAAAGGGCAAATAAAGTATTGAGAATTGAAACTAAGTTTTATGAATAAAAAAACAACTTTTTAGGGCAAATTCAGTGATAGTGATTTTAGGCAGCTGTCTGATTATATTTTGAGTAATTTTGCCATTATTTAAGTTTAACCGAAGTTAACATCACATTTTTGCTGTAACAGAACACAATCTTTACCTTAGGTCTAGATTGTGACTTAGTAAATGATTCGAACAGTTTTCATGAATAGTTCTTAGATGAGATTCTATTCACGAACATTCTAAAGCATCTAATATTTATGTTTCCCAGTCTAGACTTCATACATAACATTATGAGATGAGTAATAGAAGCCATTTAGATAACTTATCAGCTTTTGTTTGGTTCAGTTTGCTTGACCTAAAAACGTGTGTGCGGGATAAAATGCAAAGGGAAGATAAATTCCTCAATTCAACCTATAAGCTTTTTATAGAGAGAGAAATCGAGGGGAACTTAAAATTTTCGCGCGGTTTCTGAAAACGGGACAATTTCGGGTCCCACTGTTCATTTCGGGGACACCGGGACACGTAATTATAAAAAGGGACAGTCCCGTTCAAAACGGGACGCCTGATCACGATAAGGATGTCGCAGACGCGTCTGACGCTATCCATCGCGATTTGTTAAGTCAGTCTTTCTTCCGTTAATCATCATCATCTTCCTGCCCTTATCCCGTTTTACTTGGGGTCGGCGCAACTCGTTTTCGTCTTCCATTCGCCCCTATCTTCTACCGTTAATATGAGTGATTAAATTATCAATAGTATATGCTTACACTGGTGGTGGCTCCGATCTCAGCTCCCATGTTGCAGATGGTGGCCATACCGGTGCAGGAGATGGAGTCGACGCCGGGGCCGTGGTACTCCACGATGGCGCCGGTGCCTCCCTTCACGGTGAGGATGCCGGCCACCTTCAGGATCACGTCCTTGGGACTGGTCCAGCCCTTCAGCTTACCTAGTGAGGAACAGTAGGATAGATTTGTGTTTTTTGGCAAGAAAATATTTAGAATAGAATATGATACTCTTTATTGTACACCGTAGTTACAGCTGTGAAATAGTAAATAGTGTACAGTAAGGGTACAATGGCGGTCTTAATGGGGGATTGAGATAAATTATATTTATTAAAAAGTGGAATATTAAAAAATAACAAGTGACCTTGTTTTGTAGTTATAACTACTTTAGTACAAATTGTTACGTATAAAATTAACTAAATAATGAAACTAAATTTGTATAAATATTTTTGTATTTTTTCTTATTAAGTATCTTCTCACCACATACCTAGGGGAAATAAATACTATTTAACTAAAACGTTTAGAGAAATAGTCCTTTCCCACCATCTTCAATTATATCTGAAATGTCATTGTGATAAACCAATGCGTAAAACACTTGATTTGACTTCAGAAAGTGTTATAAACAAGAAATAAAACGCTTTCTGGCGCTTTTCAGAAGAAGAAAATCAATACTTCCTATTAGTTTACGTTTAGTTCGTTCATGCATTCTAGCATTGAAGTTCTTCTTATATGTCTATCTTAAGAATTAGAAAGTAGTTCGCAGAAAATAGTTCGTATATGTCGTCTAAAAATTGCACATCTATAAGTAAGCTAAGCCACGTGGTTTTGAAAGCCGGTTTGCTTTGCCAAATATTTAAATGCCGATACTAAATGCCATTCCGATATGAAAAAAACAATGCATAAATCAGTTTCACTTGTTTATTTTGCCGGTACTATTTCTGTATTTGTTTATGTGACCTATAAACTTCGAGCTCTCACCTTTCTCTATGTGTGTCTATTTTTATGAACTTTATTTAGACTTTTATCAAGGTCTTCACACAGGTTATGCGTGTAACTTGTTTATAATATATGTACTCATTAGTACATTTAAGTATCTTAAGAATACATATTGGCCAGTTTGAGCAGATCTGATCCGACAAATCAGATTCTTTATACATAATTTGATAATTATATGTCGTCACACATGAGAGTTAGTATTGATATTAACTAAGAAGGTTCTGTGAACAAGGTTGCAACTGATTTTCAAATTCGCCTCCAACTATACTTAATACTGGTGATATCCACATTGATATCAATTTATTCAAGAATACGAACTTGGAAAATTGGTGCTAATTATTAAGCGTTTAGTTTCCATAAATTCTTGCCATTTTTCATGTTTTACACCTCATGCTACGATCCATCGTCACTTGAATGTTAATAGATTCTAAACAGATCCTACCCACGTGTTAATAATTTTCATATAACATCGATTAGACCCTTTCAGCTGTGACTTCAATAAGGTACTTTTTTTTTACCATTATTCGGAAAATTTTGTCCATTTTTAATATTGTTTATAACACAAATGATATTCCATTACTTATGAAGACTGAAGAAAAGAGGATACATAACTATAATGTTTACACACAATATGTATGAAACCGGTTTTTGTCTTTCAAGGTAAATTGATGGGTAGGTTTGGTACCTAATTAATTATTAGCGCGTGACCGAGAGATATAGTGCAAAATGCAGATATTATATCACAAATTAATTAGTTCTAATTCATGAATGATGGCGTCAAATAATTACATTGTTATCATTACTTTGTGATAAGATACAACTTACACGAGTACGTGTTTGTTTGTATTGCCTGATATATTAATATTATCTAAAACAATTTTGACTGATGATCAAATATATGTTTTACGTGTGATTCCTATTTTACCATTGAAAGCTTAATGTCAATGCATAATGAGTAAGTAAATAATGTATAAAAGTAAAGACAAATATTCTGTTTTTCAGAACACTTTTTTTATGAACCACCGAGTGGAGTTCATATGTATAAACCTCTTGTATGTTTTAGATATGTGATCAAGTTTTTCTGGATAATTATATCTTTTCTATTGTTTTTTTCTAGATATAGAGTGTAAGAAACCGAATTCGTATTCAAGTGGTTTCGAATTGTTAGCTAATAGGCAATAAAATTTGTTCAGTATTTGTAACAATTTAGAGCCATTGAAGTACTATGTAAAATTTCAATACATTCTAATTAGCATAAAGTGACCGAAAAACATTTGAATACATTACACACTAGTGTAAGTGAGTGTCAAATAAGTTTGTACTACAATTTTTGTTCGGAGTATGTATTGCACTATAGTCAAAGTAACCTTGAATATAAGAATATTTTAACTATTAAGAATAATAATGATTTTTTGTTACTTAAATGGACAGTTAAGGCAGAATTTTCAACCTGTATTGTGGGCAAATGAAATCCGTGATTTTTATTTATTGAAGTTAAAGCACATCGTCTACCATGAATTACATTTAGTTAAGTATATCACGTACGTAGACGGTAGTAGAGTCACAAAGTATTAAATATCTAGTTAACCAATGCGCTGGTGGTGATTACCATAATATAAAGTATGTCGTAATTTAGCATCCTTCAATGTTTAATCAAAGTTTAATACGAAGTTATGCGCGAATAAACATAAAATAAAACAAAAATCAGAATTGACAAGTTGGTGAAAAAGACAAAACATTTGCAGTTGTAAAATCGTCTAACATTATCTATGAATGTAGCTTGCCCACGTGACACAATTTGCATCAATTGAGCGCGAGATGCGCAGTTAGTAAAGCTACACTCGTGCGACACTGCTCCGTCACGTGAGGTGTAAAGATAGACAAATAATATACGTACGTAGAATAGTATTAAAGTGGAAGAAGAAGACATGCTTTGTCGACCCCAAATAATGATTGGGATAAGGGCAGGGGAATGATGTAGAATAGTATTAAAGTCTACGAACTATATTATTGTAGTGTTTTGTTTTCTTTAGGACATTTTAGGTTTATTAACGTTTACTATGTTTGTCTATTAATAATTGTTAAAGGAGCTTTATTGAAGACATTCTTTGAAAGTGTGTCTGAGTGTTAGTATTATGTAAGTAATAAGCAAGTGTGTAGTCTACAATTTCGAGTATTCTGTAGGAGTATCGAAATTATATTCGATCTAACTGATCTAAAACTGAAAAAGTTAATGTTTTAAAAAATATTGCAACGACAAACGTGTATTTAAAATATTATTTTAACAAATGCAAATACTGGATATTTCAAGGTGATATCTATCGTATAGCTCCAATAAAACAGGTTGCAATACACTAATAAATTGTGAACAATAAAGATGTATCGATATCATACGTCATTTAATTCCCGTGTCTTACAAACAACAGACGTAGAGAACACACCCACGCTTAAATAACAACTGAAAATATTTCAGCGACCGAGTTCCGTACAGAAAAAAGAACATTTAATGAAAGAGAAGTCAAGTCAAACATGTTTCTTAAAAGAAACTTGCTTTATTTGCTCGAAAATGTGTTTATTTTTAAAGCTTTGGTAGAGTCGGATTTTAGTCTAACCGGATCTAGCTGAAGAGGTTGCTGAATCCGAGCTCTACTCACTGATTCATAAAAGAAAAACCAAGTAACTATTAAATAATGTAGAAATAAAGAAAAAAAAACTAAAATAATCATGAAAATTAACAACTTTCGCTATCTACTACTCGTAGAGAAAAAAATAATTAAAACTATTATGACAAAAGGCTGTTAAGTGATAAGTAACGTTCATTTGAGTACAAATCTATTTACTAGCTTTTACCGCTAAGTATACGATTATTTACTCTATAAAAACAATAAAAAAATACTTCCAATGTGTATCGTATTACCATGAGCATCTTTATATCTCACCGAACTGTTTCACATGATCACTGTCTGTCTCTTGTATACAGTAAGGACTTGTTGACAGGTCACCTGGAATTTGTTATATTTAAAAAAAAAAAGCCTTTTCTTTACCACCATTGGTCTTAATATGACCTCTTTAAGCAAAACCTTCCGCTGTATAAGCGAGATGCATCTACGTGCAATGTAGTGCGTTATCTCGCTCACACAACGGGCAAAACTAGATTTGAGAGTTTATGGTACAGTTAAAAAAAAATGTATGTATTATTGTATTGCAAATGGTAGGTATACGTATGATGTGCTTGTCTCAATAGTTAATGAGTAACATCTGTATGGCATGCTATCTAGAAAATTGCAGTTGTTGTGCCAAATTTTCTTAATTAGGATTGTTCTACATAACAATATAAAGTTGTAAGTATATGCTATCGGCATTTGTAGCAGGCGTTAAAGAAAGCGACATAGGTATTGGATCAATTCTACAGCCAAGATAAAAATGAATTTATTTATAGATAGTGTAAGTGTGAACGAAAATCTTTATAATAATATGGGTCAAGTCGTTAACACTGAGCTAGATAACGATAACAATTTAACTTTATTTTTGACGATAACTCAATTACAATCAAGAGTAGTAATTGTATTGTAAACCTTAAGTATGCCATTGTTTTGAAGGACTTAATACTAGGTGAGAAATATTTATTTAAATATATCTACAAGGTTATTCGTCTATTGAACTTGAAGAAATCAAAATCGTCTTCAACATTTGCATTGTTTTACGTGGGCTTTTAACTGTGTGTCTGTGATATACTGCTCTTGCCCCTTGTATCCTAGTTACCCAAATAGTATGTGAACTAACTGATTGCCAAGCCGTCTACGCAAGATCATTGCGGATCCCTAGAAAGATCTCGGCCACTCAGACCGACGAATTGACATTGGCCCGTTGGCGCCCCGCCACGCGAATTACAACCATTCTATTTATACCCCACATATACAAACTATCTATGTTAAACTTTTTTCAGCGCCGACGAACTAATACAATTTCTTTTTAAATGAAGATAACGTTGGAAAGATATTTGCATTAAGTCAAATATTTTTTTCGTGATTCAAAAATAGATAGTGTTGAATGGCGCAATGTTGATTTTTACGTAACGTTTGCACGTAGATAATTTAGATAGTGAACGTTGGTATGACGTTTTACAGCTGTGATATGGTTTGTAGGTAATTTTAAGTCATTATACCTGTTAATGTGGGGTACCTAAATACTATACCTAGTCTTTAATAGCGTTTACTTAGTGTTTCTAGTCTAGAAGCTCGACTGGAGTACACAGTACGACGTACGCAGCGTATTTCTAATACCTATTATTAACGTAATAGATATTGTGCTATTTAGAGTAGGAGCTTGCGTGTTATATCACTTTGCGTACTACATGAGCGTAGTTAATTGTTTGTCCTTTAGTTACGTAAAGCGTTCCATTATACTAACTATAAATAATTTAGGTTCCATTAGGTCATATTACAAGAATGCTTTACATTCTAAGGCCTGATAAGAGTTGTAACAATATCATAAATAATGGTTGTATTTATTTAGAGATTTTGAAGTATTTGGTATACTGTTTATTGTAACAGTGTAAACTTATACCTAGTAATTTGTTCAAGGTAGTATGTGGTATTATTATGATGTTGTTTTGACTTACCAGTGAGCTTGACACCGATGACCTTGGGGCACTTCAGTTCCCAGGGGATGTCGGCCATGACGTCGACGGCATCAGCACCACCGACACCTAGAGATATGAGAAATATTTTAATATTACCCAACCGTATGACGAGTATACTGGGGCAATCGATTTCGGTAGGTTTGGGGCATCATTAGTACGACAAGAAAGAAAATATAGTGGTCAGAGAATAATTTCGTAACAGCAAATGTATGTAGTGCATATTGGTGATAAAAATATGAAGTTGGAGCATTGCTAAACATCAGGAGGCAGAGAAAAATTGTTTTAAGTACAATGATTAATTACTCTGAAGAATCTAAGGATCTAAATAGTTTTGATATTTTTTTTTAGAAAGGAATTTTATGAATGTTGTTTTATACATCATCTAGAACTTTACTTTTCTTTTTGTGTAGTCAGTGCACAAATATTTGCAGTTTTCCTATCCTTTAGAAAGGATTGGAGAACTTTTAGTCTTTAGGACATAATATTGTATTATACATATTCATATCATTTATTGCATTCCATCAACATCTGGGTGAGGTTTTATCCAGATGTCCATTATCAAATATTTGTTATCAATTCACAAATGACATACGCACGTAGGTACTGAAATTACTCTAAATCAGTAGATGGAGTGTCCAGATTAGTTTTGATATCTAACATAAGTATCAACCGGAAAGTAAAATTGTCGTCACAGTAAAGATAATTTGTAAAATTGCCCAACTATTGTGTAAATTTGCAGTAGGTATGTTCCAATAACCACCCTAGGTAACTTTATTCTCTGATTTATTAAGCCCTAACAGTAAAAAACAAGAAACGCAGGTTTATGAAGAAGTCAACAAATTAATAATATTTTTGACTTTGCCACTATTTTTTTGACATAGTCTGTCAAAAAATTGCAATATGTATTCTGATTTCTGCCTTCCGCATCCAATACAGCTATTTTTTCTTTAATTTCTGCAAATACTTATAACTCACCAATGCAAAGACCACCGAGACCTCCACCGTTGGGCGTGTGGGAGTCAGTTCCGATCATCAGAAGTCCGGGGAAGGCGTAGTTCTCAAGGATGATCTGATGGATGATACCGGAGCCGGGCTTCCAGAAACCGACGCCGTATTTAGCACCAGCGGTCTCCAAGAACTTGTACACTTCCTTGTTCAAGTCCTGTTGAGGTGTGTAGGAGTTAGTACTGTCTAAAGTGGGAATAGTATTTGTTGATACATCATAAGGTCTTTTTCACTTCAACAAGTTAGAGTAAGAAGTGGGTAAAAACAATAACTGTTGATATCGTGATTATAGAAATGCTTTTGGATTAGCAAAGATTTATTCATAAAAAATATAGTGATACTGAAATGAAACTTATCAAGTAGTAACATGAATATGTATATTAATGTCCTTTCATCAATGAATAGATTTGTCCATAATATAATAATATGTAAGTAGATAAGCTGTCAGTTAAATGACGCGGCTTTGTAAAATTAATAAAATAATTATTCATGATCATTAAATCTTAATATATTTTTGAATTCCATTACAAAACTTTTTCAAGGTTAAATCTAAGCTACCGCGAACGGAGTTATTAATGTGATAAATGACAATGTATCAAATGTATTCATTTAAATATGAGTTAACAAAAAATGGAGAATTTCTTGGAACATTATAAACAGCAATGTAAAAGAAATATAAGATGATATCAAGCATCATATTGGATAAAGATTATTAAAAGATAATGCGGTACTTTCCCGATCACAGATTCGTCGTGGGTCTACCAATGCCTCTTAAAGAAATAATGTTGCAATCGTAGAAGAGAGACGCCACTCTACACTGTATAGAGCGTCGTCTCGCTTCAACACTGGAATCTAGTTAGAGTTACTTTAAGAGATGGAGGTAGCCCTATTGTAAAGCAGATTGATACTATTACTCTTGTGTCATGGCTTTTGTACTAAACATTGCTGCAGGGAGTTTTCTGTCACAATCAAAACCCATATAAATGTAATCTTACCTTAGCTCTCGCCAAATCCTTGTCTCCTCCAATCTGGGCCTCAATCAAGTGGTCACAGTGGATGGTGGAGGGCACGGCCACGCGGGGGAGTCCGGAGGAGATGAACTGCAGCATAGCCATCTGCGCGGTCGCATCCTGCATAGCCACACGGTCGGGGCGTAAGCGCAGGTAGCTGGTGCCGCGCTCGATTTCCTGTTAACAATATAGGGGGTGTGATTTGTGAGTTTTAAGATTTCTTCAATGAAAATCATGGAGTTTCTTGCCGGTTCTTCTCCATAATAATGACATTTTGGAACCGCGCAAATAAAGTCAGTAACATTTTGAAAGTGCCTGATAAGGCCTACTCGAAATAAACACCTTTTGATTTTGATTTCATGGACTAAACTATCCAGTCACATAATACTTTGTGCCTTGGCTATTCAGGACAACAGCTTATAGTTATACAATGGATTTTTTTCCTTTACTTAGCATTAGCTATGTTTTCCCTCGTACATACTTTTAATGGCTAAAAAGTTTGAACAAAGTTTACTATGCCAGTACTAGTTGTAGCTAGGGTAAAGACTAGTCAGGTACTTAGAGTTAGTGGCTATGAAATTTATCAATATTGAAAGTCATAGATTTGTACATTGTAATATATGGTCCACAAGTATGTAAGTTTGTGATATACACTACACAGTATGATGGAACTGAAATATCTAAAGAAAGCATTTGTTACAATGTCATAAAGAGTTTTTACTGTGTATTTGTATCACATTAATAACACATAACACAAAATTGAGATTATATGTATGTATCACATTTTTAAAGTGGCATGAAAAAATCAAAGTTGTTTGTTTTCAGTTATATCAGCAGCTTGATAAAACACTATCAATAGTTACGAATACTATTAATACATAGTTGATAATTTCCAAAGCCAATAAGTGGCACATACATAAAAAATATAAGTCCATTGTCTTTGATAAGAGTTTAATTCCGTGTTTGTTTACAAGCCATATTTGAAAATATTAATTTGAAATGCAAATGGGAATGTGATATGTACGTGAGGAAAATTCCTTGAATGGTGTAGTTTTAATATTTCAATTTGATTAACAGGAAAGTTATTACAGAATAAATTTAGAGTAATCACATGACTTTTTCAATGTTATGTGTTGTTATCCTTTTAAAGGACATAAACTTGAAACTTGTTTTTTTTTTTACAATGTTTCATTGGTATGGGCAGAATGTTAATTAAGTATTATATAACATTTACCTGTCCTTTGGGGTCATCCAAATGCGAGTACAGCACTTTTTCGGACAAGGTCATGTCGCGACCTAACCTCTTCTTCACCACTTCCAAGTTCTTGTTCAACTTCTCGTAAGGCAGCGGGTTCTTGTCGAGCTTCGACATAGCGACCTACAAAACATCGTAGAACACTTAGAAACATTAACTTTGAAGTCTACCGACGAATTTTCAGAGTTACAATGATTACATAACAACATCTTATTATCACTGAAATCACTTGAAATATCACTTTTTAGAGGGTTCTGTGTACCTGGGCCGCCGCCGCGGTGAGGGGAGACACGCTGAAGCATCTCTGCTGGATCTCCAAGAGCACCGCCCTTGTCCTGCTACCCTAAAACCAAAAGTACGCCGTTAATAAATTCCCAAAAAATTCGGCGCAGTAGAGTACTTGTTACAGTTACGTGGGCAGTAGGTAAAAACCAGATTAAAGTACTTCTTGCAACTCCACTTGACCTCATATGGTTTATTTTACGTGATCTGACCTATCCATTCATAATAATTTATCGGTAGTTTATAATCGCTACAATTGCGATAGTCGCGTAAACAAACTTAATTTATTTTATGTACATATTATATAGTTAATAATTAAAGTTATTCGTTAAGTGACGAAAACGTGGAATTAATTATGAACTTGCCTGGCCATGCAAAACTCTTATACAGTGCGCCATGGTTGCCGGACTTCACAGTATCAATAAAGGGTTTAAGACGAACTTTATAATGAATTAAATTACGGCAACATGGATTTCGTGATAAAATTTGCCGTTTCGTTGATCGTCACAGGCTTCACAAGAACTATTCACTCTCGCCGAGTCTCTCTACCACTGCCTCCGCGGGATTTTGGATTGGCTGGCAGTTTTGGCAAGTTTTATGTACTTTTGACGTTATATTTCTGATGTTGCCATTTAGACAAAAAAAACTGTTTATTGAGATGAGATGCTAAGTGAATCCTGGAAAATCATGAAAGTGTTATTCCCACGGACCTACCTTTCATTTAATTTTTTTTTGGTATAACAAAATGTAGCAATTTGTTTAACAGTAGGTACCGTATTCATGTCAAGGTTCGATAAATTCTAATAATTCTTTTCTTATTGTATTAAGGGTACTTTATTTTTTTGTCTAGAAACACTTTTGAATTCGTTCCATTATACGCATTAATAAACAAAGCAGTTTGAATGTTCATAAAATATAATAATTTTTCAGTTAGAAACTTTTTAACGTCGCATTAATACTATAAAAAATAACGATACTGAATACTTTGTAATTGTTAATGTGTATCTCAATTTTTTTTATTTGTAATAAGTGTGAATTGTTTCTATTTTCGTCGATTTCGCTACTCAGGTATTCATTTCAATGTCATTGTCAACCCTCGAAAAGTCAAAACTGACATTCTTGTCATAATTCGTATGATAAAACAGTGGGTTTTATTTATTTTTATCGTTAAATAACACCATTAATACATTGAAAAACAGTTACGGAGCAAAGAAGCAGAGTTATCTTCTAATACATGACTTCTCTTTTGTGTAAAGTGAAAACTTTTTAGGAGAATTAAGCTATAATGACGAACGCAACGATTCAGGTATACACCCACTTGGAATTTGTATATATTCTTTTAGAAAATTGATTGACTACTGTTTTACATAACTGCCTAGTCCACAGTAGATTAGAGCTCACATAAAGCCGTAAATCAAAGTGTCAGTTACTACGTTAATGTAAAAGAAACTGATTGATGTGTGTGTTACAGGAAATTGAAGGTATAGACGACTATTGGGGGCCGGCGTTCCGATCTATATATGAGGGTGAAGGGCACGAAGCCTTCGTCCAACAGCTGGACGAGCGCATCAAACAACATGACAAGGAGATTGAGAAACTATGCAACTTTCATTACCAGGTAACAAAATAAGTTCAACAGAACTCAACAAGATGCCTTTTTTAATGGATTATTTGTTGTCTTTATCTTTGACGTAATTGTGTTTTTATTTTTTAATGTGGATAATACAGTGTAAAGCTCTCCAAAGAGAACTGATTAGAATGTAATCTTAAAATAAGCATTTCAGTAAGCTATGTTAGAGTTTAAATCTTATATACTTTTTATCTTATATAATCTACTTTATTATGTTATCCTTATGATGTGGTATTGTATTTGCTCGACAAGGATTTTGGGTAATAATTCCAGGGCTTCATTGACTCCATCCGTGAGTTGCTGCAAGTGCGGTCACACGCTGAAGAGCTACATGCTGAGATATCCAATGTTGATGCTAACGTCAAAGACACCACTGACAGTGAGTAACAATAGATTTAAACAACATTTTTACTATGCTTTATAGAACATTTTAATTTTCTAAAAACATTTTGTTAGTCATGTGCAATAGTAAAATATTGTATAACGCTGTATATTTGAATGCCAGTTAACCGAATTACTTTTTTGTAGGTCTTTGTGCAAAAGCTGAAGAGTTGATCAGAGCTCGCAGAGTGGAGCTGAATATAGCTGCCACTATTGAGAAAATGGAACTTTGTCTGCCTTTACTCACTACATATTCAAAACTCAAGTCACAAGTAGAAGCAAAAAGGTAAGAGTTTATTTTAGTACCTACTTCAAAGTAAAAATTTACATACATAATATAATCACAGTAAAGAAAGATAGAACATATATTTTCGAAATATAATCAAGAATCATTTGAGTCTATGTCCTTCTGTCCCTGCAACATTATTTTCATATGTTAACTCTCGGTTTCTTCAAGTCTGATCAATCAAATCTGCTATCAAATAAACTGATGAGGACTGATTGATTGACCATAAAACTTACAATCAATCACAGAGCTTTACATGAGATTTCACATTACATTTTTTTCAGTTGATCAGCGTTTGAGAAACCAGGGGTAAACTAAACAAAGCCATCAATTGTTTAGTCAGAAGAGTCTAAAATGATTTTGTGAAAGCTACTATTTTTTTGTACCATTTACAAAAAAAATAAGAAAACTATTTATCCTCAGGTACTACCCAGCACTCAAAACGCTTGAGCAGCTAGAACACGTGCTGCTACCGCGCGTCGGGCCTTACAAGTGGTGCGCACAAATCTCCACAGACATACCGCGGCTGCGACAGGCTATACAGGACGCGAGTATGGCTGATTTAAGGGATTTCCTAGAGAATATAAGAAAGCTTAGTCCACAGGTCAGTTTTCTTAACAAGTGTAGGCAATTGTATAATCTATGTCGAAGTAGTAAGGTTTTGTAGTAATAGTTGGCTTTTAAGAAAACTTAGTCCACAGGTCAGTTTTGTAAATAGGGTTTTGTGTGACAGGCAATTGTGAACCTTATTTCTTAGGAGCTGCGCCGATCCCAAGTAATAATTGGGATAAGGGCAAGGGAATAATGATGATGATTTCTTAGGAGCACGATTGATTTCGTAGTATTTTTACACTTCATCACATTTAATATTGGAAAAGAAATAATTAATTACCGCCTTCAATTGTTTCTACAGGTTGGAGCGATGGCGTTAAAACAGACACAAGACATGCTTGGACGGAGTTTAGCCAGTATTGTCAAAAATAAGAAAGGTATGTCTGTCACCATTGCCATATAGTCCAAATATAAGTAAATAAATTTTGGTTCTCTTCAATCTATTGTGTTTCTCAGAGGGGATATCAGCAAGAGAAAGCACTGGTCCTCAATGCCCGCATGAGTTGGTAGACTTCAGTCCGTTGCACAGGTGTCTACACATTCACAGCGTTCTCGGCGCTAAGAATGACTTCATACAGTATTACAGGTAAATGCTAGATTTTAATTAGCTATTTATGAAAAATTTAGAAATAGTGTTTGTATTCATATTGGTAACATTGCTATGCAGTTGTAAAGTTAGTAATGAATCTAAAATTCTCAAAGACTTATCACTTCTAAATCTGACTCTATAGTAAATTAAGTATTATCCGATAGCTGGGTGGAAGTCTGTCCCGTTTGTGTTTTTTTTTTTCGACTTTGAGTGATCAAAGTCGAAAAAAAGGTCGCTTCAGTTTCAAATTCCGGCTTTAGGAAACTTTAACTGTTTTTTTCGTATAGCAGAATAACAAAAGAGCTTGACATTCTCTATACTGATTGTATAACGTTTTCAGAGCACAAAGAAAGCAACAAGCTCGCTTGGTGCTAATACCTGCATCAGTTAACCTACACGACTCAATCCAAGGTGTAAAGAACTATCTCAACGCGGTCCTTGGCTTCTTCATCTTAGAGGAGCACTTACTAAGCGCAGGCGCAGGCCTCGTGTCAAAGGACTGGCTGTTGGACATGTGGGGCATGTCGGTGACCAAAGTGGCTTCGACCCTAAGGACCAATACGTCACTGATCACGGATCCTACTCTCATGTTGAGTATCAAGCATCAGATTGTGCTGTTCATTAATACGCTAAAGTGAGTATACGAAAAGAGATATTTCACAATATGAAAATTAATTGCTAATTAATTGTTAATTAATTGTTAGTCTCGCTAAAACTCGAGAACGGCTGAACGGATTTATTTCGTCTTGGTCTTGAATTGTTCGTGGAAGCCTTGGGAAGGTTTAAAAGATGAGAAAAAATCGAATAATTCACGGGCACATCCTAAAAACAGCCCTTTTCTTTTTCCCATACAAAAGTTTAGGTTTTATATTTATCGTTGGGCAGTACGAAGTCTGCCGTGATAGGTAGTATTCAATAAATAAAAGTGTATCATTTAACATGACAAAATCGTGTCAAAAGCCACGGTTTTGATAAATAAGAATATTTTCCATGTAATTTCGCGGTCCTAAGTAGCCAGTATGATAAGTTTTCCATAAAAAATTGTTGCCAAAAAATTATGATCTACATCATTTTTAGATCTTTTTTTATTATTACTTGGTAACTAATGGCCAAATTAATAAGATCTTGTATTAAAATGATTGTATCTACTCTAGATGTTACGGCTTACCCACGGATCCCTTGCCGATGTTACTGCAAGAGATGGCGGAGCATTACACAGAGGTACTGATGCAGAGGTGGGTGGTCGTGTTCCGGGACATTCTGGACAACGCCTCCTTCGTGCCTATAGAGGTAAGAGTGCTATGTAAATTTGAGTCTTATTGCGTCATATTAAGGTTTATTTTCGGTATGTAGTTGCTTGACTTGTGATTTGATTTAGTTTATATAATATATATTTTTTTAAGGTATTTAGTATTTGTGTTTTTGTTAGGTGGAGAATCAAGATCAGTACGATGAAGTAATGGACACGTTTCCTTACGACGGAGAAGAACTTGAAACACAGCCTTTTCCAAGAAAGTGAGTATTAGTTAACTACGTTTAAAGATCGTCTATTATTTACTAGCCTCAAAAGGTTTTAACATCACGAGATATACGTGACTCATCTTAGAGTATTAATCTCATTTGCGTCTGACATAGACATTTCGGCACAAATGATACTGGCGACCGCCATGAGTGTTGACGGCGAACTGACAAATTGCGTCAGCCGTTGCCCCCCGTCTCGTCGCTCGCCTTCCTAAAGCCGCGTACAGACATGGTGAGGCGTGCGTCGCGAGTGGTTCGTCTCGCAAGCCTCGGGCTGTGTGCTCATAGTGAGCATCGCGTCACACGATCGTTGCGAACGCCGCCTCAATACGAGCCGTGCTGCAATCTGCACGTCTCGCCTTGTCGGATTTCTACTGACAAACAGTGTGCGTAGTGGTTAACGTATTCAGCTTGAGCGTGTGTCGTTCGGGACGCACGCATAAATGTACCGTCGTATGCCTCAGGTTAAAGCATGCGTGACGAACCATTTGCGACGCATACCTCTCGATGTTTGTACGCGGCTTAAGGTGTGGTACACCGGTATTGGTCAAACTATAGTTCGATATATTTATGTTTCCTCCAGGTTCCCGTTCTCGAGCAGCGTGCCGGCGGTGTACGTGCAGGTGAAGGAGTTCATCTACGCGTGGCTGAAGTACTCCGCAGGGCTGGGTCTGTGCGGCGCGCGGCGCGCGGCGGCGGCGCGCCAGTCGGCGTCGCTGCTGCTGAGCCGCTCCTTCACGGGCTGCCTCTCCGCGCTGTTCCGCCGCCCGCTGCCGCTCATGCAGCTCGTGCAGGTACACGCACCACCCCAGGGACTATCTGCAGTCGGCGTCGCTGCTGCTGAGCCGCTCCTTCACGGGCTGCCTCTCCGCGCTGTTCCGCCGCCCGCTGCCGCTCATGCAGCTCGTGCAGGTACACGCACCACCCCAGGGACTATCTGCAGTCGGCGTCGCTGCTGCTGAGCCGCTCCTTCACGGGCTGCCTCTCCGCGCTGTTCCGCCGCCCGCTGCCGCTCATGCAGCTCGTGCAGGTACACGCACCACCCCAGGGACTATCTGCAGTCGGCGTCGCTGCTGCTGAGCCGCTCCTTCACGGGCTGCCTCTCCGCGCTGTTCCGCCGCCCGCTGCCGCTCATGCAGCTCGTGCAGGTACACGCACCACCCCAGGGACTATCTGCAGTCGGCGTCGCTGCTGCTGAGCCGCTCCTTCACGGGCTGCCTCTCCGCGCTGTTCCGCCGCCCGCTGCCGCTCATGCAGCTCGTGCAGGTACACGCACCACCCCAGGGACTATCTGCAGTCGGCGTCGCTGCTGCTGAGCCGCTCCTTCACGGGCTGCCTCTCCGCGCTGTTCCGCCGCCCGCTGCCGCTCATGCAGCTCGTGCAGGTACACGCACCACCCCAGGGACTATCTGCAGTCGGCGTCGCTGCTGCTGAGCCGCTCCTTCACGGGCTGCCTCTCCGCGCTGTTCCGCCGCCCGCTGCCGCTCATGCAGCTCGTGCAGGTACACGCACCACCCCAGGGACTATCTGCAGTCGGCGTCGCTGCTGCTGAGCCGCTCCTTCACGGGCTGCCTCTCCGCGCTGTTCCGCCGCCCGCTGCCGCTCATGCAGCTCGTGCAGGTACACGCACCACCCCAGGGACTATCTGCAGTCGGCGTCGCTGCTGCTGAGCCGCTCCTTCACGGGCTGCCTCTCCGCGCTGTTCCGCCGCCCGCTGCCGCTCATGCAGCTCGTGCAGGTACACGCACCACCCCAGGGACTATCTGCAGTCGGCGTCGCTGCTGCTGAGCCGCTCCTTCACGGGCTGCCTCTCCGCGCTGTTCCGCCGCCCGCTGCCGCTCATGCAGCTCGTGCAGGTACACGCACCACCCCAGGGACTATCTGCAGTCGGCGTCGCTGCTGCTGAGCCGCTCCTTCACGGGCTGCCTCTCCGCGCTGTTCCGCCGCCCGCTGCCGCTCATGCAGCTCGTGCAGGTACACGCACCACCCCAGGGACTATCTGCAGTCGGCGTCGCTGCTGCTGAGCCGCTCCTTCACGGGCTGCCTCTCCGCGCTGTTCCGCCGCCCGCCGCCGCTCATGCAGCTCGTGCAGGTACACGCACCACCCCAGGGACTATCTGCAGTCGGCGTCGCTGCTGCTGAGCCGCTCCTTCACGGGCTGCCTCTCCGCGCTGTTCCGCCGCCCGCTGCCGCTCATGCAGCTCGTGCAGGTACACGCACCACCCCAGGGACTATCTGCAGTCGGCGTCGCTGCTGCTGAGCCGCTCCTTCACGGGCTGCCTCTCCGCGCTGTTCCGCCGCCCGCTGCCGCTCATGCAGTTCGTGCAGGTACACGCACCACCCCAGGGACTATCTGCAGTCGGCGTCGCTGCTGCTGAGCCGCTCCTTCACGGGCTGCCTCTCCGCGCTGTTCCGCCGCCCGCTGCCGCTCATGCAGCTCGTGCAGGTACACGCACCACCCCAGGGACTATCTGCAGTCGGCGTCGCTACTGCTGAGCCGCTCCTTCACGGGCTGCCTCTCCGCGCTGTTCCGCCGCCCGCTGCCGCTCATGCAGCTCGTGCAGGTACACGCACCACCCCAGGGACTATCTGCAGTCGGCGTCGCTGCTGCTGAGCCGCTCCTTCACGGGCTGCCTCTCCGCGCTGTTCCGCCGCCCGCTGCCGCTCATGCAGCTCGTGCAGGTACACGCACCACCCCAGGGACTATCTGCAGTCGGCGTCGCTGCTGCTGAGCCGCTCCTTCACGGGCTGCCTCTCCGCGCTGTTCCGCCGCCCGCTGCCGCTCATGCAGCTCGTGCAGGTACACGCACCACCCCAGGGACTATCTGCAGTCGGCGTCGCTGCTGCTGAGCCGCTCCTTCACGGGCTGCCTCTCCGCGCTGTTCCGCCGCCCGCTGCCGCTCATGCAGCTCGTGCAGGTACACGCACCACCCCAGGGACTATCTGCAGTCGGCGTCGCTGCTGCTGAGCCGCTCCTTCACGGGCTGCCTCTCCGCGCTGTTCCGCCGCCCGCTGCCGCTCATGCAGCTCGTGCAGGTACACGCACCACCCCAGGGACTATCTGCAGTCGGCGTCGCTGCTGCTGAGCCGCTCCTTCACGGGCTGCCTCTCCGCGCTGTTCCGCCGCCCGCTGCCGCTCATGCAGCTCGTGCAGGTACACGCACCACCCCAGGGACTATCTGCAGTCGGCGTCGCTGCTGCTGAGCCGCTCCTTCACGGGCTGCCTCTCCGCGCTGTTCCGCCGCCCGCTGCCGCTCATGCAGCTCGTGCAGGTACACGCACCACCCCAGGGACTATCTGCAGTCGGCGTCGCTGCTGCTGAGCCGCTCCTTCACGGGCTGCCTCTCCGCGCTGTTCCGCCGCCCGCTGCCGCTCATGCAGCTCGTGCAGGTACACGCACCACCCCAGGGACTATCTGCAGTCGGCGTCGCTGCTGCTGAGCCGCTCCTTCACGGGCTGCCTCTCCGCGCTGTTCCGCCGCCCGCTGCCGCTCATGCAGCTCGTGCAGGTACACGCACCACCCCAGGGACTATCTGCAGTCGGCGTCGCTGCTGCTGAGCCGCTCCTTCACGGGCTGCCTCTCCGCGCTGTTCCGCCGCCCGCTGCCGCTCATGCAGCTCGTGCAGGTACACGCACCACCCCAGGGACTATCTGCAGTCGGCGTCGCTGCTGCTGAGCCGCTCCTTCACGGGCTGCCTCTCCGCGCTGTTCCGCCGCCCGCTGCCGCTCATGCAGCTCGTGCAGGTACACGCACCACCCCAGGGACTATCTGCAGTCGGCGTCGCTGCTGCTGAGCCGCTCCTTCACGGGCTGCCTCTCCGCGCTGTTCCGCCGCCCGCTGCCGCTCATGCAGCTCGTGCAGGTACACGCACCACCCCAGGGACTATCTGCAGTCGGCGTCGCTGCTGCTGAGCCGCTCCTTCACGGGCTGCCTCTCCGCGCTGTTCCGCCGCCCGCTGCCGCTCATGCAGCTCGTGCAGGTACACGCACCACCCCAGGGACTATCTGCAGTCGGCGTCGCTGCTGCTGAGCCGCTCCTTCACGGGCTGCCTCTCCGCGCTGTTCCGCCGCCCGCTGCCGCTCATGCAGCTCGTGCAGGTACACGCACCACCCCAGGGACTATCTGCAGTCGGCGTCGCTGCTGCTGAGCCGCTCCTTCACGGGCTGCCTCTCCGCGCTGTTCCGCCGCCCGCTGCCGCTCATGCAGCTCGTATTATTATTACTATACCTTCCACTTGCAGGAAACTACCCACTTTATACGTACAGGCCTGCAATTAATACCGTGCATAGGCCGCTCTGTACCGTGTAGTGCACCTACACTGTCTCACATTCACAACTGTAATAGTCCTATTTACATGATGATGGTCGACCTGCTGATCAGCTTACGGTATTGCGTTATCGTCAGAAGACCGCAGCTGTAAAGACAGCACCCGGGTAAAGACCCGTGTTACAAAAGCAAAAAACTAAAATAATTTCAAAACTGATATTTGTATGCGTTTATATACAAGAATTTGATAATTTTGTACATACTATTTCACTAATTTTGCATACCACGGACTGTATTTTGATCTTGTTGTTTTCGGCTAAGCTTAAAATCTTACCGTTTACTATTTGTTTCAGATAATAGTGGACACACAGTACTTAGAAGGCGCTACCTTATGTCTATACGAATTTATAAGCAACATCACGGGATCTGAACTGGTCACAACGCAGGTATGTCTTATGTACTCACTGATTTTTATACAGTAACTATATAATGGTAATAAGTTCATTGAAATATAACTCTTATTTGATTACGGTTGCTTTTGGTATATCCACAGACGGCCGGCAGTATGTTCCAAGCGGCACGTGATGACGCTGAGCAGCAGATTTGTGACAAGCTTGAAAAGAAAGTCGACGAGTTTCTTGATCTCGAGAACTATGATTGGTTGTTAGGTGAGAGACCCAACTACTAATTTATTAACTTAGTTTTTATGCATGCTGTTTGAATTGTCACTACATAGCATAAAACAAAGACGCTGTTGCTGTCTGCCTGTCTGTTCGCCTAAATGTTTAAAATTACGAAAGGGATTTTAAAGCGGTTTACCCGCGTGAAGCTGGCGCAGGTCACTTGTATTTTATTAATGTAAGTTGTATTAAAAAAGACTCTTATAAAAAGGTTTTATTTACAGTCGAGCCCACTGGTCAGGCGTCGTCTTTTGTCACGGATATGCTCAGCTATTTATCTGGCGTGTTGACATCACTGGAGCAACTACCTGAAAGAGCACGGTAAGTTCCTGGATATCCCGTAAAATTTCATAAAAAAAGATTATCTTCTTTGTAACTCTCTCAAAGTAATTTTTCTTTGACTGAAATTAGAAGCTTACGTTGAATAACGTAAGTTTCTAAATTCAGTATAATTACATACACAAGATGCGCAGTGTAATGCTCTGTTTTTCTCTTTCATTGATGTAATGTATCGTTATATACGCGAATGCTCCTAGTGACAGAGCACCATCATATTATGCCTGAATGCAAGCCCAGGGAACAATAATCTGTATATTATAATTACGTACCAGGGTGGCAGCAGTACGAGCAGCTACAAACCGCATCGCGACCCGACTTCGCAACTTGCTCCTAGACCCGGCAGTGAAGCAGATATCCTCAGGAGCGCTAGACCAGCTCAACCTGGACGTGATCCAGTGCGAGCAATTCGCGGCCGGGGAGCCAGTACCAGGGCTGAAGGAAGGGGAGCTGTTAGAGCACTTTGCTAGCTTGAGGTAAGAGGGGAAATTTTGTGATTGTACACATTTTGGTAATGTAAGGACGCGGGATAGTGATAATTAATTGCTAAAGCTCGATGCTTTGAGAACCAAAATAGCTAGTTTTTATTGCCATTGACTTAATGAGATGAGAAAGTAAATTTTCTTCATCTTTAGTTTAGCTATAAGTTTTATTCAGAAAATTGTTAGTTCAATCATTAAAAAAACTTTTGCTTTTGTTACCTTAACTGTAATCATAATATGAAAAGAAATCAACCTATCAACTCTTACTTAATATTTACTAAATTAACACGAGTTAGAAAATAAAACTTTCTTTCTTTTATAGGCAACTCTTAGACCTAATAACCGGCTGGGACTGGTCATCCTACCTCCACGACATCGGCATAGATGGCGGTAAGTACTCCCTAGTAACGCCCCGCGACGCCGCCATGCTACTCGAGAAGTTGAAGGAGGCCGAACAGAAGTCTTCTGTCTTCTCCGTACTAAAGAAGAATGAAAGAGACAGAAGGAAGTTGCTCGACACCGTCTTGAAACAATTGAAGCAGCTGCAGAATCAGGACGGGTCGTGAGGTCATGTTTAAAGGAGATATTGTTAAGTTAAGAAAATGTACAGTTTTATACATTTGTATGTAAGTATGTAAAATGAGTATCTGTCGCTGTTCTAAACCTAAATAGCCGCGTACTGACTGAGCGAGCAGCCTCGCGAGGCTGCCTCGCGAGGCAAATCCTCGGTCGGTCAAGACGTGCCTCGCCCGAGGCAAACGCACGCGCTGCCTCGCCCGAGCGTGCCGCGGCCCGAGCCGAACGTTGTCGGTTTTTGTCGATGCTCAAAGGCGCCTCAGTACGTTTGCCGCGCTCACTCAAGACGGTAGTGTTTTGCCTCGCTTATTCGTTGCGTGTTAGTTGTTCTTCGTCATCGAAGCACAACTCTTCAAACAATCTGTTCCCAGCCTGTAATCTATTTTTGTATAAGAGTTTAATCCAAAAACGTTTAGTTTTCAGTTTTCTTTTTTTTGCAAGCCTTAGAATTATTAAAAAGGCAGTGGTAGCGACAGCTTTCCGAATGTCGCACGCGCGGTCTCTATTCGACTTCAAGTTAAACTGAGCGTCGATGCTCACGATGGCTCGGACTTGCCGCGCGAGGCAGCCTCGGATTAGAAAACTTACAGACCGAGGCTGCCTCGCGCGGCAAACGTTGCGAAGCAAACGTCCGAGGCTGCCTCGCGAGGCTGCTCGCTCAGTCAGTACGCGGCTAATGATGAAAGATAGAAGAAGAAATTTATTAATAAGGGACTTACAATTATATTGTCTCAGTATTCGCGTGTATGTTTGAGTGTCCCACATTTTGTTATACTTTTTTTATTGCAATATGTAAGATTAAAGATCAATAATTATTTTAAATGTATTACCTTATGGTCAATAATTTTAGTAACATAGGTTTCAAAATTATAATTTTAATTTTTGTGTAATGGAAGTTATGCCTAATTTAGATTCATAAAATATTTATGAGACTTTAAATTGTCATTGTGTGGCCAGTTGTATAGTGCTACAAGGATCTTTTGTGGATGGCACGTGGATGACATTAACATGAGGGCGCTGGTGTGCATATTCGCAACAAGAATCAACGCGACTTTCTGATAGTCATGATTTCTCATACATGATGGTATTATAGACAACAAACCGGTCTTATTCGCGGTGTAATTCGATATTTCTTTTCTCCCGACGTTTCGGCTGAGTTTCTCCAACCGTGGTCACGGTGTAGACCCGTTTGTTGTCTAAAACGTGTACAAGTTGCGAATGTTTAAAAACATTAAGGACGGTATTAGTTCCGATTTCGGCCACGTGCAAAAAGATCCTTGTAGGATCCTATATAATTATGATTGGAAAATATCGTATGTATAAAGAAACGCATCTTTAGTACTGTACTGCCTTATCAGAGTAGTGATAGAAGCATTTATATGTTATACCTACCTTTAAGTGTTTATAGCAAGACATTATTTGTATGTAATAAACTATTTATTGTATATATTTTTTTATTGATTTTCAAATAAGTTTATATATTAAGATTCCCTTACTTCAGCTGTGATAATCTATCTAGTCAGGCCTAGTGTGTGACAGTTGGACTGCCAAGTCTTGGCCTAATGGTCTTAGGTTCAAATCTCAGCACGCTCTAATGTCTTTTCAAATTCATGTGCGTATTACAAAAAATAAAATTTTGCTAAAAACAAGAACAAAAATATCGAAATCAAAAGTACAAGTAGGCTACAATGTAGCATTCTATCGCCCACCATTTACTGTTTTCTGTGCTTTCGCTACAGGAGAAGAAACGGCGAAGAAACCTTACATAGTGATAAGTATTAATATAAAGTAAGTAGTACAGTAATCAACAATCATTTAGATTTATATATCATAAAAAAGCCTCATTTTGTTTATTATACTAACCGTACTTCATTCGTGATTTTGCTCTACATAATAATATGATTTATCCACGCAAGCGCACACGATATTCAACTACAATAACTATTAAGATAAGATCAAACAAATTAACAAAACTATACTCCTAATAAATAAATTACATTATGTAAAAGTTACCGAGCAAATTACAACACACCATCTATCTAGATCAGGAGCCTATCTCTTAATCTTAAAATAATATTTTTGTGGGTGTAAGAGCGAGATGGTGCACGTCACGACGTAGAACGGCATCTCTCTCTTACAACTGCAATAATATTTTTTAATACTTGTAAGACGTGGTGGTGGGCCCTCAGAAATAAACTATATGATTTAATAAGTATGTTTTTATGAATGGAAGTTTGTCAATCTTTCACGCTTGGCTAGACCAATTTTGGTGAAATTTAATATGGTGGTAACTACACCCCTTTTTTTTTTGGCTGGTAGTTTCCTACCGGCTAAAACCTCTGGAGTGCTGGTGCGTTTAGCCGGTTTTTGTTAGCTGAGCCCGGTCCACGATGAAAGAAGTCTACGTAGAATATTCCCTCTTACAGATAGTCTCTTATCCCAATTGCCAGGGGCCAGGCGGGAACGCTTTCGCAAAATACCGCGATCCCTAACATAAGAAAAGGTAATTACACCCTATATTACAATTAGGCGGGATAATATACCCAGGCGGGAAAAGCTGTGAAAAAAAGCTAGTCTTACATGTATAAAAGTTGGTGAGCAAATTGCAACACGCCATCTATCTAGATCAGCGATCGTATCGCTTGTTTATCGCGTGCGCCGGCGCAGTGGCAAGGCCGGCGCGTGACCTTCGGCACGGGTCACACACGGTGGGGCATACCTGTGGACTAGTATACGTAGGGTCGGTTAGGGTGTCTGTGTGTAAATAGTTTGATATGTTGTTGGTTATCTATGAGTTTTGTTAGAAATAAAAATAAATAAATTAAAAAATTAAAAAACCCGACTGCATAAAAAACACTTTAAATAAAAACTGAAAAGTAAAAAACAAGCTTAGTCTAAAAGTGTAGATAGCAATGCTATTACCACAAAATTAAATAATTTCATAATCAATACACAAAAAATAATAATCTTATGCGAAACATAATTGAGTATAACAGTCGGGACCCATATTGAATGATTTTAGTCTAGTTTATTTAATGG
The DNA here is from genome assembly GCA_941860345.1 of Chrysodeixis includens. Classification (NCBI taxonomy): domain Eukaryota; kingdom Metazoa; phylum Arthropoda; class Insecta; order Lepidoptera; family Noctuidae; genus Chrysodeixis; species Chrysodeixis includens. The sequence goes on from OW796097.1 coordinate 2,862,439, forward strand.
GTCCCGACTGTTACACTCAATTATGTTTGTTACACTCAATTATGTTTAATTATGTTTGTTGTATGAGTATTTAGTTTGGATAATAAAGAAACAATTGCACATAGTATGTTTTTTCTATATGTCAGTGATATACCATTTTGGAATCCTCATGATGAGCTCTTTAATTTGATACCCATATTGTAGCAAATATTTTTTTTTTTTTTTTTTACTTCTATCTACGGCGCCTCACGGCCGCCATGTTGGTTTTTGTTTGACGTCACATATCTAAGAACACTTGGGTAATTAAGACGAATCCAACGATGCCCTGATTGTCGAAATCCATCAAGCCGTTTCGAAGATATGAGGTAATAAAGAATATTATGCTCATACATACATACATACATACAAGATACGCGCGAAAAACATAACCCTTCCTTGGCAGTCGGGTAAAAAAGGACTCCAATGAAGTATATCTAGTAAACCGTAGGTATAAATAACATTTAGAAAAAAGGGGATTGTTATCAATAGAGTATTTGTTTTTTTTTTAAATTCGCTTATAATAAAAATTATATGTTAAGAATACTCCATGTATTTTAAGCTTAAATTTATGTTGAAAAAAGTACTTGAAATAATGAGACTAATTCTTCATATTCAAGGGCGCTTATTGAAACCACGTTACATAAGGTTTAACCTACATATTTTAGCAAGTCTTCATGTACATATTGCAAAAAAAATATTAAAATCCGAGTCCAAAAGCTCCGTTTTGAAAAGTAGGAACACGTATTTGAATTTTAAATAGGTAGATGTATATAATACCGTACAGTGGCTTTTATTTATTTAGACACTTAAATTACGTCTGTGGATAATATCAATATCTTCTCCATCTATAACTTTTTGTGCTTACTGTACGACCAAACTTGACAAATGGACGCCTCAAATGGCCCGCGTTATCAGATAATGCCTTGACGAGGCGTGACTCCAGTCTCGCCCACTGTTTGACTTACACTTAACACTAGTTTTTGCACACAGCTTTACTTTTAGTTTTTATTGGGTTAATGTTGACGGTCGGATAGGTCGCGATATGATTAAGGATTGTCGATGCTTAGAATCTCGATGAATACTTGGTTTTTTTTAATAAAATTGATGATTTTAATATTCTCATTTTGACTGCACGGATAGCTGAGTGGTATAGGTCACCACGCCAATTACCACTGTGCGCGACGTGTCGCGGGTTCGATCCCTGCGTAGGACAAGGATTTGTGCTATCTACAAATGCTTGTTCTGAGTCTGGGTGTGATTGTGCATGTGAATTGAATGTCTGTGAAACCCCTCGCAATACAGGGATTAAATTCCTTAGTGAGGGAGTCGTTAAATAAAAAAAATATCATATTATTTTTCTCATAGTAATTTAATTTGGCTTTGTAATAGGCCTCTTGCAGCAAGAATTGAATCCAGTTGGACTATAGCGACTACTATGGGAACTTTTACTGTAAGAGCGTTGTAGTTTTTGCGAGAAGAGGTGCGTAGGCTGCTTTGACTGCGAGTGATATTTAGATTAAAAAGTATTTTAGGATCATTCTCTCTAAAAATCATAAAAATAACACAAATTTTATAGCAATTAAGCATACACGCCAACGCAAATACGTTTCTATGATTAAAATCGGACTTGACAAGCAAAGCTTAGTTGACTAACGATATGCACCACATTTAGGTACGTAGCAATTAACAAATGAATACAACAATGCTATCAGATCTCGGTCTAGCCTTGCGACTTGTCAGTTCGTGACCCGCCCGGTCTAGTACCGAACTGAATTGAACCAGTCTGCCTTAAATCATAGAATGTCAGACTCCTGTAATATAAATTACATGTCTGATAAGAATTATTATCTACTGTGATTCTATACATTAGTATTTACTTATTTTGAAAATGTATTATTCCTGCAGGCCTACTATCATTGTAGGCTGTAGCAGGTATGAAAGCGAGTTGTTTGTTGTATAGTGCGCCCGCGCAGTCTTGCTCTCAATCTTACTTGAGGAGGTGGCTGGCCGCTGGGCCCATTTTTCTGTTTCGCTGCAGGACGAAAGTATCTTTTTATTCTACTTTTTAGACTAGGGTTATTAGAAAAAAATAATACTCTCTGTTCTGCCATCTACTACTCTGTTCTGCCATCTACGACTGATTTTGTCCCGTTGTTGCCTGTTTCCCGTCTTTCATACCAAACCTGTCCAATTTTAGGAGGCTTACCATGTTAAGCAACTATTATTTTAAAAGGTGATGCTAGGATCCTAGGTAGGGAAAATACGTTGGTCATGCGATTGATATTCTTCGACGGGCCTGTTGATCTCGACGGTGTCTCTTGGTGTTGGGTTCGATTTCCGCCCAGGACAAATGTTTGTGTGATGAGCACGATCATTTGTTCTGTGTCTGGGTGTGATTTATCTATAGTACTTATGTATAATATGTAACTATGTTTATCAGCTGTCTGATTACCATAAAACAAGCTCTGCTTAGCTTGGGATCAGATGGCCGTGTGTGGACATTGTCCAAAGATATTATTTATTCTGAGATATACAGAGTCCTATCGTAGACATACTATGAGAACGCGTGTAAGAATCATAGACAACCTCTATTTACGAACTCAATTAAATGAAAACGCCCACACACCACACTACAAGTTCAATGAGATATCCTTTTAGCTTAAGTATTCAAATTACTGTAATTATCTTTAACTGTTGTATAACTATTAATCATAAGACTTTTGTTGAGCTAATTTGATTGATGTATTTTAAATCCACTGCTAGAGTAATAGAATAATACTTAGTACCTACATACGGCTTTTTCGTGTTGTGTTAATCCATCAAGGAACAATAACCCGACACAAATATGATATATTTACCTTCTTATTCATACTTAAATCCTGTTGTAAAAATAAATATATTTTGAAAAGTCAGCGGGCCTCTAGTCTACCTTAAACTTTTATGAGACTGTTGCAGTTGTGAAAACGAGACGGTGCACTTCACGGCTTTGAGTGGCTCTCGGAGGTGGTGGGTTCCCCGGACTGGCTATTACCCTTTATATTTTTTTCTTTTTTTTTCGTGGCGGTATGTCGCACTCCCAACGACTAAAAACACCCTGGGCCCATTCTACTACCTAAGCCAGAGTCACAGGATCACTCGCACATGCTCTGCGTGACTTTGGCTAAACTCTCTCTCTGGCTCATTTCTCCTGACTACCGGCAATCAAAGCGATTTGTGTACGCATAGAAAGTGATATTAAATGTAACTATTATTATACTTAGAGATAAACTGTGACTCATACAAGAACAGAACATTATGATACAATAAACTAAACAATAGCGTAGAATAAATAACATGTTATGGTGCTATTTTTAGTGGATTATGCTCTTGGCTGAATATGATTGACAGGCTGACACCAACCGGTAATTATAATCAGCAACTGCAGACCACGGCTCTGATTCACCGGAATGACGTAGTTTTATTGAACTTTGTTTTATAACAACGTTAGTATTGTCTAGAATTATAAAAATGTAATTACGGGACTAGACTTTGACTTGGGTAAATGTTCTGAATGTATGGAAACTGTCAAGAAACTGTATGGAAACTGTCAAGCAGGTGAAAATTTTTGAATTCACTGTCGTCTGAGTTAATGTCGCCTTTCACAAAATATTTTTCTGATAACGGGGTATTAGATAAATGATTTTAACCCATGCACTAGGGTACAACGACGTGAGGATGTTACACTTGCACGACACACTGACTAAAGAGTTCTCACCGAGAACCTGCAATGATGGTACCGAGAACTTCTCGGCCCCATCATTGCCCTTGCCGACGCCGTAGTATCGTTTGCGTTGGGCGATTCTGGCAGGACACATACATTCACATAACTTGCCTTTATTATGAATTTAATTGACAAATTCAATATTATTCTTAGGTATGAGATTATTAAGAACGCGACTGAAATGGGACCATTCGCCCTTCTGATGACACTACGTTTACGTAGAGCGAAAAGAATTTAACCTTTTTATGGTCGTAGATTTATATAAATTACTGCAGTAATTAAAATACCTTATTAATAAAGATTTTGTCGTGACCTATATTAAGTTCTAACTTCCGTACTGAAGCGTGTGAAATTAAATCATATGGTAAAAATAATTTATCATCACTTTTCGTTAAGTAAAAATGTGTAACTCCAATACTTGTGACCAATGTGTGACTTTCAAAAGATCATAAAAACATTGGTCAATTAAATGATTCATAGACAAAAAAATAAATGGATTAGGCGCCAATGTTTGACAGAAGCCATTATAAAAACAGTGTAAGTAGGTGTTGAACAAAAAGGTCAGATAAAAATCTCAAAAACAGTGATTGGAATAAATTATAAGGCCAAATAATATCATAGACGAATGCGATAGGAAGCGATAATTATGAAATACATTAATTATAATGCAGCTAAACAGTTCAAGTCAACAAATCGCATCGTGAAGTTACAATTCGTTCCCGGATCCTTGTAACGTCATGTGGTCTGAGTTCTTTTAATTTCTGATACATATTTCTTCAAGGTCCGACGCCCACATCCGTCTGAACTGAACGTGGGAATACAGCTGTTATTGTTCTATATGTACGTACCCATAGTACCGCCAACACAAGTTGGTGCTTCGGCAAAAAGGGTAAAAGGTTATTGGAGCGAGATGAAAGCATACATGCACGTTGCGTGAGAGTGGGACGGCGGTATTTTGCAGCTCTTTCCAGACGTGCCAAGTTACGTCGGCTGAGTTGTACGTGTTGCAGGCTATATCGTAAGGTGAGATGGTAAGACGGGTAGCAGCGATTGTAGGATATGATTGTGTAATCTGAGTATGTGCGGCAGCGTGTCTTACTGGCCGTAAATAGAAAATAAACGACCTAATAAAAAAAAACAAAAGCTTTTGTTCCGAATATGAATTTTATGCACGTTTTGTGACTGCTTTTGTGTGTTTTAAAATATGACTGCTATTACAAAACAAGAAACTGAAATTACTGTAATACTAATAAAAATATCCAAAGGCCTTGATATTTAAATCCTTTTTTAAATCATATAAAGGATACCATCCGAATATTTACAATTCTGCTTAATATTTGACGGCCCTAATTAACCATGAAGTTTAATAAATCATAGTACACAATGACGTCAGACTCGATTAATAAGACAATCAACCTCCTTCTACGCCATACAAAGATTAGTACCTAAACAAATCGATTAAATCATATCGAATGAAATAATTGGTACTCGACATTTCTGTTTTATGTAAAGTGATTTGGTTCAGACGTAGGCGGCATCCATTAAATTTAAGTCTGCAATCAAGGTTAAACAAGCTACTCGATTTAAAATTTATCGAGACGAACTTGCGATTATTTATTATCGATAAGACGTGCAAGGTGGGCTGGTTGTACTAAAACGGTTTTAGTATGTAAAATAGATGTAATGGAAGTGTTTCATTTTATATGTCATATTATATGAGGGACATTACGTGTTTATGTCGCGGTTTTCTTTGTATTATATCATTTGATCAGATTACTTGCAATAAAAACTTGTTGTAGCCAAATATGTTAGAGAATGTGTTTATGTGTAGGCGGACTTCCGTCCTTAAAATGTGAACTAGATATTAGCAAACAGGGGTGGATTAGAAATAGTACGTTGGTATCATCTAATGCTATAATAAATGTGGTAAATAACGTTAAAATTTATTGCAAATAATTTATTATTGTACCTTGTTTTGATGTCTTAATAGGGTACTAACAGTACTAATACGAACTCTATCAAATAATTTGGAGAAGTATTAACAATATTAAGGCGTCAAATGGAAGTTTAAATTGGGTTCTAAATTAATTGTCTCCAACGCGGTTAGTTTGGTACGTAACAAATATTTTGTCAATTGTGTGCTAGGGACTCTGGCAATAGAAGCTTTTAGCAGATCAATATCTCAATGTCTGGTCTGTAAAATCAATATCATAATAAGAGAAGTTACTTTAATTTTTACAAAATATACAACAGGTGTGGCAATTTAACTCAACATTTATTTACAACCCAAACGAAATTGTACCTTTAATGTGTTTAATATGTACCACCGCATTAAGAATACAGGTCAAAATGGGTAATTTGTGGAAAAGGCTACAGTTTGTGACGTTTCTGCCTTGGATTTTTATTGGGGTGATAATTTACAGTAAAGTACATTGATGTATTACCTACTGGTAATTAGTGCTTGGTATTTTAACCCTATTCAACTTACATGTTTTTTTTTTACTACGACTCTACTAAGAAAGCTGTTGATAATCTTGGTAGGTTCGTGAATATACAATTCGACGTAAAACCAGAAGGTCGGTCGCGTTTTTCCAAAATATTGTAGAAGTTGTTAGTATAGCATAATTATTTATATGGCAGATTTACATCCTACTTGGAATCAAAAGGAGATACACGCAGAAAACTTTCTACGGGAAAAAGTCAAAGATTTGGTGAGCCCTCACATACGACGGTGAAATAAAAAGGGTTTGACAAGTTCTGGGCAATTTGTGGTTTCCACAAATGCTTGTTCTGAGACTCGATGTCTTTATGCATGTGAATAGAATGTCTGTGAAACCGACAGAACAAGGATTAAATACCTTAGAGCGAGAACAGCATTCAAGAAGAAAAAGTAAAAAAAATAATCAAAAACATGCAGACAAGGAAATAGAAGGTCTAACCTTCTATTTCCTTGTCTGCATGTTTAATAACAAAATCATTTTAAGTAGACTATTGTGTAAAATCCTACGATCTAGATTAGTTCCGGAAGACAAGGTACAGCCGATATTACGGCATGACATCACCTTAGCCTTTCTGCTAAAGTTCAAGTGTAACACTAATTACATGTTTCAAGTTTCTTAAAACGTCATTGCTCTATTTAAGATGTAATTATGCCAAACGATATGCGCCATATAATATTGTACTTAGTTGTTTAGATCTTACGTTTCTTTGCATTAAATTATAAATAGTTTATACTATATAGAAGTATATAAGTACGCTTAATTTGAGCATAGATGGCGTTGTGTGAAGGTTTAGGAATATTTATTTATTTCACAGGGTATGTACCTAATTCGTACATAATCGGTAATTTCTTACAAGATACTTTGTAGAGCAATATAATAAAAGTATTGTAGTCAGTGAGAAAAATACTGTCTTGAATTTTTGCGTTAACACTTATGCCATAGAACCTATACATATATATTTACATCATCATAACCTTACCCTTATCCTAATTATTATTTGGGGTCGGCGTAGTACCTGGGTCTTATTCATCTCCGCACGCATCTCCCAAGTAACACTGTTTGCAGCCATATCACATAGATATTTACATACAGATACCTAAATAAGTATATGCATGCATGTCGTCCATATTTTTTTACTTCAATGATTTCTAGGTCTCGGATTTGTTTAGCAAGCCACGAACAAAAGGTCTCTTATTAACCTTGACGAGTTGTGGTCAGTATAAACAGAGCACTTACCATACTTACAACTTAGATTAACTAAATCCTAAAGTATGGTACAAGTTACAAGTGCTAAGCTTTGAAGTATTAGTCTTTATTCAATTAATAACTGCGGTACTGGTTTTGTGTCTTATGTTTGTAAGGTACAAATTCATTTAAACTTATTTAATACAGGTTATAAAATTACTTGTATCATCCAATGTGTTATTCTGCCTAGAAAACTTTAAAGTAATTGAAATTTTGATCTAGAAATTATATTATTTGCTTGTCGTTCGCGGGGATCGAATCTGCAGCACGCTACCTATACCAATTAGCTCTACAGTGCAGTCTCAAGTCTTTGCGATAATTATTGTTAGTCAAATTAAAACATAATAAACATAAAATATAAGTCCATATGCCACATCATAAAACTCCTTAGGGCCCGTGACTTTGGCTTAGGTAGTAGAAGGGGCCCGAAGTGTTTTTAGTTGTCCGGAGGTCGAGTCGGAGTACGGAGGTCCGTTTTCGGAGTCCGACATATCCCCACACTGCCCACCCTCGGCGTGGGTCGAAGTCATTTGCGTTTTACCCCGTAAAAATGTCAATATACAATAAGAAGCTAAATTCTCTTGACTTGCACTACACTTACTAAACCGGCTCTCATAGAGTACACCTGCGATTTTGCACAACAGCGCTCTACTTAAATGACAAGATCGCTCAAAACGCTATTTTAGAAATTCATAACATGTGCAGTTGCAACATCAGCTAAAAGTTAGTTGACACCTGCTGTGATCTACGCGACACGAAATTGTAGAACAGATTTTTTTATCCCCAAATATTATTCAACTGACACAATTTTTTTTTTCACAATTTTCAGGCACTTTTGAAGAAAGTGTATGTGCCTTTGCTTCGGGTTCGTTATTTGCATTGGCTCTTGAGGTGGTTGCTGACTGGCTGTTGCAGTTAAATGTTGTAGAGACCAACTTTTTTTCCTCCTATTACCTTTAAGTCTTTGAACGCGGTGGGGGTCACCGGTGACCGAAAAACAATACACATTTTCTTGCTCGGCAGTCAAAGTGTTAAGCATGATGGAAGTTTATCACCGAAAGAACTCAATCCTAATCTAACGATTTTAAACTTTCGCGACGTGCACATATTTTAGACGACAAATGGGACTTATTCGTGTCAGTCCACCCGTGACCATGGTCGGTGCAACTCGATCGAAACGTCGAGAGAAAAGAAATATCGTTTTATATCGTGAATAAGTCCCGTTTATCCTGTCTAAAATATCAATCCTAATCTAATTAGAAGTGATGAAAGTTAGCTTGGTACCACCTTAGCACGTTTTCGGTAATGAGATCCGAAAGCATGGTAATATTTAGCTTTTAGTTGCACATTCTCCAGTACTAGCCACCAGGAAAAGTCCCAGATATCGTAACAGCAATAACTAGCTATTATAAATTCGGTAGAGTGGCCTGACTCATTACATTGCTTTCCAGGAACTCCCGCACAGTAATTAGCATAATTCTGCGTATGAAGTAACCAACTGATTGCTCCAACAATAAGTGCCCCGAAATTTCGCAACTGCAACAATATAAAAAATTTGAAACTGAAATCTCAGTTTTTGTAGACAACTATCTTTTCTACAAAAACTGACATTTCAGATTTTTTATTGTGCTGGTTCTTTGTTTAAATTTTGCGTTTAACATGTTATTACAATGTAGAATTTGGTAATTTGGCAGTTTGGATGTTGCAAAATATTTTCTTAAATATACTGATATTTTTCAACCGATACTTATACTTTTTTGAAGTTATTAAAATTTAGAGCAAACCCTTTTCCCGATTCCTCAAAAGCGCAAAACTTAGGTATTCGAACTCTAGTAAGCAATTTGTTACTCGTAACCTAAGCAAGTTATAGTGTAAATGATAAAATAACAGCTTGTACGAATATAAACTTTATTATGTACTTCTAAAAGCCTACTTCAGTTTACGTAATCAAAGCTTTTAATTAGCAACGCTGCTAACCGCAATCGCGTCTAGTAAATTACTCATAAACTAATGTTTAATTGGAAAACCGCAAACTTGATACATATTAATATGTGGCAACTAAACGTATGTCAATAAATTTACTAAGCAAGGACCATTTATTTAACTAGCAAAAAAAAAACGATTTTGTAAGTTTGCGATTTTTCTTAATAAAAGTACGATCAGTAATTAAACGTAGTCTTCAAACTGCTAAACATGTTAAAAAAAACGCTATAATAATGGCGTTTTGCAAGACTTCAGTAGAATTTTGGTGATTGATTCTTGTCGGTAAGGTAATGAACCTTGTAATCTCATAGTGTATGAATGGACCTTTATTGCTAAATGTTTGTAACGCATGCTAAAGAAGAGATTATTTCAAATAATGTTTCTGAAGAACATGTTTGTGGGCAGGTAATTGTAAAAAATATTATTTAAGTGTATACCACACAAGACGTCACCTAAGAGACTACATTAAGCTTACAAAACAGAACAGAAAATAATTGCATAAATTACCAGATGTACGGGACTCAAGTTAATATCACATGATTCATAATACGGTTCTGATCCAAGTGTTATAAATCATTGCAACACCAAACAAAGACCATTTGAAATCAACAGGAATGTCTGAAATAAGCGCGGTTGGTCGCTATTCAAATCCTATACTACACTTGGTTTAATAGTTTGAGATTTGACGTCTGTGATAAATGAACACACCTACGGTGCCTAGTAAATCCGGTAAGCAAGGAGGCTGTATAAGACGTAAAGGGCTCGTATTATGAGGGTTTTCAAACATTTTGTTGTTATATTTAGGTAATTGTTACATTTGATTCTGAGGTTTTTAAGTCGTCACATTTCTGTTGCACAAACTATGATGGGTTCAATTTCCAGTTTTCTAGTCGTTTAAGTTCCTGAGAGCACGAAAGACACGGTAGTAAAAAAGGAATTGGTTCCTGCGGGGTTACCGTAGAAGCAGGTTCCCAATGGGGAGAAATCACATGGCAACAGGATTCCGAGGCAGACAAACCCCGTGGGAGAGTCTGATGGAAATGTTGAGCCCCATGGTAATGTGTCCCATGAGAAAAAGTTTCCGTGGGAGAGAGTTCTCGAGGAAGAGACTTCTCACGGGAGGGAGTTCCTGGGGGAGAGAGTTCCTACGGGAGAGTTCCCGAGGGAGAGAGTTCCCGTTGCAGCAGGTTCTCATAGGAGTCCTCGTGGGAAGAAGCCCTGGGAAAGAATTCCCGTGGAAACAAGTTTACTAAAGAATTGGTTCAAAGAAAATCCTTCCTATTTGTGGACAGTAATGTTAAAACAACATCATGCTACCTTTAATACCAACGTAACCGGACGACCATTTAATATTGGGTGACCAATCACAAAGGTATAATCCATAAATACAAGGTCTATGGAACCAAGTAGGTGTGCGTGACACATCGATGACAAAAGGGTACAATTATTGTATCCGAGTGTTAAACATTACTCATTGTCCAAAATATTTCACGTACGACTCACCGAATACCGAATGACCGGATAAAATACAGAATGGATGGTAATTAAAAATGTCGTTTAATCTCACTTCAAGAAGAAGAAGACCTGCTGAGCCGACCCTAAATAATAATTGGGATCCGTTAGTATGATAAGGCCATCCGTTAGTATGATAAGGCCCTATAATACAGCCTAAGGACTAAGGGCCTTATCATACTAACGGATGGCGAGCGTCCTCAAAGCGGAGCAAGCGCGCGACGAAAACGTTGCGTATTCGCCACGCGGCCGCGACGTCTTCGCTGTGCAGCTGCCGCATGTTCGCGGCGCATTCGCTGCGCACCTGTCCCGCCCCGCAGCCGCTCGCAAACCGCTAGTATGATAGCGCCCTAATGTATACAGAGGGAAAGTTTGCGAAGTTGTAGGGGGTAATCCCTGGATATTCTGAATTGTGTTCATTGGGAAAATTCTTTGACCATTAGAAAGTCTCGTGAATATTATAGGCTCTACATTCAAGTAATATTGTTTGCCAGTTTGCTACCCAACGAACGTGTCCTAGTCGTGGTTTCCCTTTCTTGTCCTACTTTTGCCGTACCTTACAGGGTTCACAATTGTTACCTATATTCCTAATATATGAGCTATTTTTTGCGAAAAGCAAATAAACTATTGAATATTGAAACGTGTGGACGGGTCAGTTTGTCAAAATTATAATTCTCGACTAATTAAATATCTTAGATACTTTAAAGTTTCGCAATTTTATTTAATCCAGTCCGGTAGTATATTATAGTAGCTTAGGTACCGTAGCTGTTGACGTCATACGTTTTGATTTCTGTTCTTTAAGAATATCATTTAGTTACTGGAATAGCCCCGGGCACTGTTTACATTACTGTACAATTAAGAACACACCTTACGCGGTTTTGTAAGACATACGCATCAATACGAAAACGTGTTTCCCTTTATTAAATTTGTACATCGTGAATTACACATAAATGTGCAAGATATTTATTTCTAGGTTGTTTGGTTGCTCGCCATAATTTATACATAAAGATATTGATTATTAATTAATTTTAATTTCATTGCGATAGCTTTTTTAACTAGCTTTGTTTTTCTTTTTACTGCAAGATTTTTATGTTTGCAATATAAGCTTATTGTATTCTACTTACACATGTATGCTAAATAAACGCTTTGCAAAGAATCGTAATAAAGCAAAACCTCTAGCCGCAGGCGTTTGTAAACATAAATTAACGTACCAATTAATTTAAGGTGCTAAAATGATATTAACTTAATAACTTTCATATCATTTTAATGCTTAAGTAATGATACCCAGTTCAACTGTGCTATAACTTTATTTTAGTTTTAAGTTTTTAGACTAAGTATTCTTTGTGAAAATAAAGAACTCTGGCAACTTTTTTTTGTATCCTAGTGGAAATCCTCATGGACTGTTCCTCGTCAGGGGGTTGACGAGGGGGTGTACCGGACTTTAACCGGCTCAAACCACTGGAGCGTCCTCATCTGCCTATGACCGGGGGTACGGGGTTCGCTTTCGCATTTACCGCGCCAACTTTTGGCAACTTAAAAGTGCAGATTGAAATAAATAAAAAGATTAACATTTATGTATTGGGAAACTTATTTAACACGCGTTAAAAATACGAGCGTCACTTAAGTTCATGTTTCAGTCGAAATGTGACAGATATGCATAAAAATAGTGTTTACATTGTAATTAAATTTTATTTTAATTGCATTCATTAGCATAAACAATTCAAGCCTGAAGCTTACATGAAGACTGAATATAAAACTGGCCAGGAGTAATCTGAACGAAATATTGTCGTTCCGTACTTAATACATTGCTAGTATTTTATGGAAAGAGTTCCTTAACAACAAACAAAAAGATCTTATATAAAATTAAATTGCTTGAATAAAAGCTTGTAAAAAGGAAGCGATGCCTGCGTTGTCTACTAGGTAAAGTAACTCTTAATTAAGATTGTATTTGTTCTTTCGTTGTATCTTATTGTTCATATTATACATACTGCTGACTTTCGATCCCTCTTGAGATTGGTTGGTACGTCGCAATAAGAAAAAAACCCACATTACTTGTTTCTTTTGCCACAGGTGCATACAAATGATGCAATTCAGGCCTGCCATTAAGCGCTGACCTTTTCTGAACAAAATCATATCATCCAATAGCCATAAAATAAAGTAAAGTATCAATAAATGGATGACATTTATCACTAAAAAGTTTCTTCAATAGCGTTACGGAATACTAAAAAAATATCAAAGTCGAACTCACACGCGACTGCGAGAATTGATTTACATTGCGCGTCGGGTATAAAAATTTAGGTCACTACGTTTCGAAAGTAGTCCATCCAGATTCCGATACAAAAATTAACAAAGGCCACTGCTTGGCGGCTCGGCACTAGCTTAACCTTCCACCGACACACGAGGGTGGTCACGTAAGAGGGCGCGGGATCACCTGGGCGCCGGTCGCCATCTTGCGCAAAATGTCAATGTCAGGATGACAGATGTTACGATGTCATTGATGTAATTATTATTATGGTTCAATTTGTCGTTCATTGGTATGTGAGATTTCTACACGTTCTTATGAAATATTAATATTGGTTTCCATGTACCTATTTATATTATTTTCTCTCTTGCTACATAATTTAATTTATTCTAGGATTAGGATGACTAAATCGCTATTGTCTTTCTGGAACGGTAAGAGCTTTGGTCAATAATATACATAGGAGCACGTTGCTTCATTGATTTATCAGACTATATTTCATCCATATTATTGCGCTGCAGATGCATCAACGTATATTTTAATTGGTCAAGGGTTGCCCTCGCCGGTGACATATGAACTGGCCACCAATTATGTCTGAATCGACAATCAATGTCAATGTCCTTAGCTTTCTGAATAATACGACCTCTGCAGTCAATTTCCTTGTACCTTGAGGTCTAGACTGTGGTATATATCTGTCAAAATTTTACAAGTTTAAAGTGTCACAAATGCGACTGACTTTTGGACACGTAAAGATTTTAAAAGCTTTTTGTTGTAGGTTGAAATATATTGGCACTTTTGTGCTACGCTCTTACACCGTATACATTAAAGTCAAACCAAAATGTACATATGAGTAGTCAGCTTTGATTGTCTCCGGGGTGTCTCTTAAGTATGCGTGAATGTCAGTTATAGCTGCAAAAACATTACTGGCCTCTGTCACAGTCGGTTAAAAAGCAGGTTACGGGTCCAGGGTGTCAAGTAAGCCCATACTAAATTTCATCAAAATTCATCAACCGTTTGAGCGTGAAAGAGTAACAAACATCCATCTTTCTATACTCACAAACTTTCGCGAAGTGGTATGTAGGAGTAGGAATACTTTAGTAGGGCTCACAACCAAACAATCGTGGCGGTGAACTCCTCACCCTAACCTAAAAAAAAAAAAAACTTCGTTGCTCTGCCATCCATCCGGCCGGTTCAAACGTTTTAAAACATCAGGGTTAGCTAATCAGTCTTAGACAATGCACTTTCAGGCACCCTGTTACACGGCACACGTTTAGTTGAGACTTGAGCAACATTTTTCGAGTGACTTGAGCAGGTGTGACGTGACGTAACATTTGTCACGCATTCGCCACACTTCGTAATCCGGATTACTTTGAACATTGATGCAATTGTCTTAACTTTGCTCATTTATTAGGGCTTACCAACTTTCTATCTGAAGTAATTGTGGTTTGATTTAATAACGTACAGCTACATCTTATATGTATACTCTTTAATAATTTAATGGTGCCGGTGTTATCTACTCACCACGATTTCTAGGATCAATATTACTCCGAGCTTAGATTTAAGACTAGAAAGGATAGTTATCGTCTTTAGATGTTTTCGACGAGCAACTAAGTTTACGATTAAATAATGACGAGCTGAAGAGCAAGTTCTTATCACTTACCCTTTAGAAGATGTACCTTTTAGGTGAGGTTAGGTTTTTTAAGTTAGTAAGACGAGTGCCCCCCGAAGTCGCGCAAAACATGCGCGAGCAATCCCCTCATCAGCCTAGGCAGCAAAGAGTCCGAAGCGTAGGTTTTTAGAAAGCTATCTTTTCTTATGATACAACTACTTTAACGTGGTTTTCTCTTGCATTTGTTTCATTTGACCTTGCTTCTCCACCAAGTACATAGTTTTATGTCAAGTTAGTTGTATGACACATAAAACCAGTTACATGTACATCTAATTTTATGTTTGTTCCGGTCTTTTTACAGTAAATAGGTGTGAAATATTACTATTACCTACTTACATAGATATTGTTTTTTTATGAGGACACGAGGTGACACAATATGTCGAACTAATTTTACAAGATTGATATGAAGTGGCTGCAGAGAAAAATAAAAGATAAATATAATCAGAAAAAAAGGATCAATCAAGCATTATACTAATAAAAAGCCTACCAACAAGTATGAATTGTGAAATCTTTTACTTCATCGTAATCTCAATTAACACATGCTTTAGGCTGGCTAAGGTAGTAATTGTGGTTTTCCTTAATTTTTTAGAGTAGTAAAGCTCGATTTGCCACAGATGTCTGTGGTCACAATATATGTAACAGTTTTCCTTTTAAAATGTTTGTGACATTTTAATGAACGTATTTGCAATTGAATATGTTTGTCCTAAATTCATATTAATAGCTTTATTAAATCCATATTTTGTACTCAAGTACGTATTATACGTAAAATCCGCTTTGTAAATCCAACTTAAATCCTTCGTGTCAATTAATGGCCTTATCCGTAAAATACTAGTATATATTGAAAACCAAGTCATTTAACTACAGGAATATATTTACCTCTCATATAAGTATGTGTTACCTACTAGCTGTGCCCGCGACATCGTTCGCGAGAAATTCAACAAAAAAGTTAATTCGTATTTTTTCTGAAAAAAAAAATCCAGAATATAAGTAGCCTTAGTCACTCCTTATTAGATCAGCTTCCTGCCAATTAAAGTCTTGTTTAATTCGGTCTAGCCATTTCAGAGTTTAGCGGAAACAAAGAGACAGTATGACAAAAAAATAATAAAAAATATTTTAGTGTATTTAGTAGTGTGTATAAATATTCATAAGCATGTAGTAAAATACGGTTATTTTAGTATTACAGTATATAGATGAAGTATTTCGCAATACGCCAATACAATATTATCCTTCAATACTGGTATTTCTTGGACACAGCACGCCACATGTGGTCTAACCAACACGAACGTCACAGTTTATCGTCTTATCGCACATACCACTAAAATCTAAGTAGCAAATCAGTGCTTTGAATGTGTTGTGCAACTTACTATCAAGATCTAGAATGCATAATATATTTATAGATAGATAAAATACTCTTTATTGTACACGAAATACGTTATATTTAGCTTGAAGGTACATAATAATATGTATTTAACTTCCCGAAGTGTTTTCAACCATGCTGATAACTTTCCTTTACAATAGGGGTAATGACAACTTTTTTTTAATGTCAAACATATAGTTTAATGAGTTATATTGGATACGTATTTTTACTTCTGTTCCGCAAACGAAAAACGACCAAAGCACAGTCAATGAAAGTTACGCGTGACGTCACTTTTTCGTACAAATTTTGCGAATGCGTTACGTCACAAACCCCCTCTCCTTTCTAAACGTTAAAGCAGTTTATCTTTGACACTTCTTATAGTTTAAATAAACGTGTCTAATATTGTTTAATTATTTATCTTAAGGACTAATTAGATTTTATACTTTTCGTACTCCGTCATCATTCCTATTCTGAAATTGTATGGTAAGTCACTTTCTTTAGTCTAACGTGTTTTGTTTGTAAAGCCTGCTTTTCCATTAGTTAGAAAAGAGAAGAAGAAGACTGTCTCACTTGCGCCTAAGGGGTACGGGAGAAAATGACAGTTGTGCAAGAGACACCGCTATACACCGTATTGTGCGTCATCTCAACCACCCCTTTCTTACAACTACAAAAAGGACCCAGTTTTTAAAGAATCTTTTGGGGTACTTCATCCCTTTCTATGTTCAAATAAAAGTTGATTTTTAATAATCCAGTTACCGGTTATTATCTAACTGATACCGTTACGGTTAGTAAGCACTAGTAAGCGGTTAAACCGCGGTTTGTCATTGTCCGATAAGGTTAATGCCATGATTATGTGTACGCGCATTATAAACATTGCTGCTGTAAGGTTGTCACGTTTGATACTATTGAAGCTTACAATTTAAAGGTAAGCTCTTTTAATATTAGGTACTTTGGATTAGTTCGACATTCGACTGCACAGGTAGCCGAGTGGTGGACCCGCGTAGGACAAGAACTTGTGCGATCCACAAAGAGTTGTTCTGAGTCCGGGTGTCTCTGTGCATGTGAATTGAATGTCTGTGAAACCCCCCGCGATACAAGGAAATTTCTTAGTGCGGGAGCAGTAAAAAAAAAAGTTTTCTGAAATCCCTTTTAGGTTCTGAAGTAGAATTACAATTTCAGAAGGTTTCCCATAAAATTGAATTTTTCATTAATGTAATGGTAGAAAATTGATGATATTAAAAAAAATCTCGTACTACTGTCCGAAGCGGCATCTCACTCCTCCCTTTCCTAAAAGCCATGATAGTCATGATACAGCCATTTATCGCCTCTTGATAATCCAACAGTTGTCATCTGACAGCCCTGCTTCGTCTGCACGGCCCGGGGCGCGGCATGCGGCATGCGTTCATTAAGGCTTACATCGCACTGCCCACAAAAGGCAAGCGGTGACCCACATCGATCAATTCACTCTGAGCTGCGTGTGATTCTGGCTTGTGGGGATTACGGCAAATTATCAAAGTTATTAGAAGACAGGTACTTAATGCTAGGTTCTAGATCATGTATTGTGTCTGTAATACCGTATGCTTATTGAAATGCGACGAGCTAAGAGTTAAGTTGTTTTAAACTAGCGTCGAATGCTGTTAAGTGTCTGTTTATTGAAGGTGGATCCTGGAGTTAGGGTTTATCTGAGTTAAATAGAAACACCCCTGTCTAATTATGAGTCAAGTTTTATAAAGTCGGTGTCTTCTTATTTTTCCTGAGTATTCTGATCAAATCATTTTATAAAATCAGTCGGGGTTTTTTCATGATATTTTTCTGGCCGAATGACATTTCTATAATTGTTAACGATCGTCAACGTCAATAGAAAACGCTCAAATGTATGAGGATGACAGGTTTAAGTCACGTGATTTATCGAAAGGAAATGTCATTTAAATACGTTTGACGGTTTTCTATTGAAGTTAACGATTGTAGAAATGTTAATTGGCGAAAGGGACTTATGTGTTCTATAGTGATACATTACAAAGTTCAGCAGCCTATTCTTGCATTTCATTGAGATCACTAAGATTCATTTAAGAAATCTTGACTTTATTACAGCATCTAGATACAGCCAAGCCATTTACATAGTACAGTGCAATACTTTACTTAGATATGTAATTCGGTCGCCTCAGATAATGCAGGTACAGATACCTGGAGACAATGGTTGGGGGCGTGTCGTATTAACTGAGGTGTGAGGGTTATGCTAATGTGAGGCAACTGAGATATATGGTCAGCTTGTCTTATGAGGTGATTGTGGACAACGAACACTTGAGTTAGAGTTAAGCAGGACTATTTACTGTTGTGGGAGCAAGACCGCGATAGTTTTAGTGAAGAGCACTGTCTCACTTCTACTAGTGTTATTATCTTGTTTTTAAAGAATCTTTGTACAGGTCTTGGGTATAGTATTGTTTTAAAGTGATATGAGTTATTGTTAATATTTAACGTGTGGTATTACAGACTCTTAGTTAAGTTTTTTTTTCGTCTAGTGTCAAAGGAGGTATTATAGGTCTCTACGAAGGTAGCTACAATTCAAAATCAAAAAGATTTTTGGTGACATAACGTTACTCTATTAGTCAATAGCTATGAGTATACCGGTGAAGGAACAGTTTTTATCTTTTGCGGAACACTGATAATTTTGTGAAGTGGGAGAGCGTCTGTAGTATAGATAGAGGTGATGAAATAAACAACAGTTTTAAGCAATTTTGGAACTTTTAATATTAAGGCTTTTTGTTTTAGCGAAATGCTATTTCATTTTAGAATTGTTTATGCCATACAATCATAGTGTACTAATAGATTTGCATTCCACAATAAAACTTTCAATCCAATTGCATTTTGAAAATAATAAAATTCCTTATAAATAAAAATAAATAAGTAATTGAATAAATATCTTATTTACTCGATTTGTTCATAGAAGACTGTCGCTATGATATCGGTGCCATCGACTTGGATTGTCTGAAAAAAAAAAAAAAACAAAAGACATTTTAATGGAAAAGGTTATTTAATGGGCTTAAACAATATTTATTTTATTTACTAGATCTGAATAATTCCAATCTAAACTGCTACATATAGGTACAGTTGAATCCAATAAATTAAATCTATATATATAAAACGCTTCCGTTACTAACTGACTGACAGACAACGCACAGCCAAAACTACTGGTCGTAGAAAGCTGAAATTTGGCATGTAGGTTCCTTGAGATATGTAGGGGTGCACTAAGAAAGGATTTTTGGAAATTCAACCCCTAAGGGGCTAAAAAGGGGTCATAACGTTTCTATGAAAAATCTTATTCCTTGGGTTTATAAACTTGAAACTTAGCACAAACACGTATATGGTCAAGTAAATAAGTTTGGCATTATAATTTTTTCCAAACTACCCTCCAATAGTGATTTAGGGGGTTGCGATTGGGTGACTGATTGACTTTCGCGCAGCCATAACCGCTCGGTGTAGGAGTCTAATACTCTGAACAAAGCTTCCTTTAGTAACACAATTGACCATTAAGAAGGGATTTTTGGAGTAGCAAGCCCTTAGGTAGCGGGCGGGGGGAGGGGGGGGGGGAGGAGATCAACTGATACTTTTAATTTTTCTAGACGATGTTTTTGTCTCGCTTTACTTTTTGTTACATAACGTAATCGACAAACTCCAAAACTACTTATCGTTTTCAAATATTCACCATTAGAAAGCTAAGTAACTCAAGCTGTATAATATAATTCAAATTCTAACAATTTTTTAGCCTATGAAAGAAAGTCCTGTCGAGATTATTAAAAAACACCACAATCCCAAATTACACGTGGGTAAAGCCGCGAGCGGAAAGCTAGTGTATTATAAAAACCTTGTTGCTCTATTATTATTTCCTGCAGAATTTTGTAATAAACTTACTTAAATGAGAATACAAATAAAATTAAAAACCAAAACAAAATAGCCTTACATTAGTCTTTTGTTAATATATTTGATGTAGGTACCTACTTGCTTTCGTAAGCGTAATAAATAAAAATAAAAAGTATTTTGACATCACATTGTTAGTCAAAGTTTAAAATTTTAACTAGACTAGATTAAGACTTGAATGACGATAAGGAAACTATACCACACTATACTAACATTATATCACGCATAAGATCCTAAAGAATGTACTTAATTGATCTATCACGTAACTAATACAAGGCAATAATAACTATATCGCTCTTACAGTCAGCATCAGAAGTCGGTTAACATAAACCGATTTACAAAGTGTCATTATTTTTCTATGACATGTAGGAATTGGTGCTTAGTATCTATGTTTTAACTATACCAGGTGTCAAGCCTATTTTGTTACCTAATAGCACAACAGTAATTCATTGAATTCGATTGTGTACAGTTCGTTTGAAAATCTAAATGTGTAGTCGACTTTTGATGCTGACCGTACAAGTAAGTGATACATAGTGTAATGTTCAAATAATTGTACAGTATATCTGTTGTATCAGAAACTGAATGGCATTAGTTTTATGTAATCACATTATGCTCATTCAAGTTATTAAGGAATTTGTGCATTGCAATAGTTAATTTAAGGCTGATAGACGAGATAGTAATAATATAATGCGGTTTGTACTGGTAGCTATGTATCTTTATACATAAATGTTGTGACTAAAGATTTTTTTATTTATTCCTTCCAACTTATAACTAATAATAATTACAGGTTATCATCTAATACGAGGATTACGTATCTTATATGTATTTATAACTTAGATCTTAAATGAATACACCTTAGCTATTTCAAATGTAATAAAAACTTCTGTTGTATTAAAGGACGTATTTTTGTACATCTATCCTAATTTTTATGTATGATTTTCAAACCAGCCTTTAGGCACAAAGTTCCGAAAATATCCGTAGGTTTTTGCGTTTTGAGGAATGGGTAACAAAACTAACACAAACACTTACACACAATCAGACTTTCAAAACAACTACACAATCGAATACAATCAATTGCTATCGTGCTATTACGAGTAGGTAACCAAATAGGCTTGACATTCAAAATATACCTAGTTTAAAGGTTTCGTGTAATTTTCAGTGAAAAATACTAGCATTTTGTAAATTTACTTGTGTTAACCGACTTCTGTGTAACACAGACATACTTTTTGATATAAATATAAATACTCCTTCCACAACGCCATCTAGTCTCAAATTAAGTAAGTATACGAGAGTAACTATGAGTGTTATGAGTACTAGACAACAGCTGATAAACTTACTTACTGAACAAATCATCGTGCTCATCACTCAAACATTTGTCCTGGGTGGGAATCGAACCCACGACCTCCGGAATAGCAGTCAGGGCCACTAGCCACTAGACCAACAGGCCCGCCGTTTTGATACGAGTTTTACGAATCGCTTACCATTTTGCCTCCCTTCTCATAGAACTCTCGCGTGAAGTAGGCTTTCTTGCCTTCTCTCGGAGTAATCACTTGTTTCATTATATTGTCACCTTCCAATGAATACACGATCTTTACCTAGAAATGCAAATATTGTTCAGTTTAAGTAAGCAATGGTATAACAATACAGGTTAGATTCTACAAATACTATAAAAGCGGTAGTTCTAAAGTATGGATGGATGGGCGTTTCACGCTCAAACAGCTACCTATACAAATTTTGATGATATTTGGTATTTAGCTGACACTCTGGCTATTATCACAGGCTACTTTTTAACCCACTTCGTCCATCAGGCTAATGTTTTTGCAGCAATAACCGACATTCTCGCTTGCGATGTCATAGGCGACAGCTAATACACAATTGTCCTATAATAGAGCGCCAATTCGAAAAAATATCATATTTATAAGTGTTCCAGTACATCTTACCTTGGAGCCATCTCGTCTGGACATCTCGACCTCCTCTCCCAGCACGAGCTTGTGCGACATGATTTTGTCCGGTACTTCCAGTCTGAACTCAAATGTCTTCTCATCGAGGCGAGTGAACGAGAATATCGGAGCATTGCTCTTCAACATCTGGATCAGGTTCTCATTTGAATCTGCAAGAGAAACATAGATAAAATCAAAAATCATTGAACTCAAATTAGGCTACAATGTAGCACATTTTGAACATCATCATCATCATTCCCCTTATCCCAATCATTATTTGGGGTCGGCGCAGCATGTCTTCTTCAAATAATTATAATAAGCTATAATGTAGCACTTATTAAACGTCAAGATTAATAAATTATAGACAACAACCCCATCGCCCGCCCTTCGCCCTACGCCGCTTAAAGAAGAAACGGCGCGACAAACTCCCTCTGATATTAGGAGCTGGAACCGTTTCACCGTAAGGTACTAGCCTGGTGTTTTGCCTTAAGACATTTAAAGTTTGGTAACGTACTGACTTCAGCTCAAACTTTGTTGAACAGGTTGTGTGTCTTTAATAACTGAAAAATTCCCCTGACCCTTCTCTATCTTTGCTAGATGTCTGTTTATCTCTTGGATACTCTGCGAGACGCCCTTTTTTACGATACAGCAAACAAAGGAAAGACGAGTAGCAACCAAATTGTGAGTTTAAGCATATGTCATGGTCACAAAAACTAGTGGTGATAATTTATAATAGGTTCATAGGCAAGGAGGGCTTTTCAAAACACCTTTTACTATTCATTACACGAGCGATGTAGTAAGTAGTTATAATGTGAGCCATTTTTTTAACTACTAGTGGTCATTACACCTTAATTAGTCTTAATTACATTTTTAAGTAAAACGTCTTAGTTTGATTGCTGGTTATTAGTTCATAATAGATGTATATTGTTAGAGCAAGATTAGATAAAACTGAACTTTAAATGTAATATTTGAATATCTTAAAAATATGTAAAAAGTAATGCTTTTTACGATTTTTTGTTGAACTCTGAAAGTGCCGTCTAAAGTACATAATGTTTTGCAGTATCAAAAGTCATGGTGGTTAGATCACATTATTATCTACGATAAAACAAACAGTCATGATGATCCTTTACTAATGGCCTGTCTATAAATAAATAAACTGACACTGTAATAAACTACGACCAGCTATAGAGAAATGTACTAATTTTATAATACTTTGTAGGTATACTCAAATATTTATTTATCTGGCACAATTTCTATTTGAATTGATATCTGAAAATTTGTAAATTAAAAAACGGCGTGCTACGGGGGAATTCGTTGTGCCGTTTCTTCTCCCGTAGCAATAGCACAGAAAGCAGTGAATTATAATTGATTAATATTGACGTTTAATAAATAATTTGAACAAAAAAAAACCGACTTTAACAATAACGGCTCTAAAAACTTAAAAATAAACTGATATTATCAGCTAGATAGAGAATGAAATTGGTGCCAAACCAGCAAGTAGAATTTTTCATTGTGTTTGTTTATTCTCTAAGGGGAATTGAGAAACCTCCGTCTTTTTCAAGTCGGTTAAAAAAGGGCTTCATTGTAGCCTAATTTTTGTAAATGACGTTTATTTTGATTCTGATTTTGACTATACAATATACATTTTATTCTAAAGTTCGACTTACTGGATGCCTTTATAAGTTCGTCAACATTTTCACTGCTGACTCTCTTATACCTTTTCCCTGAGAAAGACATGTCGAGCCACTTGTGTTTACCTCTGTATCAATCACTATACTAACTCTGTAGTGGTACAAGTACCTATTACTGTACATGTGTATGTAGCCTTAATTATGTTACTTGATATTATAATAAACGCAGTCATGTACCATCTCTCGTGTGTTTAACTCGTCTCCCTAACACTCACCGTACATGGCGACCCCGCCATTGGAATCCGACACGTGTTAACCGATTATGAAACGCGTTACCATAATTGGGATGGAACTTTTGCTCTGAATAAATCACATATTCCAAGTGTATTAACAAAATGAGTTCGATAATACTACATAGAAAGTTAGACGTGTGTACTGTGAATAAAGGTTACGAAATTACCTATACACAATGGGTAAACAGCAATCTAAAGAAGAAACAATAATTGTCCAGAACGCTGCGGCTGGTGATAACCAGTCTACTGTGGAGGAATTTCGATTCCATCTTTCGACTACAAACATTTTGCTATCCATCATTGTACTCGTCATTCTCCTGGGGATTTTATACCTTTTATATCGAGGATACAAGAGATGTCATGTGCGATGGATGACAACGGAAATTAATCGCATGTCTTTAAGGAGATCGCTGTTTCGTAGAGAGCCGCCGTCAACTGTCAACGCTGAGGGTCAACCAAAGGTGCATAGCAGCAACTGCAGTGCATGCAATGCCTAGCGGAGTACCAAAGTGCGTAAAATCGTAAAATCAGTGAAATGTAATCAGTGAAATCAGAGTGTAAAAGTGTATTTCGTAATCTACAGGCGCGATTTATTTTGCTACTTATTTAACTTACAATTTAATTCGGCGAAGAATGCATAGACTTACCATATCGGGATAGTTTATTATGATTGGACTTTGGACTTATTAGAATGAACTTTATTAAGTGTCTATGTTCGATAATGAATATTAACAGGTACTGGATTGTAATCTACGTTTGGTGACAAGGTATGGCTTTTATTTTAGAACAATTGTACGATGATTTAAAGGCAGTTAGAACATATTTAATTAAGATTGGACCAAAACGACGTCAAGGATCGGTTTTGCAAAGTAAGTTACGTGAAGTTGAAAATATATTTCAACAATATTCTAGTTGGTTAATTGATTTAGATAAACAGATTAAGGAAGAAAAAATAAAAGCTACTGACATTCAATTAATTAAACAATCTTGTAAAAATTTTGAGTCACTGCATAAGGAAGTTTTAGCATTGTGTCAACCAGTTGAAAGTGTAATTGAAATTAACATGGATACTTTTAATTTAAAAACGGCTTTGTCTTTAATGCCGGTTATGTCCAATGACGAGGCCAGTGTCAAACAACTTATCGATAATATTCAATACTATGATTCTTTACTCCAGAAGGCAGAATGTAAACAACATTTAATAAATTTTGTATTAAAAAGCAGATTATCTCAAGTCGCTAAATTAAAACTAAAATCTGAATATACTAATGTATGTGATTTAGTTACTGATATGAGAAGTGAACTTTTGCCCAAAAAGGCTCCAGCTGCAATTCATAATAAATTATTTAATATTAAACAAGAGGAGTTGTCGATTTCAGAATACGGAAAGGAAGTCACCGAATTATTTGTAGACCTTACAATTTCACAAGCCAACGGAAATTCAGAGTCTTATAATATTTTGAAACCTCTGAACGAAAAATATGCCATAAAGCAGTTTTCGGATGGCTTGCGAAATAAGCGTCTAAGTACCATAATCACAGCTAGGAACTATACGTCACTAAAAGATGCAATACAGGCCGCCCAAGATGAGGAAGGTCCTGTAGCATCGACGTCAGGAGAAATAATGGGTCTGACAAATAATCAAACATATAATTCCAGGTATTTCCGTAATAATTACAGAGGTTCACGTGGAAGATATAACAGAAGAGGGCCGTCAGATGGTAATAGAAACTCTAATTATTCTGAATATCAACGACAAGGATGGGTGGACCAGCCCGGGTACCGGAGCCAAAGACCTCGCGGACGGCAGAACAAAGGTAGGTTCTTTTATAGAAATCGCGGAAACCAAGGGATAAGCGACCATAACATAAATGCCATAAATGAACATCAAAATTCTAATTCTGATTCGGAAGAAAAATTAGACACATTTTTTCGTGACTAATAATGAAAATTCAATTTTAGCAAGCCATAATAGTAATTGTTTTATTAATTTAGTTGTATCGTCGAACAACCAATCTTTTACTTTCCTTGTAGATTCGGGGGCCTCTCTGTCAGCCCTAAAATATAAACACGTTGTCGGGTTACGCATTCCTTTCCATAAGGAGACAGTCATTATAAACGGGCTCGGAGGCAAAGTCCAAACCATCGGATATGTTTACTTGCCTTTAACTTTAGGGGATGATGTCATCAGTCACAAGTTTTATGTTTTTGATACCTTACCAATTATGGCGAACGGAATTCTGGGACGTGATTTTCTTAATAGGTTTGGAGTAATCTTAAACTTTAATAATAGCATTTTAACACTGAAAACCATGGCAAATAAACAAGTTTGTTTGCCCATTACTGATAATTATCATCGTATTGACATTCCCCCACGATGCGAATCTATTCATTATATCCAAACAGATCTTCAAGAAGATTGTGTCGTGTGTTCAGCCGAAATACAAAATGGTTTATTTTTAGCAAGTTCTATAGCGACGCCTGTAAAAGGAATGATACCAATAAAAATATTGAACGTCACAGAGCAGAATATTGCGCTATCCAATTTTAAACCGACTATTAATAAACTACGTGATTTTAGTGTTTGCGTTTTTGATAAAACTACTAAAAATTCAGATAGAGTAAAGCATTTATTTTCTTTGTTACAACTGGAGCAATTAAATGATGAGGAACAATTAAGTATAAAAAAAATCTGTGCTAAATACGCCGACATTTTTTATTTACCTGGGGATAGTCTAAGCACTACAGATATTTATACTCATAATATCACGTTGAAGGCTAATGCGAACCCAGTGTTCTCAAAACAATACAGATTACCTTTCAGCCAGAAGCCTATAATTAAACAGCAAATAGATAAAATGTTAAAAGAAGGCATAATAGAACCATGTCAAAGCGACTGGTCAAGTCCTATATTATTAGTCCCAAAAAAGGGTGACGGAAAAGGAGAGAAAAAATGGCGTTTAGTGGTAGATTACCGCAAATTAAACAATTGTATTGAGAATGACAAATATCCTCTCCCTGACATAACTGAAATTTTAGAGTCTTTATCAGGTAGCATCTATTTTACCCATCTAGATTTACACCAAGGTTATTATAATGTAAACTTAGATAAAACAAGTAGGAAATTCACTGCATTCTGTTCAGGTCAATTTCAGATGACAAGAATGCCGATGGGGCTTAAAACAAGCCCCAGCTCATTCTCGCGTATGATGAATTTAGCAATGTCAGGATTAAATACTGAGAAGTGTTTAATATACCTTGATGATTTAATTGTATTTGGACATAATTTAGAGACGCATAATAAAAATTTACTACATGTATTTGAAAGACTAAAAAATGTTAATTTAAAATTAAACCCTTCTAAGTGTAGTTTCTTAAAAAAAGAAATATTATATTTAGGCCATCTAATTTCCAGTGAGGGAATTTTACCTGACCCTGAAAAAATTAATACTGTAAAAAACTACCCTTGTCCACAAAACGCAGATGAAGTGAAGAGGTTTGTGGCCTTTACAAATTATTACCGAAAATTCATTCCAAAATTTGCTGAAATAGCTCAACCATTGAACCAACTCTGCAAAAAGAACAAATCTTTCCTCTGGACCCCACAATGTCAAGAATCATTTGAGGTTCTTAAAAAGTGTATGATTTCACCCCCTATTTTGCAATATCCAGATTTTTGCCCTCAAAACTATTTTATACTGCAGACCGATGCATCAAATAAAGCCGTAGGAGCAATATTATCTAATAAAAACGGTAGGCCAGTAGCTTTTGCCAGTAGAACTCTAAATAAAGCCGAATCAAACTACCCAGTTATTGAGAAGGAATTATTAGCAATCGTTTGGGCGGTAAAGCATTTTCGTCCATATCTATATGGCCAATATTTCAAAATTAAAACTGATCACAAACCTCTGATATATCTGTTTAGTATGAAAGACCCATCTAGTAGGCTTATGAAATTTAGACTTTTGTTAGAAGAATACAGTTTTGATGTAGAATACGTTAAAGGTTCAGACAACGTCGCTGCGGATGCACTGTCACGGATCTGTATAAGCTCTGCAGAATTAAAAAACATGCATGAAAATTGTATTAACGTAATGACACGGGCCCAAATAAGGAAATTAAACAATAATGACCCTTCGACAACAATTACTACGGACACAGAATCTATCGTACTACCAAAAGTAGTGAGTACACAGATTAAACCGTCAAAATCTGTTGAATTACAAATGACAAATGCAAAAAATCTTAGTAAGATGAGAAAGAATTGCGAAATAGAGAGAGAAAGTAAAACTTTGTGTTATGTTCCTAGTAAAAATACTATTTTTATTAAGTATCTGGACTCTGAATCACAAGTAACGCGATGCGAATTTGTGAGGGAGCTAGATAAGTTATGTGAATATATAAATGTGCATGAAGTATGTATAGTTAAAAGAAATGATAACAAATTGTTCATTAAAAAAGTAATTGAAGAGGTAAAAAATAACATTAATAGATCAGGGCCGCGAATATGTGTGGTAAGTAATGTAGAAACGATAGCTAATAATGATGATAAAAAAGTGATTTTAAACGATTTCCATCTTCTGCCTAGCAGTGGTCATGCAGGCATGAGAAGGATGTATCACAATATCAAAAAATATTATTATTGGCCAGGATTGGACAATGATGTCAGAGAATTTGTTAGACGTTGTGATAAGTGCCAACGGCAGAAACATTCGACACCGGTAAAACAACCAATGATTATTACAACCACGGCAAGCACTGCATTTGAAAAAGTTTTTCTAGACCTAGTAGGGCCACTAGATACGGATAATAACAACTATTCATACATTTTAACATTGCAATGCGAACTAACCAAGTACGTACAAGCTTACCCCTTAGTTTCTAAAAAGGCGCAAGAAGTAGCAAAAACTTTTGTTACTAATTTTATTCTAAGGTATGGGGTACCAAAGGAGATCGCCACTGACCAAGGAAAAGAATTCATGGCGACAACATTCCAGGAGGTATGTAAACTATTACAAATTAAGCAGCTTAACTCTACCGCCTACCATCACCAGTCCATAGGCGCGCTGGAAGTAACTCATAAGCATTTAAAGTCTTTTCTTCGCATTCAAACCGACAACCACCCTGAGACTTGGAGTAGTTGGCTTCCTTTCTGGTCTTTTGCATTTAATACGACAGTTCACTCAGAAACCCAATTTACTCCATATGAGCTAGTATTTGGCAAAACATGTTCACTTCCAAGCAATTTGACTAAGGATGTAGAGCCCCTTTATAACTATGATTTTTATCCATCTGAGCTCAAATATCGTTTACAGTTAGCACATAAAACGGCTAGAGATAATCTGCTACAAGCTAAGAAAAATAGAAAACTTAAATATGACTCGTACATAAATCCTGTTAGTTATAAGCCAAATGATTTAGTTTTAGTAAAAAGCGAAATAGGTAATAAGTTAGATCCCATATTTTTAGGTCCATACAAAGTTATTAGGGATTTATCGCCAAACGTAGAGATTAATAAAAATGGTAAAAATGTGTTAATCCATAAAAACCGCACGAAATTATATAACAAATAAAAGAAAAAATAAGCTGTGCGTCATTATTTTATATTTCTCAATGTCTCGTATAAATGTATTACAGTAATATTTTAATTGTATAATGTAATACTGTGTATAATGTAATGATGTAATTTAAATATATTTTAATATGTAATCATAAATTGTAATCATATGTAATCAAATCATTTATCATTATGTAAAAAAAAAAAAAATACCTATTGTTATTTTGTTTTTTTTTTCCCTTGCTGGGAAGGTGTAGTGGTACAAGTACCTATTACTGTACATGTGTATGTAGCCTTAATTATGTTACTTGATATTATAATAAACGCAGTCATGTACCATCTCTCGTGTGTTTAACTCGTCTCCCTAACACTCACCGTACAACTCATACACTTTTCACTTCGCCCGACAAGCCGATAAGATTCCTCGAGATACGCTTATCAAACCTATCAATAGATATAGTATTTCCAATTTTATGTTTATTGTTTGCCGTTTTTTATTAGATAATGTACTGGTTGAATGGCTGAAGGTGAAACACTGTGGAATAGAGGTTATTAGATGAGTACTTGCAGATTGAAACAAAGGTTATTGTCGCATTGTATTTTATGGGATGTGAAACATGAAAAAGGGAAAACTACTTTAATTTAAAAGAGTTAGATGAATATATGCTCATAACTAGATCTGCAATTGCGTGGTATTGTCGTTGCGTTAAGTGAGTTAATTTTAATTAAAATCTAGTATTTTTCCAACGTTTCACGTTCGAGAATCTGTAGTAGAATTAAGTAGGTATTTTTTACATGAATAAACTGTATATTTCGTAAAGTCTCACTTTATTTTTAAGAAGAGATGCCAAAGAAGGCAAGGCTTTGCCGTAAGTACTATTAAACATCAAATGCAGTTATTTACACAAAGTATTAAAAGTATACTAGCTATTACTAAATATCAGGCATACCTAATACTTATCTGTAACTGGGCTTCGGCCAGCTACTAGTAATTTCCTATTAGATAAACTTAATAACCTCACGCCCAATAGTTACGTTACGTTAGCGACTACGGTCAGGTAGCCGATTTTATAATTTACTTAGTGCACACGATTCATCTGATAGGATGTAATAAATACTATCTAGGTATACTAGATAGTATAACAAAATTTATAAAGCACGTAGTCTTAAATATATGGTACATATTCTATGACGAAGTCGGTTTGAAGGAATATTTTCCTCAATATTCGCACAGCGCCATCTAGTCTCAAATTAAGTATGCGAGAGTAAGAGTACGAGAGTTGTTCTATGTGTACTAGATAACTAATTAGCATAGTTATAGATTTCTAAATAATATGTAGATACATATTAAATTACACCTAGACACATAACAAATGATCGTGCTTATAACACAAACATTTGTCCTGGGGCGGAATCGAACCCACGACCTCCGGTATAGCAGTCAGTACCACAAACCACTAGTACAACAAAATATAATTATGTTCTACCGATTTTTTTGTCTGTCACAAATTCACGAAAGCCAATATTATGCACCTACTTGAAAATACGACGATTTATTTTCAAGAACGGAAAATTTCGTGCCAAATTCTGCGAATACGAGTTTATCGTAAAATATCGAGTTAAGCTTTATAAATGTTTCTGAGAACATCAAACAAATCTGCCGTTACTTGCTGGTTGAACATAATTTACAACTCGATGAAATTAATTTAATTTCTTTAAAGGATAATATGAATATACTGCTGTTATAATTCATATGGGTTACTACATATTGCCAATATGAGTGCTACGTGTTACGTTTGCAGTGTAAAATACGACGAGTTACATAACTGTGTGTATTTGTGTGTCAGTGGACTGGGCAGGTAAAACTCTTAGACATACCGCAGACAGCCTGATTAGCCCCATGCTCTTTGTGAATGGAATAAGAGTGGGAAGAACTTGTGCAAGAATAAAAAATAAATAATGCAAACACAGGTGCACTCTCTATTCCTTTACTCTCATAGCCCGATGGGACGGTAGTCCGACACGGCCGGAAAGAGATCAGGCGCAGGACCCACATCTTTACGTGCCTGACATACATATAGTGGCACCGTAATAGAACGATGATGATGATTGTAAATGACAAAGAAGGAAAATGCCCCAAAGACAGCTTCACCAAATGTCAACCCCCTCACGATGGGCAGTCCATGAGGACTTCCGGTGGGATTACAAAAAAAAGGTCCTAGTATAAGTAGTTCATAACTATTTACCCTAAAAGTGGAGATTTCCGGCTGATAACAAATTATAATGGAATGTCGTATTAGTCGATAATGTTTTTCTAAGCATTATGATTTGTTGATGTGAAGTGGTTAATTAAGAATCTACGTGTTTGCATTGCGAATTTGTTTGTTGATTGAACCAGATCTATTCTATATTTCCTGATCAATCACGATGAATGTACCGCTTAGACAATGTTGTTTTGAAATAAAAGAAGCATTGTCAGGTATAAAAATGTTTGCTATCTGAGATTAGTAAATAAACACATGGCACAGGCATGCGCTTTGTAGTAATCTATTATCATAAGGTGTAATACAAGTCATACTTAGTAAAAATTGATCTGTCATTCTCGTGACCACATCGTCAAAAGGAATGATAAACCTGGCACTAAAATCGAACTCTACCCTCTTATTTTTTTCTTTCTAATTTCATCATAATCTACCACTAATCAGAAATCTTCAAAGTAGTTCTCAAACTCTAACCCAGCGGAAGGCCTAGACCACAAATCCTTAAAGTAGTATTACTTTAATTGTGGAAGAGAGACGCCACTTCGTCGTATAGTGCGCTGTCACGCTTCCACACCTGCAAAACTTATAACGACTTAATAACTTTTAAGTCGTGGTAGGCTCTTAGGCAGTCTCAGGGCTCTCACGAAATCGTTCGGCGTATGAAGCAATATTCCAGCGTCCATTAGCATCAAAGATTGCCATATCAAAAGTAAAGTATTTCAACTCGTTTGAGTATTAAGATCATGTGTGATGGCCGCGAGCCAATAACTCAAGTACGTGATACGTCGGTAAACATTACTTACTTATTTCACAGTTAAAGGGAGACTTTTATTGCCTTTTTAAGACAATTCGTGAAACAAGACAAGGCTTGGTTTTTAAATTACTTGAAACGAGGTGCGAAATTCGACACTTTAGTGATATTCATTACTGTGGGAATAAATCACCCTGGTTGTGTGTAGGGGAAATACCTATAAATTGACATACAAGGACTAAATGAAATTGTTTGCGAGGCCGCTGTATAATACATAGTTTTATTTAAAAAAATAAGATTTATATTGTGTGCATACCATAACAAAACGCATATTACCCTTACTTTTTCTGCTTAAAAGGTATTTTAGCATTGCGAGCATGTGTTTCCAAGTTAGACCGAGAAAGAACTCTACCTTATCCTACCCACTGAATTTGTAACAACATTTGTTCAGAAATTTGACACATTTTTAGCATTCATTCTTAATACATCTCCACACAAACCTTTTCTTTACGATTTTATATTTTTCTGTACAATACCTCAATATACCAGCATCCTGTTTTAGATGTAACCTATGTAAGTACATCGTGATAATGAACAACAGTTGAAGTATCCAAGTTATTGTACATTATCACATTGCTAACTCAGGGTAATGTCACGGCCAGGCGCAGCGATCCGAGCGCGGAACCGTCGCGATGACGGTTTAGAGTTCCTTTTTCAAATAGGAAAATTACAGGTTGTGTTTTTTTTTTATTTTGTTTCTTTTTTAGCCTAGATGTGTGAAAGTTTATGGCCAGTATTTGGGGTCTTATGGTAAAAATATTAACACAACGTTATGTACTCTACCTTTTTCGTTCGTCATTTTTTATTTAGAAAATCAATAGTTATATATTTAAATACGTATATTTCCATTTTAAATCATTTCCTTTTTAACGGTTTTCATTGTATTTTCTTTCTTAATTATTTAATTAAACAACAAAGAAAATAGATTTACATCACGCACTAATTAAAATAGAGAAGAGTACATAAATGTGAGTACATTAAAATTACAATATACACACAATAACACAACTTGTTAGGTCAGATCCCATGTAAGATACGCGAGTACTTATTAAACAATAGACAAGAATTTACCGAATATGTTTGATCGGATTCATTCTCAAGTTATAAGGAAACAAGGCATTATCTAACAATAGCTAGGTATGTACGTATTTTGTTTTTCCGTAAATTCATTTTAATTTGGCTGTAATTATAGTTTTTTTGTTTGTGGACGTAATTTATCGTTCGTCATCTTTTTACCCAACTGCGTCAGAAGGAGGGTAATGTTTTTGTCTATGATAATATCATGATTATGATCCATGGTACGGCTAATATACGCAAAAATTTACACGATGATCTCTTTTTACTCTGTGTTCAGGAGGCATCACAGGATTCCTATACCCAGCGGCTCTATTAGTTAGACTTTTAATGTTCAAACTAGTCTAATAGTCTGATAATTAGAATTACTAATTTCCCCATACCTGGAATAGATACCGTACCCCAGATCCCATACCTAGACGGCTATTCTATTACAAAAGATATTAATAAGATTTATATGCTTGTCTAAGAAATGTAGAGTTAAAAGTATCGCATGAAAAGTGACCAGCAAAACTTGTTGGTTACTATAGATACGAGTACATCCTCTTTCGTGTCATTTTACATCTATTCAGTACATTTTCATAAAAGTAATAACATTATACCTATCAAGCAGAGTTCTGAGTCATCTGTCTCAAGTTCCGGCGAGATGACGACGAAACGTGCAAAAACTTTCAATATCTCATAACAATGTGGCAGCCGGCCTTTGTTGAGGAATCGCATCTAATTAACACGAACAACTTGTAATATGTAAACAGACCTCCTTTCTGACTAACGACACTAGCGATGATCTATTTTTCTGTCCAGTAATTATGGTTATTAAGCTGGCTGGAAAATACGCAAAGTCACAAGTGAATCATTATGAATAGTTCATAACATGTAAAAGGAAAATGATGCCAAAATTTCGAACTTTTTACAGGTAGTTCAAGATCAGGCAGAACCATAGGTTACAAGTAATTATTTAGTAGCCATTGTAAAGTGGCAATGCCAAAATAAATGACAGCGTGCCATAAGAATTATTCATAGTTCTGACAAGCTGTTAACTTTAACCTCCATCAGTCATTGTAAGTGACACAGCGGCCGGCATACCAGTGACGAATGAAATGTAACAGCATTTCTGCGGCGGCTGCGTCAGGCTCCGTCCCGCGGGCGACGGTGAGCGCGCGACCTTGCCGCTCCAGCAGCGCCAGGGCGGGGGCGCCTATGACTGCGGCCGGCCGCACGCACGCAGCCACTCGTACTGTGCTAACGATCCGACCAACGCGCTTCCAATACGATACGAATTTTCAAAAAACGACGCGTTCGGAATGACAGTTTGATTTTTTAAATCATGTGGCTTTGGTTCGTTGTTGCCGCGGCGGCCGCGCTGGCGGGCGTGGAGAGCGCAGGCGCTGGAGCCGCCCGCCTCGTCTGTTACGTGGAAAGCGCGCGCGCGACCGACGGCTTTTCCGAGTGCACACATCTCGTTTACGCCGGCGATGCGAGGGGAGACAAACTAGACGCTCTGCTGAAGGACTACAAAAAGAACAACCCGCGACTGAAAATTATCCTCAGAGTTTCTGAGCTCGATAAGGTAAGAAACCAGAACTTATCTCTTTAGCTGTTTAAAAAATTTAAAGCTTAACTTAAAATCATGACTTGTCGGTCAACTTTGGTGAATGAGTGGACGAGCGTAAGTCAAGTATTGCATCAACTAATTACTTTTTACCGATTTGTTAAATAACACTTCCGAGCCGTGCTTCCCATATTGATGAGGTGTAATGTATTCTCTTGTTAGAAAACGAATGTATCCCATTCGCGTAAGGAAAGTCGGTAAAACCATCACTAATTGAGTTGGTACTGCCGGCGCATTGTTTCGTAATCACACGCTAAGTGTCTGACATGTTAACAACGGTTTGGGAAGTGGACCGCGCTATAAAGAAAGATCCGATATGTCTTCATAGATCTTTTTCCTTTTAAGGTGCTCTATCTGCCACTCAGAGATTTTTTACTTCACGGGTCATTGTTATTGAATAGTCGTTTCATTTCACTTTTATTTAATTCTCATTTAGTGTCAGACAATACTAAACTGTAACTTTGTGTAGCATCATTTCATCGAATAAAACTAAGTCACTGTCGCTGTCTGTCTATGTGCTTGTACACGTTGCTACGCGCGGGCGCGGGCGCGTGCGCGGGCGCGGGAGACGTGGCGGGCTCGTGTTCACATTAAACGCCAGGCGTTCGCGCGATCGTGACGTATTTCAGAGGTTGTAAACATGGACGACGATCTTTTATTTTTAACCGAAAATTCATACCTAAAGTGGGAGATGCTAAAAATTAGAATTGGTGTGCACGAAATTAATAAAGAAAGAGAACGGTATGGTGAATTTCATACTTTATATGGTATTTTGAGGGAACATCCTTCAAGATTTCTCTTCTGTACTGAATGACATGATAAAAACGCGCTATCGCATCTAGCGACAAATTCAAACTGGTTGAACTGACCTGACGTCGCGAGTGAAACGCCCGCGCCGCCGCTAGTTCGACGTGAACACACACACAGGTCTCAAGCGTTTGAAATTGTCGCGAGCTCGCCGCGCGCGCCAGTCGCTAGTTAGCCCGCTAGTTGGACCGCACGTGCGTTTTGAACGTGAACACTCGGAAGCACCTCATATGTTTGATATTTCGTGACATCGCCCGCCACCGCGCCCGCGAGTCAACGTGTACAAGCACTATCTGTCTATTCGCTTAAATCTTTAGACTACGCAACGGATTTTGGAGCGGTTTTTTTTTTGATAGATAGAGAGATTCTAGAGGATAGATTATAATTATGTATATCATCAGTATTTCACCCGTGCGAAGTTGAGGCAGGTCGCTAGTTAAATATAAATAGTAAAACTGCAGATTTGTAAACAAGTTTTTAAATAAACTAGAACCGAACTTAAAAAGCATTTCATCTTAAGGTCGGTTCAGTAAAAAAAATGTTACTTCATAAACAACAAAAACGCACAACAACCTAGCTTCCATATTTGTACAAAACTCGCAGCACCTATATTCAGAAAAGGCGCGAACACGTTCAATAAAGTGAATAGAGGAAAACCATAGACCAAAAACTTGACGAGCGGAAAACTTAAAAAGGTTTTATACCGGTCTTAGGTGTGGCCATATACTAAATATTACAGGTAATAGTCGTTCCCACGCTCAATATAAAGTACTCTAATGAATATTAAATGTTTGATGTCATGATATCATTTACTTGTCAATGATTCGTTTAGATATGAGATCGCTGACTCATATTTACTTTGCGTATTACAGTATGTATGTATTTTATCAACACGATACAAATGCCACTTGAAATAAAAAAATGTGGGTAATGCAGATAAGTAATTTGTAGATTTTCCTGTTTTCCTTGTGTATGATGTTAGATACAAATTACTCGATACTTTATTGTTGACAAGATTGTAATACTTCTTAAAAGATAAACGCTCTATTTTATTTAATGTCTGTTGTATTCATGTGCCATATCCAGTAATATAAATGTATTGTAGTCGCAGCTATTGAAATTATTACTGATTGCTGGCACAATATAAGAATAATTAATTTAATTAGTAATAAAACTGTCATTTAGTATTGTCAAGACAAGTATTACAGACTGTTGCGTGTCAACGCTTAAGAAGTTGTTAATTTTAGCAGAACTAAGGTCAGTGTCAGCTTTTACGATGCAATTAATTTTACATAACGTTGTTGCCCTTCGATGAGAAAATAAGTTCGTTATTTTTCTTAAGCTTGCAATTAATTTTTGAAATTTCGAACTGGTTGACAGCCGATCCCTCTTGAAACTTGATAACGAAACTTTTTTTATTTTTTTATCTCCTTGCAAAATTACACCATAATTATTTTGAAATCACCCTATAGGGTACCTACAGTCTTTGTAAACATGGTTCCAAAAATAACTTGATTAACCCGTCAAGTGTGATGGCCGACTTGACCTTACGCAAGACGTTTCCAGTGAAATGACTCTTGTATTTGGAGCACGGTGAGAACTCGGCATTACGTGGAAACTGGTTGGGTGGTAACATGGCGTCTGGCTGTATGCGCCGCGCCGTACGCCGACACTGACAATGACATAATATTTTTTTAAGAACTGCATGCAATTTGCATTTTTAAGGGGTTGTTTCGCCACGTTATCCTGAAATTTCTTTTCATGTTTAAACTTTTTACAGCGTTTCTGGTCAGTAGTTAGTTTAATAGTGCTATTGTTGTTCATCATTTTATAGCTTCAAAAAACTTTTTTTACACAGTACTACAATATTTTTTGATCTTTTATATGAAATTAAGACATCACGCTCATGATATGGCTTATAATTTAAACAACGCTTAAGTCAAATTAAATTTACAGCGTAAGTACTAATAACAGCAGTCACTACTCGATAAAATTTCGCCACAAACCGCTCACGTTCCGCGGAAACACCACCTTAAGTGCAGGCAGTACTGACGGGAGCGATGACGTCACTCAATGAGTGCGTTCTCACGTCCGCGACCTCGTCGCACTGGGCTTACATCTGCAGGCTGCAGCTTTATGAATGACACTCGTAACACGCGCACTATAGTAAAAAGTATTTTCTACGTGACACAATAAATGTAGGTAAGTGTGGTACTGAGGTCAGAAATGAGATGATTGTTGAGACGGAATGTATTCACTGACGTGGATTTTCTGTGTGATTCATATTTCATGTTATGGTGCAAGATTTGACTATTAAAAACTTTATGGAGCTCAAAGGTTGCTGGCTGACATGGAGTAAAAAATTTATAAGACCGAATGATTTTGTAAAGAGAGATTTTGCGATGATGAAAGTAAATGTTATACGGAAATTACAAAACAGGCAATAAATGCCAGCATGACGAATTGTACCTGATCAATCTACGCAAAAAGTGCATGTCACTAAGGGCAAGGAGGTCTTACATAAAATACCAAATTAGTCAACGCAACTGGCCGAATGCGTTGACCATTAAAAATTAACGTGAACTGTAATTGGAGCCATATTAATTTTCTTTAAAAATGCGGCTGATTACGTGCCGGCGCGGTTCAACCGTGCAAAGGTTACGTCCAAACTTGGAAGATTTTTTTTTAAAGTGGCCAAGACGCCAAGCAAAGTTCAGTAGAGCCAGCTACATGTGTTCAAGACATTTTCTCTCGCGTGACAATTTGTACTTAAAAGAGACTCCCCATATTCGGTAGTTCGGTAATCTCGAAAGAAATTACGTTGCCTTATCGAGAGCTCTTACAAAGCTACTTTTGAAATTAGTACAGGTTTCTCTATTAAGGTTTGAACAAAAAGTTGTTGTCATGTGGTTTGAAAAGGGTCTGAATGTTGTAAGCTTGATGAAAGTTTTCATTAGTATCACATTCATTTGAAAATTCAACTTGGAAAGTCTGGGCTGAGTTTCTGAAGGCCCAACCGATGTAAATGTTTGTTCTTTACATGTCAAAGTTTGTGTGTGTTATGATCAGTGATTTTGACAAAGACAAGACTATATTAACCCGTATTTCAGTAGCCATTTTTTAAAGGAAAATTCCTTATGGTTTCCCGCACGCAGGCCTAAAACATGAGTTATGTAGGACTCGCACCGAATAAAACACCGAAAACTTGCCTATTTACCTTCCGCGAAGTATTTCAGTAGCCTGCCTAATAGGTTTGGGTTATCTAGCGAATTTAAGCAACAAAAAAAAACAATTGAAGCCTCCGTAATGTCAGCAAGAAACATTACATGTTACTGTATAGGTACAGTTTACATAACACAACATCACCGAGAAAACAATTCCTTTGTAGACATCGCGACAGGCGTTGCTGCTCCCGTATAGGCCACCAGCACAAATGCCTTAAGCAAATAAATCACGGCTGCTGTATCAATCATCTGTCATAGATGTTAGAGTACTGACTGACTGTTTCTATCAAAGATTTTTTGCTCATTTTGCCCTGCATTGTAACAACAGACCGTCTCAAGGCCGACAAAGCTTAATCGTGCACCTAAAACCAGACTAAGTACAAGGAAATACATACTTGATAAGTAATAAATTGAAATCACGATGCGTTTAAAAGCTTCCTAATATTGACAGAACCAGCTGTACTTGAATTCACATAGACATTGAAACAAAATCTTATTTACACGAGGTGAGGAATATCATGCAAGTTACAATACATTGCAGAGTTTCAAAGCTCTGGTACCAGAAGTGATAGACCATAGCAAGAAATGTATCGTCACTCGCACTAAGTTTTTTTACCTTGTCAATAATATATAAATATTTCTCAAAATTTCCACAACGCCATCTCGTCTCAAATTAGATATACGGGAGTGACTTGTGTTTTGAGTATTAGACAACGGGTGAACATACTTATATATTTCTAAATACCTACATATAATGGATAAATTACGCCCAGACAAGGTACAAATGATCGTGTTCATCACACAAACATTTGTCCGTGGTGGGAATCGAACCCACGACCTTCGGTGTAGCAGCCAGGGCCACTAACCACTAGACCAACAGGCCCGTCAAAGAAGTCAATATGATCCTTAATTAGTAAATGCTATATTAACGAGGTTGATTAAGAAGTTAAAAATCAATACACGTCGGAAATACTAAGGCCATGGCTTAATAAGTACATTTCGATGATCTCATATGATTAAATAATTCGATACTTAATTGGTTTTAATTACTATGTAATTATGAAGCTGATACCAATATCAGTATAGTTTCCATACATGTTTTAGGAATGTGTAATTTTGATTCTAAACATGTCTTAAATCGAAATGATGGATCTTAATACTCAGTTCGTCACTATTTATGCAGATTATTATAAACATTTGTTGTTGTGATTGCAAAACAAAGCCCAAGTTGAGAACAGAACATCAGTTTTGTTGGTCAAATGGTCCATCCTTTTATTTACGAAAGAGTTCTAGAGCTGGACATATGACATTTTAGCATTAGCTAGCAGAATTTTGGGATTTCCTTATAGCGTACTGTGCAAAAATCAAAATCGGTTTTTATTTTGAGTAGGCATTCTCAGGCACTTTCAAAATGTTACTGATTCTTGTTGCGCAGTTCTAAAATGACATTTTTATGGAATAAAGTAAGTATTCCCTATGAGTTTATGCCACTTTATTTCCTAACTAATGCTAATAGATAATGTTCGGACTATCCCCAATAGGTTTTCGATGAGAAATGTAAAAGATAGTCAACCTTCTTTTATTGGTATTAACCAGCAATTCGTTACAGAACACTCGATAGATGTAATCATGTGGATTCCTGCTTTCTTATTGTATCTGTTCACTTTCGCTTATGGTTTCTCTTTAAAACTTAATTTGTCTTTATCTAATTGAATCTAAGGAATTCTTTTGATAATCTTATTAAAGAGCCTACGGTACCTATACCATCGAGTTTAGTTGTGTTTTCTTTAGTTGTTTTTCACCTTTTTTATACTAAAATGTATCGACACTACTTGTTCTTATAGGAGTTACTGCCTATCGTGCTTTCACTATGTATGTAAGGTGCTTAATGTTACCAATTCTACTTATTGAAGCGTAAGCCACTGGATTTCTCTTAATTGTAAGTTGTTTAAAATTTTACATACAGGAGCTTACACCTTCCTTCATAACTATTACTTTAAAAGTGGTTAAACAATTAAGTCATGAATGCGTAACAAACACAAATACACGAACCCTTGTTTTCTCAAACGCTGATCAACACAAAAAATGTTAATGGTCAGTCGAATCTCATGTTAAGTTCAACCAATCACATTCGTGATCAGTTGATTTGACAGCAAGTTCACTTGACCAGCTTTTAGCCAGGGGGTTAGTCTTTCGCATTTATAATATCCAATACGGTTAAGAAATCTATCCTTTCCCATACAATATTTAGAACATCTACATCGATAATCTACAGGCATAATATTTGCGCCTGCACGTCGCTGTGGGCGTTCTACTTGACTAGTCAATGCCGTGGCGCCATCGCACAGCTCCCGACTCGCCCACCGACTTGCGCTAGTTACTGACTCGTTTGGTCACTCATTAATATGACAAGTGTTTCGACAATATCAATTAACGAAGCTGCGTGTTAAAGTATTACTAAATAACTGACACGTTTTGTACATGTAACCATACATGGGATTGCAACTTATATGGTAAAGATTAAGCTCTGACTTACACATAGGCACGGTAAAGTAAGAAATAATAAGCAACACATAAAGTAAAAAATTGATAAAGATATGCTTTGGTTACAGGTGCGCTTTTAATGAAATACAAAGATTAGATGAATGATATAATATGTAGTTGCATGGTTCTGCCATCAAATCTAGATCACAAAACACATTCCATACAAAACGAATTCTTATCATAATTAAATATCGCATCGCAATCTTGTTGTAACGTTTATCATCTGATTGAACTCGAAATCTCATTCTCTCATTCAATCGTGAACGTCAGAATGAATCATTCATCTATTACGTTCATGACCTTGGCGTGACAAGACAGGTCAAGGTCGATCAATTGTTATTGGCTGATGTCAAATTTGACAGCTATCGCGGCTTTTGAGTTTGGAATGCAGAAAGCGCGCGGTGACAACTTGTGTTATGCCTAATGTCATTGTTCTCGTGATTTGCAGATTTAAAATCATGTACTCATTAGGTTTTGCAATAAAGTACTTGTCGATAAGTGGTATAACCACTTCGGTTTGGGCTTGGTATATTTGCGTATTCACGAGGACAAAATAACAACTAGGTACTAGCTTTTGGTTTTTTTTTTGAGTGAGACGACTCTACAAACTTAGAGAAATTGCGTGTATGGAATTTGGGTTTCTAAGGAAAGTTAAGGAAGCTATCTGTTCCAACTTTACACTTTGTACCTACTGCATAAGACAGCATAAGTTTTAGTAGCTTCTAACATAGTGACGTTTATACAAGTAGTAGGTACAGGATAATTTGAGAACCTTGTGCTCAGAAGTGTTTTGCGAATAATTCTACGAATTTTCCCACGAGATTTTCCTCCAGGACCATATAAGGTTTTATGAGGATTCCTCAAATATTCAAGCATAGCTTTTAACTTGATTACGACGGATGATC
The DNA here is from genome assembly GCA_941860345.1 of Chrysodeixis includens. Lineage (NCBI taxonomy): Eukaryota > Metazoa > Arthropoda > Insecta > Lepidoptera > Noctuidae > Chrysodeixis > Chrysodeixis includens. The sequence continues at coordinate 2,905,297 of OW796097.1, forward strand.
TCACTGGGGGACGGTGCACTTGTTAACTTAGCTTGGCAACTTAGCTAAGTCTAGCTGAATATTCGTTTATACTCCATTTGTTTAGGTAATTAACTTAATGTAAACAATTTTGGTATGTCTTTTATACAAAATGTGGTCTTGAAAAATGTAAAATAGGTTTTGTAACTTGAAATACATTCAGATTTTCTAAGACTATAGATATTTGATTTGTAAGTAGTAATATTTATATTTTAAATTATTTTTTTGGATATAAAGTAGCGCCAAGATTGTTTACATTTAGTTAATTACCTAAACAAATGAAGTATAATATTCTACACTTTATTAAAGAAAAGATGGATAGATTGTATAAGGTAAAGATGGAATGATATGAATAAAAAAGAAGTTAATGATAGTATGACGTCTGATAGCGGAGAATGGAAGAAAATAACTGTCTTGCGCTGACTCCAAGTAAAATGGGATAGGGGCAGGAAGATGATGATGATGATCCTGCTCTTACATACAAATACGGGTATTATGTTCCATACGCTTCTGTTTCCATTTAACTGTATTTTTGCGAATTACAACTTTGTAGATTCATTGAGACGTTGTTATTCTTAAAAGGGTTCCAGTCCTAGTAGAGGGAATGAGTAAGTGAGTGAAATAATCTTACGTACGGTGTCAACTTAATGTTGTTTTTTAAAGTGAAATTTAGTGTAGTCCATTTAAATCTCAGAAACAAGCTTTAAGAAAAATAACAATAATCACCACGACGAACGGAACGAAATCAGAGTGTCAGAGACCAGTTGTGTTTTACTTAAATATTAAGTAAAAAATCTTTAAACAGAGATAAATCTTTTCCTGAAAGTGAATTTTACTACCAAACAAAACATTTGTTATGTCATTTAACCTCACAACAGTAAAAAAGATTTTGCAAATTTTGACATTACATGACTTGTGTTTTAAATAGAAAACGAACGAGTATTGTAAAGTTACACGACCCAGACAATACGTAACAGTTTTTCTAGAACTACTAGATTCCTAATGACAGACTTTTATTGCCTTTTTCCTTTGAAAAACAGATCTATTCAGTTAGCGTTTAATTGCATCACCGGACAAGGAAGCTTTTCTTGTCTAATACCACATATTATCGTATGTTTTTAGCCGCCTTTAAAGTAAAAAATAAACGTTATCAATACCTAATATAAACAAGAATGTTGTTCTTATAATTATAATTGCCAACCTCTTTGCTCGTTATAATTTTCAACAGATACTCTTTGGTTACCATTAAGCTATTACGATTTATTACTTGTTTACTGACTTAGTGCCTAAGTCAGTAAACATGCGTGAAATAATAATTAATTTCGCGACACTGTAAAAATGCTCCAAAACTTAATCATATTTGCAAATGTAAAACTCTACATTACTCTTAGTTTCGGGCCACCCAAAACATTCCATCAACACTATTTCATTTATCGAGAGTTAATCAATTTATTCTAATGAAATTTTATTCTATAACCTTCAGGTAATATTTATTTAATTGGCGTATTTATCTGTCTAGACGCCGATAAACTCAAGATATAATAAACCTCCACACATTAGCTACTGGTGTGTTACATACAGATGCAAATTATAATTATTTACATGTTATGATTTATACACTGGTGTTATTAATGTCAATTTATCAAATCACCGTTCCCACGATTTAAAGTTGTTTAACACACGACTGCAATAGAACTGCATCCGACTGCACACCGACTGCAATTCAACTGCAATCGGACTGCACGTTTGATTTGCAGTTCTACTGCATTAAAACTGCAATTTGCAATTGGATTGCAGTTGAAATGCAGTCCGACTGTCTAGAGCTTAAATAACGTTGAGTTTACTGGAACTATTTGCTCTTAAAATGTATATTATTTACTGATATTGGCTAATAGTTAAGCTGGATTTTCTTGTTAATACAACTTTGTAGTATTCAAATAGTTATTGAAGGTTTATGCGTTTAGGCTTTTAATAAAATTGTAGATTCAAAGTGGTGATGTAAGTAAGTAATCGGTATACTGTAATCGCTTATTTAATTAAATTCATTTAAAAATCGAATCATGCGAAAAAAATAATCAAAACTGTTTAATTTATTAGACATTTTTAATTACATTTGTATACATCGAACGTGCAAGGATTTGAATTAAAAGCTCGAAATGACTGTCTTTAAAACACAAAATTATTTTTAAATACATTTATGCTATTTTATTCTTTATCTATACTTTAGAAACTGAGGTACAATTATGTAACTTATTAGGTTATATCAAAATAGGCGCCGAGCTGGTAACACGCTGTACGCTACTCCAGTTAATTCTCAGCAATAACATCTTCTCAGGTGCGCTGACATTAATTAATACTTCTTACACAGGCAAATAAGCCGAGTCAACAACTAACCAACACCAGACATTACACGCCATAGACCGACCTACTGACAGATTAATAGTCAACCAAATCGTTTGCAATAATTAAATTGCCTTTAATCGCGAGATTTTCAATAACGTACAACTAGAGATTAATTGCTTTAAACCATATATTAACTATATGCTAATCATGTGTAGATAAGCTAAATTTTAATGCAAGGATCAGTGAAAGGCTGACTTATTAAACCGGTCACGCTTGACATTGAAGCGTTTTTATCTAGTTCATTTGAGGGCCTTTTTATACGACCTTTCGTAATTTACTTTTTCGATATTCTACTGTTTTATAGTGTGAAACTTGTCATTAATATTACAATTTATAGTTTGCGTTTTTTTGTGTCGTAAAATAATAATAATTTTTTATTATTATGTTGTAGTTGTTTTTATTTTGTGCTTACGTCCGGTGTCTTGAAATTCGATTGATTTGTTATCATATTATTATGGTAGCAGGTGTGATAAATTGCCCAATTATGATGTAAAGTTTTTAAAAGTTATATGACATATTGTCAATGGTTTACTTTATTATAGGTACCTTAATTCGCTTTACGATAAGTAAGCTAAGATAACCAATGACTAACGACATTTATAATAACAGTGCAAACACTTAAAATAATCAGATTTGTATAGCATATAGTTTATTCAATGCGAAATTTAATAAAAACTTTAAACTTTATCGTAATGTAACTTAAGCTTCACATTTCGATTTATACGAAGTCCAATTTGCTTCATTGATCGCACCGACAGACAGAGCAATAAATAAATATCGATAAATCTCACAATTTATCGACACTAGAGTTGAGCAAGTTAATATGGATTATCGATATCGATAGCCTGTAGGACGTCAATGATTTGCCTCGATATATGGTATTACGTAATGACCGACATTTTGAGTGTACTTATCTCAACATATTATAAAACTAAGTCCTCCGCCGTATCTGTCTGTCTGTTCACGATAAACTCAAAAAATACTGTACTGTAATACTACACCAATTTTCATGCGGTTTTCACCAATGTGTAGAGCGGTTTTTAAGGAACGTTTTAGTATATAATTGGTTCAGTATTTGTACATATTTACTAAAATATGACGATAGTTGTTAAAAAGTTATAATAATTGCGTTCGATATGTAAGAATCGGGTTATATCAGAAAAGGTTAGAAGTGGGTAATGTTTTTACGTCTATAACCGATATTCGCGCGGGCGAAGACGCGGGCAATAGCTTGTTCTAATTACAAATGGACCATTGACTCTTGCCCACGTTATTTTTGACATACGAATACCTACTTATATTTAGCCTGTTATTTTTATATTTGTAGCGTTTCGTGTGGTCTACTTTACTCGAGGATATCTACTTTATTTATTAACGATTTGTCTTATTTACCTGTACTTGGTTTCCTTGGTAACGAGGTTACTGTATTATATGGATAAGTTTATTAGAAGTTTTGGGTGCGGTTTGTGTATGGCGAAATGTGAATTATATAAATCATTTTTTTAATTATTTTTATAGTCTATACTTATTTTGTAATGAGTAAACCTTGGTGAATTGACGTAAATGGAAGGTTTCTATATTTATTTAAAGCTTTTATTGACGTTTAATATATTTCATAACATGTATCTATCTATTTAGTTTTTTGGTTTGGTACAGCAAATTCTTGTATTCTGTTTAATTGTAGATCATTGGAAACCACGTATCAATGCATTATAACTTACAGCAAATAATACTGTTATGTGCTTAGCGGCATTTAACTAAAGTTTTAGTAACATACACGTACGTATTGATAAATATGTATTCCTATTCAGTACCTACACAAATATGCCTAAGTTGCCCTCGACTTCACTCAGACGGATGTTTTTATAGCTGCAAAAACATTACTTCCCTCGTAGTCGATTAAAAGCCTGTGTAAATTAGTCCAAATTTCATTAAAATTAATCCAGCCGTTTGAACGTAAAAGAGTAACAAACATCAATCCACCCATAATTACAAACTTTCGCGTTTATATTGATAATAGGATATAAACAACATTTCCAATACAAACTCTACAATTACCACACAGTTCCAGTCTAACTTGTAAACATAATAATATGCAAAGAACATTACACTAGTATAATAATAAAGACCTAAATATCTAGAATGTGTCTCGGTACCTTGCGTAGGGCCCATATATTACGGCATGCATATTCATGCGAGCAATGGGCATAAATCAAAGGTTTTATGCGGTTTATGCCGAGCACAATACGTAACGACCCCGCCCTGAACAAGTGCCCTTTCGTATGTAGAACTGTTATACTTGGACTTATATGTATTGTCTTTATTTGTTATATAACGTGGCAAACAAATAGGAATGATTCGAATGAAAAAGGAGTAAATAATAGTATGACGTCTGATAGGGGAGAATGGAAGAAAAAAAAGTGTTGCGCAATCCCCAAGTAAAATGGGATGAGGGCAGGAAGATGATGATGATGATACAACGTGACAAACAAACACCGGTCATGTTAAAGTTTTACGGATATAAAGGTTTTTCTTAAAAAAATATGGCAAAAAGTGTAATAGCTCGAGGGGATCGATTTTGCACCCCGTGCATACAAATCCATGCATTAAACCGCAATGCCAGCACGACGATGTTCTGAAATCTGTAAAAAAAAATGGTAATTAAACTCTACTGAAAACTCTTTAAGCTTATTTTCCCATTGGCATAGACAAGATACAATCTTTGATTACACCGCTTATTTACTTACAAAAGTGTTATAATTTTAATACAAAACTTTCAGATTGCATTGGTTATACTATATCAGCTTTTGATTGCCCGTTTGTTAGTCCGTTTTATAATCATTTTAATTAAGATGTAGAGCCAATTGAAACCTTATTTATGTTGCGAGTATCATAAATGTAACATTCCATATTATTTGAAGTTGATTTTACAGGAAGCAATTACAGCTATCGTTGATATTCATAATAATTAAATTAATGATTTAACTTGTCAGATATAATGACTCGAGTTTCCATATAAGTGTGGTTGATATTTTTAGAGCGAGCTTTGATTGTAGAGCACTTAATAATAAAATTTAAGGCAAGGGCGAGCTTTTTTGCTGCCACTATTGTTTATAAATCGTTATCGTCATTAATTTAAAAGCTTAGCTCTTGTCGGTGCAGCTCCCTCCATCTCTCTCTACTTTGTGCCAGCTCTGGAACCTCCTTGAACGTCCTAACTTCGACTTTCTCTTTAATTTTTCTCAAATGTTGTAACGTAAACATATATAATTTTAATTCGATAAATGTATTGCCAAAGTCTTAAACCTCAGCCAATTTGTACCCGCACTTTCGATCTCAACGTGTGTGAACATTTGATTACGCAGAAACTCACATAGATCATTGCCCATGACATACGCACAAAATATATGCAAACAGCCTCAATAAAATTAATTAAGTTTAAAGCTCAATCAACCGTAACGTTACGCCTTAAATCTCGCGCATGATAATGATAGCCCAACTATGCACGCTTAATGTCAATATGCACATAAATTATACACTAAATACACTGACGCCCTTATTGTGATAGACATAAGGGTTATAATGCTGTTGTATTGTATGCGAGGAACATGTGACCCTTTGCAGTTACTTAATAGAGGTAATAGCAAATTAGTAGCAATGTCAGTTGCGTTGTTTTGGCTTGTAAAGTTATGCCAAGTAACTTTGTAGGTAGAAAATATGAGGGGCAATTTGAGCTAGTAGAATTAGGGCAAATATTCTCAAAGGCAGATCAACGCAAAAATTCACAAAATAAGTCTTGTACCCTTATTTGTTAGTCTTAATTTCTTATTACAAGTACTAATCTCCAACATTGGCTGTTAATTTTGGAACTGAACCATAGTAAAGCCCAATCACTAACCAACAGGTTCGACAGCTAATCTCATATCAGCTTCTAAAACACACCTAGTTCTCAGCCAAACAGACAGACTAACACATTTCCTAATTGATTACTGCAATTAAACACCTGCCCGACTATTACACATCATATTATGACATTAACATATATACAACTATAAATATAATGTCAACTGGTAACCCATGATTGATCAACAAGTTTTAGGCCAGATTAATTGGCCAATGATCTATATGGTAACGCTGATGGCAATTACCATTTTGATTATGTAATTGCGAAATATTAGGCCGTATTCAATTTGCAATAAATAAAGATGTCTTTGACTTTTACAAAGTCTTTGATTTAGTTCCTTAATTTTATGTAATTAGATTTTTAATTATTTTTAGATCAATGTCGGCGTGGTATTTATGATACACATTAACATGGTTGTAAAACCGTTTGGTATCGATATAATTTAAGTGTACTTAAATGTTATAAACTTAATAACGAGCAATTTAAAGGATTTTATAGTAAAAAACACTTTAGTAAATAGTTTAAAATATATGACGTAAAGAAAACATGGTACATTCTTTTAATAGAAACTTCTTTGAAATTGTTTACACAGTCACACCTAATTCAGTGATGATTCGCAACACTAAAACCAACTTCTCTGTAAATTACATATTTGAGTACTCTAACATTATACTGACACGAATACAATGTCTTGACCATCACAATATATGTGTATAATGTAACTAATGACATAAGTAATACGTCTGTAACACAATTGTATTATGACATCATTTCGTTTGTCTAAATTAATTACCAAATGGAAACTTGTCTGAAGCCTTGTCAGTCTGTAGTTTATTTAGACTTAGGTCTTAAGATTTTGATTAAGTATATCCCAGTGTATGGTTTGTTTTACTTTAAATTCAACGAGAAAAGAGATTTTTTGCAGTGTGAAAAGGTAAAGACTTGATAGGTTTTTTCAATTATAAAGGTGAATATGATAGTAGGGTAATTAATAAAGACTATACTAACCATAACCTTATAAAATATCCTAATCTCGACATTTTGATACAATTATTTTTATATAACTTTTATCCTTAGATACTAATTACAAATTACCTACATCATTAATCAATTTCAAGCAAACAGGACATTATCTTCGCGTTGTCTTTTTGCACAGCTCGTTAATCAGTTCCCATAAATAAGAAAAAAAAACTCAAATAAAATCATCAATCGTATTGTGATGTCAACATCCGTGTACACCTAGAAAGGACAAAACAACGGAAAAACAATGGGCGATCTACAAGGCTGCATTTGTTCGAATATTTGATGACATGTGAGTAAACAAATACGCAATGGATTGTGAAGTAGGCGTTAGTATTGGGCTCAAGGGCTGCCTTGGGATATTTACGGGTCATTTGCATATGTGCGATCGTCTATTGTTATGTAGGTAAGGTAATTAAGGGGACCAGTGCTGGCTATTGTAGCTGGCTTTTTTTCTTATGAGTACTAATCTACTTCATAATTACAAGAAAGAGTTTTCATTCTGTTAACGGTGTAGGGTTGTTGTAAAGGTTCTTAAAAATATGGGAAATTGTTTACCTAAGTATTCTGTTATTTAAGAAATATGAAACAATTTAACCATTCAATTTATTTTTAGTCCGTACAATAATGTCGCTCATTTTTTTACACTTTAAATACACTGTATTAAAATGTAGAATGGCACATTGTATTGTGGTTAAACGAAATTACTAATTACAGTGAAATGAAAAGTTTAAGCGTTAAATATTCAAGATTTATAGCGACTTTCATGACTAAATCATTGTATACTTTTGTAAAAGAAATACATTAACATTTATGTTTTAAACACATTGGTGTCGGTAATAACAATTACTTGTAATTACAATTATTCCGCATAATTATTTTACCTTGTTCCGTCTCAATAATTAAAATATATAAACGGATATCCACATCTCATAATACTAGACTTAGGCAGTGGATATCCACACGGCATACTCATTAAAAGTAATGTTACTATACCAAATTATCTGTCAAGTTGTTAGATAATGAGTAATAGAATTAAAATTGATTAATCTATTAAGAAGTAACCTAGGAGCCAAGTGTTAGATATTGTTGTAGAAATCGCCAATATGTAGAATAAGAAAATTTCAATTCCACCAAAACTGGAAAGAAAATCTGCAGATATATGAGTTTGTTGCGCCGTTTCTTCTTCCGCAGCACAGGAAGCGGTGAAGAGTGGGTAAAGTAGTGCTGTCTATATTTATTCATTTTGTCGAATATGTATCATTGTAGCCTAATTTGAATAAATTTATTTTGATTTTGAGCAAAAAAAATGGAGCTTGTCTTGGTCGAGTGTCTAAGTCTCAGGAAAAAAGGTTTTATGTATTAAGTTTTTTAAACAACCGTATGGAAATGCGTATAGCCTCTTCGAGTGGAGTAACGTAACTTTTCACCCCTATAAAATGGAAATTTTCTATATTATTTGTCCTGATATTTAATATCATCATCATCATTCCCCTGCCCTTATCCCAATTATTGCTATTTGGGGTCGGCGCAACACATCTTCTAGACGTGTTGCTTAAAGTTTTGGCTATGGTTTTATAGTCGGCCGCCTGCCTGACACTAACCCTCTTTGGGAATGCGATTGTTGGTGGTTTACCCGCCACCATTCGGGTGACCCAAGGTGCTTGGTACAGTGCACTGGGTCTTAAGGTCCATTAGTCGCCTTTTACGACACCCAGTGGAGGATATGGGGTGGTGCTATTCTTTATATCCGGACACCACACGGACGTGTTTTGACCTGATATTTAATATCTATTAATAATACATTTCATTAAAGAAACAAATTAAACTCTATCAGTATTCATTGAAGAAGATTGCAGTTAAACATGAACCACATTCTATATCACCTGTCTAATGCCATTTAGAAAAAACATATCTACTAGCACAGAAGGTCGTTTAGTTTCGCTATTTGTTTTAGTTAGCCGAATTAGGGCCGGCCTTACAACTGAACTGACCTGAATGAACCGTATCGTTTAATATGTATGTAAGCTTTAACGCTATTATAAAGCCCTTTATACACAAGACAAGATTCTGATGTGCGTGATGAAGTACCTACTATGCATTTCTACGCACGACGCTACACGGCGGTTTAGGTTTAGTTCTTCTGTTTTCATTTATTTACATGAATAACAAGAAGATAGTTGCAGTAAGAAATTAAATAATTTATAGCATAATATTCTACGGTTAATTGTTCGACCGTAAAGACTACAAAATACTTTCTAAAACTTTTACCCACAAATGTACCTAAAAAGATTATTTGATTGTTTTGTAGAAACTATGTATTGTTTATTGTTAAAATATTACTTTTCTTTAAGAACATTTCGTGCTTTAACACCTCAATTACTAAAACGATAATTAATTTTATTATTTAGGACGTTCTTAAATCCTTCTGCCGTTATTTTACACCTTAAGTTGATACAGGCTCAAAGGCGAGACTTAAAACGGATGACCTTTCCATATTTAGCCAATATTCTATTATACAACACGTAAAAACATAAACCTAATTAAGAGGTTGTAATAAATGACGTAATAGTCCACCTGCACCGTTTCACAACATCCTATATCCCTTCGAATGTCTGACAATCAATCAACGGAACCGATCTACTAGAATCTAGATAACATAGAATTGAAAGGCACACGAGATAGACACGGTCTCATAATCTTAACACATGTGCAATTCATCACTCAGATTGGTTGGGCTCGGTAGACTTGACACTTGCTAATTGCGCAATTTGAAACAGCCTGTATATGTAAATAAAAGTGGGGTCCTACTACCAAATCTTGAAGTAACACTCATACGTGTGTAAGCGTGATGTCGCTCTACATAGCGTAGGACAGTGTAGAGCGTTGTCTCTCTTTCGCAATTGTAAGGTGTTGGTGATAGGCCCCCGGTATTTAAGTAGAGCAATGTATGCATACGACATCGTTACAGTTTATATTAAGTGTTGTGTCAGCAATTTGTGTGCGTGTCGTGATTTACTGTTTATTAGGCGCTTGTTAATTGAACTAGATGAGCTTTTAAATCTGAAGTTTAGATTTATGGGGCGTATGTGTAATTTGTTGAGTGTTTAGAATAAAATTAGTTCTAGAGATATAGGGTAAACGCAGCTATTAACGACCCATCGAAAATCTGCAGGTATTACCGACCTAAAAAGTAATTCGAAATTTTAACGTAACCAGAACTATTTTTGCTATATGTAGGCAAAGTAACCCACGCGTGTATTCCTCGAGCATCGTATACTTTTACTTTAGTGTAAGTAGCTATGCAAAAAAGGGATAAAATACGTCAGTTACTGTGGGCGCAGGTCTTGTCGTACTGTCCCTTGTTCCTTCAAGTAAGTACGTGTCTTTTCTATGTAAGACCTTTATACAAACAAATGACGTATATACTTTATCTTATATTACTAATTGTATTCATTTAAGTGTCAACTCTTGATTTCTTACGACCTTTTATTAATAAAAAGTAATTTAAAACTATAAAACTTTAAATTAAAATGGGACGGTGTTAGCTTCATCAGTTTTAGTCGTGGCAGCTATCAACGACCCATGAGTCGGTAATGGCAGCAACGTTACTTTTCATTTCTTTTATTTTTATGTTATTATATCACATTAACACAAGGATTTTTATGGACTAGTTTAAATCTAACATATCAGTCTTTATAAAAATCTATTAACGTCTAAACTTTTTGGTTTAGTTTTCACCTTTTAGCGTTGTCAATTTAACAAAAGTTAAGATATTTTACGAGAATCGATGTTGAATAGTTACATTTAATAGATCATTGTTTTTGTGTATAAAAACTGTGCATTTGTTCGTATTTTTTGTGACATTAATCTATTATAATCTATTTTATAGTCTGAAGGTCAAATCATTAAAAATAACCATTTTTTTATGAGTCGGTAATACAATTTATGTTTATACTTACATACTTTATTACCGACCCATGAGGGTCGGCAATACCAACTATGAGACGCTAATACCGATCGTTTATACCTAGATTATTTAGTTTGTCATCTACTTTTATGAAATAATGGTAAACCTATTAATTAATCCAACTTCTTGAATAAAGGAATATGTAACATACAATTATATCTTTTTCCAAAAATGTGGAGCAACAAAAGCGCCAAAAAGTATATACCTAGTGAAACACTACTCGCCGAATCAATTAAAGCAATTAATGGGGGCGCAAGTGTATATGAGGCATCCAAAAGGTATAATATTCCCAAAACTACATTACGAGACAAACGGGACGGGAAATATAACCAATGACTCATCATTCCCCTGCCCTTATCCCAATTATTATTGTTTGGGGTCGGCGCAACACGTCTTCTAGACGTGTTGCTTAAAGTTTTGGCTATGGTTTTATAGTCGGCCGCCTGCCTGACACTAACCCTCTTTGGGAATGCGATTGTTGGTTGTTTACCCGCCACCATTCGGGTGACCCACGGTGCTTGGTACAGTGCACTGGGTCTTAAGGTCCATTAGTCGCCTTTTACGACACCCAGTGGAGGATATGGGGTGGTGCTATTCCTTATATCCGGACACCACAAGGATTGATTAATATCATAATTTCCTAAAAATGATCATGATCGCGATATCATAAGGATATGTCCTAAAATATATAATATGTATTACCAGTATTATATTAATTAATTTAAAAGTTTATAATTATTTAGTTCATAGGTATTAAGAGGTATCTATTAATTTATTTTATTAAAAATACCGGTATTCAAAAAATACGAATAAATGTTTACTTTTTTATTTCGTTTTTTTTATTAAGGTCGGTAATCATCATCATCATTAGTTTATATAAATTTCATAGCTGGATCAATCCCCTATCATACACGATCGGTAATAGCTGCTTAAAAATCGTTAATAGCTTCACAGCCGTTTAAATGGGTCGGTAATGGCAACATTCGACTAAGTCACATTCAAAATTATTTTTTACTAGATAATCGTATATTTAAAAGCATTTGATTTAGTAAATATTCTTTTTTATACATAATACTAGCATATAAAATTAAAATATTAATCTTCAGACAAACCAGTATACTAAAAAAATACCTTTGATTTTGAAATTGCCTTAAGGGGGTCGTTAATACCTGCGTTTACTATATCTTCAAGTTACATAAAATGCGTCATTCAACATAACGTCTGGTTAATTCCAGAAAACGGTTTTATAAATAAAAGTTTATGCAAGGAGAGTCAATTGTGACAGAAACAAAATAATTACTTATCATATAAATCTGACACTTACATTAATAACAGTCACGATCGCGCACGTACACAGAGTAGTCAACAGTCAGCAAAAAAAACATTCAACATTAAAACATTTCTTAACCACCCTCAATAAAAAGTTCTGACCTTCAAAACTGCGTCTATAAATTGCTCTCAATACTAAAAAAAAATATAGGTACACCTACTACAAAATATTAGGTACTTGTAAATTGTAGAAGAAAATCGCAATTTAATTTATCAGTCAGTTTTGTTTGCTGTCGGTACAAAACAGGTATTAAATTGGTCATGTGGAGTGTGATAAGCCGTGACACACCGCCTCAGCTTGCGACATTGCCCTAAATGTATCAAGCGTTTTTTGTGATCTGACTCATGTCGCCAATAAATAAACATTTTGTTTGCAAACATTACTGATTCGCGGCACATTTTCGTGGTGACTTAATAGGCTTTAATGCGCATTTCCCGTCGTCACCGCTTCGTATTTTTTTAGGTTGTAAATTTTAGAACAATCTGTTCTCACATTTAGTAGTTTTCATTGAAGTAGAAGGAATAGAACGAATATTTATATGTAATCGAACCCACACGGGTTTAATATATCTGACGCACATGGCTTAATTCTGGTGCTCCTCCATTACCTCTTAAACTAAGATTATTGCCCTTTTTAATATTATAGGGACATCTTTATTATTGAAAACAAAATATTTATATTTTTATTTATACACGAAAATTCATAAAACTGCGTCGATCTTCAACTGCAGGAGTCTGTCTTTAAAATATAATTACATTTTGAAACCGCGCAATTAGAGTTTATTAGCCGTTAGTGTCTCACTGCATGGCTAAAGCTTCCCTCCTTCCACCTATCCCAGCCTATAGCTAATTGGGGCCAGTTTTGTGAAAATGAATCGAGCTCATCCTACCATCTCCTCCTGGGTCTGTAGCAAAGTCAGAGTCAGTAACGTTTCGAAAGTAGAAGGCCTACTTGAAATAAAAACCTTTTGATTGATTTCAATAATAATATTCCACTACTTTCACACAACGACATCTAGTCTCAAACTAAGCAGAGCTTGTATTATGAGTACTAGACAACTGATAAACGTACTTACATACTTCTAAATACATACATATTATAGATAAATTACACCTAGACGCAGAACAAATGATCAAGTTCTTCACACAAACATTTGTCCTGAGTGGGAATCGAACCTCTGATTGGGACCTCTGGTATAGAAGTCAGAGCCACAATCCACTAGACTAACAAGCCAGTCAATGTTCTCCCTTCTGTTACGTCTATGTTATAGTTCCTTACTGGTGTTAACTACCATATAGTCTACATTATACGGACACGAAGTCACTCGACACCGCGACACTCCCGAGTTACGGCAGCACACGTGACAATGTTGCATGTGACTCATGTGATTATAAACTGTTGGTAGTTTTAATGAGGCTTTACCATGCTATTTTAAAAGGACTCGAGATTTTATTGCTGTATAGCTTTCCCAGATCAAAATGTAGAGTAATCATCAGTTATTATTTAGTGCTTGTATCAGGATAACAAGTAAGATTTGATTAGAATGTAGATGCGAAGCTCCATATAGGTACCTTCATAATTTCATATGAAGTTTCTTGCCGGTTCTTCTCCATAAGAATGACATTTTGGAACCGTGAAACTAGAGTCAGTAACGTTCTGAAAGTGCCTGAAAAGGCCTACTCGAAATAAAAACCTTTTGATTTTATGCAGATATACTTACAATGTCTAGATTATCGTTCAGCAGAACTTTTCATAATTAACAGTCTTCAGAATACTTTAAGGAACTTGATGTTTTATAGACATAACATTTCAGATCTGATGTAAAATTTTTTTCGTCAGTCATATCAATAAAAATCTTTCTGATAAAATTTTTCCTTACCGCGAAATACGGCAGGCATTAAAAACAATGGGATATTGATACACTAATAACTTAATTTGAATACGATAAACGAAAGGACGTACTGACATTTATATTCTTACTGCAATAAAACATCAATAATGAGCCACGATATTACGCTTACTATGAGCTCTTAAGGTAAAACGATGCTGTTGAAAGAGCACGACAGCAATCTACATGGGTATAATGGCGTCTCGCTTTCACAACGGCAAAAGTCTCGTTTCAAAAGCACATAGTACAGACCCTGGCCCTTTTGTCCTTTATTCAAAATAATTTCGTAAGAGTTACTTTTACATTTTAAGTGAACTGTCCATTACTGAGAAATCACCAGATTAATATCTCAAGGATATCTTCGATGTCAGCGGTGACATCGGAGCAATTTAATCATCTTTTAATGGGTTTCCAATCTGGTAGGATCTCTTTAGTTTTGGGCTAAATTATGTACTTATTTTAATGTTATTATGATGCAAATATGGCTCTTTAAAGTATGATGTTTTTAATTATATAATAAGGCTTTCTGTTGTGTTATCACCCTCAACTTTAAAAGGGTCTACATTTTCGGATGTTTCAACATAATGTTTTAAACTGTTTGTGGTGACTTTGTACTTAAGACACGGATAAAAATATACAATAATAAGTTATTTAGGTTTAAAAAAAAATGTAAAATAAATGACAAAATGTTTTAATGCTTCGTGATTTTTTGTCTTCACTTCTGACACAAAATCGAACAATTTTCATGTCATAAAAATTACTGCACAAACCGTAATAGTTCGTTTCCTGCACATAAATTAAACAAGTTCAATTTAATTGGACTGTAATAGTAAAATTTAGTATCTGTGCGAGCCATGCGTGCGCGCATGTGATTTATGCGAGGCAGCATATATTATGCGGTTATCAGGATATGTCGCAGAATGGGAACGAGATCAAACCAGCCTAGATTGTGTATCGATTAGAATTTAATTGAATCGATTTAGGCTGTTATGCAAACGTTGAACTGACGCAGGTACTAGTAGTAGTAGTACAGTAGGGCTTTTAGACATTCACTTTAGTTTTGATATTTATGATAGCTCAAATAATAGTATCTACCAACTTCTGACAATAAATTAAGTAGTCAAATAACAAGATCATTTTGTTACTTTATTGTACTGTAGTTTCCTATTAATTATCTCTTTGCTTGGATGTCATAAACAGGACCATGTGTTTTTATAAGATGTCCTAACCCTAAATGTTCTTTTAGATTAAAAACAACGAACATTTCTTAACATCACATTTCTTTCACAGGACCTCCGCACTCTTCTAAAATCGAAGCATGTCCAAGGTCTGGAGATCAACGATGCTCACAAGTCGCTCAACAAGACCAAAGTCTTGGAAACGGTCGAGGAGGCGCGCACAGCCATCACCTCCTCGGGTGGTGGGCCCCTCTTCCTCGCCTTACCTGCCAACCCTGAACTGCTGGCGAAGTACTACGACCTGCGGACCTTGATGAAGAAGGTCGACCTCCTGATGGTGCAGACACACGCGTTGGGACTGGTGAAGAAGATGACGTACCACCCCAGTCGGCTTAGCGGCATGTGGGATATGATGAATACTGTAAGTGACATTTTGGTTAAATAATGATTTTAAGTTAATGTGTAATGATCTAAAGTTGCTACAACTGTGAAGTTGTAGCTTTGTTTATTTTTATAAACGCTATACTTTTTTAATAATTTCGAAGGCTGTACAATTTTCAGAATTTCATTCACGTTATAATATTATATACCTAGTTTTAGTTATGTCTAAAAATATTTTATACTTTGGGAAATTGAGTTGTTACTAGACAAAAATATTAAATATTGTGCAAAGAATCATTTTAGGCTACAAATTATCTCAACAAGTCAACACAAACGTGACTATCATCTACATAATTTGATTACCGCATTCTAGTTCACAACAAAACAATGTCAAAATAAGGCAGCACTTGTGACAATCAGCACGTAAGTAACAAGGCTAGCGATCATAGGAAAGTAATTTGATACTTGTAATCAGATACAATGGGTTACGTACAGCATTATATAAAAACACCTGATGATCGAGTGTGCAACTCTTGTGCAATGTGCGGTGGACAATTTGGTAAAGTGTATCAGATAATGTGATCTAATTGACGTTCATGATAAATTGTTCACCCAAAATTGTGCAAGCTGTAGGCAATTTTTTTGTATAGAATATTTTTTCTAGAGAAACTTTTAGGTCCACGCGAAGGATTTAATTAATTATAGTTCGCATAGATACCACTTAGTGCTTAGTTTTTAATTAGTGGTCCTACACTTGACATGCAATTACCTCCACAGCCTATAACTAACACACGTGCACACGCACGTTATTTCAATAATTAGGAATCAATCATTCGAATAAAACGTCTATTTATAATCCATCACCGCATTTCGGTCACGTACACCGTACTCAGTTGAAGGCAAACTGCACTGAGAAAAACGTCAAGAACAAACATAACTTTAAACATCTGTGACCTTTAAATTCATTGCACTAAAGTCTTAATTATCTTGAAGCGAGTGTAGTATTAACTTGGTCGTTTTTGTACGGTTTAGGGTATGTAGGCCAGTTATTAGCAGGTGCATCTCTTTTGAGACTCACAAATGGAGCTTTTTAAACATAAGTCGGTGTTGTTTGACTGTTTAAGTGGATTGATGGCACTTAATTGCCGTTTGTGTGCCTTGGGAATGTTTGAATGGACATGGACGCTAAAATATATTAGTCGCTGACTGATATTAATTGCTCAGTGGTACTTGGGAGGTGCAAATTGAGTTTAGGTCGTTAGATCAAGTTACTAGCTTAACCTGTTCATAATTTTATTCAAGCATAATTTAAAGTTATGGCTATGAATCATAGTGCATGAAATAGAATTAAGTCTTTGATTTGCTATTGTTTTTATGTTTAGATATTATCTCTAAATTCATTAACAAAGATAGTCATATAAACAAACTTACTTTGACCCCACAGGACTCCGTAGTCGACCTAGTCATTGGTCTGGGCGTGCCATCATCGAAGGTTGTGATCAGTCTGCCGGCGACAGCTCGCCAGTTCACCCTGGTGAACGAGACCCTTAGTACCCCTGGCAGTCCCACCGCTGATGATGAACCGAAGGAAATCGATCAAGCTGAGCTCTGCAGGCAACTGAGGAGCGGACGCTGGACACTGGAGAGAGATCAAGATCTGTCAGCGCCTTACGCTTTTAAGTGAGCAATGGTTTTATTTATGTTGTGTTGCTAAAATACTTTAGGTAGGCGCTAACATGTTGCCCAGTGTTAAGTTTTTTCATTTACAATGTTAAGTATGTCTTAAAGGAATTTGAATAATGACACTTGTTGTTATGAAACTGCTTAAAAAGTAAAAATTAACTATTTTGCTCTGCATTTGTTAACTCGATGTGGAAACACTATTGTCTGAACTTTAAAAGACGCGATGACCCCTGAGTTGGTTTCGACGTTTCTTCTCAGGGTAGCCAGTTAAGAAATGTCGAATCCAGCGAGCTTATATATTTTTTTAAATAATGACATGTACACATCATTCCCCTGCCCTTATCCCAATTTTTACTTGGGGTCGGCGCAACACGTCTTTTAGACATGTTGCTTAAAGTTTTGGCTATGGTTTTATAGTCGGCCGCCTGCCTGACACTAACCCTCTTTGGGAATGCGATTGTTGGTTGTTTACCCGCCACCATTCGGGTGACCCAAGGTGCTTGTTACAGTGCACTGGGTCTTAAGATCCATTAGTCGTCTTTTACGACACCCAGTGGAGGATATGGGGTGGTGCTATTCTTTATATCCGGACACCACACGGACTAAATAATGACATGTAAAAGTGATAAATTTATCCTATTTGCAGAATAAACGATTTGAATTTATGTTACGTTTTTCAGTTTACTCTCAGTAAAACTTTACCCTTATATCTTTCAGAAACAAAACATGGATATCGTTCGAGGACTCATCTTCTATCGACGTAAAGGGTAAGTACGCCCGTGTGCGCGGGCTCGCCGGTCTGGCTCTCCACCGTGCGGACCGTGATGTGGACACCCCGTGCGGCCCCACACTCCGGGCGTCACTGGCGAAGGTGCTCAACCAGCAGAGTAGAGCGCCTAGAGCTGCTGTGCTTAGGTAAGGCACTTCTAGTGGTAGTTTTCTTATGGTATGAAGTTGATATCTTATACATATATAAAATTCCCGTGTCACAATGTTAGTTACCGTACTCCTCCGAAACGGCTTGACCGATTTTGATGAAATTTTTTGTGCTTATCCGGTATCTATGAGAATCGGCCAGCATGTATTTTTCATTCCATTTTTTTTTGTTTTCGCGAACGAAGTCGCGGGCAACAGCTAGTTACATATAACTCTTTTAGAAATAACTAGTCTAGTATAGAGTATAATAAAAATGAGCCAGTTATAATTGATGTACGTAATTTTGTGACTGCAAAATGAAAAGCGGTTTCAGATTCATATTTCTAGCTTTCTGGACGCGTAAAGTTCTGATTTATATTCAAAATGTATGTGTATATTACGGTGATCTAAAACTAAATTGTTTATTTTGCAGGTCCCTCGAAAATGAGATCCTCTCAGCACCTGGTCACGCGCGCGCCCTCGACGCCTTGCAGGTGTCTCCCTACAGAATCACGCAGGTCGTCGACTCTGACGGTGTTATTCACTCTATTAGAGAGGTAAGATCACCATAACTACAAACAAAAACACCAGAAGCCTTCCACCACTTCTCAAATTAATACTATAGCAGTTGTGGAAAAGAGACGGCGTTTTACGCCATGTAGAGCACTGTCACGCTTTCACACACTTATATCTAGGCCAAATTATTTAAGAGGTATGGAACTAGTGTTATGGATTCTAAAATGGAACATTTGTGTTTGTTTCCAGGACACCCGTACGGAGTTCTCTTGCTCCCGTCAAGGTTACTTCGTGCACCCCCGCTCCTGCGCCCGCTTCTATCGCTGTGTCAAGTTTGATCAGCTTTCTCCTGAATATACGGTAAGTTTTCGACATGTTTGTGAAAATTATACTTTTATTACCAAGTTTGCAATATAAATGTTATCTTTGATCGCTAGGATGTTGACTTTCTAGCAAATTGTTTGTCGTTCTATCCATATGTTATGAACACCTAAGTTTGAGCGTCTCTTACAAGAATAACCAACTCTTTGAAAGCATGAAATTGTTTGTCTCATCATTTTGTATAACTGGTATATTTGTCCAGGTGTTCGAGTTCGACTGCCCAGCGGGTCTGGCGTTCGACTCCCGCTACGAGGTGTGCGTGTGGCCCGGCAGCCTGCCGCAGTCGCAGGCCTGCCCCGGCTCCTCCGAGATCGCGCCCGTGCCTAGGACTAGGTTCATCTGTCCCGAACATGAAGGTAAGGAGATCTAATAAGTTTTGAACTTAACGAATAACAACACCTTTACGAGAAATAAAATTGGTATAGATTTCAGATCTAGCGAACTATTTTTTCAGATATGGTTAAGTACGTAAAACTACTACCGCATGAAAGTACCTATTCAATCCTTGTCAATTCAAGCCACTAGAAATTTTCACTTATGACCAGACTAAGCCGCATCACACTAATCCTATCACTCATTAATTGTAATTTGTTTGCAAGCTTGTTTATAAAATTTATGTCATTTGATTTGTTACTTTTTCAGGTTACTACGCGGACCCCGAAAACTGTCGTTGGTTCTTTGCTTGTCTCGACCACGGCAAGTCCCCGCTGACCGCGTACGAGTTCCGTTGTCCCTTCGGTCTCGGGTTCGATGCAGAGCGCCTGAAGTGCGACTGGCCGTGGTTAGTGCCTGCCTGTGGAAACATCGCCCGATATGAGGCTGAGGCCTACGGCTTCTCTGCTGCTACACTCACTGGTAAGCATAGAAGCACATTCATAAAATAGGAAAGAAATAATAATTTACGCCTTGTAAATGAAATAGAGCAATTGCCTACTTTGCGGAATCATTATCACTACCTTGCGGAATCAGTCAGGGAACGTCTATAACTAATGCGATAATATTATTATGTCATTTAATTTTAGGTGCAGCAGGCTACCAAGGTCAAACAGCTGACGCGATCAACGTTGCCGCTCACCAGAGCCTGGTCTCCGGAGCTGCCCTCAACAACTTGGTCGGAATCCAAGGAGGCTTCCTCACGAAAGACGACGCCTTAGACTCCAACTTCATTGCTTCGCAGGAACTGGCTAATGCTGGTCACTCTTACGAAATCGGACATGGATCTGCCCAATTAGGCGGTGGCCTAGTCGGTCATGGTTCAGGATCAATCGACAACAGCCTGGTTTACAACGCTGGTGACGCAGGCTCCCTTCACGGCAACATTGGCTTAGTCCAACCGACCCAATATAATGGACAGAAGAAATACAGCAGCGGCTCCATTATTTTGGATGACTACAGACTTCCTACCCAAGAGGAGTCGCTCCGTCATGGTGCTCATCAAGCGAGTTCTGGATACGCTGGTCAAGGTGCGGGATATACTGCACAGGCTGGAGGATACACTGCCCAGAATGGGGGCTACACTGCCCAAATTAACGCACAATCTACAGCATACACTGCCCAAAATGGAGGACATTCCACTGGATACACGGCCCAAGCTGGAAGCCATGTTACTGGTCATAACGATTACTCTGGTGCATACACAGCTGGACAAGGTGTAAAGACAGTGCACTACCAAAGCACGAACTATGACGACGATAACTCTGGAGCATACGTTCATGATCCTACCGGAGACTACGCGGAACCCTACAAACATGTCGGATCTCCAGTCGTACCATACGTACACGATGGCTCCTATAAACATACCCCCGATTATTATGATGTTGGCAGATACTCTGGAGCATCACAAACTAGCCACGACGGTAAATACTCGCAGGAACAAAGCGGACAGTACGTCCATGACAACTCCGGTTCATATGTCGACTCAGGCGCTGGAAGCACAGGCTACAGCGGAGACTACTCTTCCAGCTACTCAACCGGTTACGCTGACAATTCTGGTGCTTACAAACACGACGACTCAGGGAAATATCAAGCTGGTGTCTACAGGGCTGATGGCCACATTGGAGACGGTAAAACTACCTACTCTGACTCCCAACAATATCACGGTTATAGTGAAGCTAATGCGGGCAACTACATCAGTGACTCCAAAGCTTATACTGGTTCGTCTCACACGCTGACAGCTGGGGCTATTAACGTTGGTCTGGTAGGAAAAACTACTCTTATTGATGCTGACTACAATGACCAAGGACACTATCAATCACAATCTGGTGCTTACAATCACAACCAGGGTAACTATCAAGGTTCCAAGTCCTACAGCCACTCCACACAGACGTTGCACCCAGCTCATGTATCAATCGTTTCCCAACCAGCTGTCTCCATCAATCACATTGGTACCGATGGCAACAACCTCGACGGCTACAGCTTTGTAACGACACCTACTTCTTCTGGAATACCAACTACCGCTACTCCATTTGCTGCCACTACCTCTCTGCCAACAATAACCTATAAGACTACGTTCGTTCCTGAATTACCTAAAACAAGTGTGAAGCAAATATTTGGCGTGTCTCAGCCTGCTGTTACATATGTACAGCCAACGGCCATTGCCGTACAACACGTGACTCCTCAGGTACAAATAACTGACCATAGCCAAGGTGTTAACTACCAATACGAAAGCAGAGACTACTCCAGTCAAAACGGTCAAGCTAAGTCTGAATCTGGATACCAATATTCGAAGCCTTCGATTAAATTTGAAGATGGTATTTCTTACACTACTGCAGCTCCGGCCGTTTCTGTGTCTACATACCAAAATCAAGGCTCGAGCCACAACCAGGAAACTCTGCATCAAGATGGCTTTGTCGGTTACGATTACTCGACACGTACGCCTGTCCATGAAGAACCTTTCAAGAAGGTTGTAGCGTACACTACCGGACCATCAATATCTACATACGCCCCTCCTACTGTTTCTACATACAGTCCGCACTCATTCAGCCAGCAGACCATACATAACGTAGAGTCCAGCCAAAGCTACACACCATCAGTAGCAACTGCCTCTGTTGCCACTGGTTACGATTATTCGAAATCGACGGTAGCGTTTGAGGAGCCTAAGATTGTTCAGTACACAACACCACAGCCGGCCCTCGCTGTCCAGCCAGTCGTGTCTACTTACCAACCGCAGGTGGTCAGCCACCAAACATTACATAAGGTCGACGCTAACCGAGTGAACACTTACTCTGGTGATGCATCATTGGGCTACAACTACGAGAAACCCGCCGTCGAATTCCAAGAAGTAAAGACAGTATACTCGACCCCCGCACCAATCGTAACATCTACTTACAGACCTCAGTCTTACAGTCATCAGACTATCCACAAAGAGACACAGAACTATGTGCCTGTGTCCTCTACTCCCAAATATGAGGTGAGCTACCAGTCGACTCCAGTTACGGTTTACCAAAACCCGATCCTTCAGTATACCCAGAAGGCTACACCAGTCACATACGTGCAACCTACGTATTCATCGCAGGCGATTAGCCATCAGACGATCCACAAGACTGAAGGCAGGAAGAATTATAATCAAGTCAATGTTGAGTCTGGCTACGAATACTCTAAACCTGCTGTTGCTGTGACTCAGGAAGTTCATTATTCGACCGCCAAGCCAGCCGTCGTTTCCACTTATCAGCCGCAAGTATACAGCCAGCAGAAACTTCACAACGTTGATGCTAGTCAAGTGAACACATACACTCAAGAAAGTGGTTATGAATACAACAAGCCTGCTGTTAAGTTTGAAGAAGCTCCCAAGACGGTGTTCCAATACTCTACCCCATCTCCAATAGTTTCTTCAACTTACGCACCACAGACATACAGCCAACAAACCATCCATAAGGTGGAATCCCAGAACTACGTGCCCGTGTCTTCCACCCCCGCCCCTAGAGTAGAGTTGGCTTATCAACCAGTATCGACTTACGAAAATCCTATTCTGAAATACACACAGAAAGCCACACCAGTGACCTACGTTCAGCCCACAGCAACTGTGTTCACACAAACTTACAAGCCAGTTGTACAGCAGCACGAAGTTAAACACATTGTAAGCCAACCCGCGCAATATGAACAGCATGTGCAGTTTAACCAAGAAGGTTACTCTTACAGCCAGCCCGAAATCCAGAGGAACCATGAATCTAAGGCCTATTCCGACGCTACTTTGGTGTCTCACCAGGTCTACCACCAGTCGCATGGCGCCGTCAAGAGTGATTACAACGCCGGCAAAGATATAGTTTTTGTGTCAACCTCGCCTTCTACCCTTATTTACGAAGACCATTACACAGATTATGAATCTCCTAAAGTAGAGACATACAAAGCTCCCGAGTACGTGCCACCGAAGAATAATTACAAATCGTACTCTGTCGCTTCGACTGCCTCAGCGCCTGTTGTTCATCAAAGCTCGGTTGTTCACCAAGCCCAAGATTACGTTGCCCCTAAAACAGAATACAAATCCTATTCCGTTAGTTCGACTGCGGCGCCCATAGTACATGAGAGCTCAGTTTTCCACCAAACTCAAGATTATATTGCTCCTCAGGCCGAGTACCAGACATACTCTGTGTCTACTGGTTCCCCGATCGCTCATCAAAGTACTGTGCTTCACCAGACCCAAGACAATTACGATTACTCGCAACAATACGAAACTGTACAAAAATCCGTGCCAACAATTCAACAACATTCCTTCAGCACGACTCACATCGAACAACCACAGAAGGTGGAGTCTATTCACTTCTCATTCCCCAGCAGCACAGCATCACCCACATACCAGCAGGTAGAGTACCAAGCTCCTGAGATTCAAGTAGCCTACAAAGGTGAAGAATACATTCCCCCAGTTTCGTCTACAGCGGCACCCATTGTAACATCAACGTACAGTCCAAGAACTTATTCTACTGTGTCGACTACTCGGGACTACTTGCCACCAGCGGAGCCTAAGTTTGAATACCTGCCGCCGTCGACCACAGCACGACCCTATGTCAAGTCGACCACGCCTGCTTACCGAACAGAATCGACGACTGCCTACCAAGCAAATGAGTACTTGCCTCCGGACAGTGAAAGCAAGTTAGTTAACTTCGAAAGCTTTGGCTTCCACGATGCAAGCGCCGCTTCAAAAATTAAGTACAACCCTTACCAAGAACATCGTAAACAGAATATAGTAGTTGAAACTGCCAAATCACATTTACTTGGATTTGGTACTGTTGGTCCTGACGCTGGTTTAGTGTCACCTGTTACTTATACCACTGCTGCTCCTGTTGTTTCGTCTACCTATAGGCAAAGAGTCAAATCTACAGCTCGTCCCGCCTACAGATATAGTACAACAACTGAGTATCAAGCTCCTGAATATTTACCACCCTCGGATGACTTACAATCTGAAGTAAACGTTGAAGGATTTGAATACAACAGGCAATCGTCAGGTGCTGCGGTTACATACACTCCTCACCAAGAGGTATCTGTGTCTACTTCGGCTCCGATCCAAAGAAAGCAAAACATTGTCGTTCAAACGGCTAAGTCCCAGAACTCTCGCCTTAATTATGGTACAGTTGGACAGGATGCTGGACTTGTGTCCTACTCGACGGCTGCACCTGTAGCTGTATCCAGCTCTGAATCGTACTCCTACTCACCACAGAGGGTGACATCCACGTACGCTCCTGTTGAACAAGGCTTATTTGAAGTCACCCCGTCTTCGGTTCCGTTGCGAAGAACTAAACCTAAAGTGGCCGTTGTTACTAAGATCAATGACTTCAATCCGTTCCTCGTTCGCAAACTAGGAGCTGTCTGCAGCTGTCAGTCACCAGTCCTGGTTCTAAAAGGAAGGAGACCAACTCAAGCGCCACAAGATCTCGGCGACTACAACGACAACGAATACAACCGCGGAGACATTAATGAGGGTGAGTATGGTCACAGGACATATGAGTCGTCTGATGTAAAGACCGTCGCTACTGCTGCGCCAATTGTTACATCTACATTCAACCCTATCATCGTCCCAGAGGACTCTTATTATCAAGACTACCAAGAGCAGAGCGGTGGTTACGATGTCGCTGTTACTCCTAAACATAAAGAAGTATATTCCGAGAGTTATGTCTCAAGCACGCCTATTATCACCTCTACAACAGAGAGGATTGTCAGAGTACGACCACGCGTGAAGACCGTTACCGTAGCCCCTACATACAAAACTGTATTATTAAACCAAGAAGTGACGCCAACTGTGACTATAAATGATGAATCTGGATCGTCTATTGATTCACAAGCCTTTGACCGTTACGGTCCTGGTGGATGGAGAAGCAGAGACGAGACGTTACAGGGATCGGTCGACTGCCAGCGAGCTGGTCTGTTCCGTCACCCGAAACAATGTAACAAGTTCTACGCGTGCAGATGGGACTGTACTAAGCAGAGGTTTACGCTCCACGTGTTCAACTGCCCGGTGCAGCTGAGCTTCGACCCCAGCATAGGCGCGTGTAACTGGCCCAGCCAGGGCCCCGCCTGCCAGGGCGACACTCTCCTCACCAACGTTCTTTAAGTACCTTTAACATAGTTGCCAATCTCGTCGTGCCATCGAAATTGTGATAAAATTGTGATCACGAATTTTCTCTAACTCTCTGTCTTCGATACAGTTGGACGATTTGTCTCTCTCTTGTTTAAGTTGCTTATTTATTTGTTCGGTTTGTTAATGTTATTTCATAGTTATTTATTGCATTATTTCTTTTTTGCTTGAAACTTGCTAATGCTAAGCCTTGTGGATTTTCATTATTGGAATTAGAGTTACCATTTTCTAGTTCATGTTATTGTAAAATAGTGAAGTCATATTTTTGTATTTTTATAAATTAATATAGAAACAATACGCTGTAATTTGTAAATATACGATTTTATTCAATGAACATTTGTTATTATTTCAAGATATTTTAATACATGTCAAAGCTAAAAAAAAAATACAATATAAATGCGTCATTTTAAATACTCAAAGCAACAGGCTTTTCGACTTCAGCCAAAGCCTGCTTATATTTAGCGAGTACAGGAGTAACCTCCTCGTCAATAAATTCAGTGACTTGTTCCGGAGCTCTGCCGATGAAAGTGGATGCATCCAGAATTTTATCCAGCTGAGAGATGATAGGAGCAAAGTAGCTATCCTTCTTAACACGGTCGATCAGGTCGTTATCTTTTCCGTGCTGCTTCACTTGAGCGCCCGCCTCATGAGACAGTACTCTAATTTTCTCGTGGCAGATCTGGCGATCACCGCCAGCCTGGACCATGGCCATGATGATATTTTCTGTTGCCATAAATGGCAGCTCCTGAGCGATGTGACGCTCAATAACTTTTGGGTACACAACCAAACCTTGGCAGACGTTCAGTAGAGTCAGAAGAGTAGCATCAGCGGTGAGGAAGCCCTCGGCGAGGGTGAGACGGCGGTTAGCGGAGTCATCTAGAGTGCGCTCCAGCCACTGCACGGCGTGGGTATTAGCAGCATTAGCATGTAGAGTGATGAGGTGACGAGCCAGCGCGCAGCAGCGTTCGGAACGCATCGGGTTCCTCTTGTACGGCATAGCGCTTGAGCCAATCTGGGAGGCTTCAAAAGGCTCCTCCATTTCCTTGCGAGAGGCTAACAGACGAATGTCTGAGCACATCTTGTGTACGGTGGCCCCCAGCCCTGATAAGGCAGAAATTACTTCCAAGTCGACTTTCCTGGAGTATGTTTGTCCGGTGACGAGGTAGCGTTTGTCGAAGCCGGCAAGTTCGGCCACCCTGCGGTCTAGAGCTCGCACTTTCTCACCGTCTCCTTTGAAGAGTTGTAGGAAGGAGGCCTGCGTGCCTGTGGTTCCCTTGACTCCTCGGAAGCGCAGGTCGTCCCTCGCCCGGGAGAGAGCGCGCTCATCCATCAACAAGTCGCTAAGCCACAGAGAGGCGCGCTTGCCGACAGTCGTCAGCTGAGCCGGCTGGAGATGGGTGAATCCAAGCATGGGGAGTGATCTGGAATGTATAATTATTTTCTTAACACATACTCTTTAAATCAGTACACTAAACTATGTAGTTTTTACGGTATTTTGAAGACCTTCAAAGTACCTTTTGTGTAAAATTAGTTTCGCTTCCGCAGTTCACTGTCAAGTGCACAGCTTAATTGCGATGCGTAACTTTAATTTATTAACGTATCAATAGTCAATACGATATAGTACAATCGCTACGTCGATTATAGTTATTGCTCATTGTTCTAACTTATTATTACTGCATACTAAGTGAGTAGGTATACTCGTCATTACGGCAGATAAACATTCGATCGAAGTCATCAGAGTTATTTATTTTTATCACAATAACTAGTATTTTCTCTCTATAGATTCCTAATTTAGAATGAGGTTGATAGGAATTGCTTTTCAGTCACCCTAAATTTAACATATAGGGACCTAAACTTACAAGCAAACACTTCAATTTTTTTATGCTACAACCTATAGCTACAACTACTACTTACTTTAACCTACAAAACAAAGTCCAACTCACTTGTACTGATCGGCGAACTTCGCCAACTGGCTGATGATGCCAGCCAGCCTCGGCAGCAGCAAATCAAGCCCATGCTTCAGCACGATCAGATCCGTATTGTCCCCGACGTAGCAGGAGGTGGCTCCCAGGTGTATGATGGGCGCGGCCCTCGGGCACCTCTCCGCCAGGGTGTGGACATGCGCCATGACGTCATGACGGACTTTCTTCTCGTGGGCTGCCGCTGATTCGAAGTCTATGTCGTGGATGGCGGCTTCTAGTTCCGCGATCTGAGAGTCGCTGATGTCGAGTCCTAGTTCCTGAAAAGATTTGATGGGGTATTTGAGACATCGTAATTAAGGACTACTAATGTAAATGTATTATTTATTATGGAGGGGCAAAAAGTGGCATCAAATGGTTCGTGTAATATTACACTAGGCGCTGGCCAGCCAGTTCCTTTGTTTGAACTTGGCTTGACACGCTGCCGCATGTCTAGATAAATGTATGATCATCTTGTTTACTTTTTAGTTACGAGTAGTTAAAATTCTATTTATCTGAATACATGTTTATGAGCACACTTTAATTTACGATTCCTTAAAATATCAATAGGTTCATACAGAAGTTAATTAATCCAAATAAATACTCTTTTAAGAAAGTTGCATTGACAATATAATTTCCATTATTTTCCTGTTATAATATCAGTGTTGTTGTTCTTAATTACAAACTTTTCTGGAAACAGTACCAAAGAAGCAGAAATACTAAGAATTTCAATGAAGAGGCGCCTAGTTACATGACCTCATATTCACGTGGGCTACAAAATGACCCAATGTGGTCAATCTTACTCATTGATTGGAACGCCTTCGTTACAGAATATTTAAAAATAATGTTTATTGTAAGAACATATTAATGAAACTGTGGCTTTGTGGTTTTGTTAGATCATCGTCTTTGTTTTTGTGAAAAATATTTTTGAAATAGGGTAATTCAATGCCTATTTTAAGGGTCTTTGTAAACATTTTGCATACAAGCTAAGTGCTCTATTCTTTTATGTCTTACTCAATAAATACCTTCCCAATACCTCATGTGCATATTGCACAATATTTCAGATGACCACAAGACTTGTATGAGAAATAGAGTAAAGACCACATATTAAAACTTCTACTAGTATTAAATTACTCTTCTATCACATATTACATAGATATCTAGAAGGGAAATATAGAATGCTGCGTTTCAGTAAATAGTATGGTGTGTAATAGAAAGAAATTGCTATTAGAACATGTTTAGGAATAATTGCTTCAATTGCAGGTGTTATTCAGACCTCTCCATAGAATTTCACCGTTCATATAAGGGCTTACGGATATTACGCAAATTATTGTAACTGTTGACGCAACAATCCTCTTTGTCTCCGAATCGGTTAAGTTTTTGTTAGAAAACGAGAGTCCGTTATCTAGGACAATGGGGTTAATAGATTTACAACCTTCAATATAACACGCTTGAAATTAATTACTTAAGCAATTCGTTAATTAACTTCACAATCTCGCAAGACCAGATAAAACTTAGAAAGAAGTTTTTCTATCAAAAAAGGATACATATTTCTACAGTTAGTTAGTATGTTATAGTACAGTGAACGTTTAATTGTTACAGTAATTTCTTTTTAATAATATAGCGACATGGCGACTATCTGTTGCTAGTTTTCCCGCGCAAATTATAAAATCGATGACAAGACGTGAACTATGAACCACTTTCATTATATTATTACCACGCAGTAGTAATCCTAGTAACTACAGGGTTAAAAGAAAGAAGTTAGTCCGTAATCAATATCCTATTCAAGACAAAAATATCAATTCAAGTTAAAATTACTCATTTATAGATCTAAAAAAAATAGGATAGCAGCCTAAATTTTGATAAGAACTTGGATCAACAACTGAAACAATAGCCGAAACTGATAATCGTCTTTAAATCAGTACACACAAGATTGAATATCGAAAGTCAGGTGACATAAAGGTACAATGAAACCTGCCCTACTAATTCGTTGGAAGTGATAAGATTAGAGCTCGAATGCTGATAAGGTTACATACAGATAGCTGGGAACAGTGACGGGCTGCGTTTTGGCGAAACCGGGCAGGAACAAAAGACTGTCGTTCTCAACAAGTGTTACTGTGTTGTGAAAATGGTGTCTGTGCAAACGATCGCGACTATTGTCGTGAAGACATTCAAAATTGTAAGTAACTGTTGAACTACCCTTACAATACTAGGTTTTTAAGATATAAGTATCCTTGGGCGCGGCTTACCGGAGATCTATTTAGAATCAAACGCGTCACTTCATTTTAAAAGTTGGTCAAGGACTTGTTAGTGTTGACCCACTTCCCGTATGTTACCCGACTACAAAAAAGAGGTTGTATATCGTTAATATTGAAAAAGAAGTTTCAATTCATAAATGGCGGTTTCAGTTATGTGATAATATGTTGTAAAAGATAAGCCGTTTTAATATAATCTAGACAAATGAGATGGTTTTCAATCTTTACAATTAGCGGCATGAGAAACGGTGTCAAGAAACCGTGATATAATTAAGCAATTAATTGAAAACTAGTCAACAATATAGTGTCAACTACCTATGAGTCATTGTCAATTAAATAATCAAGTAAATGATTCATAGTTTCTAACCAATATTTGATCCTGTTAAATCTTGTTTTATGTTATTTGTGACACATTGTAGGATAACCCGGATGATGATCCCGAATATTCATCCAATCAGAAAGTAAGCAAACGTGCCTGAATTTCTGACATGAGATAAGGCCTTTGCCTACCAATCTTAAGACCATAAGGCAAAAGAACTATTTAAGTCATAGGTTGAAAATAGGATGCTTATTATCTGTGTAAAGAGATCAATCATTTAATCTCTACTTATCATCAACGTTTAGACTACTGTTAATGCTACACAACGAGTAGTATTTAGTTAATATACTTCTATCTTTGTGCCTACATTTGAGCCTATTAACTATTCACTACTCGTAAATGCATATGAACTTCAGTACATATGGAATGACAGTGGTAATGTCTAAAGTTTAGATTCCAAGTCCAACATTCTAATCTTCTTAAGAGTAGAGTTCAACTATTTGTGCCACATCTATACTATAATAAAAATGGTCGGGGTCAAATTCTGTACATTGAAGATATTTAAAAAAAAATGAGTGGGGGGTGTTTTATTATCGATACTGAAGTATAAAATGCAATTAAAAAAAATTTTGTCTGTCTGTCTGTCTGTCTGTCTGTATCTTGAACGCGAATCACGCAAAAACTACTGAACGGATTTTGATGAAACTTGGTATGGTTATAGTACCTACTCCGAGGAAGGATCATATCTACTTTTCATCCCGGAAACCGATACAGGGGGGGAGGGAGGAGAGGTGAAAGTCCCTCCCGCAACACGTAAAATCTACGAACTCAATGCAGACAATGTTTATACACAAAAATTATACGCAACTTGAGGTATAACTTAGTCTTTGTTTGATCGAAATCGGTTCACTCTACCAAAAGATATGATTAATTAAGTGAATTCAAGAAGTAAAATAATTACGTTACGCAATTCAGTGTAGTACTTGCAACGACATCTTATGACAAAAAATAGAACTAATGTTGATAGATAAATTCTATATCCGATAGATGGCGCTGCATGTGCAAATTTCGTCGTTTTCTGAATCGCGGTGTTAAGATTTAACACCATTATATTTTTGCCGAAGGTCGGGCTAACATAAATACTATAATAGTTACCACTAACATAAATACTATAATAGTCAATAATAACTGGGGCTAACATAAATACTACAATAGTCAATAATAGTTACCACCGCCATCTATTATCTACGCCCAAAGTAACACCACAAACTGCCGTTTTGACATACTAGATGGCGCACTCACGATGACGTCATATTTCTGAATCGCGGTGTTAAGATTTTCCTGCATTTAATGACCTCTGTCAAAATATTTCTTCGTATCGTGCATCTCCTGAATCTAACAAATTGGGTTGCATCATTATTATACTTTAAAGTGAGACTCAATTAGTAAGTATTTCACTGCATGCCCAGTATTGCCCAGTGACACATTCCTGTGCACGCCCCTGGCTACGTATTTTTAGGGTTTAGT
Organism: Chrysodeixis includens; assembly: GCA_941860345.1. Taxonomy (NCBI): domain Eukaryota; kingdom Metazoa; phylum Arthropoda; class Insecta; order Lepidoptera; family Noctuidae; genus Chrysodeixis; species Chrysodeixis includens. The sequence goes on from OW796097.1 coordinate 2,937,508, forward strand.
TTCACTTCTTATTATTAAATATAATAATCTATACTAATATTATAAAGCTGAAAAGTTTGTTTGTAACTTTGTTTGAACGCGCTAATCTCAGGAACTACTGGGTCGAATCGAAAAATTCTTTTTGTGTTGAATAGACCACTTATCGAGGAAGGCTTTAGGCTATATAACATCACGTTGCAACTCTTAGGAGCGAAGAAATAATGGAAAATGTGAAATAAACGGGGAAAATTATTCATCCTTGAGGGCTTCCGTTGCGTGCGCTGCGAAAACGGTTCAAGATACCAAAAATATATGTATCAAAGAATTATTCCTATTTAAATGATCTAAAAAAATGTCCAGAACAGTATATGTCTATCTTTTAAGATTAACTCACTAGAACCGTTTTTATGGTAATCAAATTCGGTCGAAATTAATGCATTTGTTAAGAGTTGTATCAACGTATCAGGTTGTGAAGTCAAAATAATTATGTTCTTTTAAAAATTTTAAAACTAAATTGTCTAAAATAATAACAGAAAATGACGAGGACAAAGTCGTGGGTAACAGCTATAATTTATAAAGCTAAGAAGGTTGTCCGCAAAAATAAATGATGCCCAAAATAATTATTCCACGCGGACGAAGTCGCGGGCACAGCTAGTTTGTACATAAAATAAACTTTATTAAATGATTGTTTTATGAAACAGCAACTAGCGTGACAAACAATTTATAATTATTAATAATCGCTATTAATATTCAAAGAACAATTGATTGCTACAATGGTTATGATTCATATACAACAAGACCTCTTGAAAAAACAATGCAATGGATTTTTAACCGACTTCAAAAAAAAGGAGGAGGTTCTCAATTCGTCGGGATCTTTTTTTTTTTTTTTTATTTTTTATGTATGTTCACCGATTACTCGAAGACGCCTGGACCGATTTGCAAAATTGTTTTTTTATTTGGTAGGGTATACTTTCCAAGTGGTCCCATTGTCATCAGGTCAGGATCTGATGATGGGAACCCTGAGAAATCGAGGGCAACTTTGGAAAGTTGTAGGCATGCATAGAGTAAAAACTTAATACTCAGGTGTATGTTTAATAACACTATTTACTAGTGTAGGTTTGGATCTAACCTGATGATGGAGACGAGAGAAGGTCGAGGGAACTCAGCAACGGTACATTTTAACTACCTCGTGTTTGGGCTTAATATGTTCGTATTGACGAGACCTTTGCAACAGTGAAGGTTTGGAGCTGATCTGATGATGGAGACCAGAGAAGGTCGAAGGAACTCGACAGCTGAATATGTAAACTACTTCGTGTTTGGGCTTATATTATTCGTATTGATGAGAACTTCTGCTGTCTCGTTAGTCAACCGCTCGCGAATAAGCGACAACCGATGTTCGCGTTGTTCTGTAGTCTCTTTAGACAGTTTCCTTTGTGCATAGTTGCGCATTTGAGAAAGTCTGTCCTCACGGTCGGCAGAAGATTCTCTAAGACGCTGTGCTCTATTCCTTTCTCTGTTGCGCTTTAGGCGTTCATCTATGTCATTTTCAGACTCCTCTGCCCGACGCTTTCTCATACGAGATGCATGCAAGGAAGGCCTCCCCATCTTGTACCTACCAGCTGCTATATCCTATTTTATATATTTACACCACTAAAAATAAAAAAATAAATATTTTTTAATTAAAAAAAAACCGCCTTCAAAAAAAACAACAATAAAAAACGGGAACTAAAAAGCAAAAAATAATAAACAATTACTTTCATACATAACACGCTAACCTACCTATATTTATAATCTATTCTAACCTACGATTAACCAATAATAAAATTTACAACTTTTTTGCAGTCGGTGCCAAGCAATGGCCAAAAAATTACTAAACACTTACAGACTAGGACTAAAAGAAGAAAAAAACTAATTCCACAGCTTCTAGATTTTATTAATAAATCAAATGAGAAAACAACTAAAATATTTAAATTACTATTTATTTACTTTATAATTAGACACAAACACAAAGTAAGTGTAGCACTAATGATAACAGTGTAATACACCTCTACTTTACAAATCAATTACTCAACGACTTAACGAAAGAAAGCATAAATCACACAACGCATCAATACAACGAGTTCGACGAATAACCAAGAGATTCCGAGTCACGTGAACGTAATGCATAGTTGTGTAGCCACCTTACTTGTAGAAATGTTGGTAACGAAACCATAGCGCGATTCAGGAATAGTGTCTAAATGAACAACGCCATCTATCGAAACAAAACTAAAACTCTGTAGAATTCCGGCATATGATAAGGAATCATGTTCTGATTGGAAATTAATTATGTTGGCGCTTGGCACCGACTGCAAAAAAGTTGTAAATTTTATTATTGGTTAATCGTAGGTTAGAATAGATTATAAATATAGGTAGGTTAGCGTGTTATGTATGAAAGTAATTGTTTATTATTTTTTGCTTTTTAGTTCCCGTTTTTTATTGTTGTTTTTTTTGAAGGCGGTTTTTTTTTAATTAAAAAATATTTATAAAACGATATTTTTTCTTGTTTCATTTGATTTAAAAATGATGTCATTTTGATAGCTCTCATTTTTTTAAAGATAGCATTTATTGAAATAACTTGTACCTTGTTAAATGCTATGTTAGAGATTATAGAAGATATCGGCAACGCGAGAGTCTCTTTTAATAAAATGTAACGATATCGTTACAAGCATACAAACACCATAATTGGACATAAAAACGCCTCTCCTTAGTTTTTTTAACAATTACGAACTACTATATTAATATGTAATAGATTATTTCTTAGTATATTAGAGGCCTGCGAGTACTTTTTAAAGTAAAACTGTTGCGGTAATGAAAAAGAGACGGCACTCTACGCCGCGCCGTGTAGCACGCCATCTCTCTTGCACAAGTCTTACTTAAAGAGGCGATGGTAGGGCCCTAAGGTTTTCTTAATATTTGAATGACGTCACAATTTGCACCATAGCACAGGACAGTTTAATTTACGAGGTGTAACTTATTACAGTAAGGTTAATCGGCCCTTGCGGCCTCATTCCCTATCTCAGATAACGCCACACCTAAATGATACAACGTGCTAACATTACATACCGCTGCGATTAGTTTTCTTTTTTAATTGTTTAATTTGAGTGCACGTTTTGATGATTTTGTGTCAAATTACACCATTTTGCATCTTTACTCGTGCAAAGGTTTCAAATAGCCTGTTGAAAATAAAACTTTGAATAAAGAGCTAGTAAATTTATTCAAGGATATTGAAACTCTATAATTATGATTTCAGTATGTAACATAAATTCCCGAAAGTTAACCAAGATTTACCACATTTTATCCTTAGCTTTCCACTACGTTCCAAAAGAAATACGGGATTTTTAAGAGAGGCATACGTAAGCAAAAACATGTCAAATTAGGAACGATAAATACCCATTCATAATTGCCCGTAAACATTTTTCTTTAATAACGTATATGGAATAATGCATTGATAATTTAATTTAAGGAGGTGCAATCATGTTTTTACCTAACAAGACCATCGCAAACAAACAACAAACAACTGCAATCCCCACAAAGTCATCATTCAAGCTCGATAGTCATTTGTTTCTCGTATTGTGGTTTAATATTATAAAAGCAAGTACTGCTCCGACCGCAGGCGCTTTGCGAAACAATACAAACAAACTTATCTGATAGCACGTTACTCATGTAGCTACAGTAGTAAGTACCTACTGAGTAATGCCGTGAGTAATGTAGGGTATTGTAATACTCATCGAGAATGTTGAATGGTTCTAAGGGCCTAGCATCACCTCTTGTATATTATATTGCAGTTTCAGAAGCGTACCAGCGCATTGCAAGTTACAGGCGTCACTTTTCCATGTCTACGTCTGCGATATTTCTTTAAGCGGCGGTGGTAGGGCCTCTGGTGAACTATTAACAAATATACGAGGCGTAAAAGTTTTGATGAATGCCCAAGAGCTTTAAAAGGGATTATTAAGTGGCTTTTAAGGGACTGAAAAAGGACTAATTACAATTTGAGACAAAAGTATTTCGTCTCCTGAATTTCAAAATAGACCAAATTATAGATGCATGACATCTCAATCAATTGCGCACTGCGCATGCGCGAACAATGGCCACCATGTTGTCCCGAGCGGCGCGGCGCGAGACAATCGCATCGTACGCTATTTACCTTGAGCGAGCCTGCTACGTGCCGGCTCTGTACGTGATCGATCTCTGTGGCTTCCGAACGTAATTGAGGTACTAGGTATAGAAGAGATATCACGGATGATAGGTTTGACACTAGGGAAGCGATTTAATTGATTTTAATAGTTATATTCTCGTAGTTAGGGACTGTAGAGTATGAAGTTGTAGTCACCACCTAGGAGGCTGTTAATTTAGAAAATCTGTTTCTTTCCAAATTATTAATCTGAAGAACCGTTCTACAACAAACAACTGTGCTATTAAAGATTTTAATTAGTTGTTCAACTCTCAGTGAATAAATGAAAGCATATAATGAATCATATAATGAAATGAAGAATGAAAGCTAGCGTTTATTAAGTTGAATTACAAGGTACAAATAAAGTTCAATTAAAGCTTGAATAAATCAGCATCCCCGTGAGATTTAGCAGGAAGCTGACGCTTCCCGTCGTTGCAATTAAAACTGTTATTGAGCCGGTAATTGTCAGCTGCGCGCGCGCCGGCCGTCGATCCACAGACTAGAGAACGTATAGATAAACACATGGAGGATGTTGACAAGTTAGTCTGTTTGCTAGTGCGAAGGAAGTCCGTTTGTATGTTTGTGTAGATTCCTCGGAGACCTTTGAGTAGATAGACTTCACACGACTTGTAGTATTTGTAATTGAATTCTGTTTTAGAGCAACAAAATTAGTTCTTCTGGAAAATTTTGTAGCTTTCATTTGTTATTATGAACATATTTCATGTGATTTGAGGGATAATTTATGTATTGCTTTTATTATGTGAATTTACAACTCTCACACAACTCGTTACTCGAAACAAAATAAAATTTAAATAGATAATGAAAAGACATTGTTCCCTATCTTGCAAGAATTTGATAAAGGTTTTTTTAATTGCTGGAATATAATTAATGTCTTTTTTATGACAATAACAAAACGTAAATAAAGCTCTAGCTTAAGTAACACGATATTCTAAAACTCTGTACTCTACATAACAACGAGACAGTCAGTGCTCTTCCCTGTTGACCCTTACTCCTTAGCCCGATGAGTAACGATTACATCAAGTAATTGTCGTTATCCTGCGCGCACGCATAGCAAATGAGACAGGCAGATGCAGGCTCGCAAACATGTTTGTCCGCGAGTCATGACTAATTGTAGGGGAATATTTAATTGTTAAATAGCCTTTTTAATCTTGATTCATATTTTGAAAGCGTGAATGTCATTTAAATGACAATTTGAGATTTATAATTATAATTTACGCTTAATAATTAAATTAAATATTAACAATTTATAATTTACACATCCGCGCGAGCGAATCCGGTGGTAAAAGCTAGCTATTTATTAATATAAGTACTTGAAAAATAAGAATCAGGCATTCATATTATCTACGCAATAACAACTAAGTTCTTGTATAATTGTATGAAAATACGTCTATTATAACTTATTTGTTGTTGTTTGGAGCCATAACGAACGATGGAGATTATAAGACAATCATAACAACGAATGTCGTCATAAAAATATTATTTACTTTCCTTACAAACAAGTAAGAATAAATAAAAAAAAAAAAAAGTTGACGGAATTATTGTAGGTATACCTAAGTCCTCCAGTTTTCCTCTGCCTTTATAATACAATTTCCTTTCTGGCTAAGGCGGGTAAAATCAATACTACCAATATAAATTAACATTAAAATTTATACTATTTAACAATCAGGTTATTATCTACATGTTTGTGTAATACATAATAGACTATTATCAATATTACATTATTTTACGCAAATAAATAAGGCGTACAAAATAAGGCGATTCTGATCTGGCATCGCAGGTCAGTTACGAGTATCTTGCGATGATAAATATTCAGACGCAATCCATTGACGATTGATAGGAGGTCGGGTAGGTCACATACTACTACTGGAACTCGGTACTAGCACTACATTTTTATTATTAGCCGTTAGTGTGCAGTTAGTAGTCGTTATGGAGTTTCTTGCAGCTTCTTTTCCATAAGAATGAAATTTTGAAACCGCGCAACTAGAGTCAGTAATGTTTTGAAAGTGCCTGAAAAAGTTTACTCGAAATAAAACCTTTTGATTTTGTGTCCCACTGCAAGGGTAAGGCCTCCCTTCCCTCCTTCCACCTATCCCGGTCTATAGCTAACTGGGGCCAGTTTTGTGAAAAAGAATCGAGCGCATTCCGCTATCTCCTTCTGGATCGACCGCGAGGTCCTTCCGTTATTTGCCACCCAATATGTGGTTGTTTTTACCCAGAACTCATTTGGCACTACATTATTTTTTATAAGTAACAGGTAAAAAATTACTTAATTGAAATATCACAATTGAATTTTGAAACTTCATAGTATAGTGCGCCATTTCGTTTCCACAACTACAGCAATTTTACAATAGGAGATGAATAAAATCAAGGCCTGAGCTTAATTTTCCTTTTTTAGTTAAAGTAATTTTTCTTTGTTGGTACGTAAGTCAAAATGGTTCTGACAACTAATCTTAATATGGGATATTGCGTCCTGTGATGAGTCGGAAATGCAAAATAGACAGTCGCTGTAAATAAAATAACTATGGTTATGCCGGAATCTGGTAATACTGGAAACCAAACCTTAATTTTCCTAACAGTCAAGATCAAAGCGAAAACTCTTAGTACTGGTCATAGATGATGCACGATCTAGAACCATAATTGAATATAAATAGGATTAGCATAATGTTACAAGCATACGACCATATGTCCCGGAATGTATCGAGATAAACGTACTGTGTGTGGTCCATTTATAGGCTAATATGCCCATATCAGCGTTTACATACAATAAGATTGGTATAACTGCCCCTTGGCAATAAACATAGTACTATTTAACAAGAGCTATAAACAAATGATACTTTATTCTTGTTACTAGGTTGGTAATCAAAGTACCAATTGTAAAAAGTACGATTAAATTGCAAATTTGAATTGAATAAAACCTTTGTCGATAAAAACCTGTTTTTGGATTTAAATTTACTGTATGTAGTAAGAAGTAATAGTAGTATTGACACTGTTTAAATACCTACCTTAAAAAAGTCAAATCGTCGAGATTAAAAAAACGTACGTTTTTTTAACAAAATAGTAACGGATGATCTCTATTACTGATCGCTATTTACTTTTGTCTTGTTAAAAATGTTTTACTACTAAATCTTTGTATCGTTTCAAATAATAAAATACACAGTAAACATAACCACAAGATTTTTTCGAGTTGTTTTTTTGAGAATGGCAATGATTGTGATGTAAGCGGAGTCAATGTCAGCAAATCATACTGATAACAATAACGTCTCAAGAATTACTTTTTATCAATACCCAGCTATTTATGATGATTGTTTCCGATGTTTTTTTGTTTTATTTGAAGTAGGAATTACTTATATTTTGGTAGTCTATTCAAGTTTCAAAATTAAGTAGATATAATTTGCTTGAAATAGCGGCCTGGTAAATATTAGCCTGTATCTTTCAGGCATGAACTACTTAATCTAAAGCAAATTTGACTGTTCCTTGAGGTTAGGTGTGATATATACATAACAGATATACAGACACTCTCAACCCAAAATCTAATGAAAATAATTGAATACATAGCCGCCTCTTAGAATCCGTACTGATATGTAAATCTACATACAATTTTACAAAGCCCAAAAACACAACTACACTAAATATAACAGGTAGCTAAACACTTCTATAAGTGCTCTTAATGTAGTTTTAATGTGAGAAAGTACAAGAAATCTTAACATTAAAATGATATTATTTATCATATTATTAATATCGCCTCTATAAATCTTATAAACAGTTAATTCAACAGAAAGTGGCACGAGAATGATTTGATCTTAGTACCTACCATGACGTCTTAAAAGAGAACTTGAGTAGAGTTGTGCAAGCGAGACAGAGCGCTACAAAGCATGTAGCCACATCTACAGCACAGCATCTCTCTTCCACATTTACAAGATCTACTTTAAGGGGAAGTGGTAGGTTTCCTTGTATAAACCACCAATCAGCACGCGGTTTCGTTAACCAGAGAACGTATTGATTTAACTAGACGTGACAACCCGCTTTGCAGTGCGTAAACATTTAACTTTCTACGGTTAGCATTGTAATCTGATCCTCAAACAGACTTTGAAGTAACCACAATTTTTTGGAATATCAAAAATACCATGAAAACATATTTAAAGCTATAATTAAGTCCGCTTTTTCGGTTTTGTTTTTAAGATATTCTACTTGACATAATTAACAGCATTTTTCAGTTCTAATTGAATGTTTTTGCATAGATTGGCCCTACAAGCTACCACTGTATCTGCTTCTCACGGGATCGAACCAGCACCACGTGCATACAAATCCATACATAGAACCGTAATGCCACCACGACACTTGTTGATAGTAATTTCTCTAAATTCAAACACATCCGGAAACATGGTTTTCAAGTTGATTCACGACAAAGACGCAGCTATTTTTGCCCGAATACAAATAAATAGGAGTAACAAGAAATAATGAGTAACGTAAATTATCAGGAATTGCTATCAATGGCTTATCTTATCTAACTCATGACACAGAATCGCCGGTGTGGTTCGCTCTTCGCTACATATTTGCAATTGTTTTCACTTTTCGCCAATAACAATAAAACTACTCGTACCTACTTATTTAATGGCATTTTAAGTAAAACGGATGTTTTAGGGAAAGATTGTACAGATTCTGAAATTACACTTATTTCTATCATACTTCGAACTTAGAAAATATCTTCAGGATGTAATTTTTTCATTAAAATTCTACACGAACTTGCACAGAATGTAGCGTTTATAATTTTCCTGTTTGCAAGATTAGATTACCATTTCTTATAATAATTGATTGATAGTAATACATTCGCCAGATGAAATACTCAATTCTCTAAGCACTGGCCATTAAAATTACCATAATAAAAAAAAAACACGAAAAGAAAAACAATACTGTTCTAATTTTGAATAAAAGCATGTTCTTAGCCAGATGAAATACCCAGTTATCTAAGCTCTGGCCATTAAAATTACCATATTAAACGAAAAAAAAAACACGAAAAGAAAAACAATACTGTTCTAATTTTGAATAAAAGCATGTTCTAAGTTAATGAATGAACAGGATCTGTCAGTAACAGTGAGTGAACGGAATGCCACGCGCGGCAGCACCCACAGATTATAATTGAGACGTCGGAATAGTGATAACAAGTAACAACAGGAACTAGAACGTCTACCTGTTCAATTGTTCATTACTCTACATTGTCTTATAAGGAAGCCATGATGCGTCGACTAATGTTATCTCTCTGACTAATTGTGATCACACTCACTTATAAACAATGCGACATCTGATTATATTCTGTGTATCCTTAAGATATGATACGCCAAAATAGCAAGGTTTATTTTTGGATAATTGCTTTACGCTGTAGTAAAATTTTTGAAGATATTATGTAGTTAAAGTTTTAAAGGACAGTTTTTTACATTACATTAGGTTTTCTATTTATAGCAAAATATACATTATGTAGGCTAATAACTGTAGGTTACACTGGAATTTAAAATCTTATCGTTACATATAATATTAATTTCGGTTCTACCCCCACATCGTTAATAGCAGTCCTAAAACTAGTTTTTCATCTTTCTCAGGTTCTGAACATAGTGATCCTCGTTCTATACCGAACTGGATACAATGGCGAGTTCCTGGGAGTGGGGGGTACTTGGAACCTCAACGAGGAGAAGAACCCTGACGCTGAGATCGTGGCGTCTGGTGTCATCGTCGGCTATCTGATCTACACACTCGCACAAGTCGTCACGTACTTATTTGGGACTACGGAACATAAAAGGTGAGAACTGGTCTAAAGTTAGTACTACAATTTGAAGCTAGGAGCCTACTGCTAGCTCTTAAAGCTCCGTTGCAGCTGTAGAAGAGAGATGCCGTTCTACACATAGTGCGCTATCTCGCTTATACAGCAGCAACAGGCACATTTTAAGCAGTAATAATAGACTCCGATAGTCAGGATCAATACTTGTCATTTATGTGAAAGGATGACAAAGTAGTTAAATACTGGTGTGTTTTTTAAGTGTGAATAATTCATGTCGTTGGTAAGACACATTACTCTAGAGAATAAAACATAAATAGACAAGGATCAACGTGACGGTGTCAAGGGCTGAGATTAATATTGTTAATTAATTATTATTACAAAGTATGTTTAGATTTTAGAATAGTTGATATTGATTGTCTTTTTTAATGAAACCCCGGCTTTTAAGCTCAATTTTGAGTAGATAGTATTAATTGCGTCTTTGGAACTAAGCCTGGTTTTTTAGCTAGTTATGGTAAACTATTTACAAATGTGATCAGAAGATTTGGAAGCAGAATATAGTGATCAACTACCATTTTGTGCCATGACAAACATACATGACAGACAGACGTACACAGACAAATAAGGACGGCTCACAGCTAACGGCTACAAAGTGAACTCACAATAATAGTAAAAAAATACAGTTTCCTAATCTTACTTCGTATTCATTATAAATTGTATATTCCAGAGCTATGTCAGAGATAGTGATGAACTTCGTGGGAGTGTTCCTGTGGATCGCGGTGGGAGCGGTGGCGCTGCACTACTGGGGCGGATACCAGGGCGAGCACCAATACCAGTTCGTTTTCGCTGAGAAACAGGTACGTCACCTTTGATGGACTTAGGGGCCTGTCACCATCTTTTAAAGTTGGACTGTGAAAGGGAGATGTCCAACTCTACGATGTATAGCGCAAATTTGCTTCCATAGCTGCAAGACTTACGTCAAGATGGTTAAACTGATATCCTGGTTTATGGCCCCCTTTTTTTGTTTTTTTTTTTTGTATCCCAGTGGAAATCCTCATAGACTGACCCTCAGGGGGTTGACGAGGGGGAGTGCCGGAATTTTACTGGCTAAAACCACTGCAGCGTCCTCATTTGCCTATGGCCGGGAGCGCGAGTTTTGCTTTCACATGATTCTCATGCTTTAGGAATTGTTACATAGAAGTCATTTAGTGGGTGTAGGTTATCGGGTCATAAGATTTTACAGATTAATGTTTTCCGTCCGTTTAAAACATACCAATATTCAATTTTTTACTTCGGATTATTCTCACGATGTTTTCATTCACCGATTTTCGGTACGACGGTCAATCAAATAATATCCTATATTATGTTTTTTCCATAACAACGAAGCTTCATAAACCTACTTCCATAAATCTGTCATTGTACTTTCCAGGTCGGTCTCGCTGTGGGTGCTCTGTGCGTGATCAACGGCGCCGTGTACCTGCTAGATACGGCGCTCTCCGTCATACACTTCACTAAAGAAATGTAACTTAGTACTAAACATTAATAAACATAATTTTATTTAATCTTAATTAGTACTGATAAGTATTTACAATGAACGAAGAACGCGACCGATTGTTTTTTAATCTAAGTTTGAAAAGAGAATTTATATGGTATTCTTTTTTTGAACTTTGAATATAATCTACATTTTTTTTTAGTTTTAAGGTTTCGATTAAAAAGTTTTTCCCATACATTAAATAGAGTACTAATCATTACCTCGATATATTACAAATTATGAAATATAATTATTTGTCAACATTCTAAATTCCAACCAGACTATGGATATGCTCTCGCAAAACATCTTCTATTCCCACCTTATTTCTAAGTTAATATAGAACCTGTTTTGTATGACAGTTTTGATTTTATAATGTTATTATTATTTTGAAATAAAGTAAAGTTAAATAAGTATGATTTTTCATTTTGTACTCCTTTTAGTAAGTATATTTAAATGCTGTTTTGTAAAATGTATTTATTGATTTATTAAAAAAATCTTTTACTGACTTCTGGGGAATTTTATATGACGTCTAACGTCAATTAGTTGTTAATTAATGAACAATTAACACGTCACTCGTGACTTTAGGGAAATAAGTATACTAAAGTACTCGATCGAGAACTTTGAGACTTCTCATACAATATTTACTCCTAATTCGATTTACATTATAGTTACCTACAGCTGATCAAATTTTATAGCCCACATTGAATAACAAACAGTGAACAATGTTTTTAAATGATACTTTGTCTTTTACGGCAATTGGACACAAATATCGTCGCTGATTTACGAGTAGTTCCGAATGAAATTGCAATATTTCTTTAACAGAATATCCTTATTTTTGTTGTAGCTATGACGTATAAGAATAATAAAAAGAGAATTAAGCACGCCCATTGGTAGGAGGAAAAAAGAATAAATAATGGTAATTACAATTAAATACTTACATGGGCTGGATGAATAAAACTATTTGGGTTTAAAGAAATAGTTGATAAATCCTGCATATATCCAGTTCACATGAATAAGTATCCAGTTTCGACAGGTCAGGAGTATAAACAGGTAACAACATTAAGCGGGCATGGGATAACTGTCTGGGGTCAACGCGAGAGTCAAATTAGCTGCCCTGGCCCAGGTCACAGGTTAAATACGATCCGTCACCAGTTGACTCACTGATACCAAGGAGTTTGGATTAGTCTACTAGACCTCATATCGCGAACTTCACGACTGGCTGGACACAAGAAAAACCTACTACAATAAAATATAAAAAGAGAATTTGAATTTCGAAACAAGTTCGTCGGCTTGCTCGTCATTTGTCATTACGAAGTAAATTAAAGTATTAAACGCTTGATTGGAATTAAATCAGTTTTATGTAAGAATAATATGTAATACAAATGTTTAAAAACTAACAGTGGATCACATATACGCGAATTTAGTAACAATTTCGCCCAATTCCAGGGAGTTTTTGTGTGAGTTGGACTTGGAACCAGTCAAAATTGCTCCACTAACGGAAACCGTAAGTAAAAACATTTTTCGAAAATATTCCTCCAACTCTATTTATATCACAATATCTCGGCATTCAACTAAATTATTCATTACCGTAAGTGCTTGTATACTTAACGAATAAAACGTGTTCAAACATAACTCGATGCGTACGAAATCCATGATCCGAAATCAGGACAAATGAACGAGCAATATAAAAGGCCACAGTACATTGAGGCATTTTCATATAGTTACATTACAATGTATCATATACAGTGGGCAATGGATATAAAATACTGGTGAATGTCGTTATGCATACAGAGTAAAAATATAAGGCGTGTCACGCATTAATCGAGTCAACGCACTCAGTGTATCGTGCATTGTGAAGTGCACACGAAATGTGTGTAGTCAATAGTGATGGCCATCAGTATTTAATTACAGTGAATCTTCTTTAAAACAGAGCCTTGGCCATAATTATGTAGGAAATTTGGTTTACAAAATTATCAATTGCCAATCAAAAATTGTATCCAAGTTATCTATGGGAGTTCTAAACAAAGTTTCGGTATTTTCTATTTCCATACATAGAAACGATTTTGTAAATATAACTGGGCTTCTCCGAGACTATTGGTTTGAATACTTTATCAAAATTAATTATTGTTTAACTAGCTAAAAGTCCACCTTTAACAAATAGTAAAGTGGAACTTATAGAGAAAGATAAAAGTCTCGCGAAAAATCAAGAATCCAGCCCGATTGTCGTAATTTTGTTTCTGAAATATTTGTGTAAGTCCCAGTTATACGGTACGCAGGCACAGCCGCCAGCAATAGCTAGTTTAGTTTTTAGAAATCTGTTCTCCCATACTTGCTGAAAATAAGGAAACCTTCTACGGATGTTATAAACTTAACGAGGATATTAAAGAAAATTTTATGTTTAGTACAATAAACACTACTGCAAGGTTCATTTAGCAATCATAGTCGAGTATAAGTTAATTAATAAAATTAGCTTTCACCTGGACGTAATTCAGTATTCAGTAAGAAAATCATTTTATCGAGTTGGGGCTGGAAGAAATTTAAATAACAAATGCTGTAATTAATTTCCTTAAATTAACCTATAATTTCTATTATAACATACATAAATAAAATAAATATTCATGAAAAAATCTCGTACCACTAGTCCACTAATAAGTATGAAAGAAAGAAAGAAAATAACTATGTAAAATAAGTATGAGAAAAGAAATTTATAAAAAGCTAAACATCACAAAATAGGATCAAAACAGTTAATTACAAAAACATGATCTAACAATTAAATTAGCGCAGTACTATCCTAGTTTCAAAGAGGCTTGTTCTATATTAATTATCGTAAAGCTCTGACACAAAGCAGTCGTGTGTTTCCCATCACTTAATAACATTAGGATCGTGAGCGATCACTGTCATTAGTGGAAACGTTTGCATAATTACATATTTATGTCTATTATAAAGCATTTCGTTACACGTAAGCTGTCCAACGCCTGTTACACAACCTTCTATACCGGGTTTGTTTTTATTATTGGAGCAAGACGCTGCACTACGCTATGTAGAGCGCTGTCTCGTTCCCACAACGGCATCAGTCCAGCTTTAGACGTCGTAGTGGTGTCCAGAACACTCCCCGCTTTTTATGTCTCGTGTAATATTGGCTAGCCTAGTTTTGTTATGGGGTTGTTAGCCTAGGTTAGGTAGGAGCGCCAGACGAGCCTACTTTACTATTATACTTCTCTTTTAGGAAGATTTTTACTTTTAAAACATATTGAAAACGACGAGTTTATCTATCTGAAACGTCTAGGAAAGCAGAAGTGTGTAAGTGGGTAGGAACAATCTTGAATAAAAAATATATTGGAACATATTCGTAGACATATTTCACTATAGTAGGTCAACTAGGGGTTGTAAAGCTCAGAACGGGAAAAGTTTCTCCATAGTTCGCTATAAGGGAAGGAACTTTCTGTTAGATAAGAAACACATAGTTAAGCATATTTCCTGTCATGGCAGCTAAACAAAAACTGAGTTATTGAAGGAAGCTTTTCGGACTACTTGTTTTACTCAGCAACGCTTTTATTGGACTAAACAATGTTCGAATCGTTTGTATTAAAACAAAGTCTGATAACATTTATAGGCAAAGAAATTCGCACATTTGTTGTTTTTCGTACAACGCTACTATACTACGAGAATTTGATAGCAGCATTTACCGGGTTTTAAAAAGAACATTACCTATCCAGTCAACTTCAATTAGATAAATCATACTACAAAGCTCTTATGTCACACCAATAAAGTTCACATTTCCCGACCATTGTTACCTTACGTGTGGTGCACATTTTAAAATATTACGAACAAGTGATTATTATAACCCAGTTTCGACAATAACTGTACTGTCAAGTGTCAGTGGTGCCGAGGCACGCTTCTAACTGTCACAGTCGCGTGTAGCCCAGTAAAGGGACGGACATTAGCATAGAAAGAAGGTCCCGTTGCTTACTTATCTGATGGTTAATGATGCTCATAAACGCGACACGGATTTATGGCTAGTATTGTTTAGTATTATATCTTATTAGTGGAGAATGGAAGGAAGTTGTAAACTAAAACAAGCGGAATTATTTTTCCTAGCCTAATTTAAAATTAGTAATACCCAAGCTATAATAGGTTTAAATCGGAGTAGATAAGGTACAGTAAACATGAAAGAGAATCCAAGAAAGAAGTAGCTCAATTAGATGGAAATGACATTCTTTACGACAAGTCACAGTTTTATGGCATTATAGGCTCTACATAAAACAGTTCTCAGCTTAATCCGTACAGAATAGTCTTCGGGAAAAGCTAGTTAGTAAAGGACAATAGATATGTATAACTAGGTATAACGTATCACGTGCTATTCCTACCAAACAGTACATAATAGTTACGCACTAACCACAAGTGATGAGTACAGTCGTAGTCTATTGTTTTTTCATCTAATTACACGTGCGACCTGCACTCACAATTATAACAGTATATTAATATTCACACAGAGATACGTAATAAGTGTGATTACTATGCAGATAATTATAAAATGCGTTATTTCCTGTAAACACTGCAGATGTACTTAAATATTTCCCTACTTAACTACTGCTACTTGGATATTTTTTTATTAAAAGCTGTTTAAAAGAGTTATCGATTTTATAATTGTTGATGGTCGCATGCTTATTATACATATGCGTGCGAACTGCGAGCTTATAATATTACCTATATTCCTATAGCATCGTGTTAGCAATACAGTATGTAGGTAAGTAATACTGTTAAACAATGTTCTGTTGAAAGTTAGGAAATCCCAAAGAAAATGCAAGTTCTGTGCCCTTAATTACAATGTAAAACAGAATCAAAACATCAACCAAAACATAAATAAACAACTCCACAATATCTACATATCGAATAGTCAATAGACGACTAACTACATCGTTACAGCAGAGATTACAGGCTACGTCTATAGGAATTACACTCTTTATACAAACCCGGTCATAAAGGGATACTGTGTCATTTACAAATAGGTCGCAACACAGCCTTGATACGCACCCCCGACCGAGGCAGGTTGGCGCCAAAACTGGCGACGAAATGGCGCCAAACAACGACGCCAACATGGCGGGACTCTGCTCTATATTGTCTATGCCATGCACTTACGGGATAATATTATGAATAGATTAGAAAAAATCGTAATAAACAAAATTCAGTCGAATTTGAAAAAAGAAGATGCAAACATATTGTTATGTTGAATTATTAAACGACTCTTGACAAGTAAATATAAAGTAAATTTTATAAGCGTTGAAATTTCGGATTTGTGACAGGCAAACGTTATAGAGGGGTCTATTAATTAGGACGTCACTCTAACTTACGTCCACTAGGAGAATAATAACATTCATGTCAAGAAAATTAGAACTAATTATTATAACTGATACAACAGATAACGTACTTAGTCTGTAGACTATTTTGAACGTTAAATCGATTTAAATTAAATAACTAGGTATGCAAATCTTATTGGCTTTACTGAAAGAACTCTATCTTTAACTCCAAACGAAGAATAATTAGCTCTAAGTTATTATTTTCCTCAGTTACGACCACAACTCCTTACCGTACCACTACTAAGTAACCATCAACAACAAAACATTCGAATTTGGTATTGCAGCGGAAAATATGTCAAAAATTCAAAATGTCGGTTCGGCTACGTGTTGGTAAGTAATGGTCTCAAAACAATAGGCCATACCGACGACGTCTTAACAACACGGCCGTGTTCACAAATACTCATTGTTCATAATACTCTTTGCCCTTACCTATAAAACCACACATATGGTCTAATATTTCATTTATATGCGCTGTACGACGGGATTTTGCCTTAAAACAATATATTAAGGAAACTAGAGGTCTTGTTACAGTTTTTATTGGTACTCTAGTGTACTTAAAGCATGTTAATCCTTCACTCTTAACAAAAGCATCATAAAACCCTAGTGCTAGCTAGGTCGCAAAACCTTTGGTCGACTAGGACGAGTCATCGGTTATGCCATAAAATCAATGCACTTGCCCAGTCAGTACGGTCTCTATACTTCGAAATTTTAGCAATAAGTATTACTGCTTATATTAGGGACATAAACGTACAATATAACTGAAGTTTCGGCTTGAATCTGGATAAGACTGGCCCAAGATGGAAACTAAAATACGAAAGAAGAGTCCCAATGCCCGCTGTGGGATGTCAAAAGAAATTGATGATGATGTGGATTACACTTTTTCTTAAATGTTAGAAAACTTTGCCAAGGTAGAGACAAGTTTTTCAATGGTGAGATAAACATAAGCATAAAATAAATATGCAATTACATCTATCCACATAATATAAAACTGAGCTCTACAATACATGCATACCTACCATAGGTTCATGTTATTATTACTAGGTACCATTTTAACACTTAGTCACACCGCTTGTACTACAGATAGAAGATCATTATTGTTGCTTGATGGCCTTGCGCACGCGCTTATCAAGGCCAATGCGAAGGTTAGCCCTTGTAAAAAATATAAAATGACTGTGACACTTCATGTCTTTTTAATTTGAGGGCCATTAGGATTTAGTTAATTGGTTCAAATTAATCTCACGAGTTCAGTTGTACTGTACCTACTTAAGTTATGCTTTGGTAGATTCGGTACTTTATACATGGGTATAAAAAAGAGTAAGTTAGAGTAGGTACGTTATAATAATATTTTCATGTCATATGGTGTTCTAGGCCAATCTCGTCACATTGTATTTGACTTAATTGTATTTAGGCGTATCCTTCGCCTGTAATGATCCAAATACATGTTAATTCTCTGTAAACGTTTTCCTTAAAGAGTATTAGCCAAACGTAGGTACTACAGACCTTCACCGAGATAGATTAGTCAACCATTGAATGGGAGGACGTGTCCCATGCAACATTACGCATATTCATTAAATACGTTCGAACCTTATTAGTGTCTTGTAATTACTCATGGTTTCTGACGAAGTGTAAATTACTGTAAAATGTAAACATGATTCCCCGTCTACTGACGTCTGAAATACAGGAAAATTGTATAGTTCTCTGATTAATCATGCTTTATTGTACTTTGAACAACAGGTAACACGTGTTTAAGTGTTACAAACCTAGGATGAATACTTTACCCACAGTACAATACCCAGGTGCTAATGAGAAGTTACTAATTATTAAGTAGGTATACTATCTATGAACAATGTCCTTTGTAGAGTTGTCTGTGAAATCAAATTGTACTTTCATAATTGTAAATTGGGCTGGTCTTGTAAAAAACGGTTAACGTTGATGTTTAAGTTCAACAGAATATAAGTCTAAGAATGAAAAGAGTCCCAGGACTCTCTTCATACACCGGTCTGTTCAATCAAAGCCTGGTTAACTTGGCTTTCACACAGCATCGCCGGACTTAATCACATAAATCTGTTCAAAGAAATGAGACAGGCGTCTTGAAATACAACATTTTCATCTATCATTTAACACGAATTGTCTCTACACTCAACAGTATAGATATCCTCTTCAAATAAAGATCACAGCAGGTATCTGAGCAAACATGTTATAATTTCGCATAGCGATCGCGCGATCGTCGTGCGTGCGAGTCGTATGTGTGCAGTTATGCGCGGTGACTTCTAGACCGGAAAACACTAGAAAGTGGCTTTTCAATTTACGAATAGCTACATAATAAATGCGTTTGCGCCGTTTTAACGCGCACTGTGATGGCGATACTCTTTGATGGCGGACCTTGATTGATATCCTGTGTTTGTAGAGACATTGAACTCGATCGACTATCTGTATTTTCTGTCTTTTAAGTTACTTTGTATCTGAGGTGTGGCTTTGTAGATACAGAAGGGAAACTATGAAATTGTTTTTTGTTGTGTATGAAAGTTAATGTTTATTTCGATATTATGGTTAAAGATCACACATTTTGGGTTTAAATGTGTATTATATAAGTAATCAAAACAACCTATAACACCTCAATATGTATATGACATATTGTTTAAAAAAAATGATGTTATGCGTCTCAATAACATTGGAATACTTATTATAAAAAAAAAACGTTGAAATCGAATTTCATTTTTATTACCTTTTTCATTTTCTTGAAGATTACTTACTGCGAGTATTTCATGAATAATCATGTCAACATCAATAAGCATTTCGCGTGTTTTTACACCAGCGACAGTAACATTAACGCATTCCAAGTTTTCTAAAAACAGAATTGAATTTATTCGCAGTTTATTTTACTCTAATAATTGTAGTGTCACTGAGCGTTTTTACAAATATATTAAATTTTAATTACAGCACTTCATTTGACGCAACGTATAAGAAAATTTACGTACACACTAACAACTCTACTATTATTTAGTCTCTTATTCTGCCATTGTAACAAACACCAACATGTACTTCGCATTTTAAAACATTAGACAAAAATAAAGCTTAAAAAAGGTTGGATTTTATACCAATTTACCTTCGAAACAAAAACTTAACTTTTGCTCTACATTTTAAAATAGGCCTTTACTTTGAGTTAAATCGTAAACTATGATTGAAAACAGCCATCACATACGCACATACCATAACAAATAGTTCCATTCCATTATTTAATAAATAAGAACGGTTTCGCAAGCATCTCGTCTGGTATCCATGGTGCGTATGATCACTGATTAGAGCGAACGTGGACCGAAATAAACTAATCGAAAGCTTTAAGGGAACTGTTTGTGGATGGTCACAAACAGCAGCCGAACTCGAAGGAAAATGTATTTTTATGATGGCCTGGTATTTATCAAGTGTTCGTATTAAACAAAAAGAGTATAGGCTAAGGTACTGGCGAGTTCCCTTTAAGAGGTTTCATAAATGAATATCTATCGCTACTTCGCACGTTTATGTGACAAAGACAGCGTAATACTTAATTGGAGACTTAAAATTCAGTAGCGTAATTCAAAACTCATTGTTGTTGTAACTTTTGAGATTTTTCCAAAGTACTTACCATGTCGGTAAGTACATAGCATGGTAAAAGATAATGTGTGAGCAGCTTTACAAATGAATGAAAGCTGTTTACTCATATGCTACGCATTTACTACGCCACCGGTTCTACGCTGCAACGTCCAATTCTACTTGACCTCTTACGGTTCCCCCGGCACATTTCGCAAAGGGCGTCTAAAGGGAAAATGGAAGGACAGTTGGAGACCATTAGTTAATTGTCAAATGAAGCATAGAGGAGCGCGGATTGTCGGGCAAGCGGTAGTCGGTTCGCGCGGTACGCTGGACGCACTCGTCTGCACTCAGCTTAGTAAACACCTCGCGGCAACGAAAGCGTCTATAATTTTGAATTTCGAAGTGCAAGTGAAACAAAGGAAACAAATAAAATAGTGCGTTCATTGTTGCTGCTAAGAGGTTTTATTTCCTGTCTTTGGTAAGATTTTTTACGCACCTATTTAAATGTAACTTAACATTAAGGTCTACGTTACCTGAGCAGCATATTCGATTATGATCGATTATCTATTGTTTTTTTTATTGCATTTAAATCAAAGTAAAAATTAATAAATTGTTCTAGAATTATTCAAGCCAAATTTTTTGGTAAATTTAAATTTAATCCTTTTTGCAAATTAATCTACTGTGCAAAATTACTACTAATATCTACGCTCATCTGTGATTTTAGTATTTTACAATAAATTCTGATTATTTGGGTTATGTACTTTTAAACATAGGATTATTTGCTTATTTTATTGCAGATATCTACAATTTACCGCATAATTTTTAAGAACTTGTTTTTTTAATCAACAGTGCTATTCTGAAAATTTAGGAAGCTTTTAAAGTTGAAATAATAGATAAGCGATACTGAAAACATATTTTATGTTAACTTCTCTTAATATTTCAAGTTATAAAAATAAATAAAATCCTAAGTAAGTATTATCTGACCCTTACATAACATAACATATTATTCAACAAAGCTTTAATCAATCAATAATAGAAGTTTCAATAATGAACGCATTCGTACATCACATTCAGTCACAACACTAATGATGTTTTTTTTAAATATTCGTGTGGAAAGCATAACGTTACGTTCCGTTCCAGCGATTGGCATTCAGCCTGTTTATCATTTATGCGTTGTCGCTCATAAGCCACCACGTTTTTTATTATTTAAAGACACGCGTATGTACACTTGTTAGTATTAATAGAATTAATTATTTTCGCTTTAATTAGTTATACAATCACGCTACGTTAAGTAAAGCTTCGGATTACCTCGCAAAATATGAATCACTATTTTAATAAAATAACAAAAAATATAATGTTATGTCAAGACACGCAAACTAAGACAAATAACAGTCATTATAACACACACCATATTTATCAAAGCTTAAATTATATCACGAACGCACATAAAATTGGACACTTTAAGTACTTTGTTAATGGTAACACTTCCTTATAATGACTCTACAATAGTTTTTATGGCCACTATAATGTAAAATATTATGAGCGGTCAAAAATCTTGGCAGATACTTAGCTTATGTAGTCATTATTTTGGCAAAACTTAACATACATATAGAGCAAATCGACTTCGAAAATTAAAAGAAAATAACATAAACATACGTATGTTCTCAATTACAAAATTTCATCGTCATTAAAACTACAGAAAAAGAAAAACAAGTAAAAATAAACTGTTTATAATAACAATAGCGAAATATAGAGAAATCTCTAATCCCTAGAAAAGTTTTCCGACGATAGACAGGAAATCACATTAATTGTGCAGGAAATGATCACATCAATGCAATGCTAGTAATAAAACGATACAACACGGCTTCAAGTCTTCATATCTATGTTTGATTGCTTAGAAAACCCAGTCTCTCATATAAGGCTATCAGAAAGCCAACGACTAGGTTGCACAACTATCGGAGCTTTTTTCAAACTATATTGAGGCCGTCCACAATTACTTAAGATTCAGCTGAACAAAAGTAAAATAGTTAAAACGATGTTCTATTGATTGCAAATGTGACTCTTTGTTCATGGTCTTGTTATATGACTAGCACATAAGCTCTTTAGATCTATAACTCTTTGTTTAGTCTTCTTCAAGCTCTCTGTTATTTCAACAACTGATCAATAGACAAACCATATTTTCTACCTACATAAGATCCCACTGCTATGCAAAGGCTTCCCCTTTTAACAATATTTTTATGTCAAATTAAATGACTCCCATAATAATTTCCATCAGGTTTCCGAGTACGGCGGTGGCGCTCGTGTAGTTTGGGCCATGTCGGCGGGAGACAGAGAGGCTGAGGCTCAGGCCAAGAAGGGAGATGAGGCGACATCAAACGACCGCGACAGCAGGGCCGCGGCGGCTATCAAGCAGTACTGGTGCGTGGGTCTGCGAGCTGTCGAACTGGTGAGTTACCGAGGCATAAGCGATGTGGAAGTAGAAGGAATTTTCATAATAGTAGCTAACAAGATAATAAGAGATGTGAAGATAGAAGGGGATGATATCTATAATGACGTTAGAGGTAAGTTTAGTCTTATCTTAGCCGAGACAGAATGACGGAATGAAGTGGAAACAAACCGCGATGGAAACGGTTTGAAGTTCTATCGAAAAACGTCGAAGTAAGTAGAATTATAATAAGTTAGACATTAGTTTAAAGCGATTAAGCGAATAATAAACTGTTGATGTCAGTACACTAGACTAGGCACACTTTGTCGAGTGATATGATCGGCCAAATATCTTGAAAACATTAAATTGATTACAAGTTATACGCAGCCGATTGCCAAATAGAACAAAGAAAGATCCAAGTAGTAACCGTAATACGTTACAACTAGAGCAAACACCATTACATATATTGTATAATTGGAAATCGATACAGATCGCGACTGTCAGTAATTACTAGCAATCGTGACGAGTATGGGAACTGGCCGTGCTGTAGACATGATAATTTGCAACGACACACTGCCCTTGAAGCAAAGGGCCCTTTGTACTTGCAGGTACTTTACGGAATAGATACATCTCGTCGGTGTTCCATTGCTATTTGAAAAGCGCAAACACTTGCGTGTTGTGTTCAAAACATTTATGGAAAAAGCTAACGATAATCAATCAAGTTGTATGGCCTTTTTGCAATATATTTACCATTTAACCTACCCATTGCTGGAAAGACACTAATGGTTTGTGTATGTGCATATGAATATAGAATTAGTAGAAACAAACAGCAAGTCTAACACTATAAGGCCCGTAATATGACGTAAGCCCTCCTGTAAAGGATAATAGGGCTTCACACAGCACAGGACGCCTGAAGGTCTTTACGCTAACCGCCTTATAAGGTCGAAGACCGTTACAGCGCGAATAGCTACGCTTTGTCCGGCAATATTCAATTATATCTACGTAAAAAATAACAATAAAATAAGTGGCTAAGTCTTTTTACTGCAACAAGGCTACAATCTACGTTAAACAGCTAAAATAAAAAAAAAAGAACTCAATTCTTCTATTGAATAAAAAATAACGTCAGAGGTTATTCGCTTTATTGACCACAATAGCATAGACAAACCGAAAATAGGAGCAATAAAAACTAAATTCTTCGACACCGATTGCAAAAATTTCAAGAAAGATGATACTTTTATTTATCAAAAATCATATAACGGTTGAAATTGAATAGAAAGTGAAAAGCGTGTAACCATTCATGAAGCTTGCGGTATCGGGAAACGTTTACTTGCGGTTAAACAACCAAAAGGAGAAAATAAGTTGACAATGTGACCACTAGACCGATGTACCGATGAGACTTTCACTCAAATACCTCCAAACACTTGTTTTAAACTAAATTTTGTTTTATTTGTGTACGTGAATTTTGTTACAGAGCGTTTGAAACACGAAGACAGTTATATTGCATTAAAACTGCGCAAAAAGTTAATGACTCATCGGAAAATGGTTTCACTTGTATTTTTTGCCGAAGATGCTATTTCTGTAAACCTTATTGGTAATAGTAAAACGTCATGCTTTGTTAAACATGATTTAGAAGCATTTAACTTATTGTTCTGTAATTTAATTAAATGTATTTGTTTCAGATCATCGCAGTGATAGCCATCGGCTTGATTGTCGGCGCCCTCTACTCCCCTCAAGTGGTCCAGTCAGACCACAGGCACATCGCTGTCATCTACTCGGCTTACTCAAGTAAGTATAAAATACTTTTATAAGAACGAAGCTCTAACAAACACTGAAATCAAAATTCGTAATTGCCATGGCATCAAATTAAATTTAAATTAATTTTCGCTCTTTTTTAACTTGTGTAAAGTTTAAAACAAGCCAGTTTCTTTAAATAGAGTGCCATGACCTGATTCGACTCAATAGTATTTGTCCTAATCTTTCAATTTACAAACAATTGTCAGATAATCGATTCTAGTTCTTTCGGCACATTTCACGCTCCGTAGCTTAGCAAATCTGGTGACAATTATCAAATAAAGCAAACTGGGTGTTATGACACGATATTGATGAAAAACCCTCCGACAGTTACCAAATTAAACAAACAACAATTGGGGACAGTGTCAAAAACCTTTTTGGCTGATTTATTTTTAATTGAGTGAGAAATTGTGTTTTTGTCATCCTTGCATCCTTCTGACTTTTTTAGAATTAGTGTATTCTTAAAAAACATTGACCTTTGCCCAAAAAATAAACGAAGTAACAATGTTGCTAGTCCCAAAATCTTGAGTAATCCTCTTTTGTTCAAAACACATTTTGGAAAACTTCGTATACTATAAGGCTGGTTAAACCATTCCATCGACGATTCGATGCCATATAGTTTACATTGATAAAATGTATATGCATAATGCAGTGTTGTCATGATACGTTTTCACTTCATAGTTAGTTAAGTCAGAAATTGGTATCATTGAACTTTATGTGAAAGTGAAAACTGTAAACACTTGTAAGCGTAAACCATCAACCGTAAACCAATTTACGATAACTTCCTCTATGCGACGTCGATAGCCAAGATTTATTAGTATTAACTACATTACCGGTAATTTCATTTATTACGCTATTTTTCTCTATAAATTACCGGTTTTTTTTTAAATTTCGAATAGAAACGGTAGTGTTGTTCAATCTCATATTATCTAGAAGTTTCGAAATAGGTGCAATAAAGTAGAAACTTAAAAAGATTTTGTTTTACGAATTAATTAATTTGTGTCTATTAAATTTTATCGTTTAGTTCCGCTAGGAAATTACCTAAAATTCTGTTCTTTTTTAAAACTTAATTGTTTAATCGGTAATTTTAGTTCTTATAAATGTTAGCACAAAAGGATGTGAAGTAATTATATTGGATAATAACATAATACTAAAATGCAATTGATTATTATTGCCCTCATAATTCATTTAATTAGTTCAATATATAATCGTACTTTAATGATGACACTTCTACTACGATTATCTTAAAAAGGTATAATTTAAGTAAAATATGTCTAACTAGCTTTCCGCTCGCGGCTTCGCCCACGTGTAATTTGGGATTGAAGCGTTTTTAATGATCTCGAGAGGACTTTCTTTCATAGGCTAAAAATTTGTTACAATTGGAATTATATTATACAGCTTGAGTTATCTTTCTAATGGTGAATATTTGAAACGATAAGTATCGATTACGTTATGCAACAAAAAGTAAAGCGAGACAAAAACATCGTCTAGAAGAATAAAAAGTATCAGTTGATCTCCCTTTTCGCCCCCTGGGGGGTAGAATTTCCAAAAATGTTTTTTTAATGCTCATTCCGTCAGTAAAGGAAGCTTTGTTCAAAATATGAGACTCCTAGACCGAGCGGTTATGGCTGCGCGAAAGTCAATCAGTCACCCAATCGCAACCCCCTAAATCACGATTGAAGGGTACTTTGGAAAAAAATATAATGCCAAACTTATTTACTTGACCATATACGTATTTGTTCTAAGTTTCAAGTTTATAAACCCAAGGAATAAGATTTTCCATAGAAACGTTATGACCCCTTTTTACCCCCTTAGGGGTTGAATTTCCAAAAATCCTTTCTTAGTGCACCCCTACATATCTCAAAGAACCTACATGCCAAATTTCAGCTTTCTATGACCAGCAGTTTCGGCTGTGCGTTGTCTGTCAGTCAGTCAGTAACGGAAGCGTTTTATATATATAGATAGAGGTTCGTTCGTTTTTGTACCAGTATAATAACTTTAGTATCAAATTAGTTTCCGCGGATCACTGTCTTGAAAAGCGGCCATTAGAATAAACATTTTTGGGAATAAGTAAAGATTAAGCATTTTGAAAGATTAGCGAATACTTTAATGCTTCTAAGTGTTAATACTATCGACACATATAACAATGACACAATGACACAGGCTACATCATCATCACCGGTGTGCTGATCATCGCGCGGCTGTTCGGCGAGTCTCCAGGCTGGAGGACGTCCATCGGTTTCTCAGTCCTCGGCGTCATCATGTTCACCGCCGCCGCCGCTGTCATATTCTATGGTAAGTGCTTTTTATTCAACACTAATAGTTTTTTTTTCTTTGGTAGTTACCAGCCAACAACAGACTAACTGCTTTGTTCCTTTTTAGAATTTAGTTATTACCAGCCTATTTTATTTTTGTTTATTACTGGCCAGTTTCGTTTATTACTTGAAAACGTTTATTTTGGCCAGTTAGTGCGTTTTTAATCAGGTGGGTGACTAAAAAGTTAGTCTATCGCTTAAAAATAAATTTAAGTTTGAAATTAGTTTTCGTAACATTTCCTAGCCCGAAAGTGGGCAATGCTGATCTAACTTGCTGGACTGTTTTTATTTTATACAACGGTATCGCTTCTTGCTTATATTAAACTGCACGCGTATTTACAGAGTAATTATCTAGTTAGTTATTTATTCAAGAATACAAACAAGTGGTAATCTAGTAGTTTCAACGATCAGTCATCCGATAGAGCGTGAATATTAACATCGCAATAGATTGGTCCCACTTTAAACTGGTCGTAAAGGAGGAATGCTCAAATACGCAGGTTTACTGATTATACAAATACTTTGATGATGTAAGTGGCTTACTGTGTTATGTGATGGACACAACATTGTTATGGAATGCTGTTGGTACATATTATGTATTTACACTTTAAGTTTCCGTTTATTATCAGGTATCTTTACGAGTTATTTGTTTAAATAAATTAGTATTTATGCACAGGCAAATAAAACTGTACCTTAAGAGTCAATAATATTTTCACTGGCAAATCATTTAAAAGTATTTATTATATTAATCGTTTTATACTTCTACTTAAACAATAGAGGTTTCTAGTCAAAGACAGACGTAGTACAATAATTAATATGCATAACACACCTATGGACCCAACAGGCTGTATAAGGCAGGGCCATGGCGCTGCCTATTAAAAATGTAGACAATTAGTCTATGGGGATTCGTGTTAGGAATGCTTCCGTTCCTTTCTTACACTAGTTGAATTTAATATTGTTTGCAACACATACTTAAATCAACAGAAGTACCTACCTACTTAAATCGTAATCCGTAACTTAGTTTTTATGGTTTTCAAAAAAAAAAAAACAAAATATTATTTAAAGACATTTCCATTAATCATTCAATCACATAGTCATAATTTTCTTTTTTTTTGCAGATTGGCACAGGTCATACTACGCGAACCTCCGCCCTAACAAGCAAGCTTACGACCTCCTTATAGCTTCGGGAGTGTTCGCTGTGATCGACGTTGCCGTGTTCCTCGTCCATGCCTTCATCACATTCAGAGAGGAAGCCGATTATTAAATCACTGCACTACTTCTGGAATTACGTTCAACTGATCTTCATTTATATTAATTTTACTTTCAAAACCAAAGCCCACTTAAACAACCTTTTTTATCGGTAGGGGAAAGGCGTACAAAATGGCATAGGTGGGTCATATGACATAGCACCGTATCTTCGAATCTAAGGCTCATTTAGTTCACCCAAAGGCGTGTAGAGGGTCGCTTAGTAACGTGTCGAAACCTGTGGTATTGCCAATAGTGCAACTTCGGTCATTCGATGTCGGCCACAATTTAAATATTTTTACTCGTTACGAGTTCCATTTTGTTGGATTTTGTTTCATCCTAAAAGTAAACTAATTCAATTTATATTCTAGTTTCCACTACCTTAGGTTGTTGTCAATATATTAATTTAAACTGAGAATATGTTAAAATTGATATCTTTTGTTTAGATTTTTTGTTACTGCAGGTGAAGTTATAAAACTATAAAATGGACAAAATGACATACCGCTTGGTAGGCCAAAATGACATACTATATGGTTTAAACCACTTATATTTTTTCTTTTTATGTTGGTAACTAATATCGCCAGTTTCAAAAGGAGTGTATGTTTCTGGACTAGGATAACGTAAGCCATGCAAAAAACTAACGGCCTTAATCTTAACTTCAACTCCAAATATGAAAAAAAAACTAAAATTAAATCTCTACCGGTCTCCAACAAAAGAGACAGAAAAGTGACTAAGGCAGTGAAATTCAGTTCTAGCAGAGATGAAGTTGCAGACTTATACCGCCAATGTTGTTGAAGACGAGGACTGCCCTTGCATCTATTGCAATGACTTGTTCTCCAGGTCTAACCAAAAGAGGTTTGGTTTCAGTGTTTGCCCTGCAAATAATGGGCTCACTCATCATGTGTAGACGTTCCAAAGAAAACTAAATCGTTTACATGCAAACTTTGCCAATAATTTCTCAATTACTCATATATATTTTTATATGCCGTTTTGTCCGCACTACCTATGTCGTATTACCCGCCTATGGCGGACAAAACGGATTTCAGTTACATTTTTTTTAGAAGCTTATATTTTGTTTTGTTTTTGTTTAAAGTTAATTAATGTCCTATGTAATTATAGGTAATGAACCAAGGAATGGAAAGACCTACTTTTACTGTTAAAATTATTAATAAATAAAGACTTATGACTGATTTAGCGGAGGGTATGTCATTTTGTACGCCTTTCCCCTACCACAGATAGAAAACATTTTTTTGCATCTCGAATGAAACCTCTTTTCAGTAATTCTTAATTCTATTTTCAAAAACCCGTTGTAAGCCCGCGTAACCGACTTCTTTTAGATTTAAGTTTTTTAGAGTATTATTTTGACATCACTTTTATTTTAAAGATTGTTATTGTCTATGAATTAAGTAATTGTATATAGGTTTACTGTTATAATTATGGACCTTTTGGGTAGCTAATGCTTTATTTTAATTTATGTACTTTTTAAATGTTGCCCTCTGTAGTAGCTACACAAAATATACATATTTTAAAACGGCAGACTAGACATCATAATTGGCAGACTATTTTAAATTGGCAGACTAGTAAACATTAAGTATTTTAAAACTGGCAAGCTTTTTTAAAACCATTTTCTAGAAAGGCAGGTTATTTTACATTACTTTTGGCAAGCTATTTTAAATCAATTTGAAGAGGCACGTTATTGGGCAACTATTTTTATTACTTTATAACTGGCAGACTATTTTAGGGCAGCTTATTTTAAGTATTTTTGAACAGGCAGTCTATTGAAAATAAATTTAAACAGGCAGGTTATTCTTAGGCAGAATTTCATTTTAAATTACTAAAAAATAGGCAGGTTATTTTTAAAGTTTAAATCAGGCAGGTTATTTTACATTAATTAAAAATGAGGCAGTTTATTATCTAACATTACTTGCATCGACTACGGTCAAAGGCAGTTTATTTTTTTTTATTTAATATTTGGTAACTATTGGTAAGCTTTCAAAATGTGCAGCTTATTTATAAATTATTTTAATATCATAAATATTGGCAGTCTATAAAAGGCAACTTTTTTTTTCTCTTGTGTTTAAGAAAATACTGGCTTTTTATCAAATGTAGACGTTTTAAAACAAGAAAATAATTCTTTATTATTATTAGCTCAGTTTATTGCGGCTCAGTTGTCCTTCCTGTAGCTATGTCTACATTTGAGATTGAGCTGGAAGCTACTTTTCGATAAATACATTAAAAAGCAGCTAAAACCAAGAACCATCACAAGCAGCTTTCAATTAAAAAAATTAAGTTATCGGCAGTTTTGCATAATTTTTGGCAGCTTAAAACATCTTTTCAATTGCAGCTATTAATATAATTGTTATAAAGCAGCTAGTTATATCCCCTTTAATATAAATATTGGCATCTACTTAATATATTGGCAGCGCCAAAGACAGCTATAACAACAAATTCAACTCCAAAAAAAAAAGCAATATTTATTTTTTAATGTTGGCAGCCCCGACATTATGGTCGATTTTTTTCGCCTCGCTACTTCTTTCGGCCGCAAGTGCAAGTGTAGTTTTAGAAATAAGGTTATATGTAAGTTTGGTGGTTTATATTGAAATGTATGTGTAAAAGATTTTCTTATAAATCGAGTAGGAAGCTAAGAAAATACATAGATTTGGTTAAGTAAGAGTATGTTATTTGCTTTTCGTTATTTGTATAATGTGGGTTTATAATATTTTTAATATTTCAAAATTGCTTTTATATTTAGCCGCTTGATTATTTAGGTCGTTGTTCATTTGGTTATATTACTAAAACATTCCGCTAAAATATTTTATTATTGTTTTAGTTTATAAGAGCGTATCCATACCTACTTATCTTGTTGCACATGAAAGTGATTTAACTTTTTCATATGTGGCAAGATTTTTTATTTAAGTGAAGCAAAACCACCGCTACTATTTATTCGCTTTCAACACAAATACACAGTATAATCAACGCCCCGAAATTACACAGGATAATTATTTTATAGCTTAAAATACAAGGTTCCCACTTTGGTAACTAACAATAAAATAATCAATAGCCCTATTAAAATTATCACAAAATACTTATACACATAATCCGTTTTTTAGTTTTTAAGTATAATTTTAGTTTATTATTAAGTTATTTTAAAGGATAAACCAAAGCAGTAATCAGTATCCGTCCAGTGGTAGTTAAGATGTCTCTGACAACTTCAGAATATTTCTATCGTCTTCAATTGTTTATTCTTCAACTTCACTGTCTTGGTCTGATTATATTAATATTTTTATATTTTTCAAGTTAATACTTATAGATTATGTTAAGCAACCTTTTTGGATTATTTAAATATTTTTAATGTTACTAACTTTCCCAAATTACTTAATGCTTATTCAAGATTAGTCGTAGATTCATTGGTGTTAAAATAATCGTAAAATAGAATATTTTTCATCATCGTAAATAAGTTAACTTAGTTTTAATGAAATATATTTGAGTTATGTGTGGATATCACTTGAGTTGTGAACGTTATAGATAAGAGAATATAAGATTTATATGAACAATGTAAATAAAAATATATAACTTATGTAACCGGCGCTAATGTTACCTTATTTATTCCCCATTTTAATAACAAAAGGTACCCGCGTCACACTAAATGAATTTTCTCGTTAGAATAAATAAAAGTAATGTTAAACGCATGTATCTGTATTGTAACAATTTAATAAATAAATGCATTAAATATTGTTTCATTTAAGTCCCTTTCAGCTGATTTTATATTTTTCTTTTATTTTTTATTTGTTGCCCGCAGCTTATTCCGCGTGAATCTAGAAACGCGGCAGCATGTTAAGCCAAGTTCAAGCAAAGGACCTGGCTGACCAGCGCCGAGTGTAATATTACTCGAAACATTTGTTATAAGTTATCGCGGTTGCAGCAAATGTGATTACCGTAAAAAAGATTATAGTGAGTCAATCTTAAAAAGTGTGCTATAGCCGACTTTTTTTATAACTTTCAAATAGGAACAAATTGATCATAATTGATTACTAAATAAATAAATTAAATAGTTTTATTTTACGCAGCCCACGGAACGGAAGCTCATTTTTTCTCGTTTTTCGCTCCTATTCATCACAACGTAATCTATACTAATATTATAAAGCTGAAGAGTTTGTTTGTTTGTTTGTTTGTTTGAACGCGCTAATCTCAGGAACTACTGGTTCGAATCGAAAAATTCTTTTTGTGTTGAATAGACCATTTATCGAGGAAGGCTTTAGGCTATATAATATCACGTTGCAACTATAAGGAGCGAAGAAATAATGGTAAATGTGTAAAAAAACGGGGAAAATTTGTCATCCTTGAGGGCTTCTGTTGCGTGCGCTGCGAAAACGGTTCAAGATACACACAATATATGTATGTAAGAATTATTTCTATTGAAATGATCTAAAAAAATGTCCGCGACAGTATATGTCTATCTTTTAAGATTAACTCACTAGAACCGTTTTTATGGTAATCAAATTCGATCGAAATTAATGCATCAACGCACAGCCCAAACTACTGGACGGATCGGGCTGAAATTTGGCATGCAGGTAGATGTTATGACGTAGGTACCCGCTAAGAAAGGATTTTGATAAATTCTACCCCCAAGGGGATAAAATAGGGGATGAAATTTTTTATGAAACTTTGTCAAAATTAAACCGATCGGGCTGAGACTTTACATGCACATAGGTACTATAATGTAGGCATCCGCTAAGAAAGATTTTGATAAACTCCACACCTAAGGGGATGAAATAGGGGATGTTTGTAGAAATCTTCTTATATTTTTGACTAGCCATGACTATAAACAAGTCTCAGGGGCAAACTCTCAAATTTGCGGATATTGACTTGAGAGAACATTGCTTCTCTCATGGGCAGTTCTATGTTGCTTGCTCACGAGTAAGTTCTCCCAGTAGCTTGATAGGTTTAGCGCCAAATGACAAATTAGTTAAGAATATTGTGTACAAGGAAGTTTTGTAGGCCCTAATTTTTTACACTAACTTGCTAAACAATAATACTTCTTAACGCGTGCGAAGCCGCGGGCAAAAGCTAGTGTTATATTATAGCCTAAAGTCTCCCTCGATAAATAGGCAAGACATTTCTTTCATTCGAACCAGTAGTTCCTGAATTAAGCACGTTAAAATAAACAATCTCTACTCTTAATTGTCTACTTATGTAATTAGTAAAGAAATCAAATCTCTACTCTTAATTATCTACTTATGTAATTAGTAAGAAATAACAAATTTATTTAGGGAAATACGCACAAAACGTAGTCATAAGCTCATTAGACTTAATCACCAACCTAATTTATTTTCGAATATGAAATTGCTGCATGTTACTAAATTGTTAAGCTCAGTAACAAAACACAACGTAGCAACAAGGTGAACTTTGTACAACAACCTACCTACTTTTCTGTAACGCGAGTTCTCATATTCTGAAAATAACAACACACTATTAGCGACTGACATATCATCTATTCTCTTGAATGATTACTTCACACATACCTTCTTTGATCTAAGTGCCTAACTAGCTCGGGTTTCTAATGCACGATGCATAAGTTCGTAACTAAATTTAGCAGGCGTTGCCTACTTAGCAGATGACAGCGCTCTTAACTTTGATTTGTTTTTGAATTAGACCTTTAAAGAGCCTTTGCTTGCGTAAGCCACAATTTCAGTCTGATATTATTTACATAAAGATATTCTGTCCTAACTCATCATATACCACATTAAACGTAGGAAGTTATACAAATTGAACTCATAATTGATATACTAAACCACTTATTTTTATATCACAAGCCACATGCAACAAGGAGTAGGTACCTTGTTAGACATAGGAATACTGTCGCCGCCTTCGTATTATCTAGGATGAGTTTGTATAAAATGATATTTCAAAAACACATAACCTGGACGGGTCAGAACCAAACAGCTCCATAATATTACCCATTTTTTTACTATTACGTCCAACAAATTAAAGAGGTTTTAAATAAAAATTCATTGAGCATTACGATTTTTATAGCTAAGAGCTTTATCTTCTTATAGCAGGCTATAACTCGTATTGTATTTATTATAATTACAAATATTTCACCGTCTTAAAGGACTTACCATCCAAACCAAATAATTAAACGCAAATGACATTGACAGCTCAAAATTAAAAAGAATAAACTTTTAAAAACATTAAAAATACCACAATTTTTTTACAAGGTCGCAATATTTCAACATAACTATAATTATTAATTTATAAAACTTACCTTTTCAGCTTTAGCCAGATAAATCCATAACTTCCTCCAGGTCGAAAACTTTTTCTGGTCGCTAAAATTGTACTGCATTTCTTTTGAGGCATATCTGGTGCTCAATGGTGACCGGTAATTACAGTATTCTGAATTTTGTATTTCCACGGGGGCGTCAATAGAAAACATTTTCACAGTTATTTGTTAAAAATTCGATTCACTAATATCTTGATAATTACGTCGATAGCCGCATACAGCTGACACTGAAGTGAACATAACCTAACAACAATACCAAGGCCGGTCAAATCGGCGGGAGAATTCAATTCTGATAACAAGGTTATCATCATTATGTTCGGAGCATGACGAAATTTTATAGAACTCGTGACGAAAGTGGGTCTTTATTGCATTGTGTCGCCAATACAAACAAGTTATTACTCATTATGAGAAAATAACTAAAGGTTACTGTTACAAATTGTTTAATTTCATTGTTATATACTTTTATGTTTATTCTAAAGTTATCTCATTGCGCTTAATGTTCAAGTTTGTAACTAAGTAATTGTAGAAAAGTTCTAGACTGTACAGAAGGACAAATGCAACATAAATAAGGACAGGGATAATAAGGAAACAATATGTTAATTTGAGGGAAGGTTTAAAAATTTCCACTTTCATGAAATACATGTTTTATTTACAAAAATGATTATTCAATACATTTCTGTTTATAAAAATACTGTAGCTGCTTGAATAATATTTGGCAGTCATTTTATGTAAGGCACCTCTATAACACTATTGCAACATAAGTAAATAATTTTGCTTTGAATCAATCAGAAGCTTGATTTATATAAAATAATGTTATAAACCAGGATTTATACATACAAATTGCAATTACTTACAAATATACCGACACTAGACATGCATGTTTGGAACTTTTATAATTAAACATTTTAAAACATATAACTATTATTGTCTTTGAATTAGAAAGCATTCATAAAGGAGTTTCAGTACTCTTGTACATTTATATACATTAAATTTTAAACTTGTTGATTGTATTGCACTATATTTAAGTTATACAGATATATGATAAGGGATAGGAAGGGTGATTTAAGCTTTCTTCTGAAGTGATTTCATCATCTTCTCTAGCTTCATCGCCTTTTGGACGTCTCCGCTGATCTTCAGTTTGCCCATCATGAAAGCTGTGGTAGGCTTCAATTTACCTAAAAAAAGAAGAATAAAACATGTTCATTTTGCGTGACAAAATAAAGCTTACTCTAATTTTATTAGGCTAAATTACCCTTAGATAAATCTTATCAGTTAAAAATAAGTTGGCTAATAATCACTTTTACTCAATGCTATATTTTTGCACTGTCCACACTGTGAACTTTATGTATACCAAGGAATTACTGATAATTAATATTGTTTATGTGAATGCAAACCAATAACACTTTTACAATTACGCAACTGAACTGATTTGGATAAAACTTGAGTATAATATTGGTTCCCAAAATTATCTACTTTTGCCATAACTGACAAAATTACTTTTAATTTTCATGTGAGTAAGATATACTAATATTATTACCGCCTTCCTCTCTTCTAACTATCTCGCTGTGCCCTGATGTCCATAATTATGACAATAATTTTATATTCTCCACCTAATATACATTATGGAATGCAATAAACGATATGGTATATTATATTACCGGCAAACATGTCAGAGAAGTGCTGTCCGTCCATGGTGAGAGTCGCGTCTGGCTTGGCCTTGGGCTCGCCCTGTCCACACGCGCCATCGCCGTTCTTGAGATCAATGTGCCAAATGCCTTCTTCCTTACCTGTACATTACGAGCTGATATAGTAAAATTTTACATACTTATAAACATTGGATCTTTAAAAAAGCTTCATATTCGTCTCCTGAATGGCATTTATTATCACGCTAGCGAGACTGACAGGCCCCTTTATTCCTAAGCAGATAGGAATACTTTTATAGCGGATTTATTTATCTGTGATATCTTTACTGCTTTTATCATGTTTTGCATTTTGCGATAATTTATTCGGCGGTTTAAATCATGAAAAAAATCATTTGAGTTTTCATGTCAATTTGTTAAATGGCAACATTTTAATATTTTCTTTGATGAACTTAGCAGGTTTGTCACTAGTGAGTTTACATGCTCCCATATCCTACGTAGCATACTAAAATGCCTTATAGTTTTCACACCATTAATTCGTTTTTGTAATGATACCTTTGACATTGAACTGGAACACAGCCTGTGTCTTCTTCACCAGTTCCGGTGAGAGGACTTTGCTGATGGAAGCAAACAGAGTGGGGATCTGACCACCTGCTCCAGCGTCCTGGAAATATTACCTTACATGAAAACTAAAACTCCCAGTTTTATAGAAGGCAAAATGTGTATCTATGTCTGTGTTTATTGTGATTTTCAACTAAATATACATAAATATATAAAGACCTCACACCAAATTTGCATATTCCAGTATTAATAAATTATTATTTTTTATTTCCTTACTGGTGTTGTTAGGTAAGTTGTGACAATGGTTATTAACCTGATAATTGTGTTAGTTTACATGCAATAGATATTTAACTAGGTTACAATAATCATTAACATAATTTATTAGCAATAATTTGCGGCATCATATAATACTTTTTTAATTAGCAAGATTAGTTGATAAACAAACATTAAGGATTTTAAGTTTTCTTTTATAACTATTTCATTTTTCTATTCCAATAGTTTTAGGTTAATTACCTTTTTAGAACATATAAAGACATTCACAAAAGAAAAACAAAAGCATGCAGTTTTTACAAACAGATATCCATAGATATTTATGGCCATCCATTTTTTTTATTCACACCGTTTTAGCCGCCGTTTTTGTCACACTGGGAAGGTCCAGGAAGAAGTCCGGTAACAAATTGTCAAGGTTTTCTGTGAACAAAGGGAGATTCCCAATTTGAATTGCCAAATGTCAAAAAAATTGTTTTCTTTTTTTAATTTTGTTCGGACTGGTTTCCTGGACCTGTTTGGCGCCTGTGTTCAAAAGGAGGTTGTACATTTGCTTAAATATATTTTATCTATAGCTATTCAGTTATTTACGGCAAATAAAGTATACAAAGCTGTTAAATAATACTATATTACATACAAGGAGGCATGTTAGTCAAATGATAAAATTTATTGATAAATATCTAGCAAAGAGCTAAGAATGCAGCATATTTTCTTTGTTGAAGCCTCCATTATTGAGAACAAACCTTCTCCTTGTAGTTGACAGCGGTTGTATGGTATTGTCTGGCGTGTATAGCCGACGTATGGTACTGCCTCACACGGTTAGCCGAGGTGATAGTAACCGAGTGAGCCGCCATAGATTCCGGGATATCCAGGAAACCGTCCATCAATAGTTTATCCGCGTTCTCTGTGGTCAATCATTACCCTCTAGCTTAATGTTTAATTGATTAATGTATATTAAAAGTAAATTGCACAGAGTTACAAAAGGGGAATTTGATTATTTTGATGACAATACAAATGTGTGGTTACTATTTTCATGCATGAATATGACAAATGCTTGCTAAGTTAGCACCTATAGTCTTGTCAGAATCACTAACTTTTTAAACTTCGGCGATAATAAGAGAATTCTAAAATGACTGAAAGTCTATGTAATCTGGCCTATCCTACGTCTAACTTGCAAAAGCAATATCACCGTCTCAATACACATGTCATTTACGACAATTACGACATCTATATTACTGTCAAGTTGCAATTTGCAGGTGAAACCACAACTGTTTTAAATATATTTCTAATATTTATTAGTGTAAGAAAATAACTCACTGTGGAAATGATTTACCCTAATAATTGGGTTAGATATCATGAACAAATGTCATACACTTAATGATCAAATTGTAAACTTACTGGGATCGCAAGCGTACGGGACCAAGTCGTTGATTCCGACGGACTTTAGAACGTCCTCGTCGATGGCGAAGTTGCCTGTGTATGTTTTTGGGTCCCTGTGGAAATATATTTAGTATTAAAACTTGTAGAGTACAGTAATTAACTTATAATAATCCGTATCTGTGATTTTTTTTAACTTTTAGTATGTGACAAAAATATGGTTTGAAAGAGCAAGTAAGTTTTGAAAGAGCGTTTATACACATCTTTACACTTTAATTTCTTTACACGCGTGATATTAAAAATATGAACTGTATAATTTTCTATGCCAATAAAACTAGGATGTAATTCATACTTTAGATTCATTATTGTATTTCAAAATCGCTAACTAGCAACAATCAACTTCTTCTTATGTATGAAAAGAGGTATTTGTTCAACGTTAGGACATTCACGGGCTGGGGTTATTAAAAAAAATTATACTAACGGTCCTATGCAAAAATAACTCTAATTTGGCAGTGACACTTAAGTACGACACTAAGATGTGCGTCGTTGTTACATACGGCCGGATTGTATATGTATTGTCTGCACATACTTGCTAAGCATAACATATGCGGCGTCCGAGACGATCTCTGGCTTGCGGCTGGTGGAGCTCGTGCCGGTCAACATCTCGATGGCGGCGGTCGCGATCGCTAAAACAAGGCAATAGTATAACTTCAATCATTATTTTAAGAGAGTGGATATTGATAATTCTCTAGTTTCTTCTAGTTCTCTGCGTTCGGTACGGATAGCTGAGTGGTATAGGTCACCATGCCATTTAACACTGTACGCGACGTGTCGCGAGTTCGATCCCCACGTAGGACAAAAGTTTGTGCGATCCACAAAGCTACCCAGGGCAAATGTATGCATTTAGAAATAAGTAGGTATGTTTATCAATTGTCTAGTACTCATAACACAAGTTACTCTCGTATAAATAATTTGAGACTAGATGGCGTTGTGGGAATGTTGAGAAAAAAAACTGTAGATGTTACCAGTCTTGGGCCACAGCGCGTTGACACCGATGTTGAAGGACTTGAACTCCTCCGCCATGCCGAGCACGCACATCGACATACCGTACTTAGCCATCGTGTATGCCACGTGCACTGAGAACCTGCCAAATATATGTATAATTAATACTATTAAATAAATAAGGATATCTGGTTGTAATTTATCTATAATATGTATGTATTTAGAAGTATTTAAGTAAGTTTATCGGTTGTCTAGTACTCATAACACAAGCTACTTAGTATGCTTAACTTGAGACTAGATGGATTATTTGAAAAAGTCTATTTAGCTGGTTTGCTTCTGGAGCGCGTTTTCTGTTTTCAACATTACAAAAGACTACTATATAAATCGAATTGAAGTTAAAGAGATATAGCCGATACATTTTTATTTTGATAGATGAAGTGAAGTACATTTTTTTCGATCCATCTTGGTTAAATAAAATATCTCGGTTGGTAACCGAGCGAGTCTACAATTTAACTCGCATCTAAATAGCTTGTATAATATAAGTATTTTGCGTTCGATAAACTAATGTTTTCACATTAGTTTATCGTTCTGCGTAATTTTCTGCTTCCTCGTCAATTTACTACGGTGACAACACTGACATAATAATTGTTGTTCTGATGAAGTAATACATTTTGTTGTTCACGCTTTGTATAATGCATTAAGAACATTCCTACTGTACTATATTGACTACTACGATAAGTAGAATTTAAGGTGAATGTAGGTTATTTTATTAAAATTATACCGTACCAGAAGGGATTCATGTTTAGGGGCGGCGACAAGTTCAAGATGTGGGCGTGGTTACTCGCCTTCAAGTATGGCAGGCATAGCTTTGATCTGAAATACACAAAAAGAGGATACTTTACATAAATGCTTATGCTTTGGAAAAATAACTACCAGTCTGAATCAAAAATTGAGAGCTGGCTAGTAGTACACAAATATTTCTTTTACTATAATATTCTTAAATAAACTAGTTAGTGTTACTTTGGACGATGCATCTTGGACAAAACCAACGTATAAGTGGTTTTGTAGTTGTTTAGCTCAATAGTCTATCTAAATCGGAAAAATGAATACATTTTACAAAAATATTCATTTAAGTTATAGAAACCACTGTTATTTAAAAAATTCTTTAACTTTGCTTTCAACATATTTCTACTCAATTGTTTAATTGAACGATATAAGTTTACACAAGAATATGCTTACGCTAAGAAAGTCCCCCTGGTGTTGACATTGTGCATGAGGTCGTATCTCTTCATGTCCGTCGCTTCCGTGCCGGTGAGGACGATCGCGGACGCATTGTTCACCAAGATGTCGATACCGTTAAACTGGAAATGTTACAATTTATGTAGAATATAGGTATGTAAGTAATATTAAAGAACTGTATTGTGTGTGAATTACGACGATATAATTAAAACTGATGGATATATTGGAATCCGACCATAAGGCTGTCTGTCTACCGGAGCGGAGCTAAGCTGCGGAGCGGAGAAACTCAGATATACTAACAGGATTGCACAAAATCTCCGCTCCTAGCAATCCATTGGTTAATGTTTCTCGGTTTCCCCGCTCCGCAGTTTAGTTCCGCTCAGGTGGAGATGTAGCCTTAAGGTGTGTTTCCAGAGTGCACAAGAGGTGTGTAGCGACTTAGCGAATAATGTATTCCAATGATTAACACTACTGCTTCATCAATAAAACTTTTAATGTGTGTGTAAGTGAATGATGTAATCCTATTGGTTCTTAAAAGACATTTCTTAGCACTCACACTCCATTTATAATCAAAATACAGCCATCAACCGTATCCATTGAACCAATTACAAAATTCTGTGAAGACATTTTAAATGGGGCGAGGAACTATCCAATTTCTAATGAGCATACCAAGATAACGGACGATAATTGAGGCAAATCAAATCATAATAAGCATAATATTTTATGAATCTCCAATTGTTCAATCTGATCCACTTAACGTCGTCGCAATTTATTTGATTACCCTTTGTGCAGTCCAAGAAACGACAATTGCATTGACTTGAAAACTTGTGAAATTGTCTACATTATTATATTCACACGCAAACTATTTGCTTATTCTTTGAAATTGAATAAGTAAGTTTTAAATAAAAACTTCTTTATTTTTAAGCATAATAATCTACAATAGAATAAAATACAAAAAAGTATCAATTGTGGACCCTGTTCATAACAAGCTTCAATACTAAATTCAAATTCAAATCATTTATTCTGCAAATAGGATAAATTTTATCACTTTTACATGTCATCTTCTTAAATATAAGCTCGCTGGAATCGACATTTCCTAACTGGCTACCTTGAGAAGAAACGTCGTAACAAACTCAGGTAAATATAGGTCTGCAATCCTATTTTTTTTGTGTGTGATAGGATTTTACTAAGAGTTCCAATTTTTTTCCTCCTCAATAAAGCATATTTAATTCACAATGCAAGGAAAATATGTGGCATGTCGTTTTTTTACATTTTATACTAGTACTAGCTGTTGCCCGCGACTTCGTTCGCGAAAAATATGAAGAATAGATGTCGGCCGATTCTCAGACCTACTGAATGCATATACAAAATTTAAAGAGAATTGGTCCAGCCGTTTCAGAGAAGTAAGTATTAGATCAGGTAAGTAGGTATTAGATCAGGAAGAACAACCATCTCTTAGGGATTAAGAAAAGATAAAGGCTTTAGCAAGTGTACATAACATGTAGGTTACCTTCTTAACAGCCTCATCAATCGCCTTTTGAATTTGTTTCTCGTCTCTTACGTCTACGATGCATGGCAGAGCCTTTCCGCCGAGAGCTTCAACTAAAATAAACAACAATACAATTTATTACACAAAAATATTATTTAGATTTTGGTTCGCGACGTTTCAGCGGCCTTGCAGGCTCTTATCACATTTGAGAGTGCACTAGCACTAGGCAATAGTGGTTATTTTGACTGGATGGAGAAGTAATCGGGCAGTAAAATCCAAACAACGAGAAGTCTATTGTTCTGTTCAGATAATAGTTGCTTTACTTAAGTCTGTTGTGTGTGTGTGTGTGTAATAAAATGTACAAAATTGTGTTTTATACAAAATTCAACCATATAAAGATATTGTTTGTGTTAGAATTGTATTATAGTTGCTTAATATTTGACTATTATCAGATGCTTAGGTACTAATCTTATAAAGTTAAATTGTTTATCTACAGCAATCTTATAAAAACAAATGATAGAACACTTACAATGTCTGATATCCGAACATATTAATATATTGTGTATTATATTATGTAAAGCTAAATAATCCAAAGTCCAACACAAACTTCTAAACTTGTTATTTAGAATAGCATCAAAACATGTAAAACTTGTTACAAAAAAGCTTATCTAATCTGTTATGTGTGGACTTTGTACTTTGAACTCTGATCTGTATTAGCTTTCTAACAACCTTGACAATGTTACTATTATTGAGTATTATTTTAAATGTTTTTTCTATAGTTTTAACGGCAATAACATTAATGCTTAATTCTTTGTTATTTGTTATGTAATTTTCCTTATTATGATCTCATTGTTTTGCCTTTAACTATAAAGCATGAAACCTTAAATTGTACCATGTTCCTTATTTTGCAAACATATATAGCCTTTTTAAAGGTTACTTGCAGCATGTAAGGGTTCTAATAATAGGTCTTTGCATGCATGCAACAATATAAAAAAGTTTATTTTACAGTTTGTAAAAGTGTTATTAAGGATAAATTATCAAACCACTTCCATAAATATTTTGTATATTTTCTTTTACATTGCAAAAACTTTTAAATCCCAGTGC
The DNA here is from genome assembly GCA_941860345.1 of Chrysodeixis includens. NCBI lineage: Eukaryota > Metazoa > Arthropoda > Insecta > Lepidoptera > Noctuidae > Chrysodeixis > Chrysodeixis includens. Next base: position 2,980,675 of record OW796097.1, read on the forward strand.
CCATTTGTATATATTCTTGACTGCATGCGAGAAATAATATAAGGTTAAATACCTCCCAGTCAAGGTTGAGTGCAATTAAATAAGGATAATTAACTAGTAACATGTAAAACAACAACTGCACGGCTAATCGGTACCAAGTAATTACTTGTGTTGTTAACAGCATTAAATGTTTTTAATCTTATTAGAACAGTGACCATGCACTAATTCTATGAATAAGCTACATTTCAGAAACAAACATCTACTTTCAAGTAATATACTAACATTGAATTTTTAAATAGCTTCAGTCTATAAATAACTTCAACCAAACAACAACAAACAAGTCTATTGTGGGCCAATTATCTGGAGATCGAAGTCCGGTATAATGTGAAGTTCAAAGTCCAAACTTAATGAACACTCTTATTATGCTCAGCAACAACCATTTATGACTTAAACAACAGTTATTTGTCATAAACAGGTGCCATAAAGTTAAGAAATATAAGTGTAATGCACTTACTCTCTTCAGCGGCAGTGTAAATAGTACCAGGCAGCTTCGGGTGAGGCTCAGCTGTTTTGGCGGCAATCACAACGTTAGCACCATCTTTAGCCGCTTTCAGGGCAATGCTCTTACCGATACCACGGGACGCACCAGTAATGAATAGCGTCCGACCAGCTAATTTCCTAATTATAAAAGAATATGAGAAATTTTAAGAAAGTAGAACACAACGCAACAGGTTTCAAATACTAATATCTTACCCAGTGTTAGCCACTAAACTCATTGTGACACAGTTATTTTTATTGATTGATATAGAGTTATAGGGTTATTTAAAACTGAATTATTAATATTCAGTTTTAGAGATATTTTCTTTTCGAAGGAATCCGCTTGACAACGTCAACGACCTACAGAATTCCAACGAAAGACAGATTATGCGAGGCACAGAGACGTAGCCAGACATAGAGTACTTTGGATTTTAAACTGCGATGACAGCTTGACAGCTGATTTGATAACATAAACTTTGTGTTGCCACCATATAAGAGCTGAATAACTTTGGTCAGATTTTTAATATTTTATCTAAGCAGCGATATAAATAAAAGTAATGCGTATTTTTTACTGTCTTATTCCGTGTTGCTTGTCTAACAGGCTTTCGATTAATCTACTGAAGCATCTTTTGCGGTTTCGAAGGCGTGACAATCAAGACTAGTGAGGGGTTTGCCGTTTGGTAGTTTAATTGGAACAAGGTGGAATATAAAAAAAGGGGATCGAGATAAATATAGTCTACACTGTACCCGTTATATAATGACTACATTCTTCGACCATAACATTGTTCAATCACTAAGGATTTTGACAGTTAGCTTTTACAAAATTTTGATTAATCTTAGATCGAAGTAATAAATTATCAGTCTTTAGGTAACAAATTACCTAATCTGTTACTTGTATTTTGTTGGTGGCGATTTACATGAGTAGGCCCAATAAAGGGTCAAGTATGCCTACATTATTCACTACTTTAATTTTTTTAGAACATAAGAAACCCGTCACTAGCTTTTGACTATAAATAATGTTTTACCTGATGGCAGGAATAAAAGAGGACACTATGGGCTAGGAAAAAAAGGAATAAAAAGAAACCAAATTAAGATTTTAAAATACATTTATTTTTGTGCATCATTTCATATCCCCACTCTCACTAACTTCTAATGTACAACACCAGATAGGGTGAATACATATTTGATAATCTAAAATAAAACTTTAAATTATTTTTATCATAAGACATTCAGTTAGGCTTTATTAAAAATTGCAATAATTATTTATCTTTTATTTATGGCTCGAATCATTGATAATTTTCTTTTACATCTTTTATATATTTTTATTAATCTGTTCTAATTTACACACTCTTTTGTACACAGCGATTAACTACAGAATTTACAATTACATTACAATAAAATTGTAAATAATATAAACCTTGAGTATTATAATATTTAAATTATTTGATAGTCGATCAGTTCATTCACAAACCCGACGATTACATAGGAGAGAAACAAAATCATTCGTTAGAGATCTTTCGAACTAAACAATACATAACAAACTCTATTTTGGGACCTTCGTAGTCCGCCAATTAAATATCAATCACTCAATTTACGCTTATCAATCACTCGATTTACTAAACGTATATATAACACAAATCGAATTAAACTGGAAACTCAAGTTATTTACAAAATAACTTCACACATTTGCACAATTTTGGACATTAAATTATCAAAATATATCTACATTTCTAATCATAGCTACAGATTAAATTATTTACACTTAAACTACGCCTATATTCGATAACAAACGATGTTTAATTGCATAGGATAAGTACAATACATACCTAATCAAATTGATATCTATTTAGGTAAGTATATAATACGGTGGTATAAAACGTCGATGAATGATTGCGAAATATAGTGATCACGATTAATAAATAATTTTAATTATTCAAATAACTCTCGTTAGAACTTCATTCTGTTATTGCTTTTGAGTAAATCGATAACTTTAAGTATCTTGGATTAAAGAATTATAGCGTAACCCTGTTTACCTCAGAGATATGATTTTATCAGAAGGTATTTTGACAATAATCAGACACTTCTAAATGTTGCCTAGCTATTTTTTCAACATGATTTTAATTATTACCGTCTTTCTCATTTTCCAATTATATAAATAATGGTTTAGGTATCATTAATAGAGGTTTTTATAGAATTCTATTTCGTAAAGATGTGAGCTGTGGGGTTAACAGTATCTCAATGAGTGACAATGCTATAATGACTGATTGATTCTATGATCTAAGATAGATTAAATTGATTGATAGAACTACATAAACAGCACGACAAGAATTAGAAATTGATCTAAACAGGAATAGCTATCTTGTTAAGCATAATCTCTATACCAGTCTAACAAATGATTAATAATCCATGGAAATCTGTAGTTAGAGACATTAAAGCGACATATTTTACAGTGAAAAGCACCATAAATTCTGTTTAAATATTCACTATTATTACTCACAACTTTCACTTAACTATTTAAAGCATTAAAATAATCAGAATTGGCACCAAAATAAAACTAATAATGTTGTTAGTCACAGTAGAAAGCTTAAATATTAAATAGGTTCTTCTATATCAAGACAAAAATGTTTAAAGCATCAATACTATAAAACTAAATTAATAATTTAATTTACTGGGCGGGGCTGCTTTTAAATACGTGCTTTATTAATGATCTGTTTATTAACTTCCTACGGTGACTAAACATTTTCAACAATAATAAATTCTATGCCACGAAACAATGTTACTATTCCTTTGCCTACTTTACAAATAAAACTCGTTTAAATGTAAGCGGGTTGTTTGGCAGAATGTTGCAGTGCTGCCAACACGTCGTGTTTGAGCCTAACGTACAGTCGTCCTTTTCGCCACGGATTTTGAAGTTGCAGCGGTCTGAAGTCATCTCTGAGGCATCTCTCGCGGGCGCCGATCACTGCCACGAGGCAGAAGTCTTGTAGTTTCTCAGGGCCGTATACGGGCCCGGCTTTGCCTTTGAGCACGGCGGCCATGTTGAGTTGTTTGACAACCAGGTCGATGACTTCCCGCGCTGAGGTACGGGGCGTGACGTGTAACTTGAGCGATGTCCCCGCGGCTAAACCGGTTTCGTATGCAGCGAATACCTGGAAAAAGTAAAAGTTTGAATCAGTAATTCACTTGTTATTGATGTGTATCACGACTGGTTTATGAATCATAGCTAATTTAAGTTTTTGCAATAGTTACCTGTAGTATACCAGCCTGGTCCGGAGTCCGTTGTTCGGGCGGTACCTTCACATCCTCGCTGTCTCTTCTCTCATCAGTCTTTGCAACTTTGTTGTTGTATTCGGCGTCCTCTTGCGTCTCTAGTAAAGGCTGGCGTTTGACGCATAAGTTTGACTTCTGGTATTCCTGACCGGTGTCAGTGAAGTCAACTTCTCCCTTGACGTTCGTCATGCTTTTTGAAGCTATAACGCTGCACGGGCTCCTATAATGTTTTCCCTGCGGACGGATTTTCAAAGGAACTGAAGTTAGCGGACAACTTTGGCTCTCTGAGTCACTGGATAGACTCTGGGCGGACTCGGACACGTTACCTTTAGAGGTTCTAACGCTTATCATACTGCCTGGATAATATCCTTTCACTGTTAGCAGAGGACTGGACGTGGTGGATGCACTGGCGTTAATACTGTGAGGTCTCGGTTTTGGTTCAACATTCTCGTTTTGGAGCACTAGGGTGTCTTCGCTCCGTGATGGCGGGAGACGATTGCTTCCGATGCTAGCATGTGAACCAGCCGACGACTTTATATCGAACTGGGAATTGCTGCTCACAAAATTATTGCTTACAGCACTGGATTGCGTATACTGGGAGTCTGCACTGCCTTTTCTAGGAAACTTATGTGTTTCAGGATTTAAAAATTGTGAACTGCACAAATTCAGCGTGGATACGGATGTTTGTCGAGGAGAGAGGCTTAGCTGTTGTTCCGATTTGCTGAACTCGGGGTGCAAGTTAGCATGGTTGCCGTTCCCGGCAGGCCCCGGCCACGATCCCCTGCCAGGGGATGTTTTAGTTATTTTGCCATCTCTCGACGGTATTTGTAGGAAGTCCTTAAACTTTCCGTCTGTATCACTGATCTCCACAGGATTCTCGGTATTCTGTGAAGGTGTTTTGCTTAGAATATACTTGAGCAATATTCCAGAGCTTGGTGAAGCCTTATCCTTGTCTCTCGCGAAGCCTATGAGGTCCATGAGCCATCGTTCTGCCTTCCACACCGAGTTGAGATTGTTTTGCAGGTCTTCTAGTTTGGTTAGTCTCTCTTTGGCTGTCTGTAATTCCGTGCAAGAGAATGCCTCTCGGTGAGAATGGGCGGCTAAAGCGACATCCAGCTCTAGAACGCAACTTAACTTGGAATATTTGTTTAGAATGTTCGTGTGATACGTTTGAAGGTGGATCATTTCAAAAGCTTGTATGGGTAAGCTGAGCAGATCGCCTTTCTGTAGGAGGATTTCCTTCTGTCCGGGCACCGAGCACGCTTGCTCTGCAGGGGGACATATCATGATGAAGCTGACGTCATTATTCAGTTCGACGACCTCGAGGTCGTATATTCGGTGGGCTATGACACTTTCGATAGGGATTTCCATTTCTTTGAAGAGTTTTCGAGCGCCCGAAGCTATTAGATCGAGGAACATTTCTTGAGATTCTGAGGGTTTCTCGTGGCCGCTTATAGTGCTGAGGCTGTTGACAGCTTGTGAGTCGTCGGTTTTGCCCGATTGATTCTTCAGGTATTCCCATTCTTCTCTGTAAACCAAAAAAGATGAATTAATTACATGCCCCAGTTCCAAAAAAAAAATGGTTGGTCAACACACATGCTGGTATTGAGTTAATTTCTAAATACTAGTGTCCTGTGGGTTTATACTATGTTAATTTACCAGGAAAGTCATTTCCGGCATTTAGGTATGCGGTACATTCTCTTTTTCAGGTATTAGTATAAAAAAACAAGATTAGAACAAATAAAAAAAAAACATTTTGATCTTGTATAACATCATGTACATTGTATATTTAATACTTTGTCGCAAGTCAAACTGCTATGTAAGTGGTTAAATTGAAACTGATTTTGTATTACAGCATATACACTGTATACTTTGTCGACGTTTCAAACACCTGTATCAATATAAAACCTATTGATACGTACGCGGACACGTGCGGGTTCCCTCGCAGGCGGGTGTGCGGCGGCACGTTGGGCGCGCGCGCGGGCGCCACGATGCGCACCACCTCCACCGACGACTGCAGCTTCAGGTAGCCCAGGTACAGCCCGCGCGACAGCGACACGCGCGACACCTACACATACCACTGGGTTTAGGCTTCTGGTATAACACAGTATTTATAGGGTATATAAATATATAGGGTAGAATACAGTATACATATTTTTTTTAACTACTCCCGCACTAAAGAATTTAATTCTTGTATCGTGTGGGGTTCACAGACGTGCACCCAGACTCAGATCAAACATCTGTAGATCGGGGAAAGAACCCGCAACTCGCCACGTGCAGTGGTAATTTGCGTGGTGATATATCACTTAGCTATCTGTGCAGCAGATATTAATCAAGTCTAAGATGAGATTGCAAACGCTGACACAGTTGCTAGAGATTGCTGTTGACCTCAAAGTTGTCTGCGGTCAGCAGGTTACGGCCTTTTATTACAGTTTAATTTCTTTGAGATTTATACAAATAAGTAAATTTGCATTTTGCAAATCTAAGATCCAGATACTTTTGGCCCCATAAAAGAACGTACATTATAGGTACCTTATTTTAATCTACTATACAGTATACACCAGAACAATAAGCAGTTCCTCAAGCCAACCCACCTGATGGTACGCAATCTGTTCGTGCACAGAAGCCATGAGCAGTTCCCCGATGGTGTTGTCCTCGCTGAGCACTCGCCGCCGCAGCCGCGACACGGCCGCCCAGCGCGAGTTCAGCGCCGACACTGACTTCACCGACTTCACGCTGTTCACGCACGACAGCACGATCGTGCCGTGAGAGTCGCGGAGCGGCTTGTGGTATAGCTGGCCTGGAATTGTCAAGACAATAATTGTATATAACTGTTCTTCTTCTTCTAGTGCCATTTCACTAATGGAGGTTGGCTATAAGCTTAAATAACTGTTGAGTAAGAAAATATAATGAAAAAAACGGGTTGTTAAAAAAAGAGACATCTATAAGGTTCTTTTGAAGACTTAGGTGTAGCTTAGTTTAAATGTTGGTTTTGGATAAGTCTTCAATCTTCTTTTTTTATTGGTTCTTTTAAGTCTATTGTTAGTCTTTCCAGTTTCAACTGAATATCTTTAGGTATTTTGGAGCAACCGAGCTTTGACCTTCACAACCCATTCTACTGAGTAACACAGCATCGTATAGCAAGGTTCATTTTGGAAATTTCTTTTTAATTATAAAACCTATTTCATGTCCCTTTTGCTGTTCAAAGATCTTCCACACGTAACTCCAGACATCTATCCTTATTTTATTAACACCTTATGCCTCAACTCACCTAGATCCTGTATGCAGAGCGCGGACTGCATCTGCGCGGCGGCTGTGAGCAGCTTGAGGCGGAAGTGTATGGACGACGACGTGTGCTTCTCCATGTCCGAGCGTAAAGCCTTCACGTCGTCCCAAGCGCATGATACCTGGGTACAGAGATATTATATATTTAAACAAGAATATTTTATCAGGCGAAACAGCTTTTAGAGAGCGTAACTTTATCTCCAGAAAACTTATTTTCATACCTATAGTGGGGAAACTTTTAACGATGTTTGGGTCCAAAACACAGTGGATAGCCATCGTAATATAGTGTTTAGACAGGAGTGAAAGAGATTACAATACATATTATCCTTATTTCTAATATTTCCATTAATTATTTGTCCCAAGATATTTATTTACTGCTTCTATACTACAAAGTCTGGAATAATTCAATTCGTAACATTTTTAGACGACCACGGCGTTGAAATATAAGCAATATTTCCTTTTTACGGCACGTTCCCTCGAATTCTTATTCTACTTTATTGATGTCTTTCCGCGATAAAACAACAACTACAAAATCGTAAAAACTTTTTTACGGGCCCGAGAATTGTGAGTCATAAACTTTGAATTGATAATTTATTACTTTTCTGCAGGTGGTAAAATGTTGCCAAACTTTGATATTTAAGACTGGCAATACCAGAGCAATAAAAGTACATAGGCTTATACCTACCACTAAGTGAACTGCCATGAAGGTTATATATTTAAGTATGTATTTATAAATTGTTAAGATGGGGTTTCACGCGCCCCATTATATGAAAGACACGGTATGCACACGAGTCCACACGCATTATGTAAGTAACACAGTATGTATGCACGTCTACTAAGTAATATGTAGTAATTAATGTAATGCTTTACCTTCATGAGCCAATGGAAGTCGGTGTAGATACAGGTGGGATAGGTCTCGTCGACTTCTATAACAGGCAGGAACTCCTCGCTCGTGACCAAGACTTTATCTTCGTGATACAGGATGCAGGCTAAGTACACGCCCCTGAAAGATTAATGTATGCTATTAGTTTTTTTTTAGTCAATGCTTTTACTCTCCACAATGTTATGTAAAACTATATACTATATATTTCACATTTGGCGCAGGAGTAAGAGAACGATGCGGGGCGCCGCTTACGCCGGTCATCTTTTGGTAGTTTGTCCCGTTGATTTTTCATTTAATGTTTGGCTTCTTTCAATATGTTGAGAGTATATCTTATATTGTTACTGATATGGAATATTGGAGTACACTTCAATTAATGACATTTCGTTATTTATATTTATTTAGGTTTGCAAGTTTTGATGTAGGTAATTTTTACTATTATTTATTTATTACAATCTACCTACGGTAGAAACTATACTAAACAATTAAATATCTACATTTAAAACTCAACTAATCTTATATACCTAAAAAAAATATAGATTAAATAAACATGGTTAAATTATGGACATGTTTCCCTATCGCTATTGTATAATAGACATCAGCTTACCTCCGTAAATTCTTCTGGAACTTGCTAGCGGCGGTGAAGAGCTGTCGTATGGTGGCGGTCTTCTTGCGCGGCTGTCGCGCGTGGTGCGCGAGCGGGCGCGCGCGGGCGCTGGCCGCCGCTGCCGCCAGCGCCTCCAGCGCCGCCGCCGCGCCGCCAGACCCGCGGCAGCCGCGGGATGATACGTCACGCCAGCCTGGAGGAATGTATGTCATATTGTAATAGGTGAAGGCAAGTGGAAGAAGAGTAGGGAGGCCTTCGCCTAGAAGTGGGACATCTCAGGCTAGTAATAATAATAATATGGTGTTGGAAATTTGTTGTAGTGCATGATGTAGGATTTTAATAAAGTAGACTACTGTCTACTTTAATTGAATCCCCTTTGTCAATTCTATGCCTACTGGTGTAGAGTTGATATAAAATGATTAAGTGGTAATCAACTTTTCAAGTCATTGTAATAAATAGCGAATACCATTACTTACTATATGTACAGTTATGTAAATACTTACATAACATGACTTACATATAATGTGCAGTGTAGAAATAAATAAATGAACATGTGATTATTTTTAAGACCTAAAGTAGTAACTCTGAACAAGAATGTAACATTAGCATTTACAAGTTTCAAATTATTTTTATTTCTTCAAATTGTTTTTCTTAAGACTTGGAAAAAGAAAACCTTAAAGCAAAAAAAAAGAATTGAAGAGTCAGTACTCACTGCTCGGCACAACACTCCTCGGCACAGACACAGTATAAGGTCCCCAGCCCTTGACATTCCCCGCGGCGGCCCTGAAGAAGTACCGCCTGCCGCGCGTGAGCCCAGCGGCCAGCACGCGCGTGCCGCTGTTCGTGCCTGATGCCGCCACCTCGCGGCACCCGCACACGTTAGAGAAGTCCGCACGGGATGACCATTCCACTGGAGATTAATGTTAAGGTTAATTGTGAACCTTGTGTACTAGGACTTAAGGGTTGTTATGTCTTGACATACAATACGCGTGAGTAAACCGTTATGTCATGAAAGTATAAAAAAAATATTAAAGCTTTTCTATTGAAAGTTGAGGTGAGTTAACGATATAGACAAGGTTCTATGCTAAATATGTAATAGATGACAATTTCTTTTTTAACCTATAAATTCATAAATTTAGAGGTGCAAACATAAAATTAAATCAATACTATAGGAAACAATGGGAATCATATTATAGAACGTTAGGTCGGATTTCGTCATAAGTTACTTCCGTTAACCTTTTTAGTATCCTTATTACAAAAACCAACTGATCTGTTACAATATTTCATCAATTGAAGACCAACCTTTATACTTAGTAATGACGGGCGGGTCCTTTGGTATGGGTTGCACGGCGCGGGTCTCCTTCAGGCGCACAGTGACGGCATGAGCACCACACACCTCGAGGTCGGGCGGCGGCGGCGCGGGCGGGACTCGCAGCTGTTGCCAGCCTAGGACTAGACGTCTGGAAGGTAGGACGTTGTTATTACTAGTTACTTCTGGACTTGATATGGAAATGTCATGCGGAGGAAAGAGGATCACGTGGTAAGGAAGGTGATGGACATGAATGTGGATGGATATAGCGGAAGAGGACGACCAAAGAAACGATGGATGGGTTGCGTGAAAGATGATATGGCTGCAAAGAGTGTGACTTGCGAGATGACGTCAGATAGGAACGTGTGGAAGAGAGGTCATGCTGCGCCGACCCCAAATTTTAATAATTGGGATAAGGGCAGGGGAATGATGATGATTAGTAGTTACTTCTGGAGTTTCTTGCCGGTTGCTTTCCATAAGAATGACATTTTGGAACCGCGCAAGTAGAGTCAGTAACGTTTTGAAAGTGCCTGAAAATGCCTAATCGAAATAAAAACCTTTTGATTTTTATTTTTGAGTTGACGACAGTTTGTCACTTCACTACATCTGGGAGTGTACCTAAGGATATCGTGAGTGCATCTGAAGTCTGAACGTGTCTATCAAAAGATTATCTATTTAAGTTTCGGGGGAAATAATGTTGTTTTCATAATGAAAATGGAAAAACGAAATTGACGTATTTTGTAAAATTAGAATGTCACCAACTACTATAATTTACTGAGTCAGGTACTAGAATATGGTTCATGAATTGGCTGCAATGTGGGACGGAAGACGAATCTTTACGAGTTTAGTAGTCTGTGTTTCGAAGATGGCTCATGATTGTGATCGTGATGAGGAAATTCATTGTATAAAGAAAATTCACAAGTCAATTTCTAAGAACATCTCTAAGCCTATTTAACAAACGTGACTAACATTACACAATAAATATATTTATGACTGCACTGCATACAGAGATAGCGTAAAATCACAGAAATCAAAGATAAATACTTACCTACTGGGTGACATAAGATTTTTAGCACAATTTCATCATACATGATCATCATCGTATCTACGCGTGATTGTTTAATCGCTAAAATGACATTAAGACACCAGATTACATATGTATGCGTACTTTCTTTTGTAAAACCGTAAAATGACGTCGAAGATAAGAAACGTATCTTGTATCATCTCTTACTAGAAATCTGTTACAAGGCCTTTCGAGAGATCATTTTGTTTCAGATAACAATCACTTATTTGTGCGACGATTTGCTACGCATGCATGTTGTTTTGTTTTATGTGAAGAATCTATGCAACAATGGAAACTAATAAATATTCATAGTATATTAGTCATAGCTAAAATGTTAAATGACGAAATGTCTACACAAGGATTATAGCAAGAAGCCGATTCTACTTTCTTAATTAAAATTGGGTAATTATATTTTCTACAAAATTGCTTTCTAAATTATTTTTTTAACAGACAATTTGTAACTGTTTCTCTAATTAATGCTGCATATTCCTTACAAAAAGTCTCCTAAAAATTGAAATTTCAAAGTGAGTACCTACTTCAAAAACTATTTCAAAGCTGTCGTGGAAAAAACAAAGCACATAAACTAGCATGTACTTACTTGAGAGTTCTAACTCTTCTTTCCCAGTGTTGAGCTTGTTTGTCTTTCTCGGAGCCAGCGCCGCCTGCGCAGCCGGTGGTGCCGGCGGCTTGGCTTCCTGCTGCTGATCTGGAGTTTGAAGATACAATTTATCTAACTGAGGTTTAGAGTAGGTAAAAATTGTAAGAGGCGGATTGCTAATTCCTTTGATTGGATCTATCAAATGACTAGTAAAGTTTCGCGGTTTTTCCCGAGTTCTTACCCTTCCCGTTGATACCGAAGCGTAATGTTATATGATAAATCTGTAGCTTTTCTCTGTATAATTAAGGATGACATTTCCTACATTATTTTTAATCAGACCATTTTTACAATCAGTTTTTATTTCTTACAAAAAAACTAAAGGCAAACGGTGTTAGAATTTGAAAGTTCAAAGTTAATTATTTCCTTGACTAAACTCCTAAATTCAACCCTCAGAAGTTAGAGGAATATTCAACATTTCTCCAAGTTGTTTAACTACTTCATTCTTACATCAAGTTGATTTACATTCGCATGTATTTTAAACTTACTCGTCGTATTCTCATCCTGTCTTTGAAACAGTTTGAACTAAGATGGTTTTTCCTTTAAGTATTTTCTGACTTTCTCTGCAGTTTTCGCTACTTCTATCTAACCATTAACTATGTTTAAATAATGTAATAAAACAAAGTTCCGTTTGTGGTTACTTCCGATGTTTTAAATTACTTAATGACCGGATATTTGCGGTGGTTTCTATAAAAACAAATTGTTGCCTACCTTTATACACACAACGGTCAGAGTATTTTTTTCCTTTTATTTTACGACTCCGGCACTAAGGAATTTAACACTTGTATCGTACAAACAGGCCCAGGCTCAAAACAAGCTATAACACACAATTTTTTGTCGCACGCGGGGATCGAACCCGCGACATGTAGCGCACAGTGGGAATTGACGGGATGACCTACACCACTCGGCTATCCGTGCAGTCAGATTTTGTAGATTGGGCATTGTAGGCATTGTAGATTTTTGAGCGGGGGAAAGTATGTGGTAAGAAGTGTAAGAACTTATTAAAATAATTAAAAACATGTCTATGTTAAAGACTCACCTAGTGCATGCATCTTCTCTGCAGGTCCTCTCGGGTGCACATCCCGTCACCTCATGCAGTTTGGACTCCGCCTCGCGAGCTAGCCGCCGCAAATGTGTGCCCAGACATTCAGAGCTTTTGACTGCAACAAATAATACACAATTTAATACAAATAATGTAATGTAAAGATTGATTTAATAATAAAGTAATCCACAATTCTAAATCAGTTTACTGCAGTTTACTATCTATTAATTGGTCTAATTTTACTTTTGACAGAAATAGAAATCATTTATATCAATTTATTGAATGGTCTGGTTTTGTCCAATTATAGTCGTTAAAGGTGCAGAAAGTTAACTTTCTATTTCGTAATCTATATTTTTGTATCTGGAAATAAATATAATAGTCATCGAATGTAATAAGTTTACAAATTAGTCGCCTATTGATGTCAAATATGATTAGATATGAGAATGACGTAAAATAAGAAGTAAGCTTTGCAATTAATGTTTGTTATCAGTTTTCAAAAGTTTTTCCTTACAGTGTAAAAGCGGTTATACCCTACCTACTCACAAAAAGTAACTGTGACACCTAGCATATTTGCCACTAAGTTATTTCCCAAGTTTTGGACTTAAATTCGTCTGAATATTATACCTAGGTAGCGGATTACCCGTATTTAATATTCATGCAGAATTAATTGAGTTTTGGCTTTCGGGAAAATCCGGAACTATTCAGTTTCAGTCAAATAAAACAATTACGCGCGTCGCAATAAATTGAATAGACACAAGCTTTATACGCTGTATCGTCATCGAGCTATTTGTACGGCAAAATGTATTCAACTCAATTTCGAATAGTAACGGTTAATCTGGACAATAAACGTGTTTGTTTGAAGTTCGCGTTGACTCATCAGATCGCCTGATTAATTTACTAACGTTAAATTGGGTGCTGACGGATCGCCGACATATTGGTTCGTGTTTTCCCTCGTAAATGTGACGAAAACAATGATTGGTGTTCGTTATGTACGGTTCTATAGAAATTGTATCTGCAATATACCTAGAGACAATGGATTTCAATGTTAATATATTTCATCATTATTATATGAGTTATCAAAGAAAGCTTTTCTCTAAAATTGATACTTAAGTGCCTTTTTTAGTTTACATAAAAAGGTGGCTATTTTTACTTAAAGAAGCTGTTTATTTATGAAATTTGATAACTTAATATTAAAATCCTTTTTAGCAAATTTATCTTAACCAAGGGAAAGTCCTTGAAGATAATAGAGCCTATTCTATCACGGCCTTGTTTGTTTTGGGCCGAGAAAAAAACATTATGAGCGTTATTATACGGATAATGGCCTCATTTACAGCCACTTTTAAAACAATGCGGGTTATATTTTTGTGGAACATTTAGCGAAGTAAGGCCTAGACATGAAAATATTCCTTGGTAAACAGTGTTAGCAAACAAAATTATACTCAAGACTATTGAATAAAATCTGACTTGTTGTCGTCACTTTGATTAAAACAGAACTATATTTTCGTGGCTTAAATCCCATGTTAAACGGTGTGACTGGCCATCTTGTTGCCAAGTAATCTCTGCCGTGATCAATTGATTTGACTGCAGATTAAATTCAGCCTTCCGGAAACCGGGGTATAGACTGGGAACACATAAAATAGGACCGTAGATCCCGAGGCTTATATTTCCTGGGTACGATTTACGGCTCAGCTACGCCACTAACACACGGGAACAGATTTTAACTGCGAAACTTTTAAGTGGTGCTTCGAGTTCCAACAAGTCGACAAACGAATTACATTTTATATCAAGAAGAACGGTTTATTTACATCTTTAGGATACGCTTAGCTCGTGGATTTAACATCAGTAAAATAAATGTTTAATTCCTGTCTCTGACGCCCGTTTATTAATACCATACTCTTACATTCTCTCGCATATCCTAATAAAAAGACAATAATATCTACTAAAGAAGCGTTGATCGTTAAAAGTTGCATCAAAATCAGTTAAGTTTTACAGACATAAAGACGTAAGACGAAACGAACCAACAGACGGAGTGAGTTACTTTTAGATTCTCCTTTACATAAATAACCAGTCGTTTTTACTGCTTTGTTGACCGTTGTAGAGTTATCTTCCAATTACAGTCGTAAAGGATGCCACAATGAGAAATCGTAAAATCACTGCGTTGACGTTGATATGAATCCTTTGAACGGTAATAGCTCATTACGATAATACTGGGGTTAATTACAGTCTCACTTAACATTGTGTTAGGTCCAGACTTATGAATCAGATGTAAGTTTTGTTATGTAAAACGGACGAGTAAAACATATCGGTAACAGGGTTTTTTACTTGGCATAAAACGACGTTTGTTGGACACAAATGAATGTATATAGAGGAATAGGACGGTCAAAAAAACGATGCATAGATTACGTGAAAGATGATATGGCTGCAAACAGTGTCACTTGCGAGATGACGTCAGATAGGAACATGTGGAGGAAGACATGCTGCGTCGAACCTAAATAATAATTGGGATAAGGGCAGGGGAATGATGATAAAGAGACTTGTTTCTTTTGGATAAATATAGCTATTCCTATACCTGTATTAGCCTAAGGCTTAGTCGTCAAGTAGGTATAGCTGGCTTGTGTTGCTTCGAAGTAAAGCCTAAGAGCGAAGAATTACCTTCCGTGGCCAAACACTACAACAGATTTTCGGATAAACGTACATTTATGTGAAAATACTAGGTACTTACGATAAGATTACGTGTATTCTTAGAAGGCTGTGCCGAAAAAAGCTCTTTACTTTGGGCTATATACAGGCTGTTCTTTTAATGCAAATATTTTATGACCACTCAAGGCACGAGCCTAGAAGCCATTTCATCAGATACATGTAAAAAGTAAACATATCTCTACCTGCTCCCTTACTATAAGTTCCTAAACCTGGATTGATGCTGTTGTGGAAGATAGAAGATACCCGCACTGTAGCCTTGTCTCGTTTCTATGATGGCAATTGTCCTACTTTATGAGGTACAGGCTCAGAACACAGTAGGTGCGCGTCGCAAATCTGGTAAGGGACCTGTTTAACATATTTACTGAATACATTAACTACACGCCACGCTTGGTAAACTAAAAGTGAAATACGACCTACTTTGATAGACATTCATAAGGTTAGGAAAGTGTCTGAATGTTATGAAAATTACGATGAATTTCAGTTTTTTTTTATACATGATTATATTACGTGATGAATACTAACACACTATTCATAAACCCTGAATACTAAATAAACTTTATGTGTTTCTATAAATTTTCGGTAAAAAAGTGAACATTCACATTTTTACACAGCTATTACCAGTTTTGTTCAAAATGCAATAGTATTGAAATATCGCAATATTGAGGAAGCATCTGAGACCGACGCGACGCTAGCAAAACCAATATTATGTAATGCATTTTTGTCAGCGAGAACACAATTTGATCGAAACCTTTTCAATACGGCACACCGAAAAATAATGGTGATATTCGACAGCGACTTTATGTCGACGTACTAAGGTTCTTTTTTCTTTGTTTGTTGGCTTTTGCACGGTGCACTGTACAGTATTGGCAATGGTCCCAAATTTTGGTGCATTCCCGATATTCATTGCTCAAGATCGTTGCCGCTAACGACCACTTGTTTTTGATGATGTTGTATTGCAAATAATCGAATATTCACTTTTACTTTGTTTGTGTAGTTACGTTTTGTACTCATTATTTTGTAGTAGAAGCTGTGATAGCTTAGTGGCGAGACCGTAGGACTGCTAAGTCAGAGGTCTTGAGTTCGATCCCCACGGCGCGCACCGACTTTTCGAATGTTGTGTGCGTTTAAGAAATAAATATCACAGCTTCCGTGTTTCGGAAGGCACGTAAAAATGTGGGTCCTGCATCTGATCTCTCTCCGGTCGTGTCGGATTACCGTCCCATCGGGCTATGAGAGTAAAGGAATAGAGAGTGCACCTGTGTTTGCGCACACGCTTGTGCACTATAATATGTCCTGCGTAGCTGGCTGGTGTCATAGTAACACTGGCCGCCGTGGCCGAAATCGGTCGGACCGCTATTATTATTATTATATTATTATTATTTTGTAGTAGTTTGGAACGTAGGAAAAAAATTAAATCCAGGTCAAGTAGCTTGATTTGGCGTGATGATGATTTTGATAGTTACATGAAAGAATGGACTTCACTTGCCCTTGAAACAGAGCAATGGAAAGATAAGAGGCCTTTGCCCAGCCGTAAGACAATATAGGTTTTTAAGAAATAATAATAATAAAGAAGCTTAAAAACTCCATAAAAAATGTATCTTCATTGAGGGGCATGTTGTAATGCCAAATATTATAACATGTACGACGTTTGCATGTGTCTGAAACGGCAATCGTTTCAACAGCGAAATCAAAATAGCACTGCTCATTTCAGTCTCGCTGTGGGCAGAAAATAAACTGGTCTTTTGCTAGCCCAGTCTCAAAGTTATCAAAGCCACTCATGTCGACGAGTGTCATACAACTATACAAGATAGATCGATACGGGGTCGAGAAGTTTCGCCCGAGGCTCCGATCCCACCGTGATCCCGTGTTTGAACTACTTTTATGGTGTTCTTCCACATTTCTTTCTTGTTCGTCAATACAAGTTCGTATTGACACTTGGGCTTTTGTGCCTGTGCTCATAAGAGTTTAGTTTAACCCCTGAAGACTGACATGAAATTGAAGTAAAAGAAATTTACTTAAGAAACTATTTATGGATTCTTTATACATGTTGTAAGATAATTAAATTAATCATATACGTAAAACATGAAAACTTAAGAGTGAATTAAAACTGAGTAAAGTTTCATACACACGTTGTAATGCACATAATCCTAAGTAAAACTTATTATTATACAGCAAGTTCTTTCTATTATTGGACATATAAATCAAAATTTTAACGGTTTCTCCATTTTGTAATACCAACATAATGGTTTGAGTCTTGAACTCCTTACACGAGACAAGTCTTTGAACTATCGAGAGCAATGAAGCGGATTCTATCTCATTTTCAAATCAACCTTATTTGTCTGAGGTACTTTATTTTTTGTCGATACAAAATAATAACAGTACTATTATGAAGCAATGGTTTCTCAACAAAGCGTGCGACCGATAAAGAGTTATTGTTCCATTTTTCTTTTGTTAAAACCGAGGTGTTTATTGTTTTTAAGTGGTCACTATTTAGAATAACAACTATTGTATAGTCTATTATAGTGGCCTGGTTGTATGTGGGGCTAATACGTGCTAGATAAACAAATCACAGCTCCGGCATAACATGATAAAGATAAGTGGATAAGATAAACATTTGATACGGCTATTGAGACCGATCATCGCCGGTAATTGTAGATAGATGTTCGCTGATTACGCTGACGTCTGTGGGTTAATTGAGTGTCAGGTAACATACAGGTGTCATTTAAGTTAATCATCAAACACCATACGGCCGACCAGTGCTTTTGCTAAAAGCTTTTAAAGCAGAAAGGTCATCGTTGTGGAAAGGAGACGCCGCTACTCGCTGTGTATGCGCCGTCTCTCTTCAAAATGGCAAATGTTCTAATATGACGCAAATTGATGATATTATCGTTGAACATGACCAAAATCAGAATTATATAGTTGTTAGTTTTAGAGGAAAAAGCTGAAAAAAATACCGTTTACTGTTCTAATAAGGAAATTGTTAGTCAACTACTCTGTAACTAATTATGAATTATTCGCTCTAACTGATAGCACAATGTTCCATAATTGATATCCTCACATTTACCTGCTGTAAATACTCGTGCAACATCAAGCCTGTATTTCCCTGAGGCCATACCAACAATAATTGCGTTAACTGACAAAATGTGGAGCACATACATAACACTAGAGCACGAACGAATTTGTATAACTACATAATTATATTGACAACTTTCAATTTCTTCCCCAATTAACGATACCCAATGCATACTTCCTTTGAATTGAGTAGTTTCCGACACGAAATTTTAAGGTATTTTATACTCTTTTTGCTGAGAATAAGGTTGAGATTTGTGTGTTATTGATTGAATGCATTATAGTGTACATTTCGTGATATAACTGCGGTCACGACGGTCTCGTCACGCGACGTAACAGTCGCTTGTTTGCGGAGCTGAGAGCGAGGGTGTGCGGGACAGGGATGCGAGCTGCGGTTAACTTTATGATGGATCTAAATGATGACGTTACAATTGTGTTGGATAACAATCATTATGACGTTCGTACTTTTGTATGACGCTAACATTCGGGATTCTACCCGATTTTAGAATCAATTAAATCCAATCCTCATTTAAAGACTGTGGATACTGATTTGAAGACCATGCGACGAACATTATAAATAACGATGAACTAGAACTACAAATAGATACACATAATTTTGAATCTAATAACCATTAATACACGAATTTCTACGAAGAAACCGGACAAACGGCAACCCTACGTTTTACTTTAGTAAAGTGATACAAATATGGAAACGACGCTAGTTTACGCCTGTCAAAGTTCTGATAATCAATCAATACAGACTTTAAATCAGTGTGCAACCGCTTGTTTGACCGTAGTGACTAGTACTGGTGTGATTTATACGTCAAAAGGGCCGAATAGATGAAACTGGAAGAAATAACGATTGTTTTGAACCTCTGACTCATAAATAAGTTTAGATATTTCTGCTATCACATAGACATGTCATGTAACTATAGTACGGTGACTCAGTCTTGATAAACTGTCTGCAACTTAAACTTCAAAACATCGTAGATATCGTCTAAATATATTGATGTAACACTGAGCAGATTTCTAAGGTTTACGCAATCGTATTTGCAGGCTTCAAGATCGCAAAGAAAACCAAGACAAGAACACCAAAGATTCCCAATAATTTGCCCAAGTTTATGCGAGTAGCCTTCCCAAAACTTATTCCTATGAAACCTTGAAGAAAACGTAGCAAAACAACGTTTACCCGAATCAGCTAGTTTCAAAATGTATGTTAGTAACTTCCACGATCACTTTATTCACTTGGTCAAAGTCAGTAGTATCTCTGCTATTATTCACCTGTTTCCGAGTACATTTCGTTGCGACCGCCATCAGCATATATAATTGGAAGTCCACTGTATTAGCATTTTGCAGTTCCGTCGTCATTGTGCCAGCTATTTACACTGATTTCAGTTCGTGCATTTCTTTGTCATTGCCATTTGTCGCTACATTTCCCTCTATAATTGTAATTGCCGCTTTCAACAGTTTATTATGCCGTTTAAAGAAACAATTTAAATATGTATTGTGTGGGTTATTCATGCTTTTTGTCTGGTCTAGTGGTAAAGTATTGGTAGAATGTGTTTTAACAGTAAATCGCGTTACTGTTTGATTGTATTTTTTTACTTCTACATTAATACTATAGCCTGACTTACCATTTATATACCATACACATGCTTGCCCGATGTGGGGTGTGGATCGCATCCGCAGCAAGTCACCTATGTTGGTCATTGGCGTGGCCGACCTATACATGGCTATCCGTGTCGTCAACATTTGAACATACAATGTCTACAATTTTACTATTTATTTTAAATCCTATTGTTACCTCAGCATTATACATCATAAATTATCATTTCCACAACACTCTACTCGCACATTTATTCATACCCGTTTCTACAATCATAAAACGTTCCCATACCCTCACGCCTCAAATTTATTTAGGTAAAAAAATCCATCTGAGCATTATTCTTCGCGCCATACCTTACATTTCCTCGAGGCATACCTTATTGCTCGCGTACGGGAGGAATGCAAATTATAAAAATTCCACCCGCTCCCAAATATGAGTGGTTAGGTATGAAATGGCAAAACTCTAACCAAGTACAGACGAAGTATATTAAAGAACTTGGAGAAGTCATATTTGTTCAGTTTTATTTGAACTTTTTTATCATTATATTTGGATCCTAATCTGTGACAGGCTATGCTGTAAGTTATCGGTTCCAATCTCACCATATTTACCATTTTTTTGGTATCCCAGTTAAAATCCTGTTGGACTTTTACCAGTAAAAGCCACTGGAGCGTCCTCATCTGCCTATGGTCGGGGGCACGGGGTCCGATATCGCATTCACCGCGCCCATAGCAAGCTTTGACTCGTCATGCAAGACCAGCGGGTTTCAGATTTACCAAGGAATATTTTTACGGAGCTACTGTCCATTTGACTTCCACAACCTTGTTACTAGGTAACACTCCACCTATCGTATATGATCAGTTATCAGTTTCGCAATAACAGCCGACTTACATCAACATATATCAGTCCTACGGCTTGTCAACTGCAAAGACAACTATCGCCAAAATGACCAGACACACAAACAAAATGAAGGACTAGGTATGTCAAAACGAATGTATAACATGTATCTGATGTTATCTTATAATGCCAACTGTCAATTTGTATGTTCAAAAGATAATATCCACCGCCATCTCGCAAACGATCTCTTCGATTTCTCAACAATCATAAAATTACTTACACTATTTTGGTATGGTTATACTTTGTTCTAAGTAATAAAGTTAATAGAGAACATGTTTGTTTGTGGAGTGGTTATCCTATTAAAGCTTACCTGTTAGATATTTTTGGAACAATAATCCAGTATTTTATTTTAGTTACAATTAATTGGATTGGATGTTTGTTGTATTGTATTTGTTGGAACGACTAATTGCTTATCAGTTTCAACGGATTAATCTATAAACGACTTTTTATTTTTATGGAAATAATTATATTATTGTAATGTTTTTTTTTTATTATTATGATCGTTTTAAATTATAACTGACTACAGAATAACTAGTACGGCGATGGGCGAAAAGTCGTTTACCAAAAGGATTTAGACGATTTGACATTGGTAGTTTGATGCCTCTGATATACAACCAAATACTGTTTCTTCTTCAGCATTCTTGGGCTCTCCAAACTTTTCTTTTTATTTACCTAGGTACAAAAAAAAAAATGCTGAAATAAGTGTGGTATGAGTACTTACACTGCGTTCCCTCTTTGGCACCGAATTCCATGAGCATTTTGGCAAGTTGTCTGTTGGTAGCCAAGACTGCCACATCCAGAGGTGATAGACCATCGGCGTTGAGACTGCAAATAAATGTTACTTTGTTAAAAAAATAACAAATTATAACAAGGATAATCTTAACTATGTATTGTGACATTGGCCTTCGCCAGCCTGTAAGTAGCTTAACCGACACCGACCCCAGACTTTCGTAGTAAGAAAATCCTTGCCAGATTGGGAGATTCATTTTTTTTTAATTGGATAACCTTTTGAGTAGTTGAGTATGGACTGATAATAATCCACTATTATAATCATTTAAAAATCATCCACTCCACTGGATAGCAAATATCTATTGAATTTAACAGGCTAACATATTGAGTAGTTGTGTCTCAACACTCAATACATAATTACCTACTGTCAAAGTATTCATTGACAAATTACGTGTCCCAAAGAAACTAAGTGCCTCACAGATAATTAACTAAATGCATCAGAGCTTAGAGTTACGAAGGCCATCTCATTAGCTTCCTAATGCGTAGGTTGAAGGTCCTACTGACAGAAAGCTTCTACATATACTGTATATACACTCAACAGTACACAAGAATAAAGAATCCTTATGTACAGGTATTAGAGTAGATATTCGTATGACTTTGTTAGGTAATGTGCGGTTGACCTTACATACTTACGTGTGTAATTGATGATGTTTTAATGACTGATTATTTTAACACAAATTATGTACAATTTAAACATTCTAAAATTGTAAAGACATCAATCAATTTAAAAGATTCGGATTTAATTTAGGATCGGAAATTATTTAGAAAAATGTATTTTTATACACAACTTATTTATCGTAATAAAGTAAACTTGATTGTTTCGGTTTGTTTGAAAATGCTGTTCGAAATCTCGCACAAATTTGATAAAGCCGAGATTTTTAAAAGTATCCAAGGAGTCTTTGAACCTTGAAACCTAATTTTGATTTCTTAATTTTTCTGAAACCAGTCCAAAAATAACTCATGGGTTTGTCATTGAACTTGATATTAGTGTATAAATGAAAAAGTACGTTCTCAACAAGTTTTCTTTTAGAGCGGAAGGCAAAAGGAAATGATTAACTTTTGTTAAGAGCCTGAGAGAGGTCTTTGGGCTTTGTCCAACAGTGTCATGTAAAACTTGGCTAATTTTATTCGTTTTTTTTCCTTCAAACGACAAGTGATTGTAATGTAATATTGGTGTCGTTTTAATTCTTGGATTTCATCAAAAAAATACCGTCAGTTTCTCTTTACATTCATCAAATACACTTTATGCCTAGTTGCTAGTGTTGCTACCTACGTAGACAACAGACTTTTTAAGAGCTTTAACGACTTGTATTACGAAACATATCAAACTCGTCACTATCTCTCAATCGAGCGATTCAAACAGCGATAACGCTTGTAGAAATGTTACTTGTCTACAGAATTTAAGTGATTTGATGAGCGATAACACATTTACAAATACTTATTACTGGTCTACGGGAGCACATTTCTATCTGTTCAAAAGCATTGCAAAGGTCGCAAGAGACTCAACATTTAGTACATAACTTATCTCTACAATTTCAAGAACAAACAAGTCCTTATCAATCCTTTATCAAATATTCAAATACCGTTTACTTTCAAATACCAAAATCACTGAGTTCCGTTTCCCAATACGAAACGTTACGGTTACGATCCACTTCCAGATAAAGGTGGTATAAAGTCGTTTTACTGTCAAATCCAATGCCTGTACTATGAGATCTGAAAGGGCTGTTGATTTTGTAGAAGCGAGATGCCGTTACGTGTAGCGTATTGCGCTGTCTCACTTTCACAATATCAATAGTCTAAGTTTGAATCTCGTGGTACAGGCCCAGGTGTTTCCACTAAAAGAGCAGGAATAGTGTGCGATAAATCCTTCGCATGCATTTGTTTGCATTTGCGATAGAAACTGTCTCAAGTGTGCTCCATTGTAGGTTGTTGTTCTCTGATATATGGCGAGAGTTGCACTTCGAATATTTGTCGCGAATTTATTGCTGAAGATAAGTTCGTATTTCGTATTGTATTTTGTAAATAGTTGAGGTGAACATATTGTTTATATTTGCTGTTATTTGTCTTTGCAAGTTACGTGTAGACACTTTTATTGCGTCTTTCAATTATTTATGTTATTCTTCGAATAGTTTCAGGCATGAACAGGGTCTTTATTTATATTTAACTACCAACTTTTTATGATTTTGTTCCAGTATCAACGTATAGTTACAAAATTGAAACACCTCTAGCAGGGTAGTTACCTGTAGATACAATTACCGTGGCTATGGTAAATATTTCCCGGTTTAACATAAAAGGCGAATGAATCACAAACCTGTTAACATCGACGTCGGTGGACTCCAGAATATTTCGCGCCTTGTCGAGGTAGCCATGTTCCACGGCCGCGAATAGTGCTGTAACAAATAAAACTGAGATTCACTTTATAGAACTACTGATTCATTGTTAGCTAATACACGAAATACATTATCCAAAAATGTAGTAAAGATACGTAGAATAGTTTAGTTTGTTCATAATCTAAATAGAGTAGATGGATAGTGAAGTAATGTTGTGTGTTTTGACAGATTCGCGAAAAAATTGTGTGTGAATATTTTATTGTTATTGTTTTTTCTAATGATAACTGAAAAAAAAAGAACGAAAAAAAATAAGACAAAAGTAAGGTATATTTCTCGAGTAAGAAGGGTATTGTAATTGTGTATGAAAATGTCGAGAAGTTGTACAGTATAAAGAAAACCAACTGAACAAGTAAAGAAAAAAAAATAAAAAAAACGAAACAAATACCGTGTAAATGTATGTTAACTTGTGCGATTTTGTCTTGTTGCGCGCGCGCATCCTTCTGTTGTCGGCGCGTGGCTTTGTCGAGATGCGGGGGGTGCGGCGCGCACGCGCTTAGCGACGGCAACTCCCCCCCGCACCCCTCGAGAAGAGCGCCGTACTGCAACTCTAGGGGGCAAAACGGGAAAATCAACAAAACGAAAAATAAAATATAACAAACAGAAATAAAAACAAATAAGACTATGAAATAGAAATAAGTTGTTGTTCATAAAACGGTTACAAACTAAGCATGACTTTCATCTTGTGTCTCTAACAGACAATGATAAGTTACACCGCAGAAAACAGTATTATAATTTAAATATTTATAATAAATATAACTTCTTGTATATAAAGCAAAATAAAATTTAACCGACTGACATCATAATATCCAAGGAGTAGAATACAAGTAAATCCAATTAAAATGTTCTGCTGCTCAGTAACCAAAGTTTCAACTTTCAAGTTTCTTAGTAATTTATGTCAATTTGTGAAGAAAACATTATTTATTGTCTTGTTCTTAACTCAAACTTGTGATTTATAGCGCAGAAATTGCGCGAAAAGTAATCAATATTTGCGAAATTAATATCTAACGCGTTAATGAAGAATTTGAAAGCTAGATTATATGCAGTATCTGAACAGTATAAATACATAGTATCAGTATAGCCGCAAGATCATAAAACCTGTCTTGAGTAAAATTGGTGTAAAGAGAGACATAGATACAAAAGTATGATTCTAGGCGGCAGAATTCCCTAGGATGAGAAAGGAAAGGAAACTCGATTTTCAATTAATCGATGTAAACTATTTGAGTATTATTTTATTATACGAGATAGCAAAAGGACTGTTTACGGATGGAGAGGAAAGGGAAGGATATGAATGAAAAAGGAGTAAATGATAGTGTGATGTCTGATAGGGGAAAATGAAAGGAAAAAACGTGTTGCGCTGACCCCAGGTAAAATGGGATAAGGGCAGGAAGATGATGGTGATAATAAGATAGCAAAAGGACTATAAAATAATAGTATTGAATAAGGTACGCTTTCGAGGCAATATATTATGTGGTATTAAAGCTAGCTACCATCAACTACCAACATCTGAACCATTAATCACACAGCACACGATTTGACATTTTAAAGGTTAACTTTAATAACAATGTGCATGATTAACTCAATGCCAAATAGATCGTGTGCCAACACCCGTTCTTACTCTGAATATCCATACGAATTTAACTAAAGTTTTAGACTAAGATAGCCCATTCATTTAAGCAATGAACCGTGCATTATGTAACCTATGTGTAAGTTAATTATAATTGGGTTTCATCACGAATTATCTTAATGACTAACTTCGGCATATCATTAAGTTTGACGTCAACGTGCAATATCTATTCATGCTTTCAATAGCTGACTTATTTCGTGTCCCTTTAAAACTTTATTCAGTTTTGATTTTCCGGATGGTCTACGAAGACATTTATATTTCAAGTAATTTTTTTAAATGCCGCAAACTTGCAATCGTTCTAAAAACCTATATGCGTTGCAAAATCTTAAACAATTCAAACCTAAAAACGTCATTAGAAAATTTTATTGGTCATAACATTATAACTTTTATTGCACACGGAAATCACTGGTCTTCTAAACGGATAATTACGTAGGCTTTTATGGTGATACCCCAAGGCACAAAGCGAGGCTACACCCAATAGCCTTATTCGACACCTGACGTTACATATGATTAGGTGTCGAATTCAATATCGATTACAAATTGAATTTACAAGGTGACGAGTTGACGTTCAGAATAATAAAATGCTCGCATTCACTTCAATGTCCAAAGTGTCACCTTGTGTATAGGGCATCAAGGTCGTTAAGGCCCGCCTGCTAATCGGGGGTTTCAATCAAAATGAGCAAAGGTCCGGATACTTGAGCAGGAAAGTGAAAACGGAGATACGTTATCTTGATTGAACTTCACTGTAATTTACATTTTCTAATTATGAAAATTATTTTATAAAGGCTCAGTGAAATGGGTTTATTAGAGCTTAAATTAAGACGATGAGCTTTTGTTTTTAGCAGTACCATAGACGTTACACACCTAGATTATCCAAAAAAACTTTCTAATGAATAACGTCCGTATTGCACTTAAAACTCAATGGGACCTATGTGACATGTATTCTCACATACAATAGATTTTATGAATACCGCAGTACCAATACATCTTTACGGTACATAGGTCTATACATTAAGATAATCTAATGATAAAAATTATGTTGTCAGGTCTCATTGCAGGAATTCCCTGTAATTAGTTCTTATCTGCAGCTGCCTGACGGAAATTGTCGGCTTAACTTAATTACTTTTTAATTGTGCATATACTCTATCTGTGTCGGTTAGGTTTCTTATTCATTTTATGATCGTACTGGCGTTTTACTAGAAGATTTGCTTATGTGGTTAGCTTAAGGGAACAGGAAGGCCGGATCTCCTACGAAGCCGAAGGTTTTCTTTTATTCTTCTTTCCTTTTATTGGGTACCAGATAAGAAACGTGATACTATAAGGTATGTATCTATAGATAGTTTAAGAATATTAAGGGGATGTGGACACAGCATGAAGAGAAACTATGTATTTAGTTCGTCAGTTGAAAAAATGAAAAATAATAGACGTATTTTAACCTTTAGAGGAATTTTGTTTGATTTGTTTTATCGACTATTGAAATAATCCTTGTATAATATTTATAGTAAAATATCAGGCTGACATTAAATAAAATCAACATTCATTAATTAATACATGAACTATGAATCCATATTTGCAGAACCTACTCTAGTTAGACGACCTGATAAATAATTATAATAGTAGGTAATCATAATATATTTGTTTGACCTAGAAATATTAGTTCGGACCTATATGTTATAATCTGATATGATTTATGACTTAATACCGCCTACCTATTTCGTGTGGGCTAGAACTCGCAATTACTAGTAAACCAGTAATTAAGTAATTAAAGTTTTTAATAGTAATCGTTTAATTTGCGGTAAATGTAACAAATGTAACTGCTTATTACAGTTTTTTTGTTAATTTCGTAACCCTACTTCTCACGTATTGTTTCTTGTAGAATAATATAAGTTTTCTTAGCTTCTGTTACTCATACGCAACGTGACTGATAAATTCTTTGATATAACCTTAGAATGCATGTACAATTATTTGTTCTTAAAATAATAGAGTTATTACATATTAATACTTGCCTGTGTACCGTATCTAGTTTATGTAAATGTGTTGGATATGTAACAATGATATGACAGTTATTCCGATAAACTTTTCCTACCATTTGCACGACTGCCGAAGTGCCGAAAGATATTGTTCTTATTGTTCAACTATATAACTCCTTGCCAATTACTTTGTTGCACCATATTATTTATTATTTGTTAAAAATACTTTTTTTTAGTTTTATATCATTGAGACGTTGGTTATTTAAGTACGGTGTTTTCCAATTCTCTTCAATTTAATAATAAGGAAAAGATTGTCATATTTAGACGACAGCGCGTGCTTTGTGTCGAGAAGTAACTAATAATGTTTTAGTACCTAGTTTTATTAGTATTGTTAACTAAGGAGAACTGTCGCTGCAAGTGACTCAGACAATAAAATGCAAGATATTAAATTTAAAATGAAATAATGTCAATACGAGATGCCCTTTATAATGAGCATTTCCTTAGCATGCTTAATATATACCAATTAAATGCTGCTTTCGACATAAATTGCAATCCTAAGTAATAATGAGGAAATCCTCTTGTATTGACAGAAGAATCAATCGATATCACAATTTTGAAGAATGATTTTGAGAAGTGTACTTTTGTTTAGTTACGTAGGATCAAACTACTGGGCAAAGGCCTCCCCTCTCTGTCTCTTGCGATTTTTGGCCCAGCATATCTGACAACTTCGTCACACCTTCGTAACGACTTTGACGATGTTCTTCCTTTGGAGTCTATGGGGTGACGATTTTTGCCCATCAGTGAGACCAGCCCAAGTAGAAATATAGATAGTGAATATCCAAACATATAGGTTCTTTTATTTACTTTACTGCACGGCCCAGATATACGAACAGGCTACATGTTAGTCGTGCCTTCTAGCCTCACGATGTCTGATATTTTGAGAGAGCGATGCAAGATTTGCAATAAAGTCGCATGCATTTTGCAAGATTGCGCAATAAATAACTGTACGTGATGTTTCAAGTCTAGGTAGCCTTTGTTAGCTTTAGACAAATATTTGATACGAAGTCAACGTTTCCTTCTTAGATTTTTCTAAAAAGCTTAACTCCCTTAGGATTTTCCGAGGTAAAAATGGCTTCAAGGGAGAACAATTGACACTAACCTGTTGTATAAATATTATTTGATGTTCAGTTTAGTCAATTTTTCGCAATGTTTTCTATTCAAATATACTTTAAGGAGATTATGCGTAATAAAGCTCAGTCTATGTCAACATGACACAAACATTTTCGCCTATCTTAATATGTTTTAAACATATTTATACAAAGTCATATTTTTATTATATGTGTAGTATACAAAGTAAACTTTCTTAATTTTGTTGTGACAAGGTTAGTCATTTATTGAGTGGCAAATAACTGTTGAATAGTCATGACTCGTATTTTTTTAGATACTGAAGATTTCGTTGAATAAATCTTGATTTGATCTGTCAAGATTATGTGAAAGTTCACTATTATACAGGAGAGCGTATTTTGTTCACAGTAATGTTATTTAAATACCAAAATTGATTACGTAATGATTAATAATTTCCTATACATCCGGTGTGTACAGAACTAATATTTATACTTTGTATAAAAACTGTTGTGTTGGTTGGCGATACTTTTAGTTATTTACGACTGTTATGTCATGTAATTATAATTAGAGAGAATATGCCTGCAGGATAGAAATTATTGGATAGTTTATAGATTGAAGATAAAACCGGAATAGTGAAATCTGTCTCATTGAAAATGAGTTATTTTTTATTACTATTAATTTACGTTGATATCGAAAGTACAAAGTCTAGAACTAGAGTTAGAGAAAAATATTGGTAACGCGGTAGCTGACAGCTTTTTGCTAAGAAAATTGATATCGACGCGGACGAAATCGACGGCTATGACTAGTAGTAAATGAAATTACCTCAAATCAGGGCATTACACGCTTTTATAATAACACAATACTTAATTGCAGTTAGATCAGATCGAGCATTCGTGTGCCAGTAAGCTGTACTTATCTAATTAGAAGACCGCACAAACTACTAACTAGCGATATTACGATTGTAACAGCGAAACAGCACAAAATAACGTAACACAAACAAAGGAAAGCGTCTAAGTATTCCCAGAACGAAACGAGGTGAAAGGTTCCCATGATTGTCTGCACGTTATTGTACCAATCGCCGGTGAGGGTTGACTCTCGTCAAGTTATTAATTATAAGGTACCTTCATGAATCATGTTTCCCTGGTATATCGTAGTTATGTAATGTGCGGTAAAAGAATAAGTACTTGTGTGCAGCAATATCTTGCCAAGAAGTGTATCTTATCAGCCCGCAGCCCCGGAACCACCCACTGCTGAATATTAGTCTCCCCGTTTTTGCGATTGTTGACTGTCCTACACGTCGTTAACTGATAACGACTGGATGAGGATACGGGTGTTATCAGTTAGCTTACCGTTATAACAAACAAACGTCAAATTATTACTCAAAAATACATTTAAAGTAGCGTAACCAATAATAATTACATTGTTTTCCTCACCACACAATTAAATATTTACATAACTATAATAGGCAACCCTACGCATGTCTCCATTGACGTGCGTCGACGCATCGCGTGGGTAACCATTACTTAACCATTAAAAAACCGCACGAAAGCAACAGTGATGTATCGTAAATCGTTTGTATTGGACATACGCGGAAGGATCGAGGCACTATGCGGAACGTGGATTCGAATAAATTAGTATTATGCTGTGAGAAGGCTGTATACTATGACCTTTGCTTTAACTGCATGTGAAATATTTATGGTGAGATGCTAACCCTGGAGATATTGCACTTGACCACTGAAGTTATTTTATTTTTAAATGTTGCCTTAACATTATTCCTCGTTTTGGTGATGTCGCATTTAAATTACGAAAAAATATGTATTAAATAATTATATTTATGTGTTTATAAGTACATAGTATCAATATTGTACTCGCATCATACACATTTACAATTATGCTACACTGCTATAGAGGACTTTTATTAAAAGAAAGCCAAAAAAAAATCATAAAATTCCTCAGCAAGAAAGCGTAAAGGTCACATTCAGTAACGACAAAAATAATTTAATAGATTACATTTCCAATGCTGTCAAATATTTTTAAACCGATTACACTTTTTATTCAATCGTTAATACAAATAAACACAATAACATGTTACACATAAATTGAGTTCAAACACATCACGAACGAGGCCATATTACACTGGCCAACACTCCACAATTAAAAACACTGGCCGAAATAAAATAAAAAGTATTTGAAAAAAGAACTGACCGCATGTCAAGAATTCTAGCATGTCGCTCCATTGCAGTATCATAGTTGCAACTGAGATGGTCGCACGAGTTCGGTCATTGTGGGGACTATCTAGATCTTTTTAATTGGCGACATCATAATATTTGAGAACTGTCTGGTATTAAGAGCTCTTAAAACAGGATTATTACTGTTGTGGAAGCGAGATGGCGAAGTAGATTGCGTGTTGTGGTTTCTCGTTTCAACGACGGAATAAGTCCTTTTGAAAGTGCTAGTAGTAAGCGCGCTAACTACACAGAGTAATAAAGTTACAGGTTAATTGTTCATTGCTAACATTGCATTGAAATTATATTGCTTTTAACGTAATTATTGCGTGAACCTGGGATAGTCGTATGTAGGTTTGTTATTGTAGTTATTTTTGTAAATTTGGCGTATTTTTTTTCGAAATTCATGGCAGACAGACTAAACTTACCTTGTATTGCGGTTCAACCTAAATCTTGCAATTTTTATATAACTTAAAATGTCAGACCGCGTCTAAGAATTTCGTAGAATTAAGAAATTATTTTTAATAAGCTAAATTTACTCATATCTTACGTTAAGAGATAGCAAAAGTGAGAACCTACGTTGAAAGTTCTTAAGCTCTCTCTTGAATCTCTTGAAAAATGGACTATAGAAATTTCAAATATTTTTTTTTTTTATAAAAATCTCTCGTATATTCCAACACCAGTGTGTTTGATGCTTTAACCCCTGTGAGTCGATTCCCCTCTAACTGGGTTGAGTGGGAGTTTAATTTAGTTCTCAAATTAGTTTAGCAGCGATGGCAAACGCAAATGGACTCTCTTCTTAACTAAGAGGATTTTAATATTTTAGTTCTACCTGAATTTATGTACGTTAAAGGTTTTTGATCTCGATTTTCGCTGTTCGGACATTAATATGTTCAACTTTACACGTATTAAGTAGATTATTCATACTAAGGGTAAAATAACAATCTACAATCAAATAACTTAAGAGAAATTTCAGAATATAGAGTAATTATACATTTACATACATTCCAAAGTCTCGATCATAAAAAATAACGTAATTACTCCACACCGATCGAATAAACACGTTTTTTCACATTAATATTTACGATAATGGTCTAATAAATTAAACATTCGACTCCAATCAAATGTCGGAAGTACATCTCAACGTCAACGATGACAAAATATCTCGGAGAAAGTAATCAAATCAACGCCCTCTCAATTTGAAATGGTAATAACCTTAAATACACGCAAATGTTCTAGTTTACAAGTATCGAAATTTAATAGACTACTTTTAAAGTACATGGTTTTTATGGTAGGCTATTATAAAATGAAGTATGTTTTATTCTCACTAATATTATAAATTTATGTGAAAGTTTGTGCGTATGCATGTTTGGATATTTGTTACTCCTTCACAACCAAATGGTTGGATAAATTTTGATTAAATTTGCAAAATCTCGGACAACAGCTAGTTCCTAATAAATTCCTTAAGCCTTTTTTAAAGTACGTATCCAAGACTATTTCTTATTTGGTGTACGGAGAATGAAATCAAAACATATTGCGTTGTTATGTTAATTCAGTTAAAAAGCAAAAGGTATGGCTTTTAGGGTTCTAATTCCAAATACGTAGTCTCGTTATATCATCGTGTTTTCTCCAATGGCCAAACTGACAAAATAACAGACATCAAATCATAATTGTTTCATAGAAATTTGAGGCAAAACATGTATTCGAGCAATTTGTCATTAATGATCAAAAAATTGCTTGTTGGAACTTCCGAGAAAAGGTCCATATCTCGACTTTCCTCGAAACATTTCATAACTGGTATTTAGTTAGTTCACACAGACCATTGTGGCCACAGATTATGTAAGCAGTTATTAGGTTTTCAAATTACGTTACAAATATGACATGAATGATTATAAATTTGGCCTCCATTGTTCAAACCTCATTAAAGCGATGGGTATTTGTGCCAGCTTTCCAACTTCATAAATATTTTAAATTTTGCGAGCTTTATTCTGCTTTATGTAATATGCATTTATTATTTAATTGTTGTGTTACCACACAACAATTGTGATTTAGGCCTTATGCACGCGAGGTTCATTCGTGTGTCCCATGAACACATTTAAATAACTATCGCCATACAAACCGATAGTTGGTGAGGATGTTGGCTAACTGCGCAAAGATAAAAAGACCACAATGGAGGTTTGTGTGCACGAGCTGCTGGAGACTAAGTCATGGCCACCTGTACGAAGGGCCTTACGTTATGGTGTAGCAGTGTAGATAGTGAAATGCCGCGAACCGTTTCCTGTTTTTTACAAAACCATACCAGAAAGTGATAAATAGGAATAAAAGCGATAATAACGTGGAAAATCAACATTTTCACTCATATGGGAACTATTTACACAATGGCCTCTTTGTTAGATTTATGAACAAGATATAAGACAAGTTAATTTCATTGTGGAATGGGGCATTCAGGCCTATTGATTATACAATTCTGTTCTTTTAGCCAAACTGAAAAAAAAGGTTTCTCAATTCAATTCGATCGTAAATACTTTTACTTATAAAGATTAACATAGGTACCTGATTTATGTTGCATAACTAAATAATTATTTTTTCCTTATAATTATTCATATTTGTTTATTAACTTCCTTCGAAATAGATACATATTATTTAAATAGAAATCGATTAGGATGTAAATGATCAATAATATAATTGTAATAAATAAAATAAAATTCAATGTTTTTCCTTTCTGCGTCCATTGCGGTGTTATTTGACGCAAATTAGATATATTATAATAATGATGATGAGTTAATAAATATTAAGGAGAAGCTATATGTATATTTTCTTTGAATAAAAAGTAACGCCAAGATTGTTGACATTTAGTTAATTACCTGAACAAACGGAGTATATTACTACAGTAGGTGTATTAGAGTATGTATCAAAACAGTTCGTTAAAGTCAAATCATTAGGGATGTTGCTCGCATCCTGCCAAACCCCGGAACGGAAACAGAATGGATTTCTTGTTGTGTTTTTTTTTTCTGTAATTTCATGGAACTGTGTCTTGGATAATAAGTGATTATTATATTAACATCGCTTTGATTTATTAAATACTAGCTTTTGCCCGCGGCTTCGCACGCGTTAAGAAGTATTATTGTTTAGCAAGTTAGTGTAAAACATAGGGCCTACAAAACTTCCTTGTACACAATATTCTTAACTAATTTGTCATTTGGCGCTGGCGCTAAACCTATCAAGCTACTGGGAGAACTTACTCGTGAGCAAGCAACATAGAACTGCCCATGAGAGAAGCAATGTTCTCTCAAGTCAATACCCGCAAATTTGAGAGTTTGCCCCTGAGACTTGTTTATAGTCATGGCTAGTCAAAAATCTAAGAAGATTTCTACAAACATCCCCTATTTCATCCCCTTATGTGTGGAATTTATCAAAATCTTTCTTAGCGGATGCCTACGTTATAGTACCTATGTGCATGTAAAGTCTCAGCCCGATCGGTTTAATTTTGACAAAGTTTCATAAAAAATTTCATCCCCTATTTTATCCCCTTGGGGGTAGAATTTATCAAAATCCTTTCTTAGCGGATACCTACGTCATAACATCTACCTGCATGCCAAATTTCAGCCCGATCCGTCCAGTAGTTTGGGCTGTGCGTTGATGCATTAATTTCGATCGAATTTGATTACCATAAAAACGGTTCTAGTGAGTTTATCTTAAAAGATAGACATATACTGTCGCCGACAGTTTTTTAGATCATTTCAATAGGAATAATTCTTACATACATATATTGTGCGTATCTTGAACCGTTTTCGCAGCGCACGCAACAGAAGCCCTCAGGGATGAAAAATTTTCCCCGTTTTTTACACATTTACCATTATTTCTTCGCTCCTAATAGTTGCAACGTGATATTATATAGCCTAAAGCCTTCCTCGATAAATGGTCTATTCAACACAAAAAGAATTTTTCGATTCGAACCAGTAGTTCCTGAGATTAGCGCGTTCAAACAAACAAACAAACAAACTCTTCAGCTTTATAATATTAGTATAGATTAGTATAGATTTATAGACAGAAAAAAATGCATACCTACCTAAAAAAACGTCCGCATCGTTAACGCTATTTATTACGCTTTTTATACGTTATTTGTATGAATACCTTGCAACTTAAAAAAAATGCAGTTTTGGTTATGTGATTCATTGAGAAGAATATGCTGAATAATTTGATGCAAAAGGGTTATTTTGACACCTGTAACTGTCAAATTTGATTGTCATATCGTAACAAATGTGCAAATATCCATGTTAAATGTTGAGATAAATCAGTCATTCAGAAAATTCGGTTTTTCGCATCTCATTCACCTCAGCTTGCACCATGTTTTTTTTTTATTTTAATCTAAGATAAAGTCTAGCTTAGACGTTGCTATCAAATAAAATTATTGAATGAACGTCTTGAATTTAATATCTAAATAACAGATAATATATCGAAGCTATCTAAAACTCATTACATATACATACAGCCATAACTAGCGATTCACTTTTTCCAGTAGGTGTTATTAACCCTTTTTCCTAGTGTATAACTAGATTCTTAGTTATGGAAAAAAATGTATGATAACTAGTTACGAAACAATACTTAATTGCCGCTTGTTATGCGGGTGTTAAGTAATAATGGTCTAGTACCAAAAAACACATGTTTTTAACATTTGCAACCAAAGCTAATGATCCGTTTACGGCAATACTGTATTTTTTTTTGTTCTATAAGGTATCATGCATACAGACGGCTTTGGAATGAGGAAAGGTCGATATTTTTATTTTAGACCAGCATTTTACACATATATATGGAGAAGTTCACAGATGCATAAGTGACGAGAAGAGTGGACAAGAGTAACAGAGGAAAGAAGAGGTTGTGCCCAGCAGTGCCTATTTGATTCTAGTCTGATACAATTTAATGATCATGTTGATCTTATGGATCATTGCCTAATTAGCTTTTAAATGTTACATTTTCAAAATTGTATTAAGATATGCAAATTAATAAATAAAGTAGGTACCTAAGTGAAATTTTACAAAAATAAAAAATAATATAAATTTAACGTTTCATATTTTAGAAAAATTGTTCTAACAAATAAATAAAGAAAAATGACACAAGTCTAACGAATTCTGAAAATCCATTTGACGCGCACCTCACCGAATTATTCACATCGTAGCTTGTTCGAATTTTAAAAAAGCTTTTGGTTAGCTTAGTACCAATGTCTCTTTTTACGTTCTAATTTTAAATCGCAATGTATGTACCTATATTTTTTTATTTCAGCCATTTTGATTTATTCAGCCATTTGTTTAGTAAGATTTTTGATTATTTGCAAAGTTACCTCTGTATGAATTGGCCCTATGAATTGAATTTCATAAATTTTTTATGGCCTAATATTTATGTATGCGATGTGTTTTAGTAATAGGTACTTAATTTATTGAAGGTCTTATTTAGATCAAATTTATAAATCAGTAATTTACTATGGCTATGAACTACGAAGGATACCATATTCTTTTCCCTTTTTTCAATTAAGCTAGTAAAATTGTAATCAAACGTAAAATTCATTTGAACATATAAAGTTTGCGCAAAGATCAAGATTTATTGTTTAATTAGATATTGTCGGATAACATTACACCGACTTACAACAGAGATTTGAAACGTAATCTCTCTAATCTACGGTTAAACTTAATTATGAAACTAGATTGGTAATTTTCCAAGTTGTGGCCGCTAATTTAAACCTACAAACATTTTGTCTCGAAATGGCGTTGATAATTATAATTTGTTCTAAAGTATTCAAAAGTTTCAACCTTACATTGTTACTGTGTAAAATACTTTTTCTTAACGGCAATTCAAACTTTTCTTCGAAATTTAAATATTAGTTACCGGCAGCAAAACTAATCGGACTGGTTTCCGACAGCTCGTTTGAAAAAAAAGAACAACAATAAATCGAGCGGATATTTACGCGCGTAAACTAATCGAGCGAGCTGAACGGATTACTGGCTTGTATTGGAACCTGTTATAATTCGTGCGAAATTATGATATTGATACTTCTATCTACTTGGCACCTGATATATTGTAGGTACCTTTAGCGTCTATTCACTAGCTTTCGCCCCCGCCTTGGGCCGGATAAGATAAGAAAACAGCTATATTCTGCGATTAACTCAGAATCATTCGCCTCCATAACAATATTTTGTTCAAACCAGCACCGATTGCCGGTTACGAACAATTCCTCGTACAAAATCGATTAAACCGTTACGAACTGATTTGGTAACTACCATTTAAGCAAGTTTTCACAAAGATTGGTGGAGTTTTAGGTGAGAATAATTAAGAAACTGCGGAAATAAATAATATAGAAGGCGTAGCGTATAGATTAATTGCACAACGAACTGTCAACGGTAAAATGTTTGCAAGTGCTTTTTTTTTGACAAAAGACAAGAAAGTATGATTGATTTACATTTTCTGTTACATTGTATCAAAACAACCTTTTAAGAATGAAAATTTCAGAGAAAAAGACGGTGCAGTAACCTCATTTAACCATTACAAGGAAAGACTGTATTTACGTCTGTTTGTTGTTTTTCTATTTATGAAAAATAGGATTTGTCCTGTTGTTGTCGTGTTTCTGAATAACAAGGTGATATGAGTCAGGAATTATGTTTGATATTCAAGGGGTCCTAAGCGCTTTTATTTTTGCTATGCAGTTGATAACATTAGACAGGAAAATAACTACCATGACATAATGTTTATGGCTATTGACACGAATTTAATATTTTATTATAATAACCAGTATTTATATAACATATTCAAGTCTCTCAAGTATCATGTATAAGTTTTGTTTGGACGTAAACTTATGCAAAGCGTTCGAAAATTGTAGTTCACCTACTTTTCGGCCATAAAAGATGTTCGGGTTGGTTCCGAAGCGTTATAAACGCTGTTTCAAATTTATTTTATTACCATTTATATTCTCAGTTTAATGTTCAATAGTCTTGTCTTAAAGCTTACAGTATAGACGCTCGATTTATTTTATATTAAGGATCTATTTATATTATGCAATGGTGACAAAACAGTAAATGAGTACGTACTTTAATGATATCTTAATCACTATTATGAGTGCCATATACATAATAGTAAGTGTATAGATACTTGTGTCGTTAACATCACGTTAGTGCGATAGGCAGCTAGATACAGATACATTACCGGCAAAACACCCCGCAGTGTGGTGGGAAACAGTGTTGACTAAATGTGACAACTGTCAAGATTGTTGATAAGTTTTAGTCTTAATTTAGATTTTGCCGGCGACAGTCATGAGACAAAGAACAATTATCTCGATTTGCGTTGAAATCATCAAATATGTACTTAATAATTCCAAATAAACCACAAATATACGTACTTAGGAAAGCGGTGGGCGACATCGGCATCTTCCTGTCTTTCGGCGGGGTGCTGTACACAAACGCGGGGTTGACACAGCCGCGCGGTTGGTTTGGACACATGTCACTTTCCGAACCCCTGCGCACGCGCTTGTGCGTCATTAACTCCGACATTGATTTCGCAGATTCTGATTTTCCCATGCCTTTCATCTTTTTCTTGACCTTATCGCTTTCCGGTGAATGTATGTGTAATATTGCGGCAGCTTTTGGAGGTATTTTCTCAGGAACCATCAGTTCTTTGGCCGACACACTCTTTTGTTTCTTATTGGTAAACAGATCACTGAACTTCTTTTCCACTTTTTTTGGTCGTTGCGGCTTCAAGCTTAAGTCTATGTCACCGCTCTTCTTCCTCTGCTTGGCAGGTTCCTGCTTCCGTTTCGCCATGGCTGGTGTCTTTGGTTTGTACGTTCCTTCAATACCCGTATAACCTACGTCGTAATCTTTCTCTGTCCAGATTTGCTTCGCAAAAAAGATTCCGTTAGTTTTGATCTTGTCAATGTCCTCTTTATTTTCTTCGTCCTTAGACCGCCAGCGGTTACCTATCAATCGTAGGGAAGCGCGGACGGATCTGGAACGCCGTAGGCCACTTTGCTCCCTCTTGAATTTATCGAGGAGGGTCTCCATAGCCCTGTGAGGGGTAGCGGGGCACGCTGGGCCCTGGGCATTGCACGTCACGATCGACTACGCGCACTCTATTCACTAACGATAGTTACGTGAGTCGCTTCCTTCTCGACGTTCACTCGGCGCCGCGTCGGAGAGTCGAATGCGGCCTGCAACAACGTGGTAAATGGTAGGGTTCTAACAGCGAGACCTCGCGGTAGCCCGGCCCGGACAAACGCGCTTGTCTGATAAACTGTTCTCATTTGCACAATCATTTGATTTGATAAGATATGATTGTTTGGAATACGCTGTTCACGAGTCAGATTTGTTGTGACGTGAACTCTCAGATAATTCTAAGGACACGGTTATTTGTTGATCTGAATCGCTAATAGGAAGGTGCATTGCTTGTCAAGTTGGTATCGATTCTTTCGCAATGTTCGTGTGGCTGGTTGTGGCTTGATTTACGGCAATGCGGAGCACGCCAGCGGCGCGGCGGCGTCGACAACTGTGCCGTGAAGCCGTGATCGATCATTCGTTATTTATTGGACATAGCCGGTAAACGACGGTAAACTATGTCTTACAACTCCTACAGTTTATGATATAGTCAGTTCATTGTTATTGTCTTGAACTAGTTACATGTTCTCTGCATTTCAAATTGCATCATTACTATAATTTAGAAATTCAAGTTAATTTTATTTTGAGTAAAGATAAGCAAATTAAATTTGCAATGCTTTTGTGAAAGTATTTCACTTACGTGTTTGTGATACGCTTATCGTATTAAAATGGCTTAAATGATGGTTACAATGTAGTAAGATAAAATCAAAACAAATTATACGGGTAACATGGTTTTATAAAACAAAAGAAGAGCTTGGAGATTAAGCTAATCTGTGTAACGTGTCTTCTTTATTTTACAAAACGTTTAAAAGCAATTCCAATTCTGGTTTTATTAAGTCTTAATATTTGAATACCAATAAACTGTCTTCTACAGGGGAAAGTTTCTAATCACCTGTTGTTTACTGAACTATCAAAGACAGTTCCAAACTTTATGTCATTAAAACAAATAAACGTCGTAATCCTAACTGAAAATTTAAGACCGTCGAATAACGATATCTGGATTACAATTAACCACAGTAATTACACCTGCTATTAAGTAGTTCTATTTGAATAAGTCTTGTACTAAAATAACTCTCACTTTCATTAAAAATACGAACATAAAACTAAAATTTACGTAGCAATTTAAAAATACAAGTGCGAAAAAAATGTCACAAGTATTGGAAATCCGCGCGGTATTCTGTAAAAGCGAGTGCGTTTTTTTTCTGATTCCTGTGTCGTATTTTTGCATCGCCGCAATTCCGATTTAAATTGTAGAGGTAAAACAGTATTTTTTGCAGTTGGCGCTGTGCACATTTACCAAAGTTTTATACTATGTAAGTTTTAACAAATGTCGTGGTGGCCTTGGGGTTCTATGTGTGGATCTGTATGCACGAGTTGCAAGTTCGATCCCCAGAACAGGCGAGTACCAATGTGACTTTTTCAAAGTTATATGTACTTTCTTAATCATTCTAAGACACTACTGACAAACGGTAAAGGAAAACATCGTGAGGAAACCTAGATTCCAAATATTGGAATCTGAAATCGCCAATCCGCAGTGAGCTAGCGTGGTGATCAATGCTCAAACCTTCCCTATATGGGAAGAGGCCTGTGCCCAGCAGTGGGACGTATCTAGGCTGGTTTATTTATTTATTTTTTATTTATAAGTTTTAACATAAAAATATCTTACTTATTCAAAATCAAGTTATGAATACTCTAGTATGCATTGTGCACATTTATCATCTTCAATCGTTAAGTTTTAGCATAAAAAGCCATAATTACCTTTAAAGATTGAAATTATAATTAAACCATTACCTAGATTATGCAAAACTGGACTATTATGGAACTATTATTGGACAATTTGTCGGCAATGAATTTTATAAGACGTCAATGCCGGTGTTATTGATTGCGAAGCTAGTAAAGAATAATAATATTACTAGTTATATTGCAGTTTCTCATTTTCATATTGTTTTATTTTTAGTTTTATGACGATATATTATTATGATTTCGTAACTCTTCGGAAAAAGCCTATTTCGATTCTATCAGTAGTTTTATAATATCGTTGGTTTTTTTCACCTTTCCTAGCGACTAAGACAAGCAAAGCTCGGTTTCACTCGGGTTCATTCTGCTTCGGTTGGCAGTAGCTTATAGTCATTTGGGAAAAAAGCCTATCTAAAAAAAAACGTATTGAGTAGGTAGATTGTTTTTTCCTAAATTAAAATTTTAGAAATATTAAGGTAGCCTACTTCTAAACTCACAAGTGGTTTTTAGTTTTTGGTACTAAAATGTGAATTATAAGAGTTCCGTTTTTTGCCCTTTGGCTACGGAACCCTAAAAAGCCGTGAGAATTAAAATCTGAACAAATAGTTATCTAGGATTAAGGCAATCAAATCAGGTGAGAAGCTACTAACACACTGTTCAGTTTATTTAGTTAAATTATAATGAGGTTAAAATAACTGCTCAACAATAATATTTAATTAAATATTAGTAGCGACATTGTAGATAAAAAAAACCGTTATACCACGAAAACTAAGACAATGCGATAACGTTTACGACCCAGTTAAGTTTATTTTAATAACTTTGTTGTAAACAACTTTATTATTACTTAATTAACCGCTTTAAGTCCAAATTAAAACAAAAACTAATGTTACGTCTGGATCTCGAAAAGATAAAAGCTCTAATGCGATCTTAGCGCCATCTATCAAATACTTTGTGAACAATTATAAAATATGCATAAGATTTAATAGAAAAATAATGGGCAACGCAACATATAGTATAAAAAATACATTATAAATGCCTTCAATGATTTTACGAAATATATTTTTATTTGGTTAAGATATTAGATAGGACAAACCCACAATTTTTTATTGCAATAAGCCGGAAAGATATCAGCCCTCTTTCCTTTGTGTGTTGTGTACACTATAAAAAAAAATACTGCTTTCAACCGCTGTCCGACGTGAAGTTAGCAACAAGTCGATCAGGTAGCAGGTGCTTCGCCCCTAATTATATGCGACCCTTTAAAATCCCCGGTCCTTTGTATGTGAATGTGTTCCGGGTATTTTAAAAATTCTATTTCGTTACGACTCTTCGTGTATTCGGAATAAAACGTAGAATTCTGTGGGTTTTGGGGCAAAGTGGTATCTCTTGTACACCTCTATCTATGGATT
The DNA here is from genome assembly GCA_941860345.1 of Chrysodeixis includens. Taxonomy (NCBI): domain Eukaryota; kingdom Metazoa; phylum Arthropoda; class Insecta; order Lepidoptera; family Noctuidae; genus Chrysodeixis; species Chrysodeixis includens. The sequence goes on from OW796097.1 coordinate 3,022,972, forward strand.
TTTGCGTCTGCATCAGGATTTTAATTGACTAACTACAACTTTTTTAAGTATTATTCTTTGGTTATTCCTAAAAACATTTCTTTCAATAAGGAAAAGGGGCGAAACATGAATTTTCCTTAAGATGTTGTGACGGTAAAATACATTCCTAAATGACATCAATACATTGACTTACAACAAGAATGAATCAATCAAGGATGAAATTAATACCTATAATAAATTACCTAATCACAGAAACAGTTTACTTAATAACTAAATATAAATAACATAATATTACGAATACGAAGCTAAGATTTGAATCAAATCTGTCCCTTCCTAATGAAACATAATTGTACAAAATGGCTGCATGCTCACTTGACTGTGAGAGTCCATGGTAATTAGAAGCATATGTCTCCCATTCACCATCCTCTCCATAAGATACGGCCACTTGGGACAGATTTCAATTACCACCCTGCGATAACAATTAGGCGAGACCAAAGGGCTAAGATCTGTAAAATCAATTATATTGAGGCCATTTGAGGCCCATCGTTAAAGAAATTAACACGCCATTCTCATGTAGACGTGACTACGAACCAGTTTTTAATGCACATGGTTGCGTGTTTAGAATGCAGTAAGGATTGGGAGTCATGTTATCCTAAGGCGATATACAAGAGTTAATTTTCTTAAGGATTGCATGATTAACAAAAAGAGTGATGAACGATGAGGTTGCTTTAGGAATAACAACTATTAATATACGACATATTGCTAAGTGATGCTCTTATTTAAAGTATGTTTATCTGTCGCTTCGCTTTTGATAGTGACAGTGGCATCATAAAACTAAAGGGACTATTATAAACTGTGTGTCAAAAATGGGTGGATTACAATTTTTTTATTGGTAAAAGGGCTTAACAATTACAATACCCATGGCTGATTTTACATTCCTTAATACCACTAATTCAATGGCAGTCCTTGCTGCTAGTCCTCGTTGATCAAAAAGCTTCTCATAACTACAGTCGATTTTATACGCAGTTGAGGAATGAATATATAAATAAAATGTTAGGAAATTGGTATTCCCACAATCTTAAAACATTACCTCACAGAGGAGTGGTACCGCGCAAATCGATAAGTATTATTGTGTCACAAATCTATTGAAATTTCTTTGTGTTGCGTTATTAAACCAAGAGTTAAAGACCAAACAGTTTCAATTGAAACCCAAATCAATTTCATAAGAGTTCAGGAAGCGTCTCGTGATAATGGAGAGGAAACGTGTTAATTCGTGGACCCTTTATCGGTAGCGCTCTGATATTTATGTAAATTTGTTGATTTTGTCCATGTTACGGAAGTCGAACATCGAAGAATACTATTAAAATGGTAATTTCCGATGTCAGTCGACGCCGGCCCGCGCTTCGAGAAATGACTCCTTTGAGTTTTATTTTACATTCCATTGAGCTTTTCCGTAGCTATTTTGATTATGTTCGCTTTGCACGTAGCGGGAACAGCGCAATGGAATTCGAAGTTTCCTCCAATTCTCAATAAGAAATCGTGGACTTCCAGATGCGATTTTAAAGTGGAGAATTCGTATTTCAACGTCGTTAAAACGACTTGAGAAGTGCTTATTCGGACAGTTTGAGTTATTACTTCATCATTGAGATCGAGATTCAGTTCTGTACTTCCGTATCGGGCAGATACATGAAGATTGATGACGTCTCTCGTCTTGTTGTTCGTCTGCGCCCTATATTTTAAGTAATCAAGTTTACGACAGTTCACATTCAAGTACTTCAGATTTAAGAAACATGCAACTACGATTTAAATCAATGCATTTTTCTTGTTTATTGATTTATCAAGAGATACGAGACGTAAATAAAGTAACTGATATAAATTCTGGTTTATGTGTAGATATGAGAGTTTTCGAGAAACTTTTCCCGTACATTTTATTGAAAATTCGTATTCGTACCGCGGAGAGTACAGTAGTTTCACGGCGAACATCGCTAACAATAGTTTCGCAGTTCCGTACACTCTGGGTATAACGTATGAGAACATAAAACGAAACTTCTTCGTTTACAGCAACCGGATGTGTTTTCATGTGCTTTTAGTAAACAATGCATTATCACAACTGACTAGAACAGTTATAAACATGGATATCTTAATGCGCACTAATTCTAACTATTTATTTTAGGTTAATAATAAAGTATTTAAGTATACCTACATTTGACAAACCTACTGCATGAGGCAAAATTGAAATTACAAAACAAAATAATACATTCGTTAAGTTTTTTCTTAAATGCTTTTTAAAAAATGTGTTTCAATCCACTTACTCTTACCAGATGTATTGCAATATTCTCATTAAAATTATCATGAATGGGCGCACTCGTCAAACTAGACTTGCTCTTACAATAACGACTATTACGTAACATTATGACGACAAATCTGCATTAAATAATGGATAATAGGACCAAATAATGCGACAACCATTTCAACGTAATACCCAATGAAGTTATTGCCAAAATACTAACTAAATATAGTCACGGAGTAGTAGAATACATCATAATTTACCGAATAATTAACATAGGTAAACTATTCTATGCCGTTATATTCCGTAAATGTATTGAAACGCATTATGGCAATTAATGACATTTTATTAATATGTTGATAACTGTGCGTAATAGTAATTATTATTATTTATCGGCCGAATAATAGAGTATTAACTGGTAAATTGTAATAGCGGTTCCACATAGGATTGCCGGTGGTTTAGTCAAATTCATTAATATTGTGGACAGGTAATTGGGTCGTTAAGGTTCGCTTGTGAATTATTGCGGTTAGACTACACTGTTTGGTGTTTGATCTATGGTATAGAGATAAAATACTAGGCTACAGTACCTACAATGTAATTAACAAATCTATGAGGTCTATAAATGAAATCGGAATGAGTACACTGCATTTTCAGTTTAAATTCATTACGAAAGCTTCATTTGGATAGCTACCTTTAATAACATCGTGGATTGCTAATAAAATTAGAAAGAAGACTCCTGCACTAAGAAATTCCACAGACATTCAATTCACATGCAAAATACAACCAGACTCAAAACAAGCCGTTGTGGATCACATAATTTTTTGTCCTATGCGGGAATCGAACCCGCGACACGTTGCGTACAGTGGTAATTCGCAGGGTAAAGTATACCACTCGGCTATCCGTGCACTCGATCGTAGTATTGATTAGATTTAGATTCATCCAAAACACGGAAGCTGTGATATTTTTTTCTAAAACACAAAACATTCGAAAAGCCATAGCGCGCCGTGGGGATCGAACTTTGACTTGGGAATCCTGCCGTCTTACCACAAGGCTATCACAGCTTTTATACCTGTATTTTACTGAGTTATCATTATTGATGCAAAGTTTATTGAAGAGGTTCAGTAAACAACAACAAATGACATTAACTGTTTGTTTCATAGAAGGATGATTTGTTTGGGTTGGTTGTCAACTGGACACACGGTCGTATTATACCCGATTCTGGACATTTCAGATTTTAAGGACCGTGTGTCCAGTTGACGAAAACATAAAAGTGATTTAATTTAAGTTTCCCATGTGGACACGCGTAAAAATTATGGCGTGTCCACATGACGAAATAATTAGTAGCACTAATTTTAATTTCACCAACCGGACACACGTGTGTCCAGTCTCTTGTGTCGAGTTGGGAACAACCCATTTGTTTATAGTTTATTGTTTTATACTATGTAGTGATTATACCTTTGTGTAATAGTGTTTGTTATTAAAGTGATATAATGATGTTTGAATGATAGATAACAGTAAAATCACACACTGCAGTTAAAGAGACAAAATAAAAACAAGCAGGTATTGCCATAACATCATACAAATTAATTGTTTCAAGCAATAACAACAATAAGAGATACGTTATACATCTACAGTCTTGTTTTTTATTTTACCATTGGTTTTTTGATAGATGTAGAAAAAATACCTTAAAAACATACGAAATACCTAATTAAAGTTACGACTTCAAGAATTTTGTTAAACAAATTAAAATTGCGTCGATTCGGCAGTCTTGAAGTTTGATTTAATCGTGGACAGTGATAATCAAAGTTTGCCCCTTAATTCCTAAGACCCTTGTAATCAGTTTAGTATTTTGTTCAATCTCAAGGCAAATACTGTGTTTCGTTGAAAGGCCAAAGGGCAAACAACACTTGACTACAGATATATCGCCCACATAAGTTCTATAAAAAAAATTCAAGTGTCGATTTCATCGCCATCTATTGAGCACAATTCGAACTTTTATATGAATATCAATCGAAGAGTAACAAAAAATCTAATTACTCTATCCGCTCTTGGTAGCGAGACCATGGCTCATGCCTGATTGTCGGCGTATGTGACCATGAGACTGATTTGGTATGAATATAGCTAAAGGCTTTTTTATTCACGACATATACCTTAGAATATCAAAGACGCTATCCGGCTATCGTAATATTTCTATACTTAGTAAAAAAGGCATCCGTTGCTCATTTGTTTTAAAGAGATTCTTTGAATACGAGTTTTTTTTTTGTAAATACAGGTATACAAACGAGTTTTAAGTAGAGCAAGTTTTATTCATTTTAAAATTAGGCGTGTTGTGTACTGATTACATTATCAAATAGTCCGAAACATTTTAATTGTATGATTTATTACTAGTTTACTGTTTTATTAGTATTATTAGTAGAATGGAACTTCACTAGAATGTCGTTAAAGTAACAATGTTGTTGCTAAACTCTTACTGAACATTCCTTAGATCTGTAACGTGACTTTTAAACTCAATTAGCGTTGGTAACAAAACTAATAAATAGAGGCTTTGAGGTTTATTTAGAGTAGAATTTAGTTTTAGTACCTATTTTACCAGACAGCCGTTAAATACGCTGCACGGTAACAAACTTTGGAACAGAGATCATGTAACTGAGACGCTAATAAACTAAATTTCAGACACCTTTACGATAGCAGACGGTTTCTCCGGAAACTGTTAGTTACCAGTATAAATTTCAGCCAACAGACCATAATTTAATCGTGCCTTTTCGAGACAGAATTAATTCGAATCATTGCCATAAATGGTTGAAGGTCTAAGACCGGGCTCTGCGAGATCTCGAGACGCAGGGTTTTACACGTCATGCGACGAGTAAACCTGTCAATAAATTCTCTTGTTAGAAAATACATAGTCAATCATTACCAATTTACACATCTTTTTTGTTCGAAGACACGATATTCAACTGTTTTAATGAGTTCAACTGTCAACATAACCAAACTTTCACTATTATGTTATTTGGTCGGTACCGATCACTACGCGACACGTTTTTTGACACAAACAAAACTTAAATGGCGATATTCAATCGTCACCACAAATAAACACGTCCGTTCCATTGATAAAAATGAAAAAACAATTTGTTGTTAAACGTACACCAACACACAAACAGTTCAAAACATAACTAACGTAACGTTCGCGTAAAATAAAACCGCTGTTACTTGAAGTTAGCCGTGGTCAACAGGGGAGCCAACCAAAATCAACATGGCGTCACTGCTACCAACATGGCCGCCGGCGACAGCGACGCAGACGGCCTTTGTAGTAATGAATGGGTAACGAATGAACTTTGACGAACCTGTTCGATCACTGCTCGTGCGCAGGTAGCTACTAGCTATCTACGAGGGCATATTCATGATTACATTTGTGATTTAAAACTATAAATATTGCATCTGAATAAGATGTTTTATTATTACCATTTGTATAAATACATGCATGTAAATTATAAAAGTTCAAACTTCAAATTTTGTAAGCTCGCTTTAAAACGAGAATTTCACTTTTTTTTTTTTTTTAGTTTACTGTTAAATATTGATTTTGTGGGACACATCTGACCTTTACAGGGCAATAACAAAATACTAAATAATTTATTGAGTGCCGCAACTAAATGGTGACCGGTCATCGTTCAGTCAAACCCAAGCAGCGCTTTTTCTCAGACAATTTTGCATCTAAAGCTTTGGGGCATACAAGTTTGATAATATGCGACCTATGATGAATTTCCAAGTTCCAAAATTAAAAATAATTTCGTAATCTGTCCACTTTTTTCTCTATTCGATGTTACTTTTTCCTTTTTCAAATCATGTCCATTCTCGCTTTGGTGTAGCATAGTGGAGTACGAGCTTTAATTCGTATCGTAGAATTTATAGATTTTACGGTAAGTAGGTAGTGAATCCTATAAGAAAAGCGATAACTCCGTTTATAATGACAGTTAATAAGGCGTTCAGGTAATAAGTAGTAAAAATAAATCGTAATAAAATAGCTATTACTCAAAAGCCATTAGAATGTTTACGATTCCCGAGTCATTTACTATATTTGTTGAAGAGTACAAAAAAACTTATGAAAAACTAATATATTTTTACATAAAACAGTGTGAAGTAAGTGGAACTCGTAAATTTTTTCAAAATGATGAAGAGTAATAATGGTTAAAACCAATTTGTTGTAAAATGTGAAAAAGCGGCACTTATTCTTAATATCCAATACGCTATTTTGGCAAATTATCTGTGATGTGGTTGTATACTGTTTCGAAATAATATTTTTTATTAGGCAATTGTTATTTATATTTTAAAATTACGGGACAGTAGTGTGTCGAATTGCCGATACTACCTACCTTCTTAGTCGATACGTCGTGATGACATTGCAGCATTGTAATGATTTTATAAACTTTTTTTCTAATCCATAAAATTACAGTTTATTGTTTTTTAAACACAGCTATCGCTGCGACTTGAATAATATTTGCGATTACTATTTTCTATTTGTTCTTGTAGCATGTTGTTTTAGCACCGCCGACCCATCAACATAGTTCCACGAATCCATTTATTTTTTATTTTTTTAAATAAAACATGTCTTTTCTAGCGCGATATCTCGCTCTGTTCCTTTTCGGTTTAACGCATCTCACCAGGAATGGTTATACAGTATAATATAAGATTTAATGTTAAGTCTCAAGAACTTAAATTCCAAACTAGGAAGAGCCCGTTTTATGGTAGTTACCTAATTGGCTTTATGGCTGGTAGGTATTATAGTTTGCAGTTAGATTGTTGTATTTATTGCTTAGGGTGTAAGAGCCCTTTAATACGTTTTATTCATTAAATAAAACCTCTTTAAGGAAGAAACTATGTACATAAATAAATGTGTTACATGTGTAAAGTTTCTATAGTTAGTCAGTCCAGCTACCCCAGCAATCAAACCGAGAAGAACAAACTTTGTGAATAAATTAACGAAACTTCTAACCATTTCTGCCCGTCTTGAACAAATAGTCTTAGAATTTGAGGAATTCGTTAGTTGTTTACTCAACTATTTATTACAGACCAATGCATATGGAGTTGTAGTTGTTTTATAACAAGACTGGCCTGTTGGTCTAGTGGTTAGTGGTCCTGACTGCTATATTAGAGGTCGTGGGTTCGATTTCGACCACTCAGGACAAATGTTTGTGTGATGAATACGATCATTTGTTCTGTGTCTGGGTTTAATTTATCTATAAAATGTATGTATTTAGAAGAATATAATTACGTTTATTAGTTGTCTAGTACTCAAAACACAATTTACTGTCAATGTATTATTAGTATAAACGAAGTTGCAACCACTAGTAAGACTATGTCTTTTACCTAAATCCTAAAATCGTAAGCCAAAATCCTTAAGTCTGCGGCATTTACAGCGAGTATAATTTAAAATAGGTAAACTAACTCATCTTTTTTCTCGTTATCAAGCGAAACCGCTGAGTTGATTGTCACACGTGGTGTGGTCACGCTAGAGTAACGTTAACAGTGAAAGTGTCGGCGCCTAGCGTAATAGATCGTTGCGCGTTTGATGCACTCGACAGCAATCAAGATAAACATCGGGAAGTGATCTGTTAGTTGCTTCCGATAGCGGTATTTAACGTTTTTATGGCGTTCTACAATTTGTACTGGAAGTTGAGTAGCGCCATCTAGTGACAGTGATAAGTTTCTGCACAATTAAAAACAAAACAAAAAATGATGAGCGATGAAATTGATTGTCAAGTTTTTAACACTTGGATGTTGGAAACCTAGTGTAATTTTGTTTTATGCTAATGTTTTTGGGTTATAAAAAGGCTTTAACGAAAAAAATATTTGGCAAAAGATTAAATCTCTAAACGGACACTCATTTGAACGAGTTGTTTTATGCTTTGGGACTTTAGCTCAAATTACTAAAAAAATAAAAATATTTTTTAAAGCCTTGAGAGCACTAACATTTAATTTGATAACTGAGATAAAATACAAAAAACAGATAAAGGTACTTAACTCTTTTTTTATTTCATTTAGTAGTATCATTCCATCCAAGTCTTGTATTAAAGATAACTTATCCGTTAACTCGAAACTTGATCATATAATAATGAACTTTTGATCGTCTCTCAGATAGTTTGATTCGGCCGCTTTTACTTAGCCCACTGGGACTGGGACACCAGTACACAATGGCCGGCCCAACGTTACGTAACTTCTTTTGTTCGACCTCATCCTACGCAATTAGCTTTCCCCGCTCCTTATCTCGGTATGTTATTATGTGTTTTATGTAATTGCTAAAGATGTGCCTGTGAATCAGATAAGTATCACGTGTCGTTAGAAATCACACCCACTCAGGAAAATCTCTCGTTTTCCGAGAAAGAAAAGTCGTTGCTTGGAAATAGCTTTTGATGAAAATTCTTGACAAGACTTCTAAGTATGAATGACTCTCTTGACATGTAGCAATCGTCGTTTGTTTTTTTAGGTTTAAAACATCAACTGATATTATTTTTGAGTATTAAAATGTAGTCAAAAAAAATAAACTTGATATCTAATTTTAAACATTTAACTACGAACACATTAAAGTAAAAGTGCAATCACGTCCATAATTGGTTCCGACATTTTTTGTATTCTTCATAATGTATGGGTAACCAGAAATAAAACCTATGCCCATAAAGTAACAGTTTAATTCCATACTACATGTTCAACGTGACAAAGTACAATAAACAATAAAGTTCCATTTTTAATTATAAAGAAGGAAATTCGTGGAGCAATGCAAGTCAAGCAACTCAGTTTACAGTAAAGTGATGGACACTTATTATAGTTTATCACGAAACTAACGATCTTGTAAATTGTAATTGAATAATTACAGTTTAATAATTACAAGGATTGCGTGGAACGTAATTAGTTAATTAGACGATGGTCTAATTATATTAGATTTTATCAAAGATTTTACGATCTCATTCTTTGTATTTTAATAGATTTAAATCTAGCTTATTTATTTGAATTGGATACCAATATATAATATTAATATCAAGCTTTTGAAGGATGTAAGGGTTTAGATCGTTTCTCTTTAGTATAGCACTGTTAGTAAACAAACGAACTGACCTACTTCTACATTTGTGCCGGATGGCAATAACTTTGTATGGTGCTCATCGCAGACTGTTTGCTCGACCCGTCACTATCATTAGGTACCAAGTAATACTAGACTAGAAATCGTGCCCTACAATAACCAACCCAACTATCTAACTATATACACAAACTTACTGCAATGCGCAAAACCAAGAGTTTTCTTCTGCCTTTTGAAGTCGTACTCTCCACAAACACAATTTGAAGTCTTAAAGAAACAGACCGCGACTAAAAGAAAACACTCCGCGGGGACAGTTCTTAGTTTTAAATAGCCTCTTTTAGCCAAGTCTTTGATACTAAAAGATAAACAGTTAACAAATTTACTACCTATTTCCCTTTCATCAGGATGAAAACAGAAACTTCGCAAAGAGGTAGCGAAGTTTTAAAACTATCCGTAGTTGACTGCGGAAGCGGCTAATTGATATTATTCAAACTAAGTTTAGCTGTTTGCAGTCACGTATGGGACTAGGCTGGTTTAATCAGAGGCGGGGAAATCTTATTTAGGGCCTACAATTTAGTTCCTGCGTGAAGGATACGGCACACAAATACCGACTACATGTCTCTTTAATTGGGTTAGAAGATACAAGGGTCTTAATTATTTTAATTTTGTAGCGATCCCCATGAAAGTTACTATGTTAAATTGTATTCCAATTAGAATAATAGGTTTATTTATTTATACCGGCAGCCTGAAATCTTATTTTTTAAACTAGTACACTAGGGGATCCTCCAATGCAAATACAACGACCACCAAAACACAGTGGAATTCAAAGTAAATGCACAATTACTTACAATTAAGTTCAGAATTCAACCCTGCAGTAATTTGGCGTGCAATCTGAAGTCCCAGCTGGCCACAGCGCGCTATGAAATATAAATAATTGGTGCTCCAAATGAGCTGCGGATAGACGCCGTCGCAATTAAGGCTTGGATAAGGTAGCTGCCTATTATGATGACTGTAAATTACTGCCTAGCTGAAGAACCAGGTTCATAATATTACACTATTTTTCAATTAGATTTGACGTGTGAACGTATTATCGACCTTTTTCATTTTTTTTTTATCATTGATCAGGACTCCCATTTTTACGTGCCATCGGAGGCTGTGATATTTATTTCTAAAACGCACACAACATTCGAAAAGTCGGTGCGCGCCGTGGGGATCGAACTCGAGACCTTTGCCTTGACAGTCCTGCGCTTATAATAAATTTAGCTGTATAATATAGTAAAATCTTAAACAATAACCAAAAAAGTAAATTTACCGAAAGTATCTTGTACCTAAGTATTTCGTGTACACATTCATAAGCTTCAGGATAGAATCAAACTTTTTAAGCTGACACAGAAATGTCGCAAATTGTACCGTACATGTATTGTAGTGTAATTGAAACGATTTATTTATTTACACAGTAAGAGCGCAATAAATGGCGTAATGGAAAACGCGAGTCAGTAAATTAGGTCTGCCTACGTTGTCTCGTTAGCTTATAAATTATTTAGAGTGTAATGTCCTAGTGGATTTGCCCACGTAACTTTTGTTTTTGGAAGCTGCTCTACTGAGACGAGTCTATTTGGATAAAATAATTGGTAGTTTAATACCAAATTCAGATGTTAATCGTTAACCCATGTTATTGGTTAAGCAATTACCTATTTTGATATTTTGTGGCCTCATACAAGTTAGATTAAAAAAGTTTTGTTTAATTCAAAATTATTTATTTGTCTTTAATACTTTTTGGGTTAGATGAGGTTTTATTTACGATTGTTGTTGTGTATTTGGTGAAGTTTGTTTAATATCGCAATATTTATTGTAGTTTAGAATAGTAGCAATAATATTATCCTGTAGAACTAGGCCTAAAAAGGTATGTAAGAAAAACATTTGATGTTAAAGTTCAGTGCCTAGATCTTTTGACTGTTTTGTCCTTTGGGAGCAATTGGCACAGAAAGTGTGGAAATCCGATCGGATTTCTTGTTTGTTTTGGTGCTCTCCTGGGACTAGTCCCGGTATAGCAGACAAACGTTTAGATATTTCACACTATTTGGGATGGATACTAAATAATTAGATATTCAAAGATTTATTTAACAGCTGTAGAAACCTTACCTTTCAGCTACAAGTTAACGAGACACTTTTTTTAATTTTATGAAGGTTGGCCACATTTTAAATACATTTTGGAAATGAGAGTTATCTAATGTGGCAGAAAATGAGGGCTGCCTTACTTATGAAAATATTGACTGTCCAACCAATTTTTTATATGTCTAATGTGGCACAAAATGAGAACAGCTTAAATTATGAAAATACTGAGCGCCCAACCATAAATTTTTTCTATTAATATTACTATTTTTTTAACATGTTATTAGGCATAGGTACATACTTGAGACACCTAATACCAATACAACTCTTGCATAAAACAAATGCGTAGCGCATGAGTATTGCTATCACGATGTTCAGTCACGAGCGCGCATGCGCACTGGACACGCTGTAGACGATACAGGAACCAATTTCCCTCATTTGAATAATCACAGGAAACCCGCTGACATGTGTCGCAGACATGTCTGCTTTTGATTTATGATTTTAAATGGAATAATTTAATTTGGCCAGCAAATATTAGCAATCGGAATAGATTGGTTAAAGGGATAAAGGTCTTCTCGAATTTAATGTAGATAATATTCTATTATTTTGTTTATTCGTAAAATCCCATAAATGACCGCAAAACAAATATCCTTTTCATAAAAAAAATCCAGTCTAAAATGCACGGTAATTTTTATTTTAAAAGAAATAATTATCCAAAAATAGACTCACACTAATTCTACCGTGCACTCTTAAGCGCAACTTACTACTTACCTTAATACATCGTAACTACAACAAGAATACAGCCAATCCTAAATAAGGTCAAAGCACAAGACAGACAGGACGTCGGCTATTGACTCACGCGATGCTATCAGCTCATTTCTATAGCTCTGTAATACTCTGTATTCGCTCAATGAATGCGTTCCCTGGCTTAGGTTTCAATGCGTCATGGACAGCGGCGAGATCGGGTGCCAAGTGGACGCAGTATGAATAAGACTTGATTACATCGATAATACCGCAATTGGTAATGGAGAAGTTCCAATAGGTTCTCAATGAAAAGTTGGATAGAAATTGCACTATTCAATGTTTGTATTTGCGATATTTTTAACCAGTTACGGATTATACTTACTGATCACATTGCTCTAATGTATCTATATTTTTGTCTGTTAGTAGGTTTGTCTGTTAGTGGTCGTTAATATCAAAAATGGCATGTCAATTCCGTTCATGTCAATTGGAATCATGTCATAAATAAAAGAGTTATTTCAATTTAAAGAATCACGGCGAACATTTCTTAAGGTATTCCATCAGAAAACGCGCACATTCCACGAAAAAGTCACTTTTGCACGCGGACAAAGTCGCAGGCACAACTAGTCGATACTAAATGTCATCTTAAAACAAATCTACGCCTTATAGTGGAATATTTCAAAGTCGGAAAAGAATATCTAACTCGTGCCTAGAGCTAAACCCAAGAATTATCAGCGAGTCCTTGGACCCAATTAAGTGGTTTAATAAAGAATGCTTCCTCCCTAACTACAGTGCTCGTCTTTCGTAACTAGTGGAATTACTCGTGCCGTAAATTGTAGCTTCGCACTGCTAATTTGTAGCTAATACTAACTAGGTCTTGATTAAGCACTAAAGGTATAATAGAGATAATGTATGGAGCTATTGTGCAATAGTCTAATGATACATGTTAAGTATAGGCGCATAGATTAATTATGAATGTACATAATTCTTAGCCTAAAAAAATTAAAATAGAATATTGTTAACGATTGCGGAGCTGGCACAAATGAGTTAGGTACAATTCTTGTACATATTTAAAAAAAACATGAGTTCCATACCAAGGAATTTAATCCTTGTATCGCGGGGGGTTTCACAGACATTTAATTCACATATACAAAGACACCCAGATTCAAATCAAGCATTTATTTGATAAGCCACGTGACTTCGATTTTCTATCGGATCATTTCAGCTATTTGAATATACCGTCTTACAGTTTACGTAATTATATAGATATGAGATGCTGATGTACCTATCTAAGTAAGATGTGTCAAAGTCACATTTTATAGCACTTTTCGATCAAAAACGAACTAGACAGCTGTGAGAGAGTTGAGAGGTTTCCTGCGTTATTTACGGGTGAAATCTTATTATCGGTTTTCGTTCTCGGCGTTATTTTCGCGCTATTTTTAGTGTTGGAAAGCGTATCCTTTGATACTAAGATATAATTATGTTTTGATTCCGTAGTGTCGGGCCGGAGATTGGACGCTCGAATGATACGTCGGCGGCAATGAAGCTAAAGGGATGTGATGTGAGCTTCGTATAACATAGTTTGTAAATAAATTGGTAAGTTTTATTTAGGTGTGTACCTACATATTACATTAAACAACTTATTTTGTCGAAGTAATTGCTAAAATTATTTGGCGGTTTTGGAGTCACTGACTAAGTTTTATAGTACCTACGGCTGATTTTGTAATGTTTTTTACTGGCAAACTAATGCTACAGTCACGTTTTTTTAAGGATAATAACTAGGGCATTAAAAAAAACACTTACTACTTAACTTACCAAGTCCTAAAAAAATATCGTGTTTGTATAGGTAATATTGTTTTAATTTAACTTAATCAAAACTTCAGCTCGGTTTCCAACCCTAAATTAGAGAAATCTAAGTTATACTATTTTCATTCGAAATCGTCACTCATTTAAAATTATTCTGGAGACAAAGGGATATATTTGAGGCAATTATACGAACCGTTTGTTTCATCAAAGTTAGACGGAGTCAAGGATTTGATTTTATTATGGAAATTGTGCTTGCTCGCTTAATGAGTGCAATGCTGAGGTATAATGATGAATATAACAGCTAACCTATACGTTAGTAGACAATTGACTCGCATCTTATAGACTTTGAAGGGACTGAATAAAAATTCTGAATCAAATGAATCGTTCATGATTCTTACATGGTAAAAGTTATATAATGTAATATATTTATTGCTCTCTCATCACAAAGTTCTTGAACATTATGCTAATTATAACGATAGGCGACACAGAGCTAACTTTGTGAGAGACTGGTGCCTGATGTAGATTTGTATAACAACCTGTATTACAGGACCATACCTAATGCAGTAGTGTAGTTACAGTTACTAATCATAGATAATTGTATAGTATATTAACAATTGAACACGTTTCTTTAACTTATATCATAGGTACAGATACCACAAGCGGCTGTTGTGAAATCATTTTAAGGTCTAATATTAGGTCATTTTGTAATTATTTCAAACTGGCTATTTAGGTTACTGGTATTTAAAATATTAGGGGTACACGGGCTTAGTCTTCGTCATCATAGAGTCATCACATCATTAAGTTTCGCATATCATTGCCATCTATCGTTTAAAACTAATTAGCCCAGTATTTTTTACAACAGTCATAAACCGTCAACTGTTTTGCTAAACTTCCGCTATAAAGGTTAATGGTGATGACGAATTAGTAAATATCTACCGTTTTTACAAGAACGTAAGATTTTCGGCACTTAAATATGCCTGCCGTTTATGAGTTTGTCGCCAACTCATAAGACATGCGAAATTAAACTAAATTGCTTTGAAATAAAGTAGCTATTTATTTAAAAGGAGCTATATTGTGTATTAGTGAATTGCTACCAATTTTTTTTTAATAATATAAAATTAATAAGAGACAAAGATTTAAGTTACCTCTGCAATATTGGTGTCCCACAAGTTTTCAGTGGTCTAGTAGGTCTATAATTTCAAGTTTTCTTGCTAACTGTACTATAAAACTATGAAATCTATTTAGTTTTGTATTGATTTCATGTACGGTTTCAGTAAATAGTATTGTTAACGGGAAACGGGTACCAACCTTATTTAGTTATTTTCGAATATAGTTGTGAGTTAAAGTTCACCAACTGTCCAAATGTCTAGACCTAGATAAGATTTAGGCGTCCTAAGTTATGACTGAGACCGTTCTGTGAATATATTTCACAAATTATATAGTCCAGTCATTTGGTAGAAAATAAGGGGGTTACCTGGAAAGTTTTCCGGGAGTTTTGAAAATTGGGTATTTTATAGATTTGGATATGCTCTTTTCGAATTTTAACTTTGCCACCTCGTACGACCGCCGCTCGCGCCGCCATTTTGAAAAAATGGCGCCCAAAAAAGGTTTTTTGGGAATATCTCCTTTCTGAGGCATTTTACGAAAAAAATTGTTTCTATAAAATTAAACTAGAAAAAATTTCCTACACTTTATGTCTTATTCACTTTTTCATAAAATCAATAGTTTTGGATGTACAAGCACCGCAAAGTATTACTTATTCATCTGCACCACCACGTGTTTTTTGTATATTTTTCTAAAATGTTCCATTACTGCCGCCGGTTTTCAAGTGAATTGTCACAAATAAAACAATTTTCCGTATAAGAAGCCATAGATCTAAGAACATAATCAACACTGTACGTCAATAAACGTACATTGATGATTCAGTCTAAACTAAATATTTATCTTAATATAGCTTCTACCAACAAATTTTTCGTTGAAGTTTCGTTCATAGGCGAGAGAAAGGGCCAGACTCAAAGTGACATATTACCCTGACACCTACTTCTTAAAAACCGGCGGCAGTAATAGAACAGTTAAGAAAAATATACGAAACACTCGTAGTGGTGCAAATGAACAATACTTTGCGGCGCTCGTACGTCCAAAACTAATGATTTTATGAAAAAGTGAATAAGACATAAAGTGTAGGAAATCTTTTCTAGTTTAATTTTGTAGAAAACATTTTTTTCGTAAAATGCGTCGGAAAGGAGATATTCCCAAAAAAACCGTTTTTGGGCGCCATTTTTTCAAAATGGCGGCGCGAGCGGCGGTCGTACGAGGTGGCAAAGTTAAAATTCGAAAAGAGCATATCGAAATCTATAAAATACCCAATTTTCAAAACTCCCGGAAAACTTTCCAGGTAAAACTACCAAATGACTGGACTAATACGGGTTTAGTTTAATTTAGACGATCTTTGACATTTAGCATTTGAATGTTAAGAATAGACAGTTGTCGTTCCGTTTGACATAAATATAGAAATTGTTTTTTAAAGATTTAATCTTTTTAAATAGGATCGGTAGGACTCAAAGCCGACCCTTTTAAAACTAACGATGTTTAAAATCCTTTCGTAGTCGTTTACATGCACTGACTGTGTCGGACAATTACAATAGACTAAATTAAGTTGCAGTTAAATTAACTTGTATTTAACAATCACAATAGTCGGCCTCTTAATAGCTATGATTAATATAATCCATTATGTAAGATTTATAACAATATTATGAAGGCAAAGCTTACGAAATTAACACAAGAATATGAATCATTTGTCAGAGATAAGCTGTTAGATCCAGCGGACGGCTTTATATTATCCTGTAGGCCTACCAGCACCTCTAGTCTCTCTAAAGTTAGAATAGGGTCTGTTGTGGAAGCGAGACAGCGCTCTATGGCTCGCTCTCGCCCAGATTTAGTCGCAATGCAAACGCGGCACAAAAACACCTTAGGTTTTTTTCGAGTGGACCATCAGTGCACTCGTGACCGCGGTCGGTGTAACTCGATCGAAACGTCGGAAGAAAAGAAATATCGAATTATATCGCGATTAAGTCCCGTTTATCGTCTAAAATATAAAAACACCTTAAATTGGTAAATGCAAGGGACAGCGTTGAAGCAACATTTTTCACGTTGTCTTTGGTGCTGCTTCAACGATTCACCCATATAATAAAGAAAGATTATTTGTGGAAATCATGTAACAATTTTCAAATACTGAAAAATTATGATCTAACACGCGTTAGAAGCGATACAGTCGCGCGACTGCATCGCTACAAAAAGTCGCTGTGGGCGAGGGGCCTATAGAGTGAAGCACGGCATCTCACTTCCACAACTGCCGCTGTTTTACTTTAGGTAGTGGTACGACTGGTGGTAGGCCTCCTGTTGAAAGTTGTGACCCTTTTAGATCCCAATTCACACTAGGCCCTTCAGAGCATTTTAGTACGGCTAACGTCGGCCTAAACATAAACGACTTTAGGCAATTTACAGATGTTTTAGGTGTTTCCCTAGACGAAATATACGTTCTAAAATGTTAATTAACGAATTGAAGTTAGACTAAAAATAAATGGGAAGCGTATAGCTAGCTTATATTAATAGGGGTCTGAAATTCTAGAGTTTGAATGTTGTTTGTTGAAGAAATATTGTCAGGACTACGTGGTATACTAGTTAATTTAACAAGCGTGTTTAAAAGGTCTAATTTAAATTATTTTTCTTATTCTTCTTGGTCGTTACACTCTTGACAGAGTGGTCGTGGTCGTCAGTTGGGGTTGGTAGTTCGTCTCCGACTGCTGCTTTTCGTTATTTTTAAAACTTATTAATTTAAAACTTTTTTTTCTAGCCTATTGTGCCTCACTGCTGAGCAAAGGTAATGTTTGATCAATCAAATTGAATATAGTCTTAAGTTTCGGACACATTAGTGGTGTAAACAGTCAGTAACAATACCTTAAATTTTCTTAACAAAACAAAGGAAAATTATCCAAGACTAAAAGCTATACCAACAGTATAAATGCTCTTTACAAACATACCTCAATACGCGTATATACGATAGCTAGTCGTTACACCCGGTAGCTACGGTACTTCTAGTTCTTATCAACTGACATTTCCAGTAAGGAAATAAAACACGGCTACTGCCTACATAACTCCACGTATTGCTTGATGACGTCATCACTCATAAACAATTGTTATCGGCATTGGCGAAAGAACTAAAGCCTACCACGACTTCTTAAAGTAAAATCATTGCAGTTGTGGAAAAGAGACGGCGCTCTACGTAATGTAGTTTGCTATCCCGTTTATACAACTGCATTAATATTACTTTTATAGGTGGTAGGTGGTCTGAATTGACCGCGATAAGGAAGGCATGACGGCTACCTTTGCCATGTAATGGTGTTTTGTTACCATATGTCGTTGTAACAACTGTTTTGCTCGCTCATCCAAATCCATGGGGTTTCACAGGGGACAGTTTGGGAAGTTTTATTTTAAAACATTCCCACGGATGTCTTTTGGAATTTTGTATTATTATGAGTAAGTTTCGAAGGCCTTTTATTTAAAGTAAAAGACAGTAGGGGTTAAGATAGTCGAGTTATAAATACGATAGCAGGATATACAAAACAATGACGTCCCTACTTTAAATTAAATTTCATCAAAAAATTAAAATAATTATGTAACCACGATTCGGTGGTCAAAATACCCATACGTAGTATAACATTACAGTCCTTTTTGAGTTATTTCAAATTTTTGTACTACATTTTGTCCCTTTAGGAAAATGAGGGCTAAAAATATTGCGTACTGTTTTAGAATGAAATAATTTTGCTTACGTTAGTTAAACAATTTTTCTAGAACACATCTAGGTAGGTACAAAACCATAATCGTTAAACGTTTTTCAGTCACGTACGATATTATACAATGTTGATAAAAGCGAGAGGCATTAAATGAAACCACATATTCTGTATATCATTATAAGGCTACACAACAAAAATCAAATCAATGTAAGCAATAGTTTAGTCACAGGATATTTTTTTAGTTTTTTTTTTAGTTTGAACATGCTGTATCTTCCTGATTAGGTGACTAAGTTTTATAGGCATAGTTATCTAGTTGGCTCCGGTTGGGTCCGAAACTAGTCGGGCTATCCCGATAAATACGCGTAAGTAAACCGTTATAACGTTTTAAGTATGAATCATCCTCACGAAAGTTATTATAAAAATATTGCTTACATTGATTTGATTTTTGTTGTGTAGCCTTATAATGATATACAGAATATGTGGTTTCATTTAATGCCTCTCGCTTTTATCAACGTTGTATAATAACCAACTAAAGTAACTTTATAATTTGTTCGTTTTATTGTTATTTCTTTGATTGCCATTATTGTTCTGGAACTAACAATAAGTTTTTAGTGTTTCTGTAGGAAACCCGAAAGCCATTATGAAAGTCGTAAGCTTTATATTTGCTAATGTCGGTTGTTTATGTTCTAAAGGGAATAATGCTATTATAAAATGTATTTATTTATTCAAGATATTTGTTTCTAAGTTCTACTCTATTTAATAGCTGGCAACATTACATTGGTGTTGCCATATTAGTTTTAGCTTAATTTTAGGTCTAATTAGTTTGAAATTACTTTTTTGCACTATGCTTGTAGCTGTATGTATTATATTATGTAGTATATCCACAAGCTTTTAAATTAATTGCTTATTATAATTTAACTTAGATAAATTGCTTTTTGTTCCTATTCAGTCAAGTGGTCTCTCAAGAAAATATTTCGCTAATTACTATCAACAAAAATTCCTTCTAATTAAGAAGCGTGCGATCCCAAAATAATACAAAAAATGATCTATTCCGGTCCAATCCCAAAAACTAATACCACTTGTATTTATTTCTTATCGCAGTTAATTTCTATTCCGAACGAATCCCACTCATAAACGAATCCCAAAATTAGTAAAATGGTTTGAAGGTACAGTCAGTAATAAAGGCTTAAGGCGCTTCGTTTGCTCAACGCTTGGCTGTGATTGGTTGATTAGGATTTTTAAACAATAGAAACGAGCTCACCTTTTTGCAGGTAAAAAAAGTTGGTATGTGATTCTCGATAAGACAAAATGTGTTTGTAAAGATTTAGGATTGAATTACGATCATTATATTAAATTATTAAAAAGCAAAATAAACTTTTTCCTGTTACCATTGTACCAAAAGTTATGTTTTGGGATTCGTTGGGAATAGATTAAGTACTTCATTTAAATATTTGAAATATGGTCTTCGTTTTAAGCAAAATAATAATTTAATTTCCGAACTAATACCAGTGGTATTAGTTTTTGGGATTGGACCGGAATAGATCCAAAAAATAAACATCCGTTCATTTTATTACATAACAAAGATATCTAGAATTTCACCTCTGCTAATTAAATTGGCTGTGCAATCAGTTACCATTGCTTTATAAAAAAAAACACTTGTCAAATAACTGCGCTTTTTATAATCTGTTCGATAGATTTCTGTGGAGCGATAGAAACTTAAGTGTCATTAAAAGTGTGATGAATTTATAGTTTCGATAAAATGATGTCGATCTTATTTATGATTTTGCTTTGATTTCCTAAAATTTTCACTTGTTAATAATACTTAGTAATAGGATTAATAGGTTTTATTTTATTATCTACTAGATAATACTAATTGGTTTACGACGTAGGACTACAATCCATATCTGGATATTTCTGAGCTGGTTAACCTCGTTTTATACTTTTTATGTTACGGTTTTTTAAAGGTAAGCGGGGTCTGAGTGTGCATATTGGAAAGGCACACAAAGCCCAGAATGTCCACTCAGACCCAGAAATCTGCCTTCATACAACACCGCATTCTGACCCACTTTGGATTACTTTAACAAAATTAAAAAATTCTACTCCGGTCCTAAAGCGAGTTCCTCGTGGCGCAAGACCTCTTGTGGCCCAGCATTTAGCTGGATGCATTCGCCTTGCTGCCCGAGAGAACTCGCTAAGTGCCTGGGAACGTCTCCTCACCTTCCCTACAGAATATTGCATGTAGATAAGAGTTTGGCATCTAAAAAGTCGTTAACCACCCAAATTAAAGAAAATTGCAATGTTTCGGTCCATAATTTTGACTCCAAATTTCCGCAGCAAAGGCTTGTAACCTCTTCCAAAGGTGTTTCCTACTTGGTTACAAGTAAGTTAGAGGAAGGTGATATTAGCGGAGCAGCCAGGATTCTCTTTAGCAGTGATGAGGTGGCACCTTGCTCCCCAGAAACTCTTGCAACTCTGGAGAGCAAACACCCTATCCCTGCGCCCGACCTTTCCTTTCCTGACCCCCCTGACCCGGACTTACATGTTCTCACCATTACAGGTCGGGAGGTTGTCACAGCCCTTGGCTCCTTTAGGAGCGGCTCTGCTGGTGGCCTCGACGGTCTGAGCCCACAGCATCTAAAAGATCTGATGAGTTCAGGCGCCGGGGAAGCGGGTGAGACGCTTTTGAAGGAGCTTACGGTTTTGATAAACCTCATGCTCTCCGGCAAGGTGGACGAAGCCATCATTGACGTCTTATATGGGGCCAATTTGTGTGCTCTGCGTAAGAGGGATGGTGGTATTCGTCCGATTGCCGTGGGCACTACATACCGTCGTATGGCAGCTAAGGTTTGTTGCAAATTTTACGGTGAGACAGTTTCGAAAAAATTTCAGCCCCTTCAGCTTGGTTATGGCTCCAAAGGGGGCTGTGAAGCTGCCGTACACGCGTTGTCGACCTACGTAAATTCTGGTAAAGGAGAGGTCGTCTTGAAGGTTGACATCAAAAATGCGTTTAATTCGGTAAACAGGGACACCCTGCTGGCAGAAGTTAAAAAAGAATTACCCCAAATTTATTGTTTTCTTTGGCAGTGTTACAGATATCCCTCTAAATTACTATATCGGGACAAACTTTTGAATTCTGCTGTCGGTTGTCAGCAAGGTGATCCTCTTGGGCCAGTAATTTTTAGTTTGGCTATTCACCCTATAATCCGGCAGCTAAAATCTAAATTTAACGTATGGTACCTCGATGATGGGACCCTCGGAGGCGATGTAGATTCGGTTCTGGATGATTTGCTGTTTTTAAAAAACCATTTCGACACTATTGGTCTTGAACTAAACTTTTCTAAATGTGAACTTTTCCTTTCTGACCATACTGACAGACTGACCGTTTCCAAATTTAATGCCATAGCTCCTGCAATCAAAATTATAAATAAATCTTCTCTACGCCTTCTTGGGTCTCCTATCTTTGATGATTCCTTTGAAAATTTCATAGAAGAGAAAATTCAAAATTTCAACGACGTTTCGGAAAGACTCGTTCAAATTAATATGTATTCGGCTATTACTTTAATTCGTTTTTGTTGTTTCGGCCCAAAATTAACTTATTTCCTCCGTGCTTCCCACTTATGGAAGCACCCTAATCTTTTGGTAAAATTGGACCAAATTATTAAACACACGCTTTCTTTGGTTTTAAATATGATCTTGGATGACCGGGCTTGGACTCAAGCTACTCTTCCCATTCGCATGGGGGGGCTCGGCATCCGCAAAATTTCGAGTTTCAGCCTCCCTGCATTCATATCCTCTGTGTGCGGCACTGATAAATTAACCAGGAATATTCTAGCTTCCACACTGGTTGATTTTGATGTGCCGTGCTTTACTGAGGCTGTGGATGCCTGGAGACTTGCTTGCCCAAGTTCAAATATTCCAGACTACCCATCATCACAGAGACAGTGGGACGAGCCGCTTTGCAGAATCACTCAAGAAAATCTAATTTCTTCTTCTACCTCTCCTGCGGAGCGTGCACGCCTCCTGGCTGTTGGTGAATGGGAGTCAGGTCTTTGGCTCCATGCTCTTCCGTCGTCGAATATAGGCACCTTGTTCGACGACACTACTTTCCGCCTTGCTGCTGCTCTTCGCCTTGGCGCTGCTTGTTGTTCTCCGCATCATTGTCTCTGTGGAGAAGTTGTCAACAGCCTCGGACACCACGGTTTCCACCTCGTCATGCGAACATTAATGACATCATCCGTCGTGCTCTTGTTGCTGTCGGCGTACCAGCCGTTTTAGAACCTAATGGTTTGGCACGCGAGGATGGCAAGAGACCAGACGGTATGTCCTTGTTCCCTTGGAAGATGGGTAGGCCTTTAGTGTGGGACGCTACCTGTGTCGATACTCTTGCGCCATCTCATCTTCCCGGTTCGTCTAGCTGTGCTGGCGCTGCTGCTGCGGCCGCTGAAAACCTCAAGCGGCGCAAATATACTAAACTAGTTGGTAGTTATTTGTTTGAGCCGTTTGGGGTCGAAACTCTCGGACCGTGGGGCCCGAGTGCCAAGTCGCTTTTTAAAGATCTAGCAAAGCGACTTGTTGACACTTCTCGTGACCCAAAGGCTGGCGTTTACCTCGCACAGAGGATAAGCATTGCCATCCAACGTGGCAATGCCGCCAGCCTTTTGGGCACACTCCCGGCCGGCAATGATGCGGACGAATTTTTTGATGCGATTTTTTAAGCCTTGTATATAATATCTTTGTATATATATGTTTGTAAATATTTTAATTTTAGTTTTATAAGTTTGTAAATATAGTATTTTATGTTATAAACAAGTGAGAATTCAATTATGATCTGACAATGTCATGCCATGACTGGCATCTTTGAGAATGTAACATTTAAACACTTTGGTCGAAAATTGCCATTAAAAAAATCAAATAAAAAATAAATAACGTAAATAATTAGTTTACTTTTAAACGGACAAAATCATTTCAGCTAGGTTTTCCGACAGCAGAATATGGGTTACTTCTCTTTTTCTTTACAACCTTAACAATGTGGGAAAGCATTGCGCATATAGGTACCACGATCGTTAGGAAATTAATCTACTAGGCACAAAACTTTTGACTCCTCGAAATTCTTGCTGAAATCCCGACAATATACTTTTAGTTCTTTATATTCTTTCGGTACGTCATTTCGCCTTCTACAGATTCATAATCTAATTGGGGAAGGAGGTATTATGAGACCACAGCCTGTAATTACGAGTACATGTTGTAGCTGTATAGGTACAGTCACAAGCAAGAACATGTATACACGACGTATATTACAGTAGATTTTTTATGTAAAATTTATTTCTAAAGCTGTTGTCGTATTTTCATAATATTGCAAGCTAAGCATAAATTGTTTAATTTGAAAAATATGTTTACGGTTTCATAAATCATTTGACTATGACTACACATTGTATACACGATTAAACAATTGAAGTTTATTCAATTGTTTAATCGTGTATACATACATGTATTTGCTCGTGACTGTACACATCATACGCCGTGTGTGGTACTAACTGAAAAGATTTTATCAAAACGGCCTATTAAACGTAAATTATGTAACACAACGCTTGTAACCGTAATTATATCGTTAAAACACACATTAACACTGCTATTATAGAGTTAAATTTATAATTTTTATTTGTTTGAGTTATTAAAACATTTTATGGATGATAAATTTTATGTTATATTTTTGGTTTCACTATTTGTTATTTCGTGTAAAACAAAAGACTTCTCCTTACATATTTTTGGACTGGAATGGTCGTATAAGTATCTCTTTGTTCCGACAGTAAATCAGATTCACGAGAAGATATAATACAGAGATCCTAGCATGAATACTATCGACTATATTCGAAACAAAACATAAATATAGTATCGTACATGAAACTAGTCCATACAAAGATCTATGCTACGATGAATAGCAAAAAGATAGAGTCAGTTGGAACATTACAATACGTATTGTTTCTTCATTGTTACATTACAATGGTCATCTGAAAACCGATAAGTGCATAGCCACGTGCCAAACGGTAATTCTAGAGCAAGAACAAGAATAACATAGATAGTGTGGTCTAAAACACGCAACCATTGACATGTCCCTGTACTATGAAACACTTAACCTAGGACTGTTGTCATTGTGGAAGTGAGATAGCGCTCTACAAGTTATAGAGCGGCGTCTCGCTTACACAGTATGCTATCTTGTTCTAAGAAGTCATAGTATAGGTTTACGTGCGTGATGTTATAATGTATTCAATAAGTTGGGCGCTAAGTGTCGCCCGTTATGTGACCCCAAACTATAGAGAAAGCGCAATTTCGCCTCGTATTTAATAAGGTCGATTGACACTCCAAATTGGTCACTTAGAGTAGCTAGCGAGAAGGAATGCTGGAATTATTAACCGATACAATTAAGGAGCGGTTTATAGGGCAGACAGTATTGATTCTATCAAATTATGTGTTAAATTAGTTGACTCTATTACCATTAGTGCTTCAACCCTAAATATTGAAATAAGAAATAACTTTCAGACGTTCTTAAAAGATTGTCTGTTGTTACTTTGCACCTTAATTTGACACAGTCACCATAACACTTAACCAATTGATATGCCATTCGATTGTTTGATAAATAGTTTCTTTAAAAAGTTATGTGATATTACAAAAATATTTGTAGAAAATAAAGCATCACGAACGTGACATGATCTCAGGAATTTTGTGAAGTGATAAAACGTGCATTTCAGAGTCATTTATGAGAAATAAACCCAGTGAAATCTGATAAGTCGCATACATTTATAGTTTTATAGCATCAAATAAAATAGTAAAGACATGAAATATTAAATAACTAGTAATTTTACCGATGGAAACAAAACTTGTTTTTTTCTACTTTTCAGGGTTCCAAGCACCATCTCGAAAAGTAAGAAAATTGTAGTTGCGAAAGCGAGATGGCGCGCTACGCGGGGTAGAGCGGTGTCTCTCTTCCACAACTGTAACTATCTCACTTTATCAGGTGTTAGACCCTCGACAAAGTGTCAGATGCATGCCGACAACTTAATTACGTTTTTATTGAACACATTATGTTTAATGAATACCATAAAGGTTTTATATCTCAAAGCGTTTGCGTTCATTGCTCTTAATAAAGTTGCATACTTCATGGTGCAACATATTATCGTGCCTTAGCAATAAAATAACATAACGAAACGATATTAATTTTAATACCTGTTAGTTAATGTGAATTTACTTGCATTGAAAGTGTAGATGTACCAACCAGCGGTTGTTATTTTAAATACCTATGCGTTTTAATGTTTCTCATACTAAATAAAATAATTAGCAACAAAACTTAATGAATAGATTTACGGTTTTTTTTTTGGTATCTCAGTGGAAATTCTCATGGACTGCCCCTCGTCAGGGGGTTGATGAGGGGGTGTGCTGGACTTTTACCGGCTAAAACCACTGGAGCGTCATCCTCTGCCAATGGCCGGGGGTACGGGTTTCGTTTTTGCATTCAGCGCGCCCTCGGCAAGATTTAGGGGGCCTGCCACCATTCGTACACCATACAGTGTCGAGCAGCGTCTCTCTGCAACGGTTTAACTCTAAGCTGTGGAGATAGGCTTTTTGGTTTAGATAATACCCTGCTAAATGCTACCTTTTATATAAATCATCGCATTAACTATATATTATGGTACTTTATTTCCTAATCGCTAGAACCACGCGCTTTATTGTGTTCGGGCATTTTATAAATCTAATTCCATCTTAACCAACTGTTCTAGCTGACTCTACCTACTCTGAAGTCTCATAAGTAGTTAGTACTTATGCTATTATCGCAAAGAATGCTTCGTAACATAAACAATATAGCACAGTATCGGTAGTTTAGTATTTCTGCTTTGTTAGTGACCAATTTGCATGGCGATAGCATTTACTGACGGTTACAATTCAATGCACAATACAAGAAAAAGGGTTACGCTTCTATGAGTTATGATTAAATTGTGTTTGTTTGGTATTATCTATTCTTTGAACTTTATACAAATAGCGTGTGTTGTGCCGGAAATAAACTACAAATATAGATAATTCATCAGCATCTTGATGTTGTACAGTTTCCGTTGCTAAGTGGTGACGGTAGATCCTCAGAGGTCCGAGTACGAATATTATCAGCAAAGATGCTAAGATACTTTTATAAAAATGATGACGCTTTGATAGAGTTCATACTGGATTTTTTTTTACTTTAAGATTACTTTGAAATAACCTATTATTTACTAGACCCATTTTTTTACACGTCTATTTAAACTTTTATATGATTTAGTGAATAATTTTGTTGAATACCTAAACAATCAATATAAATGTTAAGACGAACCGTACGAACGTGCTCAAAATAAAACACGATTAGAGTGACCGGCATATCACAGGTCATTACAATTAAAACTACACATGTAAGTGTCCTTATCAGTTTCCTAGAACCATAACCCGTTCACTGCAACGCGATTATTATTCTCGACTAACCCTAATATAGCACAAGGAATTTGCTAACGAATGTAACCCGCTGTTTAAAATGCGCGCCGCGGTTTGCGACGACAGACACAGACGCTGGCAAAATATCAAATTAAAAAGCATTTTATATAGCCGGAATTGATGTGTTGTGGATATAATTGAGGTTTGACATAAGGAAAATTGGAGGCATGTAGCGCATTACCAAATAGGTATGTAAGGCCGCCGCAAATTGCTATGTACTAAAAATAAAAGCGTTTTTTTGTAGTGAAGACTTAACTGCTTCATCCGAAGGTCGGTAACTCGTATTGTGATATTATCTGAGTTCAAAATGCACGCAGTAATTTATGGCAATATTTCAATTCGATCATTAAAATGTAGAGTGGGATTGTCGCATGAGAGAGAAGGGCTCTCGTCTGAACATCAAAGGTCTGTTTGGATGTATCAGAATGAGTTTTGTATACGTTCAAGTGCGGTAGGAAACAGTAACAAGGTATATGAGTAACTGGCGATTTGTGTTTACTTCGGTAAGGCAAACATACTTTAAGTAATACTACTCTTAAACAGATGAAAGGTTTATCCAGTTTTGTTGCAAAATCAGCTTCAGAAAATGGACGATAATTGCACTAAAATAAAATATGGATAATTTGAGTGAAAGGTGAATATGAAAATTAAAGTAGTAGGATACACGTTATATCAATTCCGAAAGAATAAGATAAGTTATACCTATCTAATAGATGTATTATTGTTAATACTTAAATATACAGCTTATCAGGAGGGTGATCTTTGTAGAGTTAATATAATGAGAAAAGGAGAGTTTAATAAAATTACATTAAAAAGCCATATTAATTAATCCTTTGTGGAAAGTTAAAATCATAAATCAGTTAAATTATCTCTAACCAAAAGACCTTAATTAATTTGACCATTAAAAACTCCTAATTTAGTTTATTTTTGTTCTAGTCATGAAATTACAATCCGTAATTATCAAAGCTAGAATTATTTATATTTTCAAACTCATTTATGTTACACGGACCCATGTAAACATTTTAGGGTTAATAAAAGAATTTTGGGACGTTGTAAGGTTTTGTTCGTAATTTGCAAATAGCTTTGATGTTCAAGAGGATCTATATAAATTACAATGTATGGAAAACAAATTTCTGTTAACACAAAGTTCAAAATAATAATAAACTTACGTTTGAGCTTTATTTTGATACTGTTCTTAGGACTCCAAGTGAAAAACAATCCTGGTATATCAACAATACCTCTGGCACCCATTTACTGACACAAACTCACGTTTTCGTTCCACTCACTTTCATAATAACACACATTTTTGTACATTTTGTATGTAAAAAGTTTTATTACACTTTAAAAACGAAATTAACGTAGTAATAACAAGAACGCGACACAATACAAAGAGCATGCGCTTAGGCAACTGTCAACTAGTCCGCCGGGTGACCGCTAGCTGGCGCGCGACGCGGGGAGAGCGAGACAACTAGCTGATCGCGTCGAGTGCGAGCGAGAGGGAAGATGTCGCAGCCTTAAAAGCTTTAACCCGAGCCTCCACTTTGGCCCGGATTAAAATATGCACGCTGCAATGTAGGCGTTGTTGTTTTGTTTTGATTTGTGTTGAATTTGCAGAACTTCCGCTAACGTCACTTGCAGTCTTGCAGATTCGTTCTACATTTGAATAAACGGTCAATTTCTTCGGCGTACCGACCTAAGTTAGGCACCCAATAATAAGGAAAGTAGGCCTGATGACCTGAACTGGTTTTGAACGTAACTGTAAACGTTTGATATGAATTTTTATAGACTGATTATAAATGTGTAATAAAATATAAGCCAGTGATAAATATTTCACAAGGTTCGGTAGAGTTTTAAACATGTGACTTTTATGTATGTTATATTTTTGCGGGATCTTGAGAAAAAGTAATATTATTATTACCTAACAAGGAAGTTATTTTAGGCAAAAATTATAATCTTTAAAATTGCTAGTAATGAGATTCTACCAGACTACATTACTCAAATCTTAAAGTGGTTGGTATTTGTATTAAATTAAAATAATCCCATATTATTTTTACAAAAGAATTAGAATAGTTTCTATTTAAAATAGACAACGTATTATACTATTAAATACTTACGTACGCGAATTTAATATAATAATACATTGTAATCGGGCAACAAAAACCAAACTCATCTTTGAATGTAGAGTTCTGCCATGACATCACTGACCTCGGTTTTGTTTAAACTTTAAACCAAAGTGAATTAACTGCCTCTGAGATAACAGATAGAGTAAGATAACGTATAGCAACCGTAGGGCGCCAGACAACACAAAATCTATTGTAAAAGTAAAGGTCATTTACCTTGCTATCTCTATGTTAAAACTAATTTATATTAATGAATCAGGAGACTCGTTTTTTCTGACCATAAATAATAATAATACAATTTATTTTATTAGACGGAGCACTTTTTAAAACTGCATAAGGTAAGATCGATATGCTACCAAGCTGAATTCACTTTATTCATAGTGGTATAAAAATAGTCGTGCTCCCATTCATTTATAATAGGACCTTTATCTTCCCTGGACTGCAATCGGGAACGTTTTTTCTTCCTTTCTCCCTTATTAGACGCCACA
This sequence comes from Chrysodeixis includens, assembly GCA_941860345.1. Lineage (NCBI taxonomy): Eukaryota > Metazoa > Arthropoda > Insecta > Lepidoptera > Noctuidae > Chrysodeixis > Chrysodeixis includens. The sequence continues at coordinate 3,052,869 of OW796097.1, forward strand.
GTATTTACTCCTTTTTCATTCATATCATTTCTTACACAATCCGTCCATCTTTTCTTTGGCCTTCCCTTTCCTCTCCATCCATTAGCATACTCATCACTCTTAGTCACATGAGTCTTATGCCTTCTCATCACATGTCCATACCAAGACAGACGATTTCCAACTAATTAACAAACTAATGTAAAAACTTCCTGGACCTTAACTAACAGTTAAACATAGTTATTTATTACATTATTATGGTCTTATCTTTATTATAGGCAGCGGAATGATGCCCATCACTGATATAACTGTATCCAATAAACAGGTTGCAGTAATGCGATCCTGCGTCACAGATTCGATTCCAGTTTGTGGTATAAATATGTATGAAATAAATCATGAGGCGATGTCGAGTTTGATGGCCCTTTTATTATTTTGCGAATGTTGATGTGGTTTTTACTTCTAGTTTAAGTACATACATGTTTAGTAGAAATATTTAAAAAAGATACAAATGATTTAGTTTAAACGTGCACACAGAACCTTCTCCTCCTAATTTAAATTTGGCTAAAAATGTTACTGTCTTCATTGACTAAATACCATCACTGATACCTATAACCATTTTTAAAGAAGAGACAAAAAAAAAAATTTTTTGGTCACCGTCACGTAATTGACTCTCACATGTCACCTTATTGACAAATTTACCTTACATTTCCAAAATTCACACAATTATAACCATCTGGCAGCTAAAGGGAAATACCAGATGTTCAAACCAACTTATCTGATCGTCTTCACGCCTTATTGCGCGTCGTGCCAGCAGTGTTGTCCTCGCAAATCGTGCGTGTCACGCCAAAGAGCAGCGTGCAACTATTGTTCATGTCATGTGCTCATTCACTGGGTTGTGTGCTTGGTAATACGCGTATTTGAATTGTAGAGTTACCTATGTTTTACGCTTTTAAGAATGATGCGTGTTGTTTTGAGTGCCCGTAAGTTTGAAATTGTTTTTGTCACTTTAAATGTGTAGAGATGATCAAATAGAAAGATTATACCAAAATAGTTTGAATCTATCCAAAAAGTTGCTTTTCAGAGGGCTCTACAATCTTCTCTAGTAATATTGTTACAGTTGTGGAAAAGAGATGCCACTCTACACCGTGTAGTTCGTTGTCACGCTTCCACACCTACAATAGCATTACTTTAAGACGTGGTCCCCCTTTATTATGGAGTGAGACTGCATGGCAGACTGGCGGTACGCCCCATAGTATTCCGGAATGAACCGCGAGCCAAGGGGTTAACATCAAAATAAATTGACTATTTAAATGTACTAATTAGAACATAGCTGCTAATCAGGCAATAGGCGTCCTATTTCAATTAAAACGTAAATAAATAACAAAAAGTCAAATAAACTCATATTTTATGATTATCGCTTTGTTTGTGAACAAAGGTCAAATTAATAAACGGCGTAATTACTAAATTAACTTCAGTGTTACATGAGTTTGCCTGTTTATTTGGGCGTGGGTTGAACCACAAAAATATTTTATAAATTTTTGATTAGAAAAATCTACGCCCTTTTATTCTAACTACCCTTTTTGTTTAATTTGGAGAGCTAACGTGTATTGGCAAGATATTTTATGTATTTTCAAATTTCCCATGAGGAAATCGATACTAAAATATGTAAAAGGTTTTCCTCAAACACTAGTAATAAAACTTGTTAAAAAGTTGAATTACTATTTCCAAAAGTTTTGATTAGATTTTGCAGGTATCATTTATTTAAAAAAATACAATGTAGATCTTAATCAGATTAGATAGAAAATATTTATTTTAATAAATAAATTACGCTGTTTATGTTTCCAGCGTTCAAGAAAGTCAAACACGGTGTGAAATTTAAACAAATCAGTTCGTTTTGAGTAAATTTCGACTTAGTATACTTACTGAGAAAAAAACTAAGCTGAGAACTATATCGCATTACTTTTCTCTTAGAAGATTTGCATTGATATAATAATAGCATTGCGGATCTTCTGTGTATAGTGTGTCTGTTTAATAAAACAGATACACTTATTTTTCTTAGTCGTTGTCCGTTTTAGAAGAAAATCTGATCTCGGCTTTTTAAAACCGAGATAATAGAGGGTGTTTCTTCATTCGGATGATTCTTTTTAATTACTTTATTAACGACTCTCGGACTAAAAAAAAGTCCTAGTGTCGCAGGGGGCTTTAGACCCCTTTAACTCTCATGCACAAAGACATCTAAACTCAGAACATGCATTTATGTCAAACGCCTAAATGCTTGTCCCACGCTAAGATCGAACCAGCGACACGTCGCACAGAGTGTTAATTGGCGTGGTAACTATACCACTCGGTTATCCGTGTTGAAAAAAAAATCTGGAATCCATCATCATCCGTTGCTTATACAAACAGGTGAAACTCGGCTTAAAGCGTGCGTGACCCCAATGTTACTAATACAGCCAAAATTGCCGAAATTACAGCCTCTACCGTTAACTCCCACAGTTTTGTGTCGTTAGTCATATGATTGGTTTTGAATGTCTTGGTCTTGGTCACGGTGTGGATAAGTATATTTAAATATACTGTCCAGTTTGATAAGTTGCTTTCAGTATCGAATGAAACGAATATTCAATCTGAGACTGGACTGTTGGTCTAGTGGTTCCTGACCCTGACTGCTGTACCGGAGGTCGTTCGGGTTCGATCCCCACCCAGGACAAATGTTGTGATGAGCACAATAATTCGTTCTTTATCATCTTCCTGCCCTTATCCCATTTCACTTGGGGTCGGCGCAACACGTCTTCTAGACATGTTGCTTAAAGATTTGGCTATTGTTTTATAGTCGGCCGCCTGCCTGACACTAACCCTCTTTGGGAATGCGTTTGTTGATGGCTTACCCGCCACCATTCGGGTGTCCCAAGGTGCTTGGTACAGTGCACTGGGTCTTAAGGTCCATTAGTCGCCTTTTACGACACCCAGTGGAGGATATGGGGTGGTGCTATTCTTTATATCCGGACACCACACGGAAATTTTTACCCGACTGCCAAGGAAGGGTTATGTTTTTCGCGCGTATCTTGTATGTATGTATGTATGTATGAGCATAATATTCTTTATTACCTCATTTCTTCGAAACGGCTTGATGGATTTCGACAATCAGGGCATCGTTGGATTCGTCTTAATTACCCAAGTGTTCTTAGATATGTGACGTCAAACAAAAACCAACATGGCGGCCGTGAGGCGCCGTAGATAGAAGTAAAAAAAAAAAAAAATATTTGCTACAATATGGATATCAAATTAAAGAGCTCATCATGAGGATTCCAAAATCGGGGTCCATTAAATAAACTAGACTAAAATCATTCAATATGGGTCCCGACTGTTACACTCAATTATGTTTCGCATAAGATTATTATTTTTTGTGTATTGATAATGAAATTATTTAATTTTGTGGTAATAGCATTGCTATCTACACTTTTAGACTAAGCTTGTTTTTTACTTTTCAGTTTTTATTTAAAGTGTTTTTTATGCAGTCGGGTTTTTTAATTTTTTTAATTTATTTATTTTTATTTTAACTAACGCATAATTCGTTCTTTATCTGGGTGTTATTTATCTATAATATACGTATGTAGTACGTAAGTCGTAGAATATTTATTTATTTATGTATGAAAGTAACCGATATAACTAGATGTGATTCCACCCCTTGGAAAGAAGTATAGATGACCTACTTGTCTGTTTAAATTGTTCTTCAGTCAAGGCGATTTGACTTAAACCCATCGCTTCTTGACTGACATTTCCTCATTAACTGAAGCAGAATTTGCCTTCGAACCGACAATCAGCTGATGACAATGCCGACCTCTTTACTACAGCAAATCAATTCAACCGCAGCGGCAATCACAATCCAACTCTGAGCAAATTTACTCAAATCAAGATTATTCCTTTAGTTACAAAAATAATTAATCGAAAATCAAACTTACCTACATTTTAAATATGAAAGTTTTTAACTATGCCTCTCTGTTTGTTGCTGATAATAGCTTAACGTCCAAGAAATAACATATGCTATTTTAGTCGCTATATCCGACCTCTTCGAAGCCGCAGGCAAAAGCTACGAATAGTCTTATATATTACCTTAAAACATATTGTTAAGGTAAGTATAATTTATTTATAAGGAGTCGAAAATATAAATAATAGGGAAGTCTTTGAGGCGAGGTAAGCGGGCGTGCGGTTTTTTTGTTATGGTAATGAGGGTTTAACGGTCTAACTCCCACTTTTACCTTACATCTTGGATAAGGGTATCAAAAGTAAACGTATTTGCTTCACTTTTTTCAGGAAATGTTCAAAGGTTTTTTTATTTGGGATTTTGTAGTTTGCTTTTTCGTATTCAAGAGGTCCACGGCAATTAATCTTGTTTTATTTATACTCCACTTTCGCTATGGAATGTTATAGTATTTCTCGTCAAAATAATGCATGTAATACTAAACTATTAAGATCGATCAAGAAAATATTCTCACGGCACATTAACCTAGCAGAAAATAGACGAATAAAGCCAATAAAATCGTATTCTTACACGAGAAAAAAGGTTTAAATCAATAACCTTCTCAGGACACGAGGCCATAAACATCCAGCCATTTTAGTACAAAGAAAGAAAAAAAAAGACAACAAAAAAGCAACATTAAAAATGAATAACAATTGAATATCACAAAAAGATGAAATTTGATTGAAATTCAAAATTGGATCGTAATCATGGAACACAACAAAGCAAATAAAGGTTTCCATAAAATGCTTTCCACTCTACGAGTTCTCATTGAAATCAGGAATGGGAATAATTAAGTCTGGATCGTTATTAACAACAAAAAGATTGAATATTGAATTAAGTTGGACACTTTTGACAATATGTTTTGAGTTTATGAATGATGTTTTTATGATTACACAATAGAGCATTAAACAAAAGATTGTAGTCACTGCATTAAACAATGGCATTACGTTTGAACCTCGGAAGTGTTTATCTTTTTCGTGTATGCAAAAGAACATTGATAGACAGACTGAAGAAGAAAATCTAAGCATCACAATACCACAGTCTAAGTATCATACAGTCGTCCGACGCCTTTGATCTTGTGAAAAATGCCGACAACGACTTGACAGTATCGCGACGCCAAGGGTTGTCAAAATTAAAAATATTAATAAAATTATTTATTTATTGCAGATAGAAAGAAAGAAAGAAAGACAGTTTATTTAGCGCAAACAGGAGGCTACAAATATTTAAAAATAGTGAAAAATAAAATAAAAATAGAGAACAAAAAATTAAACAACTTAACCCAAAAAAAAAATCAACATCGTTAACAAACTGACAAATATTTTCGGTTTCTAGATTTAATAGATTTGAAATTTCTATTGCTGAACTTAATTATATAAAAAATCCTCATCCTAATAAATAATTTCAACAAAAAATTTACTGGGAAGCAATCACATGGTTTCGTATTATACTCCACTAAACTCAGATGTTCAAATAATTTGAGCCCAATATTGTTTTCGTTAAATGTATTTTTTATTTTTCTAAAAGTCATTTCAAGTAAATCCGGTCTTTACATCTGATTACATCTGAAATATTGAAATACAATACAAATTAATAAATTCATTCTTCATCTATATTTTTTCATGTAAAAATATAAACTTTGTTATAATTTTAGATTTAAGTTATTTAGGTTTCATTTTTGTAATTAGCACTTAATTAGCGTCCATTTTCCAGGATTTTCCATTTTCCTTCAGGTACCTAGCCTACCTACCTATTCATACTTCTTTCCGTCCATCATTCGGCCTTTTTGTTGGCGTTGTCAACTTTGACGGGTATGACAAATATTTTTATTATTAACTTTACGTATTCACTCTACAATAACAAAACATTATTTATTTACCTTTCTTCTGTTCGTGGAAGCTGATGAAACCGCAGATCCTTATAAATACGAGATGAAGACTTGCAATCTCTCACAGCACACGTCGTATGCACCATTTTATAAAATAATTACGAAAACAAACACGCGTAAGCCCTGAATGACGTGTCCCGACATGCTAACATTATTTTGTTTGCATGTCGGGCTCGGCCCTCCCGCGTCCCACCCCTCACACCCCGCACGATTGCCCTGTCTAGACGCCTTCGTCGGACGACTGTATGACAATAGTATATTTAGACTGTGACAATACTATGCCTAGATGACAAGAGCTGTGGATGAGATGACACATAAAAATAAAACGCAAGTCAATATATTTTGCAATAAATTGTAGACAAAGCATAAAAAATCTCGGTAGGCACCGCGAACAGTTATTCGAAAAGTTACTTCAATTTAAATAAATCCGTTTCGTTTTAGAATTTAAAACATTTTCACACGTAAAAATATGTACGAGTGTTGAATTTTATTTTCCATAGCTTTTTCAATTTCATTTTTGTGACTTGCTTGCTTTGCGACTGTTACAAACATTTTTACTGCGACGAGATTTTGTAGGATAAAGCTGTTTCGTTTCTGTAATACTAGCTGTTGCCTCCGACTTTGCCCGCACGTATGTTGGTTGTAGCTGCAGAAACATTGCCCCTTCAATGCAATCGGTTAAAAGTTGGTGTAAATTTTAATGAAACTAGCGCAACCAGCGTGTCAGCCAACTCCATACCTTTAAATTATTTTTTACGATCATTTTAAATTTTGCAGAATCTCAACTTCTTGACCACAAAACTATTTTTTTCATTTACATTAATGTTCTCCACCTAAGCTAACCTACCTTAAGTTTACGATGGTTCTCAGTCCGTAATTATAAGTTACTTTTGAATTTTATCAAATCCGAATTCATTATAAAATTATTGAATAAATAAATTTATTTCAATTTTACGCCAAAATTACCTTACCTTTTAAAATAGTTTTTATTTCGTGTACAAAAAATCTCTCTCGTTTTTTGTATTACTGAATTTTACTTATTCACATTTCATATAATTTTTGGTCTGGAAAATTGGCGTTTCCCCTTCGGAAATCACTGAGCAATAAAGGAGGATTGATTCGATAAATATTCAGTAGCCTGTGCCGTGTGAATGTATTCTATAGGCAGGTGAAATATTTATAGCTGTGGCCTTCTAAACATAAGGCCTTTGTATTATTAAAATGTAAGTGCTGTGTTAAAGAATAAAGGGAAAATAGTTTATTTTTTACTTGAGGCAAAACCTTTATATGTCTTTAATCTTATGCTAACGTTCAAGTGAAGGTGATGATTATGCCTATTTATATTTATTTAAACATAAAACTGATTTTTATTAAATTGCTACTGTTAACAACACAGTTATATATCCTGTTCTCTTTTTATAAAGTGAACATTGTCATAAAACAGAACTAATGCCTGATGATTCATTATGATAATAATCATACTCAAAACGTTAAACTTAACGTCACAAATTAATTTCATACAGTGACAAACAATTATCCAAGTGATAAGCAACAGAACGTTCGCGGTTGAAACTGAATTGAAATAATCAAGCGCCTGTAACTTTACTTATAGCAACATGTTGTATATCTTGTTAGTAATTAACAGACACGCAGGCGTTAGAACTACAGCGAACTCTTGATTTATGGCCGCGTATTTGAATCACGCTACGTTTGTATTTGAATAAAGGATACAATGTTGATAATATTCTGTTTTTCAATTAATGTTTTGTTGTAAAACGACGATTAAACATAAAATATGGTAGAATGGTGAATCGTTGTATTCTAAATTAAAGGTTTTGTTAAAATTTAATGTAATTTGCATTAAGTTACTTTTTAAACAAACTCTTTCCATCTTATGCTCAAAAAAATTTACAAACTAAGTCACATTTTTCATACTAAATAATATTGCACGATGTGTGCGGTGCTGCACTGGATCGACTTCCACCAGACAGCTTCTTAGCATAGAAATTATGGCATATTTTAGGTAAATCACCGCCAGGCACACTGTTTGGAATGCATTATAATATCACCTGCAACTATTTACCTCTTTCATAAGATTAAGGTTCCATTAAGTCTCAATTCTTTAATAAGTAGTTTACTAAGAAATGTTCACTTAGCAAACAGGTTTTACCTACAACGGAGACTTTTCTTCATAAAATATTAATAGACTATCAAACAACTAATTCCTGCACGTACAAATGTTGAATTTGAAAGAAAACTACACGAGTTTGTAATTCATTTGACTAAGACTTAAACATCAACATTGATCAATCAAATATACATGGTTTTGTTCGTGACTGTACAGCCGAAATCTTCATCTTACACTAACTTACTAATGGGTACTATATCTAGTTGCTAGTCAATCTGGGTACAAAATTCTTTTCAGTTACGATAATTCTTATCTCATTCCTACTTCTAATAAACAAGGAAACGAAAGTAAATACACCAATACACAAATCCCTTGTAAGATATCCTGGCTGGAGAGCCACTTAAACCAATTTATTGCTGACGGCCTCGAGGGTCATCCAGGCCCTACTCCCTACGTAATTCTGGTAAGACGCGACCCATTCAACGTAACGAGTAAAAAACAAAGCTACCTGAGTATTGCTGGCTAGAGACGGGACTGTACCAGGAAAAGCTCAAACTGAAAAGTAAAATCTGTTTTTATTTTTACCTAGTCGGGCAGTTTTTCACGATTTTTTGCATCTGTCGGTTGTAGATATCATATGCTGTATATTTTATAGTACTACTCTGTGTAAAAAGTATCGGGAATATGTCAATAAAAAGACCCGCATAAAAGATGTCGTTCTAATTTTTTTACTGCATGTTGGTAGCATTGTAATGATTTAGCGTGCAAAGTTTGAGCGAGATCTGTCATTTAATTTGTTTTAAACTACACTTTTTGTTGGTCATAGTTTTGAGTTCTCGGCGATTTTTACAATGGAAAATATTGTTGAACAAAGAGAGTGCCTTAAATTTTGTGTTGCGAATGATATTTCATGTGGTGAATCACTAAAAATGTTGCGAAATACCTACGGCGAATCGTGTATATCGTAAACAAGGGCCTATGAATGGTATAAGTCTTTTAAAGAAGGCCGAGAAGTAGTAGTAGACTTGCCTCGTTCTGGTAGACCTTCAACCACTACGACCAAAGAAAACATCGACAAAATCAAAAAGCTAGTGCTCGAAAATCAACGTATGAGTCTGAGACAGTTGGCTAGTGAGGTAACCATATCGTTTAAGTCTGTCCACAACATTCTAATTGTCATTTTAAGCATCAAACGCGTTGCCGCTCGACTAGTTCCAAAAGAGCTCAATTTTGTTCAAAAAGCGCAGCGAAAGCATGTCGCTGAAGACATGGTTTCCCGAGCTTCTGCGGATCCGACCTTTATGAAACGTATAATAACTGGCGACGAGACATTGGTTTATGAGTACGACATGCAAACAAGCCAACAGTCTTCAGAATGGCGTCTCGAAAACGATCTGAAACCCAAAAAAGGCCGTAAAAGAAAATTCGCTGAATGAGCTAAAGGCCATACCGCAAATAGCCTACGAAAAATGTATGGAAGACTGGGTGAAGGGTTGGAGATGTTCTATTGCAAGCTAAGGGGTCTAATTTGAAGGCGATAAAATAAATTTAGATGAATAATTAGCATTTTTTGTTTTATTGAAAAATTCCCGATACTTTTTACACAGAGTGTATATCTCGAAAAAACGAAAATCGACACACTAAAATAATGCAGAAAAGAAGAAATACGCATTTTATGACGCAGTAATGTATAGAAAATAATTAAGCTCCCCGGATTTTCTTTTTAGTTAATTGTGTGTCACACAAAATACGTATGTGTGTTTATGCAAATCCAAATTAATATCAGTTGGCGCGTTATAGCGGGCACTACAAAGTTAATCCATGAACTCAAATTATTAAATTTTTAATTCGAAGCTCCGCAAAAATTCCAACTTCATACTAGAATATTTTCCCTCTGTCTTTTTTCCCGTCAGTTTTTATAGACAAACTTCTGTCGCTGTCGTGGCACATCCCTAGCTCCTAGTGCGGCCGCGACCTCATTAACATATCAAAGGCAACTTATTCCAGTTCCGTTTCTACATTTTTCTGTGGTGTATTTAAAAAAGCATGTTAATTAGACAATAATTTTGAATAAGGTTTTAATTATGGAATTTTATGTTGGGTAGACGTATTTATTGTTCGTAAAAAAAACAGAATTAATTTAAATAAGTAGGTATTTGATTTGTTTTTTTTTGGCATATAAACAAATACCTACTCACCTTAATGCAACCAATGATATTTTTGAGTTTTGGAAACCATGTTTATGTTTTAATCTAGAAGATCTAAAGAATAAAATGCTATAGTTTATTTCTCGTTGGACAATATTACTTCCATATAATCCCTTCTGAACCATCGCGAGTATTACGTCACTTAGGTACTAAGTAAATACCTAACCTACAACTCAAAAACAAAACAAACCGTCTCAAAAAAATAACCATCCTCCTTGTCTGACAAAAAAACCACTGCTACTCGAACCGTGAAACTGTACAAGCTGATTTCAATCGGAAATTTCGATTTACGAGTTACGTCTGCTCTCCGGGGACGCCGGGGTTTTAAATGGTGGGATTTCTGTTAATCTCAAATACATTGGATTGATATCCGCTAGGAAATCAGTGGCGAAAGGTTAATATTCCCCTGTAGCCTGATAGGGGAATTTTCAATGATTAACTACAGGTAACTTTTGTAAATGATTCGAATGAAACATGCTCATTTGTTTTATATGTTTATGAATGTATATGTTAAGTTTTTGTAGGTCTTTGCATTCTTGATTATGTCGATTTATTTACTGTTTTGAAAATGTATCAACTTCGTTACATAGTACATCGTATTTTCCATGAAGTAAACAAAGTCTTATAAAGAAATGCAAGAAACCTAAATCTCTCTTAGAAAAAAAATCAGCTTAATAAAATATCAATCTTATTAACGCGGAAATTTGTGAGTATGGATAGATATTTGTTTCTCTTTAACGCTCAAACAGCTAAATCAATTTTTACGAAATTTCGTACTGGGTTAGCTGACACCATGAATTAACAAATAGGCTACTATTTATTCGACAACATCAAAGGGCTTAATGTTTTTGCAGCTAAAACTGACATTCGTGCGAGCGTAATCATGGGTATTAGCTAGTATGAATATATCTTAGGTAACATTCAAATCGTCGTCGATACGGTGTCGCTTGCACCTCAATACCTACAGAGGTATCTACAGAGGTTGCCAACATTTCCAGCCGCCACTGTAACCTTAGAAATTCTGGTAATAAATTGGCCATAACTTACCTCGGCACATAAGTAACGTGCGGCCAATACCGGGCGGTTCCGGAACGAATTTACCATAATCTCGGTTAGCAGGTGAACTGGCGGACGTAATGTATGGACGTGGACGCTCAACCCTTGCACGGACATTATATATACTAATCGGTACCTACTAACGATAGTCTGGGGAATGATGGGATAAGGCTAGTTAGTGGCTATTAAGTTATTGGCGATATGAATAACAGTAGTAAATTTATTGCAAAATGTTTTTTTAATTAGCTGGTATACACAATACTTTATATTATATCAGCATGTAAAAGTTTATGTTTATCTTTTACCTGTGACCTATACCACTGTACGCTGTGTCGCGAGTCGATCCCCGCGTAGGACAGGAATTTGTGCGATTCAGAAAGGCTTGTTCAGAGTCTGGGTATCTTTGTGCATGTGAATTGAATGTCTGAGAAACCCCCCGCGATACAAAAATTAAATTACTTAGTGCCGGAGTAAAAAAATAGTATTTTCTTTTTCTGTGTGACCACTGAAGAGCCATATTGCACATAATGCGAAAATGAGTTCAAACGACATTAGTAAGTCTCCAAGCGATGTAACAAACGATTAAATAAACCCTTCTTCCCAAAAATAGCTATGAATATATTTCCACAAATGGCTGCAATAAATATCCCTAAGTAATTTGTGTCTCAGTAAAACTTTAGCTTAAGTAGTGCTCAGTCGCGTCGACATGTGTTTAACTTGTGGGAACTTTCAACCGCTCAATGCCAGGCCATCACGAGTTTAGCGAGTTTCTTGTCAATTACATTATGGGGGAAACAGCTGGCAATCTACATCGCATTTTATGAAACTTTGTTTTATTTCGGTTTGATTTTTTATTCGTTTAATGGTATTGTGTTTTTTTTTTAATTTGCTTATTATCCTATAATTCCGGCTGATTGGAATTACTTTTAAAGTGTTTATTTAAAAATAATCTTATGCAAACTTTTTTGTTGTTTTTATTTCGTATACACTTTCAGGCATCAGGAAAAGGTTCGATTAATTACCGTGCGTGTATTAACAATGACAAATCATATGGAATATAACCCCCAATAAACTACACTATATGTATGTATGTACTAAATATGCAGTTACATACATTACAAGATAATATAGGTATACAAAAAATAGACTAACATCAGCCCGTTTGTTGCTTTTACTTAAAATATAATGTTACTTACCATCCAGTTTGAAGGTTTAATGCAATATGCATCAAGCTTTTACTACACGACCATCTTCGAGAAATAGGTAAGCAAATATCCCCTCGGGGCATTGTTTGCGCGTAGAATATAAAATTTCTTTCATATACCGTTATAATAACCTTCTCTGTACTAAACTGGACTTGTACAATTCTCCGTGCGTGACGGTCAACTCCAATAAACTGTTTTAATAATGTCGCCATAACACGACCGTATTTATTGCAAACAGAGTCGCAGTTATTACACTGTTATTATACGTTCTGTTTGCTGGTGCTTTTATTAAGACCTAGAACTTTATTTTTCTTGGCTACACTAAATTTGTAGTATTTTGTAGCTATTTAACAAAATGATAATACTTTCGGACCGATTTCGGCCACGGTGGCTAGTGTTACTATGACAACAGTTAGCTACGCGGGACATATTATAGTGCACAAGCGTGTGCGCAAACACATGTGTACTCTTTGTTCATAGCCCAATAGGATGGCAATACGACACGACCGGAAAGAGATCAGTCTCAGGACCCACATTTTTGCGTACCTTCCGAGACACTGAAGCTGTGATATTTTATTTTTAAACCGCACACAAGATTCGAAAAGTTGGAGCACGTCGTGGGAGTTGAATTTCAGACCTTTGACATCGCAGCCCTACGCTCTTACCACTAGGCTATTACAGCTTAAAAACAATACTACAAACGGTCCTTATAAACATAAAAAAAAAACAAAAGTCAACAAACAAAAAAAGAAACAATCTGTCAAAGTGTCAACTCCACTTTTCTTCAAGATCTGAAACAAAATTTCTCCATCAAATCCCCTGGTACTCACCTGCTTGTCCACGCTGTGTCTTCGCCCGCCTGCCGACGACCGGTGACGCTAGGCTAAAGGCGCGGTCAGCTCGTGGTAGCTGCAATGTGGTCGGCTGGCTGGGCTCCGAGTGACGTGCACAGATGGCTGCCTCCACCATGGAGTCGATGCTCGCTGAACGTGGGAGCTGGCCGCCTGACTCCCGTCTGCAACAAACAAGAGACGATCAGTAAGTTAGTGACAAACTAGCTGGGGCTGCGGGATGTTCGTGAGAGTTACCGCGACCCTGGCACTCAAAGGGCTCCAGAAGAAACATAGTAGGTTTTAGTGCTGGTGTCTCAAACACTGATCAACACAAAAAATTGTTGATTGGCAAATGTCATTTTAAGCTCTGTGATTGGTTGTTAGTTTTATGGTCATCCAATCACAGTAAGTTGTGATCGGTTGGTCTGACAGCAGGTTCAATTTATTGATCACCTTTCTAGAAATCGGGGGTAAGTTGTCATCTAAAATACATCTTATTGTTATGAAAAGGTGAAGTTTCACGAACACTCAAATTACATGATACAAAGAAACTCCATTAAAAGCATTATTTATTACACATAATAATGTCTTAATATCAGGGGATAGAAATCGCAGAACATCGTAAATTCAAGAGAAAGACACGAGCAAGGCTTTTAAAAGGACATCGAAAGTTACTTTTCAGGAATAAAACTAAAAGGTTGCCAAAATAATATATTTTAACGTACATCGAAACTCACTTGTGATTTTAATATCAGATTTAAATAAATCCTCTACAGTATCTAACGCAGGCACTTTTAACTTTAAATAGCGTTTATATCAGTAAATAAGATGCGATTTGTTACAACAAGCCCAAGTTAATCACGTATAATCTTATCTACAGCCTAATTAAAACCACTGGGTCAATTAAAAAAGAATTCTGTATTCCTCAGGCGAAGGTCGCCTGACCTGACTTTCAAATCACAGGTCATAAAAAGCGTAAAAAGGTCTGTTCTTTTATTCATTCAGTACCGTTGTCTTACATAATGATGACACGGTTCTAAATACATATTGTTAAGCACTCAATTGGAAGCTAGGTTTCGCAATTGTAGATTGTATTTAGAAGTATTTAGAAGAAAGAAATGTAAAGGAGAGAACGAAAAAAAATAATAGAATGTCAGCAATATCGAGGTGCTTTTTGTTGCAGCTTGGAATGTATTTTGGTAGTTCTGGCAACATGTGACCTTATGGAAACCTTAACCGAAATACAGTTTACGAAAAGCTTTTATTCCAACCGGCATGATAGTAGGCTATCCTATTTAAGGCCTGCCGGGGGTGCGATGAATGCAAAAGAGAACCCCGTACCCCTGGCCATAGGCAGATGAGGAGAGCGCTCTAGTGGTTTTTATCGGCAAGAGTTCGGCACTCAACCTCGTCAACCCCCCCACGAGGGACAATCCATGACCATATCCATAATCCACTGGGATACAAAAAGACTATCCTAAATATTCTTAACCCTATCTAAGAAACAAAAGAGCATCATTTCTATTGCTAGACTTATAATACTACATTTTTCCCCATAAGTCAGTGGAATGTAGAAGTCTCCTTAGAATCCCACACACCGATCATCAGGCGCAAATTAAAATTAATGATATACTTTTATTGTGTAGCTGCGAGGCGCCGAGCGGCGCGGCGTCGCGTCGCCCGCACCATGTTTACCGCCCCATTTGCATTTTAATCGAACTAAAACTTTCTTCTGCAGGGCTGGCACGGTTTTTGGATACATTTTCATGTATGAACCCTGATAGTTGAGCAAATTTTAGAAGCGATTGGTTATTTTTTATAATAAACTAGCTGTCGCTCGCGACTTCGTATGCGTTAGTAATACTCCCTAGAAAGGTTAAAGAAAAATTTTTTTCGGATAAGAATAGCTCACAATATTTCAAGAGAAAATCAAAATCAAAAGTGTGACACAAGAGTTTCATATAGAACATAATGTATTAATAAAAAGCTCTTCGCCCCTCAAAAACCCAAAGCCATAGAAAGAAAAAAATAATGAAATGTATTCAGCTAGTTTTACGTGTTCATCTAAATTAGGTAGTATCCAGTACCTACATTTATAGGGGGAATACGTATCATGGTGATGTCCTATATAGAGGGACACCCTCTGTATAGGACATCACCTATTCTAATGACCTAGCAAAAGAGATACTCAGGAGTTAAATTGGAATAAATGAATTATGATTTAGTCTTTGCGCAATAAAAATGTAGGTCAGTTCGGTCCATACTTTCAGCAATATTTTCAAATCTAAACATTTTCTCACACGAAGTTTTAGAGGCTGAATTTCAATCACCCTCACTCGCACATAACTGTACCAACCCTAACAGAAATTATTGGTTGTGTTTTAATAAATCTAAGACAAACAGAACTACAAGTACTGAAGAACTTATTTAAGAAAGCTTTATAACTTAATTGTTTGTACAATTTTCCTCATGACTGTATGTACAATGTGGAGGTTGTGACGTCACCCGTGACTTTAAAAGTTCAGAGAAGCTACTGCCACGTCGCAATGTAATATTATTGCAGGAGTAGAAAAGAGACGTTGCTCTATGCCGCGTAGTGCGCCATTTCGCTTGCACACCAGCAATAATATTACTTTTAGACTGTGGCTTCAAAACTTCAGACTTACGTAATATTTCATAACTTTCGTTATTAATTTTAAATCTCTTAACTGTTGCTTCTGTAATAAGGAGGGCTTGTTCTGTAATAGTTTGGTGTAGTTTTTATTGTAAGTTACTTAAAGTTTCAGGGAAGGAAACTGAGACTTTGACGTTTGGGGCTCAAACAGTCTGTCAAAATAAAATATAAACTCTAATTTTTAAGAACAAAAAAACAAAATTTAAAAACATTTTCATAACGTCTTTGTCGGCACTTACATTTACAGACAGTATCTTTATATATTAACCTGACTTATTTATCATTTTATTCGGCAATACTTGGAAATCTAATAGACTGTTGGTATCATTAGCGTGGGTATTGTAAGCAAGAAGGTCGTGTAGGCGCCTCTCTTCTGCCTTTGCCTGTATTAGAAACTCTCAAAACAAAACATCCATTGTGGAAAAGAGACGGAGCTATACAAGACTAGTACTTCTTCTCGCTTTCTCATGAGCGCCAGTCTCGTTTTGAGAGCTCATAATACTTGGCCTCAGGTATATTTAAGAGAGGAACCCTCTTTAAGAAATGGATTATATTGTATTAACCTTTGAAGCTTATTTATATTCATTGGATTAGAAAATATTATTTTATCGTAATGGGTTATTAGAAGTCTTTTAAAATTCTCTTAGAGTTATATTTCTGAAAATTTTGGATGATATTGAATATTACCTTGTTTTAGAGAAATAAAAAGGATAATAATTATATCAATTGTTTAGAAGAAAACTTTATCCTTCGAAACCATTCGCTTTGTAGTTCTTGGCTACTCTGAATAGACACTTACATATTTGCAACATATAAAACATTGTAGGCGAATAATTTTTGAAGTTACTTATTCTTTTTGTGTCCCATCAATCATACATTTCTTGATTCCATAATGATAACGCAACTAGCATCAGTAAAATGAATTAATAAAAATGGAAAAAAGCAACTATTCCAACCAAACATTATCACCCATACAACAAATATACATTTATCAGAAAAAACATTTCAATCGCAAAGAAAATAGCTACATCTAAAATTACACAAGGTAACGCTAAACGCCCGACTGTTTCAATACCGCGGGTTTCTTTCACAAAAGCTATGCATTCTAAATAAACAATGTTGTTTGCACATAGATAGAGCTTATGAATACTAGATTAGCGTGTGGGTATGTCTGCTTCACGGTAATGGCTCTATATAGCTTGAGAATAAATATTGTGCTCTAGTAATATTTAAAATCAATGGTAATTGTGTTGTGCAGTTATGGTGGTACCTAAGAATTCTCAACGATAAAGTTTCAATAAAATAGTTGTTTAAGTTTATGGATTGTTTAAGCTAATTCAAAAAAATTTTATTCTATTATTTAATCTTCTAGATACCTTATAAGACAAGGGTGTATAAAAACAGCATCAGAAAATTAACTGTTTTTCTCATATTGCCTTTTTGCATTGGCATATAAAAGATACACTATGTAAAGTTTTGAACTTCTACCAAACACCCTTAGGACTAACCTTGTAAAATGGAAAACCTTTTCAATAACTTTGCAAAGAGCAGATTTTGTTTTAAAAAATCTGGTATATGATATATCATATTTACCATCTACCAACACCGATCAAATAACAGTATTCAATTTAAATGTGTACAAAATGCAATAAACTCCTTCCATTACAGGTGTTTTAAAAATGTAGCGCTCAACATTTGTAAAAGCATTCCGCGGTAAGCGAGACTAAGTATATACTGTCTGTATTCTGTAAGATGCTACCGGGTGTGTTCTACTGCAACTTAATAGCATTCTTAAAGCTTTGTTATTAAAGTTGAGATTACAATGGCTGTAAAAATACTTGTGGTTTATTGTAGTAGTTTGCATGGTCTTTATTGTAGAGTTTATAAGGAGGATTTGTATTAATTTTTGAACATACGGGGCATGTCACAGAGTAAAAGAAATCGTAGCTAAATTCAGTAATCAGTTTTGCATACTTGTGTAAAAAAACTATTTTTATTAAATTTATGGATACTAATTTATAAGAATAACATATTGACTTACTAATAAATAGAAAACGCAACAAAACCTTTTCAGTTCTTTCAAGTCTACATAGAGGTTAATCTTAATCCAAACAGATCTACTGTTTGGGTATTTAAGTATTAAAATACTATGTCACATAAATCTTTTTGACACTATGTGGGAAGCTGTTCCCAGATATAATATGATAGGTATATGTACTAGGTACCTATTATATACTTTATCGTGGGTGTTGTAAAAAGGGATGGCGTCATTACCACGCACATTATACCTGCTGAGACAAAGGGGTATCGTGTGACAAACTCCATTGATGGGCCCATTGTGCTGACCACACACTCTTTAGCTAGCCGTAAGTAGGTATAATGAAAATCACATAAAGGTCAAGCTTTGACATGAAAATAAGTTTGTAATAGGTAATGGGTACGTAAGACTTTAATCCAGATAAGAGCTACAAGGATCTGGTACGTGGTAAATAAAATAAAATAAAGGCGTGTGTGTGCATATTCACAATAAAAATCAGCTCAACTGTCAGTCAAAAGTCATAGGTTTATACGACGGCATTAGTTCCAATTTCGGCTACGTGCCAAAAGATAGTTTCCAGTTTCAATATAGTGGCAATGTGAAGCTGAATCTTTTTGATTTATACGTAAAATGCTTTTCATTATTCAGAAATAAATTTATTATCGTAGAATACAGAACGCAACCCTCTCACATGTGCTGAATGTGAGATCAATTCTATTTGACTTCACCTTTGGTTTAGAAACTGGAGGTGAAACTTCATAGAGAGAATAAACTTGAAAAGAAATATGAAGACAAATCGATTTCGTACTGGTGCTGCAAAATCATATTAATGGAACGAGTTTCCGAAATGTGTGATATTACGGGTGAAACACCGAGGTATTGCATTTTTCACGCCGGCAAGCGGAACCCGCACTACCTTTGATACACGTTTGAAGCGCATCCTATGATCTTTCTTTGATTTAAATCGTTTAATAGTACGCTTGACAAGCATTGCATTTGAATTTTGTATTACACATAAGTGCAGAACTTAATATAGGTACAACAGTAATTCTTCAATTTTATAACTTTAAGTTGAATACTTATTATTCCTAAATAAATTTAGGAATATTGGTGGAATATTGTCGAAGCTAATTAGTTCACAGTTATTTACTACGAGTATGTATCTAAATGACTGCACGGATAGCCGAGTGGTATAGGTCACCACGCTAATTACCACTGTAATCGTCCGATCCTCGCGTAGGACAAGAGTTGTTCCACAAATACTTGTTCTGAGTGTGGGTGAATCTGTGCATGTGAATTGACTGTCTGTGAAACTCCCAGCGATACAAAGATTAAAACCTAAAGGCGGGAGTCGATAAAAAAGTATCACTTAGTTTTTTTTAAAGACTCCCGCCCTAAGGAATTTTTGGCGTTTACCGTCAGCATCTAAAGCAGACGCAGATTTCGTTGACATTGAGATAGTGAGATGCCGTCAAAGGTGAAGTGACTCAATCTCTTCTTCTCTGGCAACTGTTTAGCAAAAAGCTCATAGTATCAACAATGATGTCCCACTGTCCATCACCGTTCAATCAGATATCGCCATTCAATTTGTTCTGTTCAAGAACTTCAAAGATATCATCAGTTCGGAAACTTTATGGCCAGTAACAATAGATCTGAGTTTCATATTGTTCACTATCTTGATTGGTGTCGTTTTGTAAACTTGAAGTCCTCATTTGTATTACACCGTCTAATAATGATATTTATCTTCAGTAAAAATACGTTGAAACGTTTAGGGATACATAGTATTGGCACAGTAATGAGCAAGGGGTAAAAATGTTATCTACATCTATGACTAACAAAAAACCATCAAGCTTTGCTGACTGACTGGCCTGTTGGTCTAGTGGTCAGTACTGTGACTGTAATACCAGAAGTCGTGGGTTCCGTCCTTTATTCAACACTTAGTACCTACCTCTTGCTCAAAAAACTGTAATCCGTCTGGCAGAGTGCCTGCAATCCCAAGACGACTGAATGAAACCTATTCTTCGTGTATGACAATAGCAAGTAATGTTTGTCTATGCTTTGGCCGACTTCCACATGTCCGGGATTCTCAGACCTTGTCGCTTTCGTTGTAAATGGTTTCTGTACGTGTACAGGGTCAAAGCCTCATGAACTGACTGCACGGATAAGCGTGTGTACAGCGGTCATCACGCCGATTACCACTGTACGCGACGCGACGTGTCGCGAGTTCGATCCCCGCGTAGGACAAGAATTTGTGCGATCCACAAAGGCTTGTTCTGAGTCTGGCTGTCTTTGTGCATGTGAATTGATTGTCTGTGAAACCCCCCGCGATACAAGGATTAAACTCTTTAGTATGGGAGTCGTATTAAAAAACCGAACTCAAAGTATAGAGTTGATTTGGCTGAGTTTTAATTCCTGTTTTAAAGTTTTTCTTTTTTATTGTGAAACTTAATTGTAGAGCAACAGCTGTGCCTCGACGTGCTCAAGATGTTTTTTTAGTTTTCCTGAATACATTTTAATATCATTTCTTCTTCAATCTTTTTAATTTTGAAGAATATTATTTGCATTTAAGAAATTGTGATTCTATCAATCAATCAATCAATCAATCAATCAATCTTTATTTGTGAACACAGGTACAAATAGGTCTTATATAAAAATACATATAGTCGAGCTCTGAGTTCTACCAAAGAAATTGGTGTACAAATAATTAGGGTTATTCAAAAAATTCCATATTCAATTTATATAAACCAAAGAAATACCTATCAATTAATTAATCATAAAGTATTCAATTATTGTATTATAGAAATTATACAGTGGTATTACATTTTATTTACGGCTAAGTCATATTTTATCATTTAGAAATTCGTCTATAGAGTAATACGTCTTATCTATTAAAAACAAATACAATTTACCCCTGAACTTGCGGATATTATCTTCACTCCTTATGCATTTCGGTAATTTATTATAAATCTTTGGAGCCATTACAAAGATACTGTTTTTGTAGAGAGCGGTATTAGATCCTACTATTTGCAACCGGTCACAGCGGCGCTGACTAGTTACTCGAGCAAATTTATCTGGGTTATTTTTTACAAACATACATGTTTCAAAGATGTACAACGACGGCATAGTTAAAATTTTTGAATTTTTGAAAAATGGTTTGCAACTGTCTGTTGTTTGTAAATTATATATAGCTCTAATGCACCTTTTTTGGCACTTAAATACTATATCTTTACCCGTAGCATTGCCCCAAAATATAATCCCATACCTCAATGTTGAGGCCACCAAACCATGATACGCTGTTAAGACTGTTGCTCGATTGGCCGTTTTACTTAACATGTGCAGGGCATAGGAATACTGATTTAACTTACTACATACCCTGTCTATATGAGAATTCCATTTTAAAGTGTTTTCTATGTTTAGTCCAAGAAATTTTGTTACTTTTGTATCATTAATAATTTTATCCTTGTATTTAATATTTATGTCTAAGTTGTTCACTCTTTGTTGAAATTTCATTAATACTGTTTTTTCAAGATTTATAACTAAATTATTATTTTGCAGCCAATTGACAACTGATTCTAATGTGGAATTAATCTCAGTCTCTAATGTGCTTACATCATCACTATTAAAAAGTAAGGTACTGTCATCTGCGAACATTGTCATAGGATATGGGGATGCATTAGGAAAGTCGTTTATGTAGATAATAAATAGGGCCGGTCCAAGTACACTACCTTGTGGTACTCCACAATTTACAGTTCTATAGCAAGATTTGTATTTTGTTTCGGTTTTATTATATATTCTACTAACTGTCGTTATTTGTTGTCTGTCACAAAGGTATGATTCTATTAAATCTGATATATTTCCTCTTATTCCGTATGCGTTAAGTTTATTTATCAATATTTTATGGTCTACGCGGTCAAAAGCTTTTGACATATCCATATAAAGCGCCAGAGTTGGCAGTTTCTTATCTATTCTATCGCTAACCGTATGCAAGAAATCATAAATTGCCATGTCAATAGATCTGTTTTTCCTAAATCCCTTTTGGTTATCAACAAACAAGCTATTTTTTTCAAAGTATGAAGTAAGTTGATAATATATTGCTTTCTCTATAATTTTTGAAAAAATTGGTACCAATGCTATGGGTCTGTAACATGACATATCTTCCCTATTGTCTTTTTTGAATAGAGGTTTTATAATTGTTATTTTTAATTCTTCTGGAAAGTAGCCATGGTATATACAGATATTTATAAGATGACTCAACACAGGAGCAATTATTGTGGAGACTTTTTTGACAATGTTTGTAGCTATATCATCATAGCCAGTGCTAGACGTATTCTTAAGGGACATAATAATTTGGTAAATGTCTTGCGGTATTGTCGGCGACATAAACATAGAATAAGTTCTACTATTTATATTGTTATTATTTTTATTTGTGTCTAAATTATTAACTGCTTTTACTTGATCTACAAAGTAATTGTTAAATGCTTGTGATATATCAAGAGGTTTAGTTAAAATCTTATCACTTGATTTTATTTTCATTATGGATTCATCTGGTAAATTGTATTTTTTATTATTTTTATTTATTATCTTCCATGTTGCTTTACATAGATTCTGAGCTGAGTGTATGAAACGGTTATTATGGGCTCTTTGTGTGAGGTTTATAACTTTCTTTAGCCGATTTGAAAGCATTTTAAAGTTTGCTTTATTTTGCTTATTTGGTAATGACCGGTACTTCCACAGCAATTCTCTTTTTCTTTTACTGCAAATCTTAATGCCACGACTAATCCATTTGGCTTTTTCTTTAGTCGATACACGTATTTTTATATTTGGAAAACATAAATCATATAGTAACTTGAAAAGGTCATAGAATAATGTGAATGCCTTAGCGGGATCCGTTTCCTCGTATACATCTGTAAAAGTGATAGCTTTAATGTTGTCTATGAATTTTCGAACATTTTCTTTTGAGTAATCTCGTTTATTTGTGTACCAGTAATTTAATAGGCATGTTCGTCTAACTGGACATCGCAGGAGTTGCGCCGTATGATCGGATATCGCTAGCTCCAAGACTTCTCCTTTTGACCCTCTTACATTATGAATGATATTATCTATGCAAGTCCCACTGCCTAATCTTGTGGGTTCTTTTATTTCAAATTTGAGATTGTAGCCCGATATTAGATATTTAAATTGCTGTAAGCATGCGGTCTTTTTTAAAAGATCAATGTTGAAATCACCGCATAAAATTAGTCTTTTGTTAGTGTGTAGTGAAAACGATTTTAGAAGGAAATTTAGGTTGTTGAAAAATATCTCAAGTTTACTTTTTATATCCCTACTATGTGGACTCCTATAGATGCACATTACAACAATATTGTGGTCAGTGAGTTCAACTGCGCAACATTCAATTACATGGGGAACACAGTACTTTTCTACCGACTCCAAAGCTTTATACTTAATACCGTTACGTATCATTATACATGTACCACCATGTCGAGATTTCCGAGTGAAATGTGTAGCAAGTTTAAAATTAGGGATTTGTAACAATTCAACATCAGATAATATCATATTGTGCTCTGACAAACACAGGACGTCAATTTGTTTTCCTGAATCAAATAGTTCATGAAGTGCAACAGTAAACATATAAGATTTGTTCAGAAGACCATTTATATTTTGATGTAGGACACCTATATGTTTATATACGAAAAAAGTTTTCATTGCCTTCAAGCTGCTCATCTGAAGAGGATTCACATTGGGTAGAAGACATTATCTCTGTTATGGTCAATAATAAATTTTGAAAGATATTTCGCATACCGATGTCATTAATTTTTCTATTTAATTTAGAGAACATTGTGAAGTCATAAAAAAGATTTAAATTAGAGTCAAACGCATTTGCATAGTTATATGTTTGTAGGTCGAGGTGTAGCAAATTATTAAATGTCTCTATACGCCAATTAAACATTGTTGAGTAATTACTTAGCTTAAAGGTAGGGGCACATAAAATTATATTCGTATTGTTCACAGTCATTAATGTCTCTCGTAGTTTTACAACGATATTAACATAATTTTCAGTATGTAAAAAGTCTTTTTCGCCAATCAAAATAACACAATAATCATTAAAAGAATAATTAGTTAGCTTTTTGTGTAAGTTATCTATAAGTCGAAGTATACCACAATTCGGCGTGATGTAATGACATATTTGAAACTTTTTAAATATGTCTTGGGCAGTAGACAAGATTTTGTTATTATTGTTCGCACTAATAATGCACAGTTTTCTTTTAATTTCTATTGAAGAGTTGTCATCAGTGTTCCCCTTCTTTGTTGTTATGTTTTCTAGTTCTGTCGTTGTTGAAGTACCAATCGTGTCTTGTTTTTCCGAAAATTTCTTTGTTTTCTTAGTCTTTTCCTGTGACTTTTTCTGAGAATTTGGGCAAGGAGTAGATGTAAGTGAGTATTTAGGAGTTCCCACTTCACTCGTAATGTTTATTGTAGCCTTTTCCAATAAATCATTTTTTATTGTTAATTTATTTACTGTATTTTTAAGCTGAGTATTTTCTATTTTTAGATTCGTTATTTCTTGTTGCGCTGAATTAAGTTGTGAAGTAAGAATTTCTACCTGGTTATGTAATTGTTGTATTTGTATATTATTTTCGTCACTTGATATTTTCTGCAAGCTGCTAGTGCTGCCATCTAGCTTCAAAGGTTGTTCATTACTGTCATCATCCGATAATTCTATCTTATTCTAAACTTTACATGGATTGGAGAAAATCAACATTACTCTACGAAATTACTCTTAATCATATATTTTGTAATAACCCAGCAAGCAACTATTAAACAAACAATACTTTATAAATCATTCAAACAAATTAAACAACTCACACCCACGACTTTCTCCCAAACATTTTTTCCTTCGGACCAGCAAGGAAACCTAATATTTGCTCGGCATTTTAATGGCTCTCGTATACTTTATTCACGAGGGCGTGATGGATCACCGCTGCCCTCACAGCGATGTAATTATAGGTGTTAGGTTAATTGATCGAATATGTTAGTACCTACAAGTATACAATAATATATCGTGCATGAAACGTAGTTATAACTTATAAGATTATGCATCAGTAACGTGTAAGTTTTGTACGAGTAATCATCAGTTTAGGTGTGTAGGTGTAAAAGCTTATTGAAAAAATAGGTATTAACTTATCGACCTAATTAATATCACTCAAGCACTAAAATTAATATCACTTAAGTGATATTAATTTCAGGGCGTGCAGGAGTCGATTAGGAAAAGTAGAGTCTGTATCTTAATCTTACGACTTTCAAATCAAATTTTGTTATTGTTATTTCATTGCAAATCATTCCTCTAAAACGAATTGTTTCTATACAATTATAAACATCTAAACCTTTTTAACGCTCTCAGATATTAATGAAGCATTTGACACTCACCGGTGTCAAGTAATTAAAAATATACGTAATGCTCGTCACAGTATACGCGAAAGCAGATTAACAAGGATTATTCCGCGTGCCCGCCCACACAAGTTATAATGAAGGAATCCCTAAGAAGCTCATGGGTACGCATGCGCCGCATACATGATTACTATCAAGATTTATACAAAATAAAAGTAGCAGTGCAAATTTCATGTATAGGTATAGTGTGAAAATATCACTTAAATGCCAGTATCTGGTCACATCACTGAAAAGTAATGAATATATTGGTATCCAAGTACAACATTCTTAAAAATATTCTTTGTTTGTTCAGGAATAAAAAAGAAGACTTTTGAGTTTGCAGATGATAGACAAAATTGTATTAACAGATTTCAATTTGCACAATAAATATCTAGCTATAACATACTGCTTCAATAAAAGTTTGTTTCAAGACGGGAAAGTTAATTTAAGTCTATTTGAGTTTTGTTTGGTACTAAAGATTCTCCTAAAACCAAATCAAATTCTACCACCGTACCGCGGACAAGAGTCATTCGTTGAGCATGTAATATCCGGGTGGCCGGGATCCAGCCGATTCCAGCATACGTCCCGCGTCCGGTTCTGTCTCACCCAGATTCGGCCCGGAATACACATTGACTTGACACAACCTGGCATTAACGTGATCAAACGAAAATAAGCTTTCAGTTTTGTCCCAAAAAGTTCAATTTTCTTGTTACGTAAGATGAGAAAGTTCCACTTCTTACACTCCTTCAAAATTGAATTCTAAAAGCTCGACACAGAGTTCAATATCCAATACCTAGCTTAAGTAGACTTGGTGTCGAATCTCCGTGTCCTATGGCTCTTATTCTGCATGAAATTGAAAAAGTTCCCGAAAACAGGCATTGCCAGGAAAATGTCCCGGTTTAAATTCCATTTGGGATCTGCACGGCTTACAGGTGCATCTAGTTTGTAAGCTTTCCAATTATATTTTTTCTAGTGGACCAACCAATCTGTGTTTTTTAATTAGTTGAACGGGATATTTGCTCGTGAAATCTGTTTGTAGTCGTTTGTAATGACAACAAGGTTTTTATCTTAGAGATTCAGTGTTATTATCAAAATGTTGTAGCCCTTTTTGGTTTCATCTACAGACCCTTTAAAGTAATTATTAAATTGATTTTCTGTTAATAGGAACAAATTGCAGTCAAGTCGTTCAAAAGTGATAACTGTAATCGCAAAATTAACTGGAAAATAGCAAGTAATGCTGCCAGATAAACTTTCTGAACACGTTATTGAAAAGGTGAGTCATTAATTTAAACTGTAGGTGTGACTCCATCGAGTTATAATGATGGATGGCTTCCGAAACGAAGACAAACTTCGTGAAGTAATCTCGTGTGACTGAAGTACTGAAGTTCTTTGGAAATGTATGTTATGTAAGTATTGATGTGTGGAATGTATTTGTAGGTAAAAGTTCGACATCATTCGTGTTATGTTTGAGTAATAAGTGTTGTGGATGAAATGAAAAAGAGAGGCATTATCATTTGAGTTATATCTTTTAAAACCTTTGTAGTACGAGCCATCAGGCGAAGTTTATCAGGTAAACTAAGATGAATCAAGAGAGGATCGAACTGCAAGTTCCTTACAAAGACTGGCCTTATTTTGTCCGTAAAAGGCAAAAATCTTTGAAGTAGGATCCTACGTAAGACAGGACTCAAAATACTACCAGAACACCAAAATAATATTCCATACTTAATACCTCATTATATTTTCACTTAATTTTGATTTGTGATACACACCTTTAATGTACCACTATATCCGAAACAAGTCCACACAAAGCTCGACAAGTCCAATATTTTTATTTAATTAAGCACTAGTTTATTCAAAACTCCGAGGTTAGCAGAGCGAAATTCATTAGCGACACGGAAACACGAGCTTAGGAACTAACGAGTTAACATAATCCCATCTGGAGAACATTTCCCGCGGAATTGTTGCAGCACCCCTAACAATGGAAGCTTGCTGGGATATGAGAGTTATACAAAAATGTGATACACTTAACTTCGCTGACCTGCATTCGAGTTGTTCGCAAAATGGAATGGAATGTGGGTTGGAGTTTGGGAACAATATCACGAGAAAGGTCTAGTTTAATATGGTGACTTTTAATGTTTGTCTGATATAGAAATGAGGATGTTCTTGTATAAAAGAGACAGGTTTCAGTCTTTGCATCTGGTTAGTAGAGCTACCTCTACAAACCAGATAAAGTGGACCGGAACTGATCTTAACACAGATTGGAAAAAAATAAGGTAAAAAAGTTAATTTTTGCAGTGCAAAATTATCATTATTATTCTTAAATATCTGATTGAAGATCTTTGATAAAATGACAAGTATGTACAGTAGGGGTCTTAAGTCCATAACTGATTTCACAAATTTATGGCATCAAAACAAGTGGCGCTTACGACCTCTTGACATAACAAATACACATTACATTTTGCACACATACACGGTTCCCGCACTCTTTCATCATTACCTAGTCAGAAAGAGCGCGATATAACGATAATGCTTTAGTGACAAACCTGTTTTGTCGCAACCGTGACCGCGACTGTCTGGTGGGGCGCATTAGCGCATAGATATTGGTATTCATTTGTTCGTAAACTTTGTTCAGAGAGTTTGTGTTATTATTGCGATTAGTGTGTTGTTCGATTATCTTTAATCAAGATGCAAGCAAATATTGCTATTGATGCCAGGGCAAATATTGTCTATCAAAATATAAATATTTAAATATTTCTACTTTACTGTAAACATTTCTCAAATTTCAAATCAAACCGGCTGTGTAAGTATTTTTTTATTAATTTGATTATGATTGTTGTGGTCTATATTTTTATATTTATTCACATGTTGCAAGATAATAATAAAATTTTCGTTTTTTACAGAAATGCAGTGAGCCTTTGGGTTCGAGAGAAAAGGTAGTTAGCCGTCGCTTATTAACCCGACTCAGTGACGTGTCATGATCGAAGAATATGAAACAGTAGAATAATATTGTGAACGTTTGGCGGTGGATTTGTGCTCAAGGGCCGAGTGAATTGGAATTTATACCAAGACGTGCGAACAGCTCTAATTACGTCGAAGTTTTTAGTGACATAATGCTACCGACTGTGCGTATCTAATGTTTACCCCATAGAAGACTGTAGTGAACTAACTTTTGTTCAAGATAATTGTCCGATACATCGTGCCAGTGTTGTAAAAGAGTGGTTTAGCAAGCATACTGACATTAAAGTTATTCCGTGGCCAGCACGTTTCCCTGATCTAAGCCCCATTGAAAATGTAAGAGGTTTATTGGTTCAAAAATGGAAAGCACGAGATGAGAGATATCCTGAGCATAGCCTTAAATATATATGTAAATATTGTGGCCTCCATGCGGCGACGTCTGCTTAGCTGCATTGAAAACAATGGAGGCTATACTAAATATTAAATAATACGCCGTGTTTTTTACAGTGGGCGTGCTGGTCATAATAAAGTCTTACGTTAGTTAGTTTATGATTGTAAAATTGGGATTACGCTTCAATCTTCTTTTCTCTTTGAGAATATCTTTGAGAAAATGAATATATTAAGCTATAATCTCATATAGTTAAAAGTATAATAACACTTATTTTTTTATTTAAATATAAAACAAACTTAATATATATTAAGTTTGTTTTATATATTTTTTAACTTAAGTAATAATAATATAAAAAAATGTCTATTCAAATTACCTATTATTGTTTTATTTAAACCTAAAGTTATGATTTATTATATATTTATGTTATAATATTAATTTAAGTATATATTTATATAATATACAAATAAATATGATACATAACTTATTATAAAAACATTAATTCAAAAATATATAATAATGTTGCTTATAAGTAATAAAAAGTCAAAGAAAAATAAAAGCGATCTGACAAATCACTTGAGATTCGAACCGACTGCCACTCATTTCTAAGTCACACATTGTTACACGTGATCAAATTTATATAATAGTTCATTAAGACACCGCAGATATTATGAGGTAGTTTTAGTTAAATTATAAAATTGTGAATATGTTGTAGGTAGATTTGAAAATTAACTTGTTGACTAAGGTTCATTACACACTAATAGGAAAGAAAACAGATATATTGTTATCTTTGTCTAGGATTACCCACACACTGTCATCTTCTTGTAGTTATACTGTATGACGGGTAAATGTTTGCGTTGACGTCACGCACACATGTATACGCAGTAGCATGCAAGCGAATATGATCCTTGTTGTGCTACTGGAATTATGGCTCCAGACTGTACAAGAAAATAAGGGGAAAATAACATTATTAGTAGCTTATTTTCTCGTCTCCATTTTGTGACATTAAAATCTGATTCCATTACCGCCAGACAATAATCAGTGCATTAACCGTCTAATCCTTGATAGACGTGTTTACCGGGTCAGACATATCCGGTTCATTGTGACAGGGTAACGCGACCCGGGTGTCCGGTGGCGGGACAATGGACGGCTGGGAACCAGGTCGACTTAATGGAGGTGGCCGAATGAATATATGCCGTAGACTGTGACGTCATTAAGTTGGTAATTATAATTATTTGAATTAAAATTGGAAAATAGGTCCCGGAAAATTCGCCTCTATCTTCAGTTGCAGGTGGTAAGCGAGACAATAAGGGTAATCGATTTTATTATAATCCCAGATAAAATATATATTTTTTTTATAGTTTACCCCAAAAAAGTTTTTGAACAAGACGAAAAATAAAAGTTGTCGTTTTTTAAGTTTTTTGTTTGTGTTACAGAAAGTAAAAGCGTTAAATTTCGACAAAATATTTTTGTTTTATTAACCACTTGCACGTACTTTTCCTCACATAATCTTAAGTAAGTTTCCACAGATGTTCCACAGTATTAGAAGTTCGTTCGTTTCTAGAAAAGGTATGCATAAAAACGTAGTTTTATTAGGGTCACACGTAATTGGATGGAGAGACAAAATATGACTCAAATTATCTTAGTAATTTTAGTTCTTGGACTTAAGTATATTAAGTCTTAAATAACTGAAAGCTAATATCATTTTCTTCTAGGTACTATGCAAAGTCGAACGGTTATTCGATTAGTGTCAAAATAAATGAAGGTGTCAATTTTTATTCAAAAAA
This sequence comes from Chrysodeixis includens, assembly GCA_941860345.1. Lineage (NCBI taxonomy): Eukaryota > Metazoa > Arthropoda > Insecta > Lepidoptera > Noctuidae > Chrysodeixis > Chrysodeixis includens. The sequence goes on from OW796097.1 coordinate 3,083,444, forward strand.
AAAAATTAAACGTCCTTTTTTTAAAAGGCGAACTCAATTATTTCAATTTATTTTACCTATAATACCTATTAAGCCATACTATGTTGCCAATTTGAGGTCACAATACCAAAAAGGTTAAACCGAACTGCGTACAATATTCCAGTGTATTTCGTAAATAAGGTAATTATTTCCCATTCAGTGCAGTCATGCGGGTAACACGAAGCGACGCGCGTTGGTATTCGGATACACACCCACTGTCGCTTTCAATGCAATGAGCACAAATACTCGGTTACAGTGGGATTATAAAGCTATTAACTCTACTAAAAGGTGTGTGAAATTATTTGATTATACGGTGAATAGAGTAGAAATTAGGTTAACCCTTAATTCGACAACGTGCGGTAAAATGTAAAGTGAAATGAATAAGTAGAGTAATGTAGATAAGTGACTTATCTAGATGCCAAAATGATGATGATAGAATATAAAAAATATAGAAATTACTTAAATTTAATTTAAAAACAGAATATTTTATTCCTTTACAAAAGGTCTTAACCATGTAATTCTTATATTTCAGCGATTGTAGCCTTTCACACAAGTGAGAAGAAAACTATCCAAACAAACTAAAGAAAATTATTTGACTGTTTAAACACGATATAAAATACAAAAGCATTTAGTACTTCTAGTAACGAAACTAAACAATTAACCAAAAATTTGTGACACCCTGTGAACCAATGCAATACACAGGGTGTTACATTTTCGCATTGTGTAGTCACGCGTTTAACACGCGCTGACGTGGCACTACGTCGACGCCACTTTCGATCACGCGGACATGAGTGGCGTGACAATAGTGCCAACATTACGACGATAATTTACCAAACGCATAATAATATGCCAAGTGAGTGCCACAAATACAAAATTTTAGGACATTTTAGAGGTTTAATTGAGTTGTTGCGAGGAAAATTAGAAATTAGTTGTAAAATACGGCAGAGATTGTTAATTTAATTGTTTAAAGCTTTTAATAGATTGTGGTTTACAAGGCATTGTAAGGGGATCATTAGACTGAAATTAGGATAATTAAAGAAAAGATACACCGCAGAAAATATCGGAAAATACTGACAGTATATTAATTTGTAAAACGACGTATTATATTCGTATAACATATTCAAAAAATCCTAAAACAATTTAAACAGTTCCCGTTTTTCACATTTCCCGTAAATTTTTCTGCACTTAAATATCTCTTGGAACTTTGACAAACTTTTTGCACAGTTCTGCTGAGTAAGTCGCTAGAACCACTTCATCATTCCATTTTGCGGACCCAAGCGACCGATAAGGTTTGACTTAAGACGTATGAATAAATTACCAGGTCAGGTGACAGATGACTGGGCAAGACCAAAGAGGTTTTATTTTATGAATAAGGAAGGTATTTGACTTAAATATTTTATTGGTGTTGCCTTTTTGTAAAGGTATTTGTCGATTCGTGGGATGCCAGTGGTAATAGGCTGATATTATGATGGAAATTGATATGAAAAAGGTTTAAAACTTTATGTTTTATGTTTTTGATGAATAAAAAAAAGAGTTGATTTATTGTAACAAATTTTGATATTTTATTTCTCAACAAAAATAGTTCTTATTTCATTCGATTTCCCTTCTAGTTTCAACAAATCAGACCTCAAGCAATAAAACTTATTTATTTTACAAGCACATTCAATTTAGAGACACAAGTTTGTAAAACTCCATTGTCTTGTTCGCGATAGTTACGAATGTAATAAAACCGTCGAGTTCACTGCGTTCGCAGTTGTCTCATACGTGTTCCGAGGAAATAGTTCGGTGCACTTTCAATTAACTCTTTTGTTCTGGGAGCCTACTTACCACCATCTTTAAAATAAAACTGTTGTAGATGTGGAAAAGAGATGTAGCATTATAATATATAGAGCAGATAACAACTTGCAACTGGGATATTGCTTTTAAAAATTATAGTGAAAAACGTGTAGAATCTACACGTATTTTACTATATTTTTTTTTACTTTTGTTGGTAATAGTCTCAAGGCACTTTTCATGATATATTTTAAATAAATATCTAAAAACGAAAAGGGGATCCCAAAATAAGAAAAACTAAACTAAGTTTTAAATGAAAATGGGACGAGAAAAATATAGGTATAACGGGACGACTTAACCCACTTCGAAGTGTGAAAACTGTTAGAAAGTAAGGCTTTTGCGACCAGAACCTGTACCATGAACTCTTGATTCAAGACTCTTACCGTTGTGGAAGGGAGACAGCGATCTACACAGTGTAGTGCCGTCTCGCTTTAACACCTGCAACTGTCCTAGATTAAGGTGATCGTATTCTGTGCACAGGTGTATCATAAAACTTGGCGCTATCCCAACATCTTGGAACAAAGTGTAAGCGATAATTTAAGTTCCGCCGAAACCTGGCCGCGCTTCTAATTGTATAAGTTTTTAAAGTATTGCTAGTTTGTGGCCTAGATATCTAGTTTTATTTATTGGGAATTTTAGGTAAATATAAAATTATATGGATTATATGCATTATATGGATTAATTTAGTCATAAATTAAAATAAAGTCGTATGGTTTTATCTAAATGTCTACGCTTGATAATTTAGGTAGAAATATTCTGAACTTTATTAAAACATACATAAAAATATATTGCTTCAAGAATTTCACAATTTATTTGTCTTTTCCTAATTTTTTCGAACAAAGTCCAATTTAAAACACGCTATTTCACACCGTTACGTACTTCACGACAATATCGTAGAAGTATTCTCGTAGCCCGCGTAGCTAAGTTAGCACATGTCACGTCGTAGCCACGTAGCGCTCCGTAGTAACAAATAAATAGGCAGTATAAATCGTAGCGACTGAATGTGGCCATAGGGATTCAAGAAAGTGTAATGTAACTGTTGTGAACTTGTGACCATGATTTAAATGGCTCTTAGGGTCAATTTCGAACTAAACGTTTTATTTGTGAGTTATTGTGGGGAAAGAGACTTGTTGCTACGATATAATGAATTAGTTTTATGATAATTATGTTTAAAATATGGTGTCTATAATTTAGTACTATTCCATCTAAAAGAATCAGCTTATGATGATGACCTGTGTCTGTGGAAAGGGATTTATTTTAAATCGATCAATCTTAGAGGAACTGAATATTTCATTTGAAAAGCTAAATGTTTAAACCAAATTTTATTTGTGAAAATATTGGTTTTCATTTATACGACAACAGCATTACAAGAAAGCTTAATTTTCTTCTTTTAGTGTCTCTCGCCTCAGTTATTCAAAATGTTTGACTTGACAGGACTTGTCAAATAATTATCTCAGCCAACATGGCCGCGACGTTGATTAAGTAAGGAGGCCAAGTTGTGTGTGTGTTGCTGGGGATAGTTAAAGGAGGTTTTATCTAGTTAACATGTTAGAAAAGTTGGTATTTATTGGAAAAGGATTACTCGCAAAGGACGTTCATGTTTCGTCAATGAACGATGTGCATTTGGTTGTGGTGTAGTCGGGTAAATAAAAAATACATAAAAATCCTTACTTAAAATCTTTTTCTCTACATATTGAGATGAATTCCAAAAGAGAGACATCTAAGTACCAAACATACACCAAGACATGTAAAAACTATAACAAAAACCGAGTTTGGATTTAAAGACCCGGTCGCAAGCACTGCAATACAGCTGACCCGCATTATTGAGAGTATAGGTGTACGAAGGCTTAGGTCTCTTTTTTTGTAAATGGCGCTTTTCGTCTAAAGCCTCGAGTCTTTTTTTCTCGAATAACTAAACATTTTCATAGATCGTTCATATATAACAAAAACACATACTCTTACTCCCCAAAGAATGATGTCAAAAGAGATTAGCTTGGAAGAAGGTTCTATTCTTAGCGAGATCCGAATTGTAAATGTCAATTCCGAGAGTATCTCTGGAGGGTTTGAATAGTACAGAAATCTGTAGAACTACAACTATAGGGGCATAGACTGCCGATACGATTGCCTGCCAAGCATGGCTTGGCTTACGGGGTTTAAAAAGGAGTAAACGTGAATTTTTCGTCTTATATGGTTTGAAAAGCAGTAAACTTAATTTTTACTCATTATAATTATAGGTTATATGACATTCTAGCACTGCCCCAGTTTTGCAAGGATGAATACTGATGAATAATACTTATAAAAATTCCTCTTGAAATATAATATCTATTAATAAGGCAACAAACTCCATTACGTAGTTTTAAAGATCAGAAACATACATAGGGACGGAATGACAGATAGATAGCAGATAGCGACCTTCTTTTATACCAGGTATGTATATTTAGAATAGATTCCGTCAAGATTTTCGTTTAATTTTAAGTTGAGTCTCATGTTTTCACCTGAGGATTATTTTAAGTATTCAGTAGCGTGAGTAGCTGATAAAGAATGTATGTCCACATTTTTTATCCGTGAAGAACTTTTTACATTTGGCAGTCTCAAAAGGCACAGATTTCATCTACAAAATAAACGGGTGACATGAACCTTTAAATGGAAAGGTAAAAGCAAGGAAATAAAAATAAAAATCTATTAATTTAGTTATTCTTTGTTTTCAAATAAATAAATCTGCTATATTTTTTCGGTACAATCGTCCGAATTACTTCCTATCCGTTACGGCATCGACACAAGTACAATAAACGTCACAATATGGCTGCAAACAAACCGCCTCTGTACTACAAACTCCTCAAGCAAAATTGTTACCATTGAGGAAATGAGACAGCGCACTACACTGCATAGTGGCGTCTTGCTTCCACAACGTCAATATTCTGGCATTAAGAGTTCATGGTAAGGGGTTGATGCTCTATTGTGTAACTATACACAAACAATCTGTCAGTGGTCCCACTGTATGTGTCCACTGTTCAAACTGTCCGTTTGTCTGTCGCCTTGTATAAACTGCAGCTGTTTTACCAGCTGACGAGTTTACGAGATGCTGCAAAATCTGAACGCGGAATGTTTAGGTTTTTAGTATTGGTACATTCTTTGGTCGAGGCTTTGCCCAATCAGTGTCGTTGGTCGGCTTCAAATGGCATTGGAATGAAATGTGTATTATCCTACTTATTATAAACGCAAAAGTTAATATAGACGTACGGATGTCTATTACTCTTTCACACTCAAACGACTAGACCAATTTTAATGATATTATAATGGTATGAAAATAGTTGACACCCTGTATAAACACATAGCTTACTTTTTAACTGACACCTTCAGACGGCGGTAATATTTTTGCAACCACAACCTACGCGGACGAGGCCGCGGAAAAAAACTAGTTTTATCCAAAACTATCGAGTATCTGACCTCTACAGATTCACACTCACACATTTTACAGGGCACAGAAATATTTTTCTTAACCTATAATATTCTGTCTCGTACACATTTTCAGTGCTAAAAGTTCATTTTAATGAAGTTGACAAAACCGCTTCTGAGCAAAACTTTAAAGTAGTATGTAGTGTGTATAAATTTTGCGGAGCAATTAATATTGTCGGTTCTAATCACGTTTCGGCGCGTGACACATAATAAAGCTACTTTAATTAATAGTTGCATATGTGTGTATAATCACGCATGTGTTTTCATAGTGACACAAGCAGAAAGGCCAACATTTTAAGTTATTTTTGTCAAGTATGCATCTGGCCTTTGTGGTAATGCCATTTAAAAATATAAAAAGTATTTATTGCATGTGAATAACGCGTAAGTAAACCCTTGGATCATATAATTATGAATGTGCCTACAAAATCCTCACGGATATCTTTAGCGGACTAACAAAAACACACATCTTTTAAGATGAATACTAACAAATATGCATATAACTGGCAGTTTCTTTCACAGCTCTATAGGTCTAGGAAGTGTAATTTGTTTTCAGACATTCTAAATCAGTATAGCGCACATGTGTTAATTGAGCAAGCTTCTGAATGAAAGGCGAGCCCCTAATGATGTACAAAATTACTCTTTCTTGCAGTCCGGTCACAGCCATGAGTAGTTATGTGGTAGTATATTTTATTTTTGTTCCGCAGTTTGACAGAAAATATTTTTTTTCGGTTAAATAAGAAGATAACTTCAGGAATTGTAATGCAAAAACATTCATTTTTAAGAAAAAGCATGTCAATACCAAGTGAAACTCGATTTCATACGTTGGTATCTGAAATCATCAACCGACAAGCGAATTGACCGATACTTTTATCTTCTTTATAAGGAAAGACTTCTTCTTTATAGTAAAAATGCCATATCCATAGCATTTTTACTAGATTTTTTTCAGGATTATTATGATAAAAATGTTTACCAACAAAGAAAGGTTCGACATCGTTTTTTATTAGTTTTCCCATTGCTCCACAAATACCATAAATACGTATTTATGAAACTATTTTACGAGCCAAACTTTCCCAAGACATACAATAAAATAATATCTACAATTGGTACTTATTTCGTATCAGTTGAGCCGTACCACCACGTTAAAAAGAAAGACTGTTACAGTTGTGAAAGAGAGACGCCGCTTTATGCAATGTAGCGCGCCATCTCGCTTTCACAATTTCAACGATATTAGTTTAGGAGGTCATGGTAGGGGGGAGAAAAGGCAGATAAAGAAAGGTTACCCCATTATTATTGAGGCTGAGGTGATCCGACCCTATCTCGGCCAGCATTTGAATATCCATTTTATATGTTTCGATCATTGCCTTTTATTCGCTTTGATGTTTCCGAGGTTTTTGTATATATTGATTTTATTTTATTTCGTTATAGTTCAGCGTTTTCTTTTCAAAAAGATTGCCGTACGAGTAGATACGTGAATATCGTCTACGGCGCGTAATATTTTTATATCTACGCCCCAAACACAAAATAATGTAATTATTCTAAAAATTATAGGAGAAAAATTAAATATTTCTTTCCGGTATCAGCTTTTGACTTGGATCGTTTAAATTATACACTTTCAGCAGACCCCACTTTGTGTCTATCGACTGGGCTATTCAAACTCTCTTTAAAAATCTTCAACCTATAAATTAGAGAAGGTATTGGCAAAAAAAAAAAATGTTATCTAGCCATAACAGTACCAAGAACCAGACATTTGTACGTTATTGCGTGCTGTTTTTGATAATACGAGTACCAATCCTTTATTTATATATAAGTAAAGAACTTTACATTTACTGCATTTAAAATGTTAAGTATGTCCCAGCATTCATACAAAACTCCGTATCACTCACCGTTCCCAGCTGAGCCTCCTCGGCGTATCCACAGCGGCCTCCTCGGGCGTCCCGCGCACCCCCTGCGTGAGCAGCCGCGCCAGCCGGGAGCCGGCGCTGGTGCTGCTCGTGCTCGATACCGACCCGCGAGGGGTTGGAACTCTACAAGCAAAAATGGAAGCAAAGTCATAGTTTGAAGTGCGTGAATAAACTTAAAAACAACACGATGGTTACAGACGACAGCAATTGTCGTTTTGAAATAGATATTGCGTTTAATTTGCGATTGAGAATGTTGTCAATTAAATTAAAGGTGGTCAAAAATGATATAGCCAAGTAAACCGTAGTCCACTTCCAAATTGGGCTTAAAAATAAACGGTCCTAGCATTAAGCTTGCAACGTCTTTCCATTCGTGTCCAAATTAAATATTATTCAGCAACAGTGCTATGTCAGTGAGGTCTATCTATACCACTGATATTGAAAGTTTATTAAACTATTAACCCAAAAGTCAGCAGAACGATCACTCACTGTCATTAATTACATCGTCCCAGCTAAATCGATTGCTCTATTTCTATTTATTTCAGCCTACAAATAACAACTAGACTGATTAATATTCTCTAACATTCCATCTATAGTTCCCAGATTACGTCGTACTAAAGCCAGTTTACCCAAAAACAATCCACTAAAACAATAAGTTTTGTTTTTGTCACTCTCTGACTATACGAATTGGTTAGAAGTTGGAACTATCACAACACGGACCCTTGTCAAACGCGTGTGTATGACAACCAGTGACGCGGGCAACGTGTCCAAATGTTGTCCTTGATCAAACTCCAATGTTAGATCTAGTTAGATAACGAGATACATATTTTTGTACTATGTTTATAATATTACATTTTTTTTGTGTATGAATCCTCTTTGAAGTTTAAAGGTCTTGTTTAGAGATTTTTGTGGCTTATACGAGTATGTTAACATGTGTATGCTGTAGCTTGAGTGACACGTGTAGAACGAATTTGTTGTTAAGTGTTCTCAAGAAATTCTCAAATAAATTGAGTGGCTGAACTTGATGAATGATTACCTAAATAATAACGCATAAAATTAAAGCTCTGGATGTCACTTAATATAAGAAGATTATTTGATGATCTGACTAGTTATAAGCATCTAAAGTTATTATAAAAATTATATGTGACAAATCAAGACTATAATTAAAATGATGACATTTGAAAAAAACATACTAAAATACTACGAATTAAATTTTTCCTGTTCTTCAGGTTATAACCTAAATTCCATGTGTGCCATTTACATTCGAAAATCTCATAGGAACTCAACATCATGTTTTCAAGAGCTATATCACCACATTAAGGAACATAGTTATCTCCTATAAATATCCCAAACTACGAAAAACAGAAACATTCCAATAAAATCGGTATCTCCATTAACTTAAGAACTAATAAGATAAATACTTAAGCTATAATATTTACTGCCGGCGAAAGAATTTCATGAACTTTGCCGGGCACTAGGAGGTATCCCAGATTATCTTTCACGGCACTTTTAATTAAGCTAAGAACTTCGACTGAGAAGCACATATAGAATCTAATAAACTCCAAGATTCTAGCTCCAACCTCGTGAAATAAATAAACGTGCCAATAAAACTAGGGGCTTCATTAATCTCTACATTAAATGGAATCGTAAGTCATTGAAGTATGTAATAGGATTTTGTGTTTGCGGGACTACCTATGTGTTTGTCCGCGCTTGCCACGAAAATGACCGATTAAAATTTAATATTTTTTTAACGATAATATTGTTTCATGGTCTGGTTAAAATATTACCTATGTTCTAATTTGATACGCTACCTAAAAGTCAGGATTTTCATTAAAACTACGCAACAGGAAAAGTCTCAGGTATAAGCTAGTGTTTAATAAGGCAGGGAACAGTGATCGTTTAGTAGGATTACTGTTGCTCCAGCTCCCGTGTTCCAACAAATTGATGCTTCACAGTTTTAATTAAAACTGCTTCGTTACCCCGATTTTAGTGCTCGAATAAAATCGATTTTCGATATCCCAAACTTTGTTCGATGTTGATTTCAATTTAAATGTTTGTTCTTATCTTGGAAGTTGCGACTGTCGATTGTTTTTTGGTGATTGTGATCTGGCCAGTTTTATTTATTAACGCGTCCTTAATGTTTTCCAGTTCCTGTCGATGGTTATCTTTAGAGCTGACAGATTAAAACATAGGCAAAAAGTTCTAGAAATATATGGAATAGTTTTAGGTGCTGGAAAGAAATTACGTATCTTAAAAATACTTCATAATGCCGTCACACGTAAGCTCTTGATTAATCGATGACGTCATGTTTACGGAAGCGTTTTTGCCAGTCTTGTAGGTATTGACCACTTGACCAACTAAGGCCGCTCGAGGGCCTTTCATCGGCAAGCCTATCGAACGCGGTGGAAAGACTGTAGGGCTGTCACCGTTGAAGTTATTGTCTATAGCAAATGATTAAATTCTTTATTCACGTTAATTATATTTGTATGTATTATTTTCATATTCCTTTTAAGTTACAGAGATAATAAACTAAGGTTTGGCTTTGGCTTGTGGTAAGAAAATTATTAAGCAAGATAATTGTTGAGACTGGTTCATAGTGGCGCAGGACAGAAAGACGTGAAAGGGTTTGGGGGAGGCCTTTGCTCAGCAGTGGGACACAATAAGCTAGGAAAAAAAATATGTTAATTGATCTTTAGTTTGGATACTTTCTGTTAGCATCTATTATACAAAGTGCCCAGTGAACAACTATTCTACAGTTTTTGTAGCCTTTAATTCACGCGACCATCCAAGATAGTTTGTTACAAAATTTACAGCAAAACTTACCACAAGAACAATTTTTCAACTCGTCTATTGAGCTATCATTAATCCTCATTTTCTCTAACGCGCCAGCCCTACAGACACCCGTGACTATTTGTCGCTACGTTTCATCTCAATGCGTCCTCATCCTCACTTGATTCGTATAGATTGCTCTGGCGTTGCATTGACAACTTTTTACTTTTTCTCGTCTCTATAAAGTTTTGTAGTAGTGAAATCGTCTGCAGTGGAAATGCTTTTTCAGGTGACTGACAATACAGTACTGCAATCGTTTGTGTGCGGTTTTTTATTTGAGGATGTTTGATTTAGAAAATACTGATTGAAAATTCTTTAGCACAATGTCTTTTTTGTTTTTTTTTTGCACGTAGGTGAAATTATCATTTCAGATTTTTCTTTTTCTGTCTTACTTGTTTTACCATGATAAAACGATGATCTTTCTGCACTGTTGTTTTCCTCTGTTTTTCGATTTCTTCTTTATTTTCCATTGTATGGTGATTTTATTCAACCATGCCAATGGGAGACCGTTTTTTTCCATAGGAAAACGCTTTACTATGGGATTTACAAAGGTTCACTGTGACTAAAACTTTTTGGTTTTATTTACCCGATTGCTGTGCCTAAGAGGAAGGTAATGATTTTACTCAGTTTACACAGTCTTCATTTACCTGTTACTAAAGCAGTAGCTAATCTAGTTGTAATTAAATTTCTTGAACTAAACATCCAATTAACGAAATCCTAGTCAAAGTACTAGTTAATCAAATTATTTAATCTTAGAATTAATTGGGTTTAATCAACTGGAGTTTACCTTACTTAGTTAATCTTTAGATGTCTAGCCTGACTAAAGATATTATACTATTTGGTTGTTAATTAGTCTGACGCGGTTTCCTTCAGTACCTTTGATCTTATATGGTATTAACTATTAGTTAATCGTTATCAAAGGGATCATGCACCAAACTAACGTCATAGTGTGTACCACAATCGGGAAAAATAACTATTTCTACCATTTAAAAATGTATGCATTATGAAGAATTACAGGAAAATTGTTGCCGCTGTGGAAACAACTGCAACAGATTTGTCGTCAGCATTCACAGCACGATGAATAAATAAACGCAACGCAGGCAAGTACCAATGTGACTTGTTCAATGTTATATGGACTTTTTTAATGATTCTAAGACACTACTGACGAACGGTAAAGGAAAAGTTCACGATAATCCTGAATTTCAAATCAAGAAATCTGTAATCGTCAATTCGCAGTAAGCTAGTTTGGTGACCAATGCTCAATCTTCGCCTAAAAATAATTTTATACGAAACACAAATTAGTTAGATAAGTAATTCAATAAAACGAACATTTGCATTGAGCACCTCTTAAGACCTCAGTTTAAACATTGACACAGTGGCCATTGCAGTTCATTTGCAATTGCTGTGCATGAACCTGGCTCCGAATTAACTTCACAGCGACGCCGGGAATTCCTAAGTGAATAGCAAATTAGGTAAGTAGCTTAGTCTACAGATGAGAGTACAGAAGATATAACACTTTAAATAAAATCAGATCTGTAATTGAAACTAGAGATATTTTTAAAAATAATAAAAATTGGCTGTTTCATTAAGATAGAGAATCTAAAAAAGGAATGGCCGTTTATAATTTGTTAAAAATAGTTAATCTATTACAGGCTATACCGTGATACAGTTTCATTAAATTTTGATCTGTTAATGGCGCCCACTTTGGGACAAACATTGAAAAATCGTAGAACTTTTTTTTACTATTTATTTACCCTTGCTAGATAAAAAATCTTTTTCTTGTAATATAAGAATTATAAGCCTTGAACATAATAAAATAAAATTAATGCATCAACCCGAAACAGATGCTCAATTTTTTTCTCTAAAGTGACAAGTCTACTAAGTCAACAAACGAAAGTTAATTTCAATTGTATCTCTCACTCAACAATTGCGCTTTTGAGTCACAAAATATTGTAGAGAATGGAACAAAATTAATTAGTAGCCTCTCAGGGCAATATTGTCTCTAGAGCACGGAGGACGTCATTTGAGAGGCGATCCCGTTGTAGGATAATGCTTCGCTAACTACAGGTTATTTCTTTTGTATAGATTAAAGGAGGTTATGCAATTTAATGTTATACGGGCAAATAAATAAAAGAAAATGGTATAAACAAGAAGGGGTCTGTACCCAGCAGTGGAATATTCGATACTAATGATGAGGACCATGATTTTTTATTAGGTTTCCATTGGTTTATATCCGTAACCCGGAGACTTGTGAAACTTGAGTACACAACGATTAATTGACGATCAGATATAGAACCAGTATACCCTTCGTCGCATGAAATACCAGATTGACTGCAAGAGGTGAGACTGTTGTAGTTCGTTTTGACAATGCAGAAATAAGTCAGTGTACTCAAGTCCAGTTTTTATAAAGACGAATTGTAAGGCCCTTATTCGGAAATGATAGTATACCTACGCGGAAAAAAAGACTCTGAAACTGCTAAACATCTCATAAATCTGTGACCAAGTCAAAACGATGGCTTAAAATTCTTTAAAATCATTTCTGCTTTCTATATTAATATAGTCATGTAAGTATCATAGACAACAAACAAGTTACTCTATGACGTAGATTAAAACATTAAGCCTCGTCAAACTAATAAACAAGTAAACTAAACAATTATAATTTAATTAAACCATTCCCTTTATGACTTGAACCCGCATAACGTCTTCAACAACAAAGGTTAACTGTAAGTTTAACTTAACTGCCGACTAACCTCACACGCTTGGGTACATATTTATGCTTAGTTCTAACTTACAAACGAGACGGAAATACATTAATAAAGCTGTTTTTTGTACCTAAAACCTACTAAGTATACTACAAATATTTTAAATGCGAGAGTTTGTAAATATGGGCGTCTGTTACTCTTTCACGCTCAAACGGCTGATCTAATTTGGTTGAAATTTGGTTACGGAGTTATCACCCTGGATTAACGCATGCTATTTTCACCCAAAAAGTAAGTTAATTTCTAGCAACTATCACTGTTACTTATCCATGCAGGCGAAGTCTCAGGAAAAAGCTGGTAACTTATAATAACGTTCACAATCGCTGTACGTAAATTAATAATACGTGGCTTACACAGCTAATTTATTTCAACAAATAAAAATGCATTTATGAATACATTTTGAATGTTGTTGCCACAGCTCAAACATTCTTAAAGAAAATATTTTCTTTTCACGCAGGTGTAAAAGGCATTTCACTCATTGTTGGCTGGAACGTATTTCTCGGGAAAATCTCGACAGATTTATTATTCATTCAGGAACAGGAAAATGAAACGACTGGAGTTTTTTAGTTCGTTAGTGCCACAATTGCTGGGTTGATATTTGTCAGTATTTCGTAGACTTTATTAATATTGTCACTTGATGTAACTTCTACTGCTTGAGGAAGTGAAGAAAGAAGAAAAGTAATGAAAGGAAATCGTCTGTCTTGGTATGGGCATGTGATAAGGAGGGACAAGACTCCTGTGATTAAAAGAGTGGTAAGTATGAATGTTGATGGATGGAGAAGAAGGCGAAGGCCAAAGAAAAGATGGATGGATTGTATAAGGAATGATATGAACGAAAAAGGATTAAATTGCACTGTGACATCTGATAGGCGAGAATGGAAGAAAAAACGTGTTGCGCCGACCCCAAGTAACATGGGCAGGAAGATGATGATGTTTAAAAAGGTGAAATTTTTATCTTTATCAATACATAGTATAAAACAAAGTTACTTTCTGCGTCTGACCGTCCCTATGTATGCTAAGATCTTTAAATGCGATTTTTTTATTAGATAGAATATTTCAAGAGTAAGGTTTATATGTATAATACATCAATATTGCACTCGCGCAAAGCTGGGTCGGGTCGCTTAGGTATAAATTAACTAGGTAGCGTTATGGCAATGAAGACGGGTTCGCTCAAGTTCCCTTCATACTCAGTTTTCCTAACTTATGCACATATTATACTCACGTTACTACTTCCCACGCTTGCTTATTACATCCCAGCATAAACAATATTAAAAAACGGTAACTTATTTATTTATTCGGGACATAAACAGTTACATGATTAACTTATAATTAAATAATTTAATTACTGATATGATACTAAACATGTAACCCCCACCTATAATCACAAGTAAGTAAACGAATTTAAATTAAAGAAGCTTACAGCAATTGAACCCGTAAGTTTAGAAGTGAGGAATACGAAAAGAAAAGCAAAAAAATATCATCATCATGCCCCTGCCCTTATCCCAATTTTTACTTGGGGTCGGCGCAACACGTCCTCTAGACATGTTGCTTAAAGTTTTGGCTATGGTTTTATAGTCGGCCGCCTGCCTGACACTAACCCTCTTTGGGAATGCGATTGTTGGTTGTTTACCCGCCACCATTCGGGTGACCCAAGGTGGTTGGTACAGGGCACTGGGTCTTAAGGTCCATTAGTCGCCTTTTACGACACCCAGTGGAGGATATGGGGTGGTGCTATTCTTTATATCCGGACACCACACGGAATAAAAAAGCAAAAAAATATAAAATAAATATAAATATTTCATTGTACATAAAAAAAGAAACAGAATCCTACCTGCCTAACGACAATACAAATATAACCCCCGAATTCAAATGTCATTAAGTACTATACAATATATACTACTAGTCATTAAGTATAATATAAATATATCCTTACACTTCAGCATGACTACATGACTTAACAAAAATATACTCAAACTTCCTTGATTTTATAACCTAACATAAAGTTGCCTCCGAGAGTTACGTCTTATAAAAGCAATTGAATTCAAGAAAACAAAGTATAAACCCAATATAAACTATATGTCTAAACGTCAAGCATTGACAGGCTATAAAATATGAACGCAAGTGTATAACGCTCGTTAACCTGTACATAAGTATTGTTGCGTGCATGTAACATGTCTTCCAAAAGTTCGGGTCACTGACCCCCCTTCATTTCGGTTTCCACCTGTTTTCTGGCTATATATTATTCATGCTCATCGATTCACTTTTGTTTTTTCGTAGTAGTTACTTTTGCGGTACCTATGATCAATTAATTCGGTTGTTTCACTGCAACTGTTTTGTATCATTTATTAGTGTCCCCTCTTTTTCTTTGGTATACTTTAAATACCAAACTTCAGTACGTTACAATAATTTTTTACCCGAAAAAATAAAGAGCTAATTTTCAAAACAGTAACTATAGAAAACCTAGAAATAGCCTCACTAAAACTTGATAGACTTGAACAAGATTCTGGGCACGTTTCCCGCCATTGACAGAGATGACGACATATTTTTGTAGCTTTGTAAATATCATGTTATTGTATAAATACACAAAATTGGACTAATTTTAATTTTGACTTATGAAGTCCAGTAACGATAAGCTTATATTATACTAATAAAATTTTATTAAACCACTCGATGAATCAAGGAAAATCACTCCCAACTTTGAATGAGAATTATTCAAACTGCAATTATAGCAAGTGAGAGAGTCGCAAATAATTTCAATCCGACGTAACCACTTTTGGTCACAGACGCTCCGAATTGCTTTCACATTGATCAAATCTAACAATTATCACTGTTTGCAATATTGTTTGCCGACTTGTCAAAGGAACCACAAACAGCGTAACTGGGAATAGTATCAGATATCTTGCAAAAGCAAGTGTACTGAAATTATTAACGGAAACTGTACATATCATATTGACAGTATCTGTAAATTATCATATTGATAGCAATTAATTTGTAAGAACTTTGCTATTGCTAAGTACGTAATACTACTACGGGTATAATTGGTATCGTCCTATCAGTATCTCAACGTATAGTCAGTGTAAATACACGTAACATATCATGAATTGATAACCTCACCCATTTAATAGTCGAACAGCTCAAATTAAATCTATTATTATTTTATTTTGTTCCGAGTGCCAAGTCGCTTTTTAAAGATCTAGCAAAGCGACTTGTTGACACTTCTCGTGACCCAAAGGCTGGCGTTTACCTCGCACAGAGGATAAGCATTGCCATCCAACGTGGCAATGCCGCCAGCCTTTTGGGCACACTCCCGGCCGGCAATGATGCGGACGAATTTTTTGATGCGATTTTTTAAGCCTTGTATATAATATCTTTGTATATATATGTTTGTAAATATTTTAATTTTAGTTTTATAAGTTTGTAAATATAATATAATATACCTATAAATACATATAAATAAAACTTGAGTCATTATTATTTTGGTGAATCAATGTGTTAACGAATTTGAACCATATAGCTATCAAACATTGAGACAAGTTTTACTTATTTTCCATTTGTAATCAGTCCATAGGGGTAAAATCATAAACTCTTAAATCTTATACTATATGTCCTTACTGCCTACGTTTCTACCACAACATTTTAAAGCAAGACTAACTATTGTGGAAATGAGACGCCGCTCTACACTGTGTAGTTGCCGTCTCTCTTCCACAACTGCAATACTACTTTAAGAGGTAGTTCCTTTCAAGTTTTTATTAAGTCAACGGTCCTGATGCGTGGTGATCGATGGCCTATTTTACCGATTTATGTAACATTTAGGGTCTTCCGAACGTACACGCAACGTCGTCAATACTCCGTCTTATATAAATAATTCAGTTCTTCACCTTTCACGTTTAGGGTGTAAGTGGTAAATAGAGTCAGTAGTGGTACATTTGTAGGCTACATTTTTTACATTATTGGTTGTAACGATATGTAACTATGGAGGTTTTTCTTAGTGAATGTCTAGAAGATATACTACATATCTACTATATGTAAAAGGATTAAAATGAAAAAAAAAATGATTAAAAACAAATAATCTTGGGCATCATAATTCTAGATGGAAAGCCGATGATAAAAAACGGAAGTTACGGAAACCTTCGTCTTACAGCGTACGGACAGACAGAAAAAAATTGCAAAAGCGAGAAATAAATGCTATCTCATTCGTAAATATTTGACCTTCAAAAATACAGCTCAATGAACTGCCAGTTTTTACTAAAGGTAGACTCGACGCTCAATAGAGCAATACAGTTTGTAATGCACTGTTGATCAAAGATGATCTGTTTTAGAATGGCTAAACACATCACAGCTGACTTGTCAAGCCTGTCTGAGTGTATGTATGGTAGAGTGCGTGATTTTATCTGTATACACCGTGATTTTTAGGTCGTTTTAAAAAAGTCGTCCACACAATGTATCCGTCATAAAATACCTCTAGGCGCGAATATAATTTTTTTATCATTAATTAAAATAATATGCATGAAAAAAATAAATAATACATTGGAAATATGAAACATCCTGTTAAAAATGTTTACGTATCAAACTGTTGAAGATACATGCTACATACTTACTGCGAACATTATGATTGCAATAGTAAGACAGCTGTTTTACGCTAAGGTGAATGACCTGTGATAAGACGCCGCCGCGCCGCCCGCGCGGCCCCTTTGGCACAAGGTTCGGACCGCGCTCACTACAGAGTGTTCGTAAAACTGCCTTGTGTCATAATAATGAATAATATTTTTATTCATTCAAATCTTAAAAAAAACATATTTTTTTATTATAAACGTTAACTAGTCATTGGATACATGAACTGGGCTGCTTTTTTAAAACGACCTAAAAGTCACGGTGTATAACTGAGAACGTATATTAAGAGTTTAATGACACACCAACAACTTATTCACTAACTCATCTAGATATATTCTATTTAAACAGCGTTGCGGTGAATACCTCACTCAAGTCAAGTCTTAGCTTTTTTTGCGAAATTGTAATTAATAATCAGAATTATCAAAAGAAGATTTCGAGTATGTGGAATACTTAAATTCCGTATTGTCTGCTATATAAAACTCTAAGCGTAGTTACACATTCCGGTAAAGCAGCCTAAACCTGTATTCCCTCTAACCGCATAGATTAGAAAACAAGAGAAAACTTTTCAAAAATATAAATCAATACAATCTTGTAACTAATTCGTAACTAATGTAACTAAGTCACTGCATCTTACATTAGAACTTTATCCAAGTAATCCAGTTCCACCACAGTTCCAATACTTTTACTGAACAAATAAGCACTAAATGTTACGAGCGCGTTTAATGTTGCCGTTAAACTGCTTTACTGCTGTCCAGAGTGGATTTTTTTTCAAATAGATCTGTGTCTCGACACTTTGTTTGCTCTCATTTATTTACGTGAGATGCTCTTATATTTAAATTAAAAGTATTTTAAATTTGTTTATTAATTACGCTTTTTGATCCAAATTGCCTTGTAAGTTGACCTACTACATTTATTACTTATCTTCTACTTCAGCAAGAAAAAAATAATATCTCAAAGAAATTCAAGAAAAGCGCTAGTCTAATTTATAATTAGTTTATACCGACAAGTTGATTAAGTTTGCGGCGTTAGTAGAGGAAAGGAATAACTAACCTGCACCCTTACCACGAGTTCTTCAAACCAGATTCTAGCCGACGTGGAAGCGAGAGCACGCTATACACTGCATAGCGGTGTCCCACTTCCACAGTATCAAGAGTGTTGGTTTAAAAGCGAGTGGTAGAGGTGCTGGCCTTAATCTTTACACCTACGTGTAATTAATCCTTCATCGGCACGCCACACTGTTGTGTATTCATGTAACAACTTACTAAACTACCCACATCCTGATATAGAATGGTTCAAGTTATTGAAAATGTTAAATAACTTTGTGTTGTGTAGTTTGAGATAAAGATAAAGAATAGCTCTAGGCAAAGAGTTTACCTCGTAGAAAATTTTATGTATTTATTCCATTGATGTGTAAAAGACTCTTAAACAAATACTGAAAGAAGAAACGAAATCCAAAAAAGTCCGTCGCAATTTAAGGTCTTAATAATAAATAAATTTTGTTTCAGAACTTATTGTACAACACGAAAATAAAATACGATCCGAAACGCCAGAATTATCGTACAACATTGAAATGAAATACAACGTTAATAAATCTCATTTAGACAGGAAAGGAATGTACAAAAGATTATTTTTATTTGGCCCGAAAGCCTCAAGCTTACGTAGCATACGTTTTAATAATAACTGTAAACAGACGCATTGGTGTTGTTAAGGTATTCTGATATGAGGCGGCTTTTCTCACCTTGAAATATTGGATTAAGTAGATAAGGGTGATTGAAAGTATGTATTCGTTTTCATAGTAGTGGCTTTAGAGATGAATAATCATAAAAGATATATATTATATACAACGCGATTACACAATTTCTAGTTATTTGAAATTTCGTTTTGTACGTTGAAATATTATAAACACTGTTGAAAAAATTACAAACTAGACAGTACTCAAAACAAGATTGGGTTTCCTGCAATAAATTTTCATCAGCTCATGAAAATCCGCATGCAAAAATTTTCTCGGAATAGATTGATACTTTCTTGGTAATAGTTTTAAATTTTCATGCAGAGAACAGTATTCAAAATGCACACAGCTTCGCAGAAACACGTTGGAAAACTAAATTTATAATTGTATCAAAAGCTAAAATAGTGCGCTAACTATGACTTGTTGTCATTGTGGAAACGAGATGGCACTATATACCGTGTATTGCTCTGTCTCGTATTCCCAAAGTCAGCAGTCCAGTTTAAAGCGCTCTGTTGTTGTACACAAATTATGAATGAACCAAACTACTTACAATTCTCAATTTGTTTTAAGTTTACTCTAAGAAAGCCAAGTCAATGTTTGCTAAGCTTAACATATGTTGACTTAGTTCCCTAATGCACTTACCCGGGCCTCTAATAAATATTTCCATACTAAACAACTTTATGCTAACCCCGCCGTAAGCTGAATTTCAAAGTAGTCCTAAGAGGCTGAGGGATAGATCTTGTTTAAGTAGGTTCTCGAATAATAGCTTCTTTGTAGAATGTAAAAACTAAGCTCATAAAAAGAGAGATAAACTGATCCCTCGCTAGCTACGTATGCCTAATGCGGACCTGTTAGTCTAGTGGTTAGTGGCCTTGACTGCTATACCGGAGGTCGTGCGTTCAATTCCCACCCTGGAAAAAATTGTGTGGGATGAACACTACCATTTTATTCTGTCTGAACAAAGGTAAAGACCAGATCGAAATGCAAAGGCAAAATTCCATGCACTGGAAAGGTAGCAGAAGAGGTTTCCGAAAATTTCATAGTGCTGTTTCATTTTCTTGCATTTTTTTTATTGTACTTGTTTAGCCCAAAATTACATAAAACCATCAGAAATATCGACAACTTTCATTTATTTTTACGTATCCCGGGAATTTCGCCAAATTCGAACGCATTCATAAGTTCATCGATATCCATTTTCTGGTTCATCATATAATGAATTTGACAGGAGGCATCCATCATCATTTATGTAACAAAACATCTATTAATAGTGGCATTAATGGATTCCGCTCAGTATACTTGCAAGCTATGTTTTCCCCTATCAAGTTTCGGGAACCTTCGGCTTTACTCGGCTAACTTCGGTAATGTTCGGCTATTTTCAGAATGTTTTACAGTAACCTAGTATTCGGCTAGTTTCGGTAATGTTCGGCTGTTTCCGATATTGTTCAGCAATGTCTGGTAAAGTACGGTTAGTTTTCAATCAAGCTTAGTTTGAATTTGAAATATGAATGTTTTGATTCCTACTGAACGTTAACAACGATTGAGTGTTTGCTGGTGAAATCAATTTTGTAATGTTGACTATTAAAAACTGAAGAATTATAGGTACCTTGAGACGTCGTGAAAAGGAAGGTATGTATTACGTATGTACTCCAAAGTCGCCATTTAAATGTTTAAGGAACGTTGCCCAAATTTTGTTGTGCGTAAGTTGTTCTAAAACGAATGCTACTAATTCATCTGGACAGTTGACAATTATGCATGTTAGGAGCAGGTACGTGCAACGGCAGATTTATGATTATAATAATATAAACGGACTTTCCAAATATATTTTTGGGACAGTTGTGGTTACAATAACACCTAGGATTTCGGAGTCCAAATCAAATCACGGTTGGTATTTGGTGGCGTTGGGAAACACAATGTGTAGCGACCTACAAACGATGCTCGGATAACCGTTGTACGCTGTGCGGCTCCGGTCAGATCAGAATCCGCAGCTTCCAAATATAGAGCGTCGATCAAAGGTTACATATTGAAACGGTAGCTACGATTTGGGAGATTATATTGAACAGCATATTAGATGAGCAATTTTGAAATAAATTGATTCAATTTTGTTCGAGAAAGGTTAGATGCAATTATTCATTTGTTTTATTAGAATTTCTAACATTTTCGTAAATCCCCAAAAACCTATAATCAATTACCATTTTGACGTAACTTTTACCACTGAATTTAACGCAGTTCTGTACCTAAATTGTAAATATGGAACGTGTTAGTAGAGTACGAAAGAAACATCTCAACCTTGCAGAAAATATTAGTAAACACACACAACGTATCGAAAACAAACAATTTTATGCAGTCCTTAACATACTTTTTAAAATATCTTCTGAATACTTAATGAACTACTGAATACAAAGCTTGCTTTTACAATCTGTATATAACATATGAAATGCAATAAATAATTGAGTATTGATTATGATAAAATGCGTTGCAACTTACATAGGTACTCGTAATAGAGGCGATAGTCTACTGAAGTTACTTTATGGCTGTATTTCCAAAACACGGTACTTGCAGACATATTTTTATTTAGCTAACTCTCCCACTTTACAACAGAGGCCTCTTTTTCATTTCTCTACTTTTGATAGTCATGGTCTCAATAAAAAAAACTCCCAAAGCAGCTATAATATCTTCGAAACATAATGTTGTAGTTACAGTCTGTATTAACAGTGCGGAACATATCACTAACGATGTTATCTCGTGCCTATTAGCTAAACACGGCAACTGTCGCTAGACTTGCTTAACTTACTCGCAAGTAATGCTATGTTCAGTCTCTCGTATGTTCGTATGCATATTACTGTAGTATTTACATCTGCAATACAATTTGGTTTCAGTATAGTACTAGTAGTTTAAGTAATTAAATGGTAATGAAAATAGTTTCATTTACGTTCCAATTTACCACCTTCATTATTTATATTTATAGCCATAAGGGTGGCGAGTAAATTATACAAATATACACAATCATATTTTTTAATTATTTCTAGGAATTGGAATCATATTTGATGAAAAAATTAGCATTTCCATTTTCTTGGAAAACCTTCTAGATTTTAAAAGTAAGGGGCTCAGGCAGATAATATTACACCCTGGAAGCACTTTGGGAATCTTCATTGAATCGTACGCGTAAAAAGACGTTTCATCATACTAGCACTAAAACGTTTTCCTCTTAAACTTAAAATGCATTTTCATCCCTAACTCGACTTCAGAAAGTTCAAATTCCCATATCTTTCACTTAAAGGTGAAAGTATTTCTTTACGTCACAGGATGAACGGAAGGAATTTCGTTAACTCAGGTACGGGTCATGTTAAAACGGAGCCTATAAATAATGGAAAACACGTCCAATATAAACTGAGCTACGGGTATCAAGGGCCGCGGGCACAGTGATTCGAATGCTTCGTATTACAACGATTACATTTAGCACTTTCCGAAATTGAGTCTTATTACTTTGGTATAAGGTTGTTTGTTGTTCCTTGTTTGTTTAGGCAATATTTAATGCAATATGAATTTCCCTACGGCATGCATGTTAGTGGTGTTAGCTCGTAATGTTTGGGATCACACTCGGTGTAAGCTGGAGATCGTGTGGGAACGCGATTGCAATCAATTACTCTACTAAGATGGTTGGATTATCTGTGCGGATGATTGTTTGATAAATATTATAGTGTCTTCCGAACTGATGGAGATATATTACTGTTAGATAGTTTACGTTGAGGCAAATTGCAGCTACATTGGCAGACCCTTTGCGATTCAATGAAAATTATCATACAAGGTCTGTGAAAGTCGTCAGTATTCGTTTGGTGTCTTGGAAGACAAAAGACCCTTTCTAATTTGTTTATTACTCCAATCGGTACTAAGAAATCCCTAGAATAAAAGTACTGAAACCAAAGTATAGAGTATGTACTCCATACACAAAAGAAAGAGTTTCCTAATCTAATCAGTATCAAAATACAACTGACCGAGAAACACTCTTACGTCTGAAATACGCTTCTATTTATCTCAGATACCCTTTAACTATTTCACGTCTTACCTCGTTCGATCGGAGTCTAGAAAGACTTAGCAATAAATACAAAGTTCATCCTAATCTTATCTAAACGACGTATAGCCTAACTTCAGGACCTAACCGCATTCTTAGTATTAACCGATAAATTTCCAGTGTAGAAGAAAGTTTGAACTTTTTCCCTTTAGTGTTATAGTATGATTTCCTAGACGTGAAAGTTATGGTGTCTTTGTAACGTGTAAGGTATTGTAAAGTTTATATCCGTAGCAAAGTTGGGGTAGGTTATTGCTTTTTTCTTCTTTTTTAACTGACGAAGAATTCTATTTTGTGGAGAAAAAAAACAGATTTCATTTACATTTTGTTATCACATACTTTAAAATGTAGACTAAAAAGGTGAATTGAGTTGCACAAGACATACTATATGAATTTTTAGTTCCATAACAAAATACCTAATTTCCCTTTTCAATGTGTATCTTTCGCCTTCTGAAAGATTCGTAGTACTGGGAAGAATACTATTTTTATTTGAAAAGCAATGATTAGATAATGTCAATGTTTGTGTAAAAACAATGTTTGTAGCCAAAGTTTTCAGCAGTATACCAAGAAGTGCAGCTAAAGTAAATGTTGTTGCTTACTAGCTTTTGAAGTGCACTCTCCAAGTGTTGGTACCAAACATTGGTTTACACTTTATTCTACCTGCAAAAATACGGTTAAAAGTGAAGGGTTGTTTTTGATAAAAGAGTTTGAAGTGACTTTCTATACGATGTACTGTTTATGCTGTAAATATATACTGAAAATTGTACTGAAAAATACCTCGACGATATAAATCGACCGATCATGACTGTGATTAACGGGAACGAACATTGTGACATAAGATTTTTTATAGAGATAACTATGACATGATACTTACAAGCCACTATTAAGATATTCGACAAAAGAATAACTTTCTTTTTTTGTTCAGTTTAAAAAAAGCCGGATATTCAAGCAGTGCTATTCATTTATCAGCACAAAAACACAGGATTGCTGAATATTTCGCCCATCCAACCGCACATATCTGTACGAATTCCAAACTTGCCTTTGTCGAAAAAGTTTTGCATTCAATTCGTTCATGAATGGTTCCGTTGATAACGCGAGTCATCCTTCGTCGCCATTTACAAGGTTATGCGGTGCCTTGCCAAGTTTCCGCGCTTTCTCTAGATCAGACCTTGGCCTTTGGCATTGAAACCAGAGAAAGAATGTGTGCCAATAACGTTATGACTTTATATAAAGTTGTGCCAACTGAGTTAGGTCAGAAAATTTACTCTGAACTCGTGCATCTGGTGAAAGATTGATGTATAAAAGCGTGTTTTGTAAAATTTTGTACTAGAAGAAAATATGGTCTATTTGTTTTGTACTGATACGTAAAATTTACGATTGGTTGGGACCAGAAAAAAGAAATTATTCAACTATTGACAATCCTCAAACTATATTCAAAATTTGTAATCCAATTAGTGAGAAAACGTTTCTTGTTACCCTTTGAAAAATGTATATGAATTTCCTGTATATTGAAAAAGTGTCAGAAGAGTATGCTCGACTCCTACAGCTTAAACCATCGCAATCCTTTTCTATTTCCTATTGTGGGGCAGGCTGAAGCTTTCGCAGACTACCGTGAAGTGAGAAATGCTAACCTTATCTATCATCAAAGGTACCTTGATCCCACAAGCTCCGACAGAGCATATAACTCTGGTTGGAAATCTGGTTGACATGACGGACATCTGGGTATTTATATAGTGCTTACCTGAGAGCTATCCCATCACCACGATCCTCGCTGGCTATGCTAGTCCGGGGCGAGCTCCCGAGGCGGCTGCTCGCGGACTTGCGGCGCAACTCGTGCGCGTCCGGCTCGTCCTTGCTGGTAAAGGAGATGCGCGGCGCGTGCGCACGCAACCCGCACACCTTGTGCCCGGACACGCCGCGGCAGAGCATCTGACTCTGGGTCATGTCTGAAACAAAAGATTATGTTGTTATAATCTTCTTGAATTGATGTGCTAATAAGATGTTTTTATATCAAGAGACTTCGAAGTCAATTCTGGTGAAACTACTACACTGTTTTGTGCGGAACTGCTGATTTTTTGCCATAGAGAGAGACAGGACTCTGTAACGTCACTAAAAGCTTTTAATAATAATTAAAATATTCTTTGGTATAAACTAACAAAAAAATCACTCTTGGTTAATTTGTATAGACATGATAAATAATTAACTTTTCATGTAGTATCAGAGTAATTATCAAGTAATTTTGCGCTGTCGAAAACAGAAATTGACATGGCCAAATAAGTTAACAGGAAACAATCAGTAAAAAAGGCTTGTAAAATCTTCTACATTAATATAAAACCAGAGCTGTGTCTGTAGTGTAAATGAGTAACTAGGTACCTGAAATCAGCGAAATATTTGTTTATGTAAAATGTCAATCATAGTCGCAGCCTATATCTAGGTGCCTCAGTTCATGGTAGGAATAGATTAGCCAATTAATATTCATAGGTACACCAGCCGTAATATTGTCAATAACAGATCCTTCTCAGAACCGATGAATATAGCTAACTTACCTATCTTTTGACCGAGTTTAATAGAGATAGTCACGTGTAAACCAGGAAAATTATTTACTTTAGTCACGATAAATATTAGCCTAAACTCTTAAAGGAAGAGTGTACCAAAGAAAATTTACAATTAAGCGTTAACTGTACTAAAAGATGATAACGCCAGAAATCGTGAAATTGTCGCACAACCGTTTTTGCCCACGCGTGATTTCAAGCTTCAGTGTGTCGCACAAGCGTAAATTCGATGCATGGTAAGTACAGCTCTGTCACACAAGCGTTGCACATCAATTTCTAGAATTCATATGACACGCTATAACCAAAATATTATATTTATCCGACGCCACTTCTGATTGTGGCAAATTTTAGTAGGAAGGTTTCAGTATCATAATTTGCGATCGTCCGATATTTTTATTGAAAAATATAACCTTTCTCCTTTTAATGTTCGGAGAAAAGTGATTTGGGGTATACTGTTATGGACTGCCTGAGTAATAAAAAATCGTTTGGCCCGGCATTGCCCCGGGAGCTTTCCCAATAAAATAAGCTATAGAGCACAATAAAAATCGGCATTGCAATTGACGTGAGCGGTATAGGGCAAATTAATGTTTCCGATGGAATTATTAAAGTATTTGGTTAAAAAAATATATTTATTTATTGCACATTCCTATTTTTACAAATGGATTAAATATTAAAACCTTTTTGGATTGTGAGTGTAAACAAGTGAATGTAATGCATACAGTATGACGCAGATTTGTCAGGCAAACGCTTTTAATATTTAACTTTAACAAGCTGTTTGGACATTCGATTACAAAACAGATATAAATATTTCGACACCTGCTATAGTGAGGAAAAAACATCGCAGAAAATGTACTAAAATATTGGACTGTAGTATTAAGTACTTGAAATAAAAAACCGAAATAAAATATTATTCCGGGCAGTATTCATTGGCCGCACGGCCCAACAATTTGGCATAGTAGACAAATATTTGCCGACAACACCAGGAAAAAGGGAAGGAATTTTTTTATTGCTTTACCAAATGGATGTTAAGGGAGCTTTTTATTGTCAAGAACAAACCTCGAAAGGTCAATGTCAATGATAACTTGAGTACAGACCCTGTATTATGAACCTTAAGGAGAGAACAGTTATTTGTTAGAGCGAGATGTCATAATACGCTGCGTGTGGCGCTATCTCGCTTTCAAAACAGCCCGACTCTTGTTTTAAAGGTTCATGGTAAGTGTGGAGATTATATCAGTATTTTTGTATTTTCATTCGAATTGATTGCGACCTTTTTGTAAACCGATATTGTAATAGCTACTTGGGAGTTGATTGGGGTTCGTTTTAAAGAAATCTGATACACGGTTATGCAGAAAATATCTATTGGTATCTAAATTGAGACTCTGCAAGTTCATGATCAGATAGGAAAATGATCGGTGGCTTACGTTAGATATTTATAAGAGTTAATCCTGGCTCACAGAAATTGCATTGAGCATGCATGCATGTGCATGCGTTCATTATACATGTGAATATTGCATGTATTTTGGACATTAACTTTATAACTAGAAAAATACTGTAAATTATTTTAATGGTTTCTACTCTGAATGTGTATCAAAAGAAAAGTGAAAAGTTTTTGCGACGCAGTGAGGTAAAAAAAAGGAAAGAAAAAAAATGCAAAGTTTTGAGAAAACAATGTATAGTGTTGAACGAAATTCCGCGTAGTAACAAATGGGCCGTTTGGCGGCTTACCGTAATGGTTCCGGAGCTTTCCTAAGATTTACTACAGCGTGCATATTTTCCTATTTGCTAAGAGAAAGCTTGCCCTTTTTGGAGAACATAGAGATAACATTTCTAAGTTTATTATTATATTGTAGTAAGTAGATGTTAGTGCTCTCTTTGATTGTGTCGTATTCTATATATCTATTATTTAAAACTAGGTGCAAACCCAAGTAGGGTTAACGGCATAAAAATGTTTTTTTTTTTATTAAGTACATTTTAGACTACAATAAATAAAAGAAAAATATACCGTCGAATTGAGAAACTTGTCCATTTTGAAGTCAGTTAAAATTGTGTATTCTTCCAATTAGATTATACTAATATACTTTATATTAGTTTCGCAACTGATATCAAGTCAAAGTCATCAAACTTCCAGCAACAATTTCAATAAAATAAAATTCAGACAATTTATTACTACAATACATTTCACAGCTACGGCCGTAGTTCGTGACAGCTGTTTACAAATAAGGTCCTAACTCAATTCGGAGTAAGTACCGTTCATCATTCAGTCAGGTTTCAGTACATCCCAAATCGAATTGGGATACAACATCGATGTAACGAAACGATCATAAACACTTAGTAAAAGTGTTGTTAGACTTATTGAGTGTGTTACATAGTGTTACTGAAGTAAGTTTAGCATTATAGTTGGATGAAGAATTGTAAAGCATTGCTATGCACTGCCACCGAAACGCGGTTGACATAACATGGCGGTTCAGGTTTAGTCAGAAAAGGAGTCTGACACTACTCGTTCTGTCTTGGGGGAGGAGGTGACTATGACGATCTTCCTGTTTTACTAAAAGAAAAATAGGTATGTTGACAGGCAATAGTAAAATTCGTTAGTTGATAAATAATATTAGTCAAGTATTTTGCTTTTATCTGAATTGCAAAAAAATATGAATATGAAGTTCCTTTAATTCAGAAGTAGGGCTTGGAATGCACAATTTACGGTGTTGCATAAATTGTAACAAGGAAATACTTAAGGGTACTGCTTATTTCTATAGCAATCTCTTCCAACAGACCCGCGATAGGAGAAGTGGTTGATAGCCACACAAATACACACAATTTTAACGTATTTTTTCTGTTGCCGGACAAAAAAACATACCTTATTCTTCATTAATCTACGTGATAGTCTAAAATCTTTCATCCAAAATAACTAAGTTACTTTATTTTAGAATCAGCCCGATTCCAGTACTATTTTAACCCAACCCTGAATTCCATCTGTTTATGTAACGTCTTCGCGAAGACACGACGTGAAAGCTTCTCACTCCTCGGTAACGAGAATGTCATAGTGGATTTTATAGACGTGTTCTATTTTTATTGGCCCTTATTGCCTTCAGTTCTAATGTAGGTTGAGAGCCAAATCGAATCGCGCAGAAGGGACGGAGGCGCTCGGCTGATTGAAATGTTCACGTTCTAGCTTTATATTTAGGTGTCTATTCTGTAGTGTTGAAAGAATAGACTGGTGTTGATGACATTTTAAGCAATTCGAAGTCCGGTTAAATGGATCTTGTAGTCGCAGTTTTCAATGACTTACCTTGATAAATTTTAAACAAAAGAAAATTTTCTAGTGGTTACACAACAACACACCTTATAGAAAATACGAGCAAAGGAAAGCTTCATGACAAGATTGCATTTCTAACTGTAGGTAAGGTTGTTTTTTTAATCCACATTTAATTTGGGGTTTTCATCCGTGTGAAGTAAGTTAGATTCGGTAATCTGATATTACTGAGACGTAAGTGAACAAGCGCGACAATCAACATTCGTTCCTTCCCAAGTCTAAAAGGCGCATTTACCTTGCAGCATTTACAAATACGTATAATAAAAACTACAATAAAAATTCAAAGGCATACTAAGTCCAATACAAATTATTGAAACCTAAATATTCATCAGTTATTTCTATTAAAGCCAGTTCCAATTATTAATATAATTAAATTGAGCCTCAAACTATCAGGCAGTTAATTTCTGGCTCATCACGTATTCAATTGTTGCTCTTAATCTACGCTTCCGACTATTTGGATAAATGATTTCGTTTCTATTCTCTGTCCCTTCCCTGAAAACTGCCCGATGAATTATTTATGGTTGGTGATAAATTTAAGCCAGTTTGTCCTGTTTGAAAGACTTTTATTGTAGCTGTGTTTTGAGAGAAAGGCAGAAGTGACAATGGTATTCATTTCTTAGGTTTATTGTTGCAAACTTTTAATAACATAATTTTATGACTTGTTGCATTTGAAGCCAATATTGGGGTTTATTCTTATACTTTGTAAATAAAAAAGTAGGAAGATACAGTAAGTGGAAAGCTCGTGTGACATCCTGTCTCAGAACACTTCTTACTGACAAGACAGTGATATATGTAGACCCCACCACTTCCATCTTTGATGCATTATGTCTTCATATTTTGTAGTCAAAGTTTTCGGGAAATCTATCTGATGGATCAATTAGATGTTTTTAGTCAAGTATCTAAAGGCTCTTTAAAAAAAAATATTGTCATTGAAAAAGTAAGAAGATGCAAAAAACTTAGCCCAAAACCGTCTCACTTTCACAAAGGCATTCTTTAGCTTTGTGAAATCATATTATAAATACAGGGATCGCGGGACATTGCAATTACTCTAAGTACTCGGTAGAAAAGATGTCTAAAAATATTATTACCAAAGTGATTATGTAAACGAACAGTTTCTCAAGACCTTAATAAACCTAAGATCTATCTTCCATCGCAGCCAAACCAAAGACCTTTAATTTTGGAAGAAATATGTTTACATCATAATTATATTTGTTCCTTATGATGGATTAGGTGTGGTAGGAGTACAAAACCCTCTTCATGTTTAGAAATAATAAGTTTATATTATTTACATGCAGGCAAAACTAGCTAACTTATTCTCATCAATATTTAAATTTCATTAGAAGTAACTAGTGAAAGTTTTGGAACAACTTTGGGGTCTTTAATTAAATTAATTGAAAATTGTGGCGGTAACGTCGCGGGTACCGTGAACTATTGTGATAAACCTAGTGTATATTAAACTTAATTAAAATTTGTCAGGAATGTCGCCTCATGAAAGAGAGTCAAGGTTATTTAACTATGGCGAAATAGAACTTTAGGGCCTTTTTTTAGATGATCCCTCATCTAAAAAAAGGCCCTAAATACTCATGGAATCCTCATGGAGTCCTAACTCCTCGGAGAAGAAGTGGGTAGTGTCAGACTCTTACTGACTAACCTTTACTAAATTTTGATATAAACAACAAAACAATCGTGGTTACAATTCTTCTCTTTCCCACAAAAAATGTATTTGATTACACGGTAAGACTAAACATTATGTAAGTGAAACTCAAACAAATGTCCATCTTGTTCTCCAACAATGAGATCAAGTCTTCAGGGAAATATGAGGCAAGTGAGCTGAGGATTTTTCATTATTCTCAAGAACCTCGGATTTAACTCATTTACATTTCTGACTTCAGCAGTTTCAGGTACACTGGAGCCATTTCCTTAATGGAGATCGTTCGCTAGATTTCAGTAAGGATTTTGTAACCCATTCTTGTTATTTGTAAGGTCGTAGGTATAGGTATTACAATTTGGTATTTAACAAAAATGATCGAATTAATCCGTTTGAAAGATTTTCAAAAATCATTGTCACACGAGATACTTTGTAACTCCAATATTTTTTTAAAAACCATTTGATGGACTAATTAGTTTGTTTTTAGTCAAATATCAAATTTTTGATAATCTGGTCCTGGTAAATATCCCATATGTTAAAAAAACGACGTCTAGATTAAAATATAAGCCGGTTATGCCGATAAATCTGCGGAAAAATATAGAAAATAAAAGCTAACTCAGCCGATAAACCCCAAGTTGACAAAATACCGTTTTTATTTAAAATGTACAAGAAAAATCTGGCCTAATAAGCCACTTACCAAAAAAGTATAAAAGAGTTCCTTCCGAAATGGCTTCTAAAATATGTAACAATACATGTGGGTCCTTTTAACGAATTGAATACGTTTTGTAACGATATTGGCAAGTTGGCAACAATTGCGGTTTGTATTGTAATCAAAAAAGTACGAAGGTTGGGAACCAGAATTGTACGGTAAGAACATTTCTACCAAATGTATTCAAGGGTCGTTAGCATTTTTGAGTTTGGAGCAATCTTGAATATTGTATTTCTACTTTTTGTACGATGTGAATTTTATTGTTCTGAATCTTAATCTTTCGATTAAGAATCCTTGAATTATTGCAAGGATTATAAATAGCAATAAAGAACTATAAAATTAAATTATAATATATCCGTCAAATTTAGCCTCAGCCAAAAGCAGAGGAATTGTACAATCAATTTGAGATACAAAATGGAAATCATATCCGTCTTACTAACCAAACGTTTCATTTAGCATTCAATCTAACTATTGGAGTGAACGCAACTAATCTAGAAGCAGTAGAAGCACTTGAAACTTCTACTATTATGATGAATAACAGGCTGTATACCTAGCCTTTACTACAAGCTCTCAAACCAAGACTGATCCCGTTGTGGAAACGAGACGCTGCTATGCAAATTTTATTGCACTGTCTCGCTTCCACACCTGAAACAGTTATTTTTAAAGGTCTCATAGTACAGGCCCAAGATCCACGTATAGCAAATAACGACAAATATTATGTTTTGGAGATAACGAAGTGTATCCCAAACCCGTATTGTCTGGGGAACTAATGTTTTATTTTATTGCGACCGTGTTATCCTTTGACGGCCTTTGAGGTCTGATATTTGGAAAGTTCATTGAATTTCCCCCAAATTCTATTTGGAAGTCAAAGGCAAGTTTTCTCGAAGTTCCCGGTAGTCGGAAATGTCACATTGGGATTTAAGTCTGTGGAAAAAATCTTTTGGATTTCTTGAATTACGAGCTTGTTCAGTTCCAATTCTGCCCTAGTTTCAAAATTGCCGCTGAATTTAGTGATTTCAATACCTGTAAAAACAGGTTTTCCAATCTTTTCTTCCTTTCAGATCAATGTGTCCACTTCCATTATTCATCAAAAATTTTATTAAACTGCTGACAAACAATCTTAATTGCGAAATCGTTCACAGATTCCAAAGTCTTTCCCATGCAAATTTAGCATCAAAGAACTGTAATTTAAATACAGATTTATCTATAGCTATTGCAGAATCGTATTGAGGTCCAGTGTAGCGTGCAGAGTCATTATCTTGAGGCCCCAAATAACTTTGTCACGTCTCTCGTTAAAAATGCAGAGTGCGGCTTATCGGCATGCCCTTTATTGGGGCAGGGTTGCGACTCATTATGAATTTTCAGATAAAGATCTAAGATTGTAGCAACGTTTTTCTTTTGCAAATGTTGCCAAAAAAGGGAGTGTTTTTTTATCAGTTTCATTAATGCAAGGGGTATTTATTATACGTGACGTTACTGATGATGGAGACTTATGTTTTTCTCGAGGACTTTCTTTACTATGGGGAAGGCGAAGAAAAGCCCTAATATTTAATGTTTTAAAACTGGCTGCAATCATTTTCGGTATTATCTCATGGGCTGCATGCACATGCATGTTAATTTCGACGAAGAATAGTTTCTCATCCTGTTTCAATATTTTTAACTAATTAAAATTATTTTATCTTTGCCCTTACTGAACCCTCTTTTATTATACAACTAGCGGCATCCCTGAGTGGCTGATCTCATTAAATCGTGCCGCGCCATCGATCTCGCCGCGCATTGTTCGCGGATCCTTGGAGTTCGCACTCAGTACCCCGAAACAGAATTGACGCACGTTCTGGGACATACCTGTGTATATTTGTAAATGGCTTATTCAATAATATTCTGTGCAAGTTATAGTAAGTTTTATGAACATTTTACATTAATTTAATTATACTTTTTTCGATTGGTAGCTCTAACAATAGCAACAAACGAACGATAAATTCATTGATGAACCTATGATATGAGCTCCTCAAATATAAATCTTGCCAAAAAAAGCCTTCTCCTTAAAATTCTGCCAACTACAGTTCTACCGAACGAAACCTTAGCATACTTTTCAACTAAAAACATTAAAAACCAATAGCTACCAATCAATACACCTAACCCCGTTTTCCACCAACCAGGGTCCAATTAGCCCTGCTCTAAGTGATTGACTTTTTCATTAAAGTGAACTCCAGGTCGTAGGCCATACCTAATTCAGGCCAACCCACATGTTAGTCATAATAACTTACCGGAGTTTCTGACAGTTATGGATTGCCTCCAAAGAACGAGTGAACGAATGAACGAACTTGTTCACTCGTAATCTTATCGTTCACTAACGTCAGGTGTTATGTTATTTATGAAGAATATTAATGTTGGTAGGCGTTGCTATGTCGTGCTCTTTCAAGGTAGTGTCTTATTATACATACATATATCATCATCTATCATGAATACGTAGATGTATGACGGATGTGTTTTTTAAGAACTAATGGAATTGTTTCATTTGTCTAAGCCTTACCTGGTTTTTCCTTCGATATGTCATTGGTCCCGGACTCCCGATTGACACATGAAGATTTTGACAGTTACCGCAAGTAATTCATAAAAGCTACTTATACTTACTATGAAATACAGTACATACAGCGTACTTACGCTGTTATAAATCTGAACCTGAATATACTTAGTTGAAGTAAGTACTTTAACTAAGTATTTTCAGGTCTGAAGTGATTCTAAGACAAACAAGCTCAAAATACCCATCTTTAGTGCACAGCTGATTCTTCGTAGGCATGTCAGACGTCAGTATAATTGACAGCTGGAACTGATCAGTTTTGAAAACTGTCAATATTAGCACGAGAAACCTTCAGTTAGCAACGATTTAATTTTAAATTAATTTAACTGAACCGTTTGTACTCTGTTAGAAGCACGCCATACTTTCGTAATGGAAACAACGTTGTAATTATTTTTTTTACTGAGTTCTAAAGTTCAACAACCTTCTTTTTGTTTTTAAACTTTCGCGACTTGTACTCATATTTTAGACAGTTAACGGGTCTTATTGCGATGTACCTAATTCAATATTTTTTCTCCCGACGTTTCGGCCGAGCTGCACCGACCGTGGTCACGGGTGGACTTAGTCGTGACCATGGTCGGTGGACGGACAGCAGGCACCAGCCTTCATAAAGTGTACGAGTATGACCCTTATATTTTTAAATTAGAGTCATTTTAAGAATTGTGGAATACTAAGAGAAAGTCATGCAAGTTTACTTCATCAGGATTCTCATAATCAAGAAAAACAAAAACGTCTCGGTACGGTACTTGAACATTTTCGCACGTACATCGTTCTCAGAGTGGGTTATTGTAAACACGCCGTTCTCGGTTAGTTAGGCCTCCCCCGGCAATCGACACAGACGACTGACAAGCCGACAGATGCCACCAGCTGATATGAATACGCAATGTTGTTATTGTAAATGTGGGACTTTGAATATGAAGGCTTCGCGTAAACTCGGTAAGGCAAGTCTTGGATATCCGTTGATTTTCCAATATCCGACCGTTTTAGACTAAGAGTTAACAAAAATAAAAATCTTATGGATTGTTGTTTTTGTTTTACGAAACAAAAGGTGATAGGTTTTAAATGTACTCTAGTTCAACTACAGTCTTATGCTAAAGAGATTTTAAACAATGCTTTAGTCCAAAAGTGCAAATTAGTATTTCCACAAAAAAAATAAGTGAAACTTATCTTTTACCTAAATTAAATTACGTTACTTAAAGTTAAACGCCACACTAAGGTACAAAACATTTTGTATACCACTTAGTCCTTCTACTTTTGTTTTAATTTTTTGTTAAGCAGCTGAGTTACCACGTAATTTGAGAGAGAAAGCTTTACGCGTCGGATATTCACGCAAACGACGGCATCTCTCACACTTTTTGTATAAATAATTCATAAGTGCGCTTAAACAAAAGAACTCGAGGAAATAAAAATTTCCAAGTGCCTAACTCTGGTACTGTTTGGACGTCCACACTCAAAGGCACCCAGTTAAAAACTCATTATGTCGTTTTATAGAAGGTTTAGGTATGAAAAACCTCATGTATTGTTTCCTGCCAGAAAAAATCTCTCGGTGGAGATTAGCTCCTTTCAACAACGAAACAAGGAAAATCTTTCGATGTTTTTGGGTGAAGGGAAAATCTCACGATTTTTTTGGTTAAGGGTAAATACTTATTAAATACACCTAATATAAACACATATTAGGTAAGGTTAATTATGAACCCGAAATCATTTCCATTAGTTTCCTCGTATTTATTACGTAAACTCAACTAAAGGTTTGATTAGTCTAAATTAATTAATTTCTATGGAAGCCGTACAGAAGAGACCTCACTGATTTGGATGTTATAGTTTTCTTGATCCTGACGTCACACTTAAAAAATAGTGTGGAATATATTAACACTAACTATAAGCATGAACTTTAGTGCTTGTAATTTCTTTTTATATTACCCAAGACACCGTCTGCTACTTCAACGCAAGGGAAGTTCCGCCATTTCTTAAAGCAAGATTGTTTTTAATATTCGAGATAACACAATGCACAGCATATTGCAGCATTTTTAACCGACTTCAAAAAAGGAGGTGGTTCTCAATACGACTGTAATTTTAGAAAATTCTGGCTAGCAAATAACATATTAGTGATGATCTTCTTTTCTTAGTTTGCTAGTCAGCTGCTACGTACTACAATTTGCCTATATGTTTCAGCCATTTTCCTGTTATTGTATACTCGGTAGACATATTCCACCTGAGTTAATAACATTATTATACAGCAATAATTGAGTTACTGATAATAATAGTGGCTTAAATGTACATACTATACAGTGAGAGATCCAATAATTAACTACGTATGTTGATCATACATGTTTATGCGGTACATATTTGTTTACGATAGCAGTAATCTAAATGGCACGAGGCAGGAATTTAGTTGGAACACAATTGGTGAGCCATCTACAGATATTTTGTTAACTTTCATTACGTTGAAGGAAAATACTGTGTCTTAAAATATTCCTCGATCTACCTATAACTTATCTTTGTGATAATTTATAAATTAAATAATCCTTATATCGCGGGGGATTTCACAGACATACACGTCGCGACAGTGGTTATTGGCGTGGTGAGCTATACCACTCGGCAATTCGGGGAGTCAACATGTTACCTTTTTGGTGAACCTTTTTACGATACCATAGAATATTTTAACCTCCTGAGATTACTTTGATATACTTGTAAATTAATGATAATTTTCCGTTCCAGTTTATATCTTGCTTAGCTTGCATAGTTTACTTAAGAAAACAAAGTCCAAAGAATACATTACCGTTAATATAACAGCTAAGCGTTAGTCTAGGATGAAGTACGGTCAGCATCAAAAGTCGATTAACACATTTAGATTTTTAATCGAACCGTACACTGTCGAATTCAATGAATTACTGTTGTGCTATGTATGTATGTATGTATGTATGTATTTGGTAACAAAATAGGCTTGACACCTGATATAGTTAAAACATACTAAGCACCAATCCCTACATGTCATAGAAAAATAATGACACTTTGTGAATCGGTTTATGTTAACCGACTTCTAATGCTGACTGTACCTAGTAACAAAAACCCTGTCTGTACAGTACTTGAGTATTCCCCTCGGTGTTGTGTAGAAAGTACTTAATTCTTCGTAATTAGACGCTGGTACACTTTACTTTACATTGTATCCTTGCACCGGGGGTGTCTTTTTATTTCATACAACGCCATCTAGTCTCAAACTAAGCAGAGCTTTTATTACGAGTACTAGACCAACTGATAAACATAGTTATATACTTCTAAATACATGCATATTACAGATAAATTATATCCAGACGCAGGACGAATGATCGTGCGCATCACACAAATGTTTGTCCTTGGTGGGGATCGAACCCACGACCTCTGGTATAGCAGGGCAACAAACCACTAGACCAATATAGGCCAGTCATCGTATCTTAGATAGGAGACAGTAGTTTCTTAGCTGTGAAGTCGAAGTTCATTTAAAATAATCCTGAATTCCTTATCTCCGATCACAGTATTTTAAATCATAATTTACCCGCGATAAAACTTCAACATTTAAAGGAAAGTTTCAAGGGCACGATATTTACAATACAAAGGGTTTTAGTCCATTAAACAGGGAATCGAATAAAATTCATCGAAGTTAACTTC
This sequence comes from Chrysodeixis includens, assembly GCA_941860345.1. Taxonomy (NCBI): domain Eukaryota; kingdom Metazoa; phylum Arthropoda; class Insecta; order Lepidoptera; family Noctuidae; genus Chrysodeixis; species Chrysodeixis includens. The sequence goes on from OW796097.1 coordinate 3,121,085, forward strand.
TCAAGTGTAGTCTAATAGCAAAGGGTTGAAGGGAAGGTTCATTTTTATTGGAATTTAAAGCATTTATATTGATCTTTGTTTATTTTATTTGGATTTTAAAAAAATTGACTTGGTATTTAAAGTATGTGAAGGATAATGTTAGGATATTCGCCTTGAGTATAAAAAGTAAAGAATAGTTTCAATTGGTTTGTTTACGAAATAGTTTTAATATTAACTTTAATAAAACTAAATTTAATGTGGTTTCTGGTTAATAGTAATAGAAATAGTATTCGGTATGAATTTAATGAAACCTATGTGGTTTATGTTTCGTAGGTACCCATTTTATTGTAAAATCATAAAACATTAAAAGCGAACATGGTTATCCGTAATACATAAAGTTTGAGCATTTACCACATCGTAGCAGTTTACATCACACATTTTTCTCTTTAACTGACCAACCAACCAATTTGTATGTATGGATAAATAGTTGTTGGTCTTTCACTCTCAAGCGCCTGGATCAATTTCGATGAAATTTAGCATGGAGTTAGCTGGCACCCTGGATGAAATAAGGGTATTTTTTAAACAGCAGCTATTGATACTTTTAACTCCGTCGTAGTACAGTTATGTTTCTTCAACAATAACTGAAGTCGCAGGCAACAGCTAGTACAAGTATTCATAAATACAGAGGTATATAGTTATGGACTATAACCACATAAAACTTCTCTGAACTTCACCACCACCACTGTTTCGCTACCTAATCACGCAGTAAGATATAAGAAACTTTAATCAACGCTGTTCAGAGCGACCACCAGCCACCTGCGCGGAATAATAAGGAGCCCGCATTTTTCCTTATACGCATATATAAGGGTGAGCAATGAGATCGTGATGTTGGGAGTCCTTTCCTCTTTGGGAGGAAATTTGGAGAACGTTTCTGTAAGTTTTTGAGTAGTTCTGTTGTTGTCGTGAAAGGGAGACACAGTTGCGTGTAGTGAAGACCGCTATCTCGTTTGTGGCGATTGGTGCTAATGGCAATAGTCCTGATTTTAGAGTGCATAGTTGAGCCTTAACACAATATTAATAATTGTCGTCTTTTTAGATAATTTTTGCTTTGGGTTTTTTTCTACAGATAATGACTTGGAGGAAGCTTTTGGGCTTCCCAACAGTGGAACACCATAGGCTAGGAAAAAAAACAGTAAGATTTGTTTAAAGTGTAGTGAAAGGAAATATTAGTAATTTTAATTCAAGATTATGATATGTGTATAGATATTGCTCTGGTATGAAAGAGATTCATTACACACGTAATATTGCTAAATCTGAAAATGTTATTCTTAGCTCAATTACATAGTAGCCTTGGTCACGCCATCACGTGGCATATCGAAAAGAAAAACTAGTTTTAACATTTAATAATGAACAAGAACCTTATCGCGATAATCCCACAAACGTACCAATCAGTTCAGAAGCTGGAACTAAAATCCTCTGGCAATCGTTCCTTGATTTATTTAACGTCGTTAAGCTCATTAAAACCGGCTACCGTATTAATTAAAACGTATAAAACGATCAGACGCCATGAATTAATCTGTCTAGTCAAAGGCAAGCGGTGGCTTGTATACATAAACAAATGAACGAGACGACAGATAAACGTAGTAAATGTACGGTCAGCAAAAGTCGATGAAAAAAGTCGGATTTATAAAAACGTTCGGCAACCTTTACAAATAGGTGTGAGAAAACCGAAAACATTAGGTTTGGTGTCTCCTTAAAACTCCTCAAAGGCTATCCTCCGTTGCGGGGTCGAAGGGGTGTGTCGGACCAGCTAAATCCACTGGAGCGTCTTCATCTGCCTATAGCCAGGGGCACGAGGTTCACATTCGTTTTCACCGCACGAACCGATACACATGATACATTTTAAGGGTGTGCAAAACCACGACCCAGGCCTGCGTGACGCCAGTTTATACACCATCAGACAAGAAGCAGTTTTCTGTAGGTTTCCGATACTAAAGCTCATGCATTTTGTATGTAAATTTCTTGTAATTTTGAAAATGTTCGTGGACTTTTGTTGCTAACTGTACAGGATAGCCACGTGCGGTTTGCATTACGGGTTTTGTTAGGACGTCTGTAGAGATTCCGCGAACTTTTGCAGCTTTTCTAGCTATTGTGATATGGTAAACTTTTATTTTACATCACATAACACCAAGTAACTCTGTGAGAAAGTAAACAGAAAATGGTTCAATTGTCAATAAACATTGTAAATAGATAAATTATCTTGATCTTTTAAAGATACCTTGTCATATTTCTACTTGACATGTGTAGCTTGACAATGCAGCCATTATATTGACGAATTTGAAATAGTTTTCTGTAGTAGTTTAATGTTTATTCTAATTTGATCGCAAAGTTAATTTACTAGAACTTTTATTGGCGCATCCATCAAAATGCATTAAGAATTTAATACCTAACTCACTCAAGTAGATAAGCTGCTGTGGTATAGTTAAATAACTTTGTCGATGTTATTCGATCCTTGTAAAATTGTGAAAGGAAACTTAGCAGTTAACTACTGTTCATCAATCATCTCAAACTTTCCAACTAAAATGCAGTGGGACCGTCACTTTGAAATTTGCAGCAGAATAAATAAATTACTGGATAAACACAAAAGTTTAAAATTCATTAAAATTTTGATATATTCTTGTCAGCTGAAGACGTAGATACCTAATCATAATATTCATCTTGGAAAAGTGAAAATCTAGTGTGTCGTCACTACACGACGAACATTTAAAAAAAGTTTGTATATGTACAACATATATCAATTTGTAGGTATATGTTAAAAACACACATTGAGTGGTAAATAACAAGGAAGAGACCTCGCGGTAGACCCAAAAGGAGATAGTGGGATGAACCAAATTATTATTCACAAAACTGGCCCCTGTTAGCCATAGACTGGGTTAGGTGGAAGGAGGGAAGGGAGGCCTTAGCCCTGCAGTGTGACACTAATGTCTATTAATCAACAAATAAAAACAATGGAAAGTCTGTGAATTTTGCCAAATAAAATAATCACTCTTCGATATTCTATGATTTTCTATTATTTAGTTTAAATCAATAAGCACTGTGAAATACAATGCACAAGTACAATGCGTGATTAGAAGCCGCTGCACGCCACGGCCGGATAATTTTACTGAATTGCCGCTTTCAATTCAGAATTAGTAGCGCACTGTGCAACGCAAACCTCCCGAGTTAGGAATTTGAGTACAAAACGACAGTTTTTAGACGCACGTAATGACTAAGCTAAATAATTTTGACACGTTAATAGTCAAATGCTGAATGAATACAAAAACATGACTGGTCGGCGTAAAGTGCCTTAAATATAACATAAAACGTATTTTGATAGGTAATGGATGGCTTAAAGATTAACTTTAAAAACATGGGATTTTTTAAACTTCACAACTAAATACAAACATTCAGGCTCAGTGCCCAAAAATATTTTATTTATTTCATTAATTGTTCCAGATTCCCCGTGTGTTAAACAAATAAATAAAGACTCCTTTAAAGAAGACAGGAAGACAGTGAACAAACACACAAGTCTCTGTCAGCCTTTCAACACACCCTACAAATATCCGGCGAAACCAAAATAAAGACACATTTACTTCATTTGCTGAACTAATTTTCTAGTTTCTTTTACACATACACAACACTTTGTTGTACAAAAGATTGCGGGAAAAGGTAGCCAAAGATATTACACGTTTTCATTTAATTTCCTGAACAAATACACACACACAACCTACATTTGTTGGGGTTTCGCAAGCGTTGAGAGTATTCGAGGTAATGTTGAGGGAAACTATTTATTTACAAGGTTAATACTAGCCTTATAAGTAATAGGTTTTGTGGATTAGTGTGTGAAAGTAAAATGTACTGTTTTTGTTCTAGATTCTTTAGTAGGTAGAACTAGTGGAAGTAGTTGGGACGCTATTTGACGGCGAGGCAGACCTTTTGGACGCCATTTTTCGGGATTAGTTAGTTTATTTTTTGAGATGGAGTTTTACGTGAATAAATTAGTTACGTTTTAAAATATTTAGCACTTTAAATTTAAACAATAAAGAACTCTTTTCCAGTCTATTTAAGTTCGAATTTTATTTATTCACGTTTCTGTGCGATTTCATTTTGTTTTTGCCTGGCAGTAATTTCTTTCCCTGGATTTACAATGCAGACTGAAAGAAAAAATACGACTGCGAAGCTTAACGTGTACTGTCACCGACAGTGCCGTGACGTTAAAATACAGTCGCGAGCAAAAGTTTTTAATAACATTGTTTTATTGCAATTTCTGATTACACACGACGCGACGGTAAGCGATTTTGGACTTTATCTTATGAAAGCAAAGACTCATTTTTGACTAAATCAGTAAAAGGTAAATAAATCTACCAGCTTTAATGGTTCATTTTTTCTGTTTTCTCCTGTAAGTAAACAATAGCAATCAAGTACAATTCAAGGTTACGCTTTATGAGTTCCAGGAAAATGATTTTTATAAGACTACCCTTATACTGACCTTCTTAACCCAATTACCGGGAAATCCGGATATCTAGAGGTCAATCCTGCTTTGAATTACTGTCAATAACAGTAACGGTAGAAAAAAAGGGAAATTAGAAACAAAACCGGTTTGTTTTCACTTTTAAACAATTTTTTTTATTGATTTGCTGATTATTCTGCTCAATGTTTAATTATTGCAAAGGAATAAATGTAGACCAATATTAGACTGAAAAAAAAAAATTCTTATAGTTTCTTATTTATTTGCTAGCAAAAGGATTCTCTGCCCTTCAATTTGCTTGCTTCTTCAATAAAATTTCAACTTATATTATAAAAATGACTCTCCCTCTTCGTGTCACGTCTCAACATCTCTTCTACACACCAGCTAACAATGTTATTCAAACAGCCAAATACAGGGTCATATTGTATAAAACACTCTCAGTAGTATTCCCACAACTTTACAAGTTTAGAAAAGACAGCGGTCCCAAGAGAATTATACAGGGTGACTTTGAAGTCGTGGGCAATATTTTAAACTAAGACACTATTAATGATACTAATTGCGTTAGGGCTATTTTTACTTAAAAAATAAAATAATAATGCAGGTAGTTACCTAGTTCCCCCCGGCGGGGCCGGGCATCCGACGCCCGGCCAGGCGCCGGAGGGGTCGCGGAAGTAATCGTCTTGGTTTCCCGTGACCCCTCCATGGTGGCGCACGCCGAAAACCCGGGGGTTTTAGTGGTACGGGGCCGCCTCACGGCCTAAGCCCCACACTACACCATTTTTTTTCTTTTTTTTTGCGTAAAAGTAGCCCTAACGCTATTAGTATCATTAATAGTGTCTTAGTTTAAAATATTGCCCACGACTTCAAAGTCACCCTGTAGAACCACTAGAAAAGACTTGCAGATTTCGTAAAATAAAATACATTCTTTTTCAGTTTTATTAAAGTACAGAGCGTTCCTTGAAATCTGTTAGGAAAGGTTTACAAACGAGATGATTTTGTTCTAAGAGATTGCTTGCGGTAAACGCTACTTACCTATTTATCATTTTTGTTTATTGTCGGTCATTGTCCTGTCCATAAATAGATAGCTCTTTTAAAAACAGTTGGTAGATACCTATTTTATAAAGGTTCTTGTTTAACTATCTAAGCGAATTTATGTTAGTATACCACGAGAAAATTCGGGTATTCAATTAGATATAGGTATTACGAATCTTCATCGTGTTGCAAATCAGGCAATATCAGAAACTCTTTTTGAATTTTGACGAATATGGACTTCGTTTGTTTTCCAACCTACTGTACACACCACTGCATTTGACATAGATCAATCATACACGCAAAAATGTACAAAAGGGCACGGAAGGCGTCAATCAAAAACATTCGTCAGTCGATCCGTGTGGGATTATGAAAGAACCGATGAAAGAGCATTAAAATTTGTCCACAGACTGCGGCCGATAAAAACTACAAAAAAGGGGCGGTATCAAACAACAAAATCTATGGCTGCAAGTCCATATCAAATTCATTGGTGTTGAATGACTTTTGTTGCGTTGGACACTAGGGATGAAGACAAGGCACGAAAAGTAAAAATCTAATGAGATAGACAGAATTATTCGTATTCGTAGAATTAGTCCGTCAGATAAAAACATACAAAAAAATTACGTCACGCGTAAGTTTAATTCACTGTACTTTGGTCAATTTAAAAATTAACAGAAAAATCACATAAAAGTGCGTTGTATCTAGTAATCTTTATAAACGCAGGAAATTGACGACAGCACAATCAGTCGCAATAGAAATATGCTCTACCTTCGATTTCCCATCACAGACAGAACAATTGTAATAACATTTATCTCACCTAACAGTCGTAGATCATAAATCCGCGTAAATTACCGTTCCACGCTTCGGTTTCAATATTGGCTAAATGTTTCCCGATAACATGTCAAGTAAAGATTTATCGTTTTCAAAATGGCCGCGACTTTTACGGTCCTTAGCCGTCTAGACTAAGTGCTTGGTGACTTAGTTGTATTTTATAGCCGAGAAAGCGTTTAGCTGAAAATTTAATATAAGCTAAAGAGTAGTAAAAGTCTTCGATACGAATTTATATTTTGTAGTTAGCGGCTTATTTTGACGTTATAAAAGTACGGTTATTTGAGTAATAGAAGAGGATAGAAGTATTTGTTGATTAAGCTGTTTCTTTTTCTAGCTGCCTGTATCGCACCAGTTTTGTGCAATTAATAAAATACCTAATCATACTTAAAGGATCATAGACAAAATATGGGATGAATATTTGTAAAGTACCTATAGACAAAAGTAAGTCTTTTGATGCCAATATTGTACAAGAGAACCAAATTGTAGGTACACGTATTAATGTTTTTAAATCCTAGGTTCTATTCGTGCAATTGTCTATCTTAACGTACCTATATTAAGCTCTTCCATTCTATCCATACGATACTGAGAGTAATGGTGCCCTTAAATCGCAGAGAACTAGTCATTATTGCTAATTACAACCCCAATCCTGTAAGATTACAGGAAAAAATCCCTTTCCTTCCCAGACATTAACGGACTTAACATGAAAACTATTTTGTCTAACTTTTTACAAGCATCGTACGTGCCAGCTTTTAGTCTTAGCGGATTTAATGGAAAGTTTGTAAGAACCGACTCTACCAATCGATCTACGTATCTGAACTGCATAATTAATTTCACTATTTTCTTATTATAAAATATATTCTTATTATAAATATTAATTCATTTATGTGAATGTGTTAGAGATTGTTAAAAAGCAACGTATAACAGTCAAAAGTAATAGCTTATGGGTACATTTCAGTGTCTTATGCACCCCTGCTCTTTGTAGGACTTAAACTCGCTTACGATGCTGGCATACTAGCAAACTACTAGGGGCATCAGAATTGACATCGTGTCTGTACCATACATTTTCATGGCCATACCATTGTCGTGAAAGAAGCTACGACTAGCTGCGACTGGTCGCGATACATTATATTGAGATACCATAATGTATTTTCTACTTTTATAGCAAAAGAGAAAGCAAAACCCCATGACCCATGACGTCACAGTCCATAAAACACAACCGTCCATACGCCATTCGTCTAACAAACACCATATCTCGAGTTGATCACGTTGCAGTACGATATGCAGTCATTAACCGCTCTAATGGCGTATAAACATTATAGCCTGAACTCTCGTAAACTTCACCGATATACATTTAATAACGGTTTTATAGATTTTTATTTTAGACACCCTGTAGAGAAGGTGTTAGGTTAATGTTGATAGTAAAACCTACTTAGTTAAGAGCAAGAAAAAAGATTTTGTAATGTTATTTCTGGTAAGGGAGCAAAATGCGTTTTCCTTTTGCAAGTGTAAAAGAGGTTTTCATTTCGGTTTCTTTAAACGGTTTTTGAGCTTTTTCATTTACTTGATGGTTTCTCTTCAGCGTTTTCCTCCCGAAGTACTTAATCTTTTACATATTTTGTCTCTACTTTATAGCATTGTGGGTAGTAAATGACATTCGTAGATAAATTACAGCACAAAAAAGTCTTATAAAGCACAGTCTACGCATTACATTTTTAACCAATTATTCTTTTAAAGTCTGTTAAAGCTTACTCATTTACTGTACGTTATAAATATCTTACAATTACAGTTAAAACCTGTGGTTAAAACGAAATTTGTGAAACAAATAGTGAAAAATTCCTATCACGGCAATTTCAAACCAGTGATTAGATCGCACTGATTTTATTTAACGCATGTACAATAATGTAAATAGGCACGTACTTGTAGTACTACTACTGTCTTGTAGAAGCGTTGACGAGTTGTAAAGAGCACAGCTGACTGATCGCTACCAGTTCGACTGAACACATTAAATAACTCAAGTCCAGTTTTTGAAAGGGTGGTAAGTAAAGCGCGTATAAGCCGCATATGCTGAAACGTATTTCTTTCAGCACGTGTATGATAATTATACACGTGCAGAAAGAGAGATGCTAGTCTGAAACTGTTTAACGTTAATTGTACACAAGTTAGTTGTAATGCGTAAACTTTAAATAACAACTGAAACTATGTTTGCTACTAAGTGACGAAGCGTACGTAGGATGGAATTACGTCTTATATTTAACAGCCACTTAAACTGTGATATATAAACGCATTCTGCTATTCTACTTGATATAAGGGCTTTTAAGTAAATATTCATTAATAACTACTAAAAACAACGATGTTTTTTTTATTGTGGAGAGATACTAGGTGTTATAATCACTATATCAAAAGACGAGTTCCTTTTAAGTTATAAATTATTCTTCCATAGTTCCTAGTTTCCCGTCGAGAAATTTACTATATCACTTTCAGAGCTTCTCTTAGCTAGTTCAAAAACATTTTTACACGCCCATATAATAACTTTACCGCTTCATTTACATCTTAATTCATAAACTTCGTAAACAAAGGCTTAAACAAAATATACCCTTAGCACTTAGTCATGCATAAATTCTGCCGGCAACGTGACCTTGCAAAAATGAACTTTAATGCCCAGATCTTAAGTTTGTCCATTTGAGGTGAATCCCTAAGGCTCGCTGTTCATTTCTAAAAACGTTACTTCTAAGTACGTAGACGGCAGTTTCTCGGGCTCTCCGCTGTGACATGGCCTTTTGGAGTAAATAAAATACGTGTGGGGATAAAGGGATTTCAACTGGAGTATTTTCGTCCCAGTCAAAAATGCAGTTGTTGTTGGAAGTCAGAATACTTTTTGAATCATACGACTAAACAAACTGGATGCAATTTCATTACGCTTCTTGTTACACTTGTAAAAAAAAATCAGCAATTGCTGGTAGCGACACCGTGCAAGCTCACCAGTGTGAAAAAGAAAATTTCGGATCCGAAATTTTTCGAACACCATTTAAAAATATGCTGCTATGGATTTCCAAAACTACCGTAACATTATTTTTATCAAGCTGGCAATACAACATCTCATTTTACACAAAATCATTTTTTTTTTTATTTTTTGGAAGAAAACATTCTTTCACAAGTAGCTCAACTTTTTGTCAAGGTTATGAATATTGCATGCAGCGCGTGACGAAACATTAATCAACGCCGGCATAGTGTGAGGGTGGAAAGACATTAGTTTTATATCCACAAAAAGTGGTATAAAAAAGGTACTACAGAGTAGGTAACTTTACAATACAACCTATGGCTATGTGTAGTGGACTTCCGTAATGGGCACCACCAATCACTATAATCAAATGTAAACATCAAACAAAAAGTCGTTTGATGTGTTTCGCCATATTATTCCATCCCCTATGGTGTGGATAAAGATTCACGCTATATTTTCAGAGTTCACCGACTAGTATTAAGTCACTGAGGTGCTTGAGAATAAGTATGAGGAGAGAGTATAAAAACTAAAAATCTAAGCTTTCATTCCTATTACCTATTTACAATAAGCTTCAACTGACAAACGTTTCTATGCATGCATTATATTTAATACCAAAAATAAATACGCTCGAATCAAACAACTCTTACAAGAATTAGGCATTATATTATTTGCGTTAAACGCGTTGTAATCCTCCAAAGTATTAAACTTGAGAGATATAATCTCGGCAGCTCTAAGAGACTCATAACTCTTAGGCCGGACTTTAAGATCTATTATCTAAGAATATTCAGTTTAATTAACAAGTTTGGGTTTAAATAAACGGCGCTTACTAGGAACTCTTCAAATAGGGCTTTTAGTATTGTTAAAGCGAGGTGGTATACGCTGGGCGTAGCTACGTCTCATCTTAGGCGAGTACTCATTAAAATAGTGTTTGGGAATCAGAACACCATTTTAATAAGGACATTGCATAATTGACTGATCTGTGATGTAGGAGCGGTAATCGTAAGTGTCAATGAGCGTTGTTATTGACACTTACGTGCTTTATCTCTGCTTTACACATTATGTTCTAAATCATGAAAACGAAATGTAATTTCTGTGGTTAAATCACTGAATGGAATTCGTTATTTTTTTTTGGAATTCGTAATAGAATACCTTGAAGTATATGTGATAGGATTTAATATGATAGGTATGACACACCCGATGTAATGACACCAGTCAGCAAGAGTTTAAAAGTACAATGACCTCCAACCACTTCCTAAAATATGATTCTTGAAGTTGTGGAAGAAAAATGCCGCTCTATGCCGTATACTTTGCCTTCTCGCTTTCACAACTGAAACCCTCTTACTTTAAGAGTCAGTGGTAGGTCCCAGGAGGCACTTTTCATTAGGTATAGAGTAATATAGTGTTAACTGAAAACATAATATAATTGCCTTAATGACTCCTGTGGGAACTCATGGGGTGTCAAGGTCGACACTAAGGGGTCGTTTCTCGGGTATAATAATGCATGGTCCCTATTTTACTATGTATGTAAAAGATTATAATGCATGACGGGCCTGTTGGTATAGTGGTAAGTGGCCATGACTGCTACGCCGGAGGTCGTGGGTTCGATTCCCACCCAGGACAAATATTTGTGTGATGAGCATTTGTTCTGTGCAAGTTACCCTCGTATGCTTCATTTGAGACTAGATGACGTTGTGGGATTGTTTAGGAATATTGATATGTATAGGGATGTGAATCAGACATACATGTAGACTGAGAAGTCTATCATATAATATAGTCCCTCACATAAAAAAACGAATAAGAATTAAATTTATTTTTACCGGAAAAATTATGCGCGTTTGGCATAGCGTGTTTCTGTAAAATTATTACTTCTTTAATAATTAAAAAGATCGGAGAGTTTTGTCAAGTTTTAAGAAACCACAACGTCAACCAATTTAAAGTTTGCATGAATCTTATAGCTACCACATACATACAAATAGGTGTGTGACAGTTTAGAAAAACCGCACAACTCGACGATTTTTTACCATAACCTCGTAGTTTTTACTTTGATACGAAAACCAATACAACTAGCGTCTACAGAATCATTAAAAGTTAACCGAGTTTCTGTTATTACTGGCGAGAAATAATCAAGTGAATGCGAACGCATTCGTTTATTTATTTTGTTCCTTGATCCTGATGAATTGTTTGCGGGAAAAACGAAAATAAAAATAAAAAATGTTTTGTTTGAATTAAAAATGTATGGAGGATAAGGCTTTGTGTTCACTGTAGTGTTTACCGTTACGTAACATAGGCCTGCGCCCAATACTGTGAACGAAGGGTGAATTCCGGTCATATTTTTCTAAGACAGTCAAATTAACACAAATTTTGAATTATGAAGGAAAAAAAATTAAATGTTTATAAAACGCTCGAACACACATTACAAAATAATATTGTCCTTTTGTCAAAACATTCATGTGGGTATAAAAATATTTAGCCCTTAATCCGTAAACAGGCAGTTGCAGCTGTGTTGCTCTCCATCAACTTTATGAGCCCCAAGTTACTACTTACCGAAGGATCAATAACCTGAACGGAAGCATTTCCTTATTGAAAAACTTACACTTGACGATACTCTAACAGATAACTTTTTATCACAATGGCAGATGGAAAAAAGTTTGAACTGGTTTTCTGTTTAAGAAAGTGTCATTTGATTTTGCACGAATAAATAGATAGAAACTGTTATCTACGTAATGTGATAAAACGGATGTTTTTGTCTTTTTTTGGTCGAATGCTAATCTCATGTTTTGCGCATTCAATTTATTGAGGAAAGTCATAAGCATGTATAGTGATGTAGCATCACACTGCGAACAATGGATAGCTAAAGAAAACGAATGGCTACTAGGCTCAGCTAGTCAATGATGTGCAAGGACGGACCTCAAATTACTTTTTAACTAACAAATAGGACAAATTATCTCAATACATCGAAAATTATATAACCGCACGAGTCCCCACACGCACAGAGTTGCTACCAAAAGCTAGTGTTAATTTAGTTCAAAGTTAATTCCCAGGAGACCGAATAGTAACTAAAACAGCTGAAAATCGACACGTGGAATGGCTGCAAACAATTTGAAACTTTACTCGTTTAAACAATATCTATTAATTTGTAAGTTTACCTTTTATCTTTATGGGATAGTTTCAATGGATATTAGGAGTGAAATCAAAAGTCAAATCAGCTTTTATTGTAATTGAGTTGTTAAAGTAAAATGGTTGCCGAATTAAGTTTGGAAGCTTGATCACTTTTACAGTTTAAAATATGGTACTGGGGGCCGCCACAAATTAAAGGAAGGAAATGCCATTTTACGTCGTTTTTTACGCCTTCTCGTGTTCATAAAAGCAACAATCTTGTTTTAAGGGATAATGGTAGAACTCCAGTGTATTATAAACTTGTAATGTAGAATTGTTGATCTTTGCGTAAGTGACGCTAACGCAAAGGTTAGTGAAAACAGATTTCAGTCGCGTGCACTTGGAGAGGCCTATGTCCGGCATTGGACTGCGACAGGCTGATGATGATGATCATGATGAGACATTGTGCCCGAGTAGAGGCCTACACATAGTACGACATAACGTACTGAACTACTGTACGGAAACTACTGTACGGAAATACGGAAATTGTTGACCTTGAAAAATATATTTATCAATAACCAATGTATAAAGGATTCTAAATAAGAGTTATTTTCGCAAATTCTGTCACATAATTTTATTAATATCGTTGACTGTTTGAAAACACAAACAACAAATACAATTTGCTTTAGAAAGTGTACAAATAATACAAAATATGAAGTGGTTTGCAACTTGTACGAGCTCGTTTGCATAAAGGACACAAATTCAGTTTATACGTCGTTGCTTTTAGCTTTGTTTGCGGCACCATTTGAAAATATGCTCATACTGCGAATAGTAAATAATGAAATAAAAACTGTGAAATAATTCTGAATCTGTATTTCATGAATAGATAACCTTTTATCATGTTGCAGCTACATGAATCCTATTCCACAAATAACTGTTTTGCAGGTGTTATCAACAGCATAAACCTTTTTGCAGAAAGGTTATTCCTTTTGAATGAATCTAAGACTTACCACTTTTCAATATTTTAGCGATTTCATCAACGTTACGTCTAGAGAAATGCCAATTGTGATCTAAATGTAGATTATCAAAAATGTGACTTTAAACCGCGATTTTTCTTTAACAACTTACTACAAAATGTGACGTCGACTGCCTTATAAGTGTAAAGTGAAAACATAAAATATTCATTGAAAGCCATCACTTTCGACACATTTTCGCTTTTCTATAACCGCCCCATAAACCATTTTCGCGAATTCTGACCGAAATATACTCCACCTGTCGTCAGGATATAACCAGACGCAATAACTTCAGTTATACGGTAACCGATATCCTCACTTTAGTACATATTTCGGATATCCATATTTCAATTCCATCGTTTAGGAAAATGCGTGAAAGTTCATTTTTTTACGCCTCATCGAGCCCCATTTCGTGCAGTTTTCCTTATCGCATTTTATACTCGAGAACCTCGTAAAACGTTATGTTATATTTTCAAAATAAACTGCCTGGCAACCTACCTATATTTTACCGAAATACCTTTTTGCATAAGATGAAGAAACGGTAGCGGTTCAAAGACTTTTTTTTCATACTTTGGATAACTGCTTCATCACTTTTCTACAATTTTAATTGGAACGGTAAATGGTTTAACAGTTAAATAATTAAACTTGCTTAAGAAGTTAATCTATATACCTAATACCAAATAGAATATTTTTTTTGTACACAATAGAATCACACTAGTGAAATTAATTAGAATATATACGCATTCTACTAATTTAGCAATAAATATGTCATCAAGTCGCACTAGGAAGACGTCCCATCGGACTGTGTCAAGTAAATATAGAGTACCTACACCTGTGTGGGTCCCATACAATCTCATGCACGCCTCATTACACATTAATCAATGTAATCTCTCATGTCATGTGTTATTGCACTTATAGTAATGTCTCCAGCGAATTATGGGTGAGCAATTATCTACGTATCTAATTTAAGGGGGGATACACGCGTTATAGGTTATACCTATTCTATTTCATATTACACTAGCAACCTGTCCTAGCTTCGCATGGGAGAAATACTGATGTATTATACATATAAAACTCCCTCTTGAATCACTCTATCTATTAAAAAAGTCGCTTCAAAATCCATTGCGTAGTTTTAAAGATTTAAGCGGGCATACAGACAGCAACAGCGACTTTTTTATACTATGTAGTGATAATAAATACCAGGATTGGATATGAGATGCAATAATCTATCTAGCCGTAAGTAACAACAAAGTTTAAGTTGAGAAAACATTCTATGTATTGTAATAAGTATTTGATTAAGAAAAAAAATAAACATACCTAATGTCTTTTTAAAGTGTAGCCAAAAATCAAAAAATATTCAACTCATAACATTAACAATCTAATTCTTTTTTTAAATCTCACAATCACAGTGGGAAATGTATAAGTCTGATATGATATCAAAAGAAAATTCTAAACCTCCTTTGAACGCCCATACGAATCATATAACTTCTCAAATGTATATAACCAGAGAAGTTCATCACAAAAGTCAGTGACGTCTCATTAAAGTCAGAGTCAACAAGCCAACAACAACAGAGTTACAAACTCCTGACACTTCCTTATAGAGTTATATTGTCTTTGAGCACTGCTTTATCTATTTATAAACAATCAACGTTAACTTTAGATGGCTGTTTTCGTTGTTTAAGTATTTATATCAAAGCAGCGACTTAATTAAGTATAATATGGCGAAAATATGGTCATTGTTATATATAGATTTAGAGATGACTCAAAATATTAGTTACCAGCTGTTACTATGACAACAGCCAGCTACGCGGTACATATTAATGCATACCTAAGCGTGTGCAGAAAAATAGGTGTTCTCTCTATTCCCTTACTCTCATAGTCCGTTGGAACAGCAATCCGAAATCAGAGAGATCAGACGCAGGACCTACACCTTTACATGCCTTCCGAAACCCGGAAGCTGTGATACATATTTCTAAAACTCACACAACATTCGAAAAGTCGGTGCGCGCCACGGGGTTTGAACTCGAGACCTTTGCCTTACTGCGGTCTTACCTCTAGGCTTTCACAACTTCAAAATATGTATATTACCCGTGCAAGTTGGGGTGGGTCAATAGCTAATTTTATAAAAGCAAGAATTTCCCCACAACCACTAACAATATTAAACAGACATCTTAATATATTGTAAAACTGTCTCTCCACTAGCTGGAGTTAGATCAGTTTCCGTTAAACCTAAGCCGTGTTACTCTGAGCTGGAAACTTTGGTTATAAACTTAAACGTTCAGTGCCTACAGCCTTCGGGTCTGTGATATGGGTAGCTGAACTCAAACACCCGATAATAACTCAGATATGTAACAATGAATGATGGTGACCGGGATCAGAAGTTTCATATTCCTTTGTGGTATGTAGCTGGTTGAATGGGTTCATACTTTTAATATAAGGAGTAAAATTATAGGACAATGATTTCTAAGAATGATGAATAAAATTAACAATTAATTTTTGTCTTGATTTCCTGATGATTTCTTGTGTTGAAAAGCATGTGTCTCTAAGATTGAGAAATGCAATGAACAATTAATTGCTTAGTTTTAGTTTCCCGACGATTTGTTTTGTTAAAAAGCGTGTCGCTACTGGTGAATGGTTTATAAAAAACTGAAACATTAATTAGTAGATGCTTCATGTCTTAATTATCAGATTTTATCGATACTCAGTAGTTTTTCATTTGTTATTCACAATTTATACCTCAGTAAATATAGGACCAATTTATCACCCACAGTTCAGTACCCAATATTGAAAGTTACACGTGGTCAAAATTCAAAACCAACGTATCTATATTTGCTATGGGAATACAGGACGTACGTCTAACACATAAAGTGAAGCTCAACCACTAAAACGATAGTTGACGCTCCAATTTACGAAGTGAGTTTCGATTGCAGAGAATATACGAATTTCACGTGGATGTACAAGGCGAGAGCATTTGAAAAGCATTTATGTATGAAACTGCATGTATGGATGTCTGCGTCAATTGAAATTGGAGACCGTTAGTACTTAAAATACAGATCGTTTTAGTTTGAGTATTTAAAAAACGACGAAATTAAAAAAAAAACTATTGGACACGTATTGGCGTGACACTTTCATCGCGTTATGAAAATACAGAGATGAGATACAGAAAGTTTAAAACTCGTGTAATGTCATGTCTCGATGCATTTTTTAATGAAAACTGACGTTACAGATCGAACCAAATTTGGTGAATCGTATCCCTACCATACGATTCACAATCTTTGATTTGATTTTCAAAATCTATCTGACAGACGAATTAGGTTTTTTTTTTGTCATATTCCTAATTTCAAGAGTGGGTTATTAGTCGTCGATGTTTTATGTTTTACATACATATGCTAGTAAGTCTAAATGTCGAACTACGCACTGCTCCCTTAAGTTGCTGAAGTTCGGTGCTACTTGGTTAGGTTTAAGGGCTAATAACAATAAATTAATTAAATCAAAGAGCGCCTTTAAATAACGACCAAAGGGCCATATCTTTAAAAGCCCTACCATACCCTACAAGATTCCATCTAGGTATCCACAATTAAAATTCAGACATTATGCAAATAGGCCGCACCGGTCGAGTTTCGTACCAGGACCTCATAAATATGAAGGGTTTGAGGTAACTTCTGCTCGTATCTTATGATTACTAATAAAACCCGGGAAGATAATTGATTTTTGCCTAAAATATTACACTGTTCGGGACTTTCATGGCTTCGTTTTTACAATATTAAATTTCTATGACGTCATCTTTTACCTTTTTTTCTGAGAATCTAAAGGTTGGGGTGAGAAACGCGGAATAGATTTTGACAGAAAAATTCTAAGGAAAATGCATTATGGATGATTTCTGAACAATATAACTGTTATTGTATCGGTATCTAATACATAGTTTAAGAATTTATCCCTGCATAGTATAAAACAAAGTCGCTCTCGCTGTCTGTCTGTTCGCTAGAAATCTTTAAGACTACGTAACTGATGTCGATGCAGTTTTTTGTTATAGATTGAGTGATTAACGAAGAAGCTTTACATGTATTTTACCCGTGCGAAGCTAGGTCCTGTCGCTAGATATATATATTTCTTGATATTAACAAGTGAATCATCATCGAATTAAATACAATGTTTTAAATGAGTGACAAGCTTGTTCCATTATCTGAACAAACAACTCAAAATCTACAAGTAGGTACTATCATTTAATGATTGGACATGACCAAACTTGTCCAAATAACGAACCCTCAGAAATTCTTAGAAGTTACCACACACGTTATCCTTGACCACAATCATTAACTGGTTACGAACATAACCTCAAATAGAACAAGTTACTGAAGTAATTTAACGCGCTCACGTTTATCGTAGTGTGTGTTATTACAAGTTTCCGACGACATTACTTACGAGATGTCCAGATTATAGGTGTTTTATTAATGCGCAGTAGGTACAAAATAAAGTCGAATCTCGCGTTGGTCCGTCCCTATATATGCTTTGAACTTTAAAACTAAGCAATGGATTTTAAGTAGTTAAAATGTTTCAAGAGGCCTTCCTCTTGAAACATTTTAACTATTTTATGCATAATACATCGGTATTGCACCCGTGCAAAACTAGAACGAGTCTCTAGTAAAATGTAAAAAGTGGATACAGGTAAAGTAAAAAATTTGCATTACAAACCATTTTTTTTACCAAATCGGATTATTTCACGACAGGTTCTTGGACACTAGAGAATCGAATTTAATCTATAACAGTGGAATCAATTTCAATGAAAACATTTTCGACTTTTAGCATATTTTTCTGGCTATATTCCAAAAACTGCTGAGTATGATGAAGAAATAACGAACTCTGAATTTAATTGATTTGTTATAGAGTCAACAGTATTTTCACCTTCAAATAAAATTTCGGATAGCAAGCCAAGTATTCTTAAATTAATCCCTTGTTAGTGAGCAATTTTTCAAAATAATTAGTCACTTGTGGACTCTCCTGCGTTGTTTGTGCAGCTTTAGTGCCATATATCTAGACTTAACTACTTTAGTGCTGAACATTTAATCTAAGTGCTGTTTGGTAAGTATATGTTTAAACCTTCAAAAGTAAATAAATATTAACATCTTTTCCCAAGAAACGAATACCAGTTTCGATTGTTTAGTAATTTTGTATGGTAGTTCAATTTTTTCCTTACTATCGCTTCCTTGCAAGCATTTTTTTATTTCCATGCACTAAGTAGTGTACAAAATATGACCATGGTGTTTAAAAACCTTATAGGTATAAAGATTTTAAAGTTACGATTACCTACAACTGACAGTTTAGTAACTAACTACTTTAGTTACTTTACAAGTCTAAGCATAATCGACGGGTCCTACGTAGACTAGTACAAGTGCAAAAACACAACTTTTCAAGAGAGCGGTTTAAAGGTTCTAAAGCTTGTAACTTTGTCGTAAATCAATAAAAACACTTGAAATTTTAGTATGTTATATTTTAATACGTAAGGAATAAGACTGCGTTATTGGTTTTTCTTCTTTTTTTATACTTTGGAAAATAGGTTAACTTGCATTGATGTAGCTTGTTTTTTTTACTACGGTAGAACCTGTAAACTGATACAAGTGGCCACTTATACCAGTATACAGTGTACTTGCTTATACTTAAAATAAAGGAAATCTGAAGGATTTTACTCTTTAAACATAGTATTTCCGTGTTATTGACCAATATGAGGTAATAATATAAAAAATAATATCTACTTTTATCTACTTTTATCGACTTTTTAACACTTACAACAGTTTACTCAGTACTGGAAAGCTACTTGCAACAGTTTTCTGTATTATTATTAACTGTAAATATTTAAATTAGTGTGGCAAAAAGTGAAATAAAAACATTTAAAATACAAAATAACACTTTATTTTAGATAGTAGCATTCTTAATAATGAAAAATAAAATCATTGGCCTTGCCATCTTAATAATAATAAAACAAGAAAATGTAGGTAATCTTCTTAATTTAAGTAAAAAAAGGTTTGATTTTTAAAGAGGTTTTCTTACGATAATACCTAATTATTATTATAATTTTTTAAGACTAGCTTGTCTTGAATTTCATGTAATTTTTCTTATAAATAGCATTTCCACTATTTTTTTTTAGTTACTTGTACATTGATGTTTCTAATTTATTTCTCCCTTTGCAGATCCGGTAGAAAAGGTATTTTAAAGAAATTAGTATTACCTTTGTGCAACTCTTTTCTAACTATGTGCTTCTATTAAGTGTATAGTTGTGTACATAACTTGTTAAATGTATTAAAAAGTAACACAACCCCTAAAAACAGGGCAATGAGACCTTAGAGTCTAAATCAGATGATGGAAAATTCATTACATTTTTACAACTTGTATTAAATAGTGATTTGTGTAGGACACCCTTCATACGAATACCTCATCACATCACCACACTCGTCATACTTGTTTAAATATGCATATTATACATTTCAAAATATCCTGCTAATATAGTTAACGCGAAAGTTGTATAAGTATGGATTGGATGTTTGTTACTCTTTGACGCTCAAACGACTTAACCAATTTTGAAGAAATTTCGTATGGAGTTAGCTGACAACCTGAATTAAAACATACCTAGACTTTTTAACCGATTGCGTCAGAGGAGGACAATGTTTTGCAGCTATAACAGACACTCGTGCGGTCGAAGCTGCGGGCGACCACTAAGTCCTTTATAAGTTTTATTTGAATGTCTTTTGTATTACTATACGTAACTTTTAATTGAGATTAATTGTTTTTTCAATACTACAACTTTACCAAAATAAACTGAGGTTGCGAATATTGTTTACCTCTGGAATATACACCTTTAAAAATTATGTACTTTGGTACATAAAAAAAAATTGTCTCGTCAGTTACCAAGAAGCAAAATTTGGTAACTCCTTACGTTGCAAAAAATGTATTAAAAGTAGTATCGCTATATATTTTGTTAGTAAATAGATATTATTATTAAAATAATGTAAGTTACGTCAGATAACAATATCACGAAAATAAAACAAAGCCACATGTGACTTTGTATACTACTACTTTAATATAAGTGTAAAATTTATTGAAAAAATAAAATCAAAATCAAATCAAAAAACCGGCTGTAAGAAACAACCTCTAACTAAAAAAGGGAAAACAAACTCTATAATTTAGTGTGAAGAGTATACAGTACACCGTGCGTCTACATTATATAATTTACTAGCGGTGCCCGAAACAAATCTACAAACAGTACAATCTGTATCTAGCATTAGTCTAACATTAATTAAAGCCTTTTGTAGAAATCTTAGTACTGTCAATTTAGTAATTTGTTTGTCAATTTTTAACGCAAAAAATTATTAATAATTGATCTCGTGAGCCCTTAATTGTTGTTACTTCTTACCATTACTTACTCAAAGCAAACAAAACATGTTAAATATGTAAAAAAATAACACAACCCCTAAAAACAGGGCACGGAATAGTTTTAATACAAATGAATACGTTGGCAGTTAACGCAGTTATACCAGTGTTAACGTGTTCCCGACTCCGTCGCAGCGCGCATACTGGAGTAAATGGCACTTGCGCGTACGGGACGCGGCGCACGCGACTAACTACACTGGTGCAAGTGACTTACATCAGTGTAGATAGTCGTGTGGCCGAAAATCATGTCACTTATATTAGTTTACAAGTTTGTATCTCTGAAATTACTCAACAGAATAATGTAATTTTTACAGGATATAAAGTTAAGGTAATTTTAAGGCTATTGGTGCAAAAAAACGTATTTTGATGTTTTGCGGGTTACACCAGTATACGTAGGACCCGTCGTAATGATCTCTCTAGTTTTGTCAGCTGGCCGTCCCATCGGACTGTGAATGTATCTGCGTTAACTGCGTTCACGTAAACACTAATTGAGGACTTAAAATGTCACCTCTGTGAAGGTGACATTTTAGGTCTCTAATGTACCTATATTTCACCTTTTCATACCTACTTAAGTAGCCTTCATGCGTCTATACATGCTTGACATTTACCTAACTTTTAGTCCATCAAAACTAGGCCAGATGCAGTACTGTAAATTAGTCTCATTGTTCCTTGTCGCTAATGAACAAACAGGCTTGACTTACTAAAATAGACACCAAACTTTAACTCCATAAAACTGTTCCAACTCCCCGATGAGGGAACCTTCTGACGTAAAATGACATGTCCAGACATAACGGTCTTTGTTTACAAGTTTATCTTAAAATAGCCCAAAACAGGAAAGTGGCCTGTTGCCTGACTCACGGAGTAAATGAAGTCCTGAACTTGTATAATAATAAATAAACAAATATAAACATTCCACGACTCTCATACAACCCCAAACTAAGCTGAGCTCGTATTGTGAGTACTAGAAAACTGATAATCATATTTATATATTTCTAAATACATACATGTCATAGATAAACTAAACCCAGACGCAGAATTAATGATCGTGCTCATCACACAAAAATTTAACCTGGGTGGGGATCGAACCCACGACCTCTGGTATAGCAGTCAGGGCCACTAACAACTAGACCTACTTTATCACATAGACATACTTTATCACTAAATAGGTGTTTCATGTCCCGTAGAATGGTAATATGGCTCGATGCTTGCGGTAATCGTTTTGGATGCCTGCCAGGTCTTGTAGTCATGTATTAGTACTCAGTTAGGTATCTTGGCAATGGAAGATACGATTTTTGGTGCAACTGGTTACGTTTGTCTTGTTTCGGTTTCGGTGTAGTTTGTACCTGTTTTTTATGGTTTTTAGTACGCAGTTAGTAAAAAAAATTCAAGAATTTAACTGCAATGCTACAAGACGACTTGCGGTATATTTTCTTGCAAATTAAGCATAAAAAGTAGTTTACGTCTTTTTCAAATTACGCAATAAATACCAAAATATGTTCGTATAATTTATACAAAATTCCACTGCTATATTAACAACCATATCAATCAGCAAATAATAATAAATTCAAGATGTTTACTTAAACGATTTGTTGGAAGTCATAACAACGGAGTAGGCTTCATAAATAAAAGTTACACGTGCGTGCCAAGAAACATTTTATTAATGCAGTGAAAATTAGGACATTATTTGGAACTGAAGTTTGAGGAAAGTTATTTATTAAAATGTTAATCTGTTTTCCTGCAATTTTCATGGTTAGAGCGACAACTGAATTGTTTGAGTTGAATTTTTGCTATTATAGCTACTAAAATTCACGTGGAATCAGTATGTTGGATTTAGTATACAAATAAATTATTTGATGTTAAACAATAAAAATTTTGCTTATGCCTCGCCGTAGGCGTAAAATAGAAATCTAACGTGTTTCTGAGCCAAGCTAAGGAAATTGTTGTGAATCTCAGAAAACATAAACATCAAATTCATATCTTTATTTTCAAGGTGTATGAATCGTTTGCCAAACTAATTCGGAATACGCTTTATTATTATAAATTTAAATCAAAACTTTCAAACCAGTAATACACACATAAAATATGAAAACGTAATTAAGAGATCTTCAGTTGCAACATTTGAAATCTAAATTAATGTTTGAACGTCGACAGAATGAGACTGATTTAGCATTCAACATTAGCAACTCAAATTCAGTCTGAATCACTAATTACCTTTCAGTTTAAACAAAATACACGCTAAAATTATATACGGTAAACATACCGCATATAATTTTCGGTAGGATATTTTTTAAAATATCATGCTACCAGTTATAAAAGATTATTTTTTGTTCGTTTTTTTTATATATTTAATTTATGCATTTAACGTGTAAAATGTAAATGCAACAGAGACCTCTTAATCCCAAAAACAAAATATACAAAAATATCGAAACTTAAATGTAAATACCTACGTGTAGTGACATTACGGAGTTTAAAGCAAAGACTAATTAATCTAAACAAATTACACAATCAAGACTAAAATATTAAATCTGAATCTAAAAGGTCGTTTCACTTAGTTCTCATTTATAGAAACTCTAAACGAAAGCTAAGCTTCCAGTAAACTTGGTAACTTAATTAATGTTAGTATCAAATTTAAATTATGATTTTAATTAAGAGAAGGAAACTCCCAAGGCGGTCCCATATTCAGCATTACAAGGTAATTACATTAAACAGTTTGAGATGAGATGGATAAGCAAAAATACATTTTAATGGATTTGGTTCTGTAGGGTCCAGCTGTTTTTTTTTTACATTATTTTTGTAACTTCTGCTTGGAAATGGACGATTTCTTCTTTAAAGAAACATTCTACCATAATGTAAACTCAAAATTTCGTATCAATCATTTTTGAAGACACGTTAGTACCAAGAAACATTTTATTAATGCAGTGAAAATTAGGACATTATTTGGAACTGAAGTTTGAGGAAAGTTATTTATTAAAATGTTAATCTGTTTTCCTGCAATTTTCATGGTTAGAGCGACAACTGAATTGTTTGAGTTGAATTTTTGCTATTATAGCTACTAAAATTCACGTGGAATCAGTATGTTGGATTTAGTATACAAATAAATTATTTGATGTTAAACAATAAAAATTTTGCTTATGCCTCGCCGTAGGCGTAAAATAGAAATCTAACGTGTTTCTGAGCCAAGCTAAGGAAATTGTTGTGAATCTCAGAAAACATAAACATCAAATTCATATCTTTATTTTCAAGGTGTATGAATCGTTTGCCAAACTAATTCGGAATACGCTTTATTATTATAAATTTAAATCAAAACTTTCAAACCAGTAATACACACATAAAATATGAAAACGTAATTAAGAGATCTTCAGTTGCAACATTTGAAATCTAAATTAATGTTTGAACGTCGACAGAATGAGACTGATTTAGCATTCAACATTAGCAACTCAAATTCAGTCTGAATCACTAATTACCTTTCAGTTTAAACAAAATACACGCTAAAATTATATACGGTAAACATACCGCATATAATTTTCGGTAGGATATTTTTTAAAATATCATGCTACCAGTTATAAAAGATTATTTTTTGTTCGTTTTTTTTATATATTTAATTTATGCATTTAACGTGTAAAATGTAAATGCAACAGAGACCTCTTAATCCCAAAAACAAAATATACAAAAATATCGAAACTTAAATGTAAATACCTACGTGTAGTGACATTACGGAGTTTAAAGCAAAGACTAATTAATCTAAACAAATTACACAATCAAGACTAAAATATTAAATCTGAATCTAAAAGGTCGTTTCACTTAGTTCTCATTTATAGAAACTCTAAACGAAAGCTAAGCTTCCAGTAAACTTGGTAACTTAATTAATGTTAGTATCAAATTTAAATTATGATTTTAATTAAGAGAAGGAAACTCCCAAGGCGGTCCCATATTCAGCATTACAAGGTAATTACATTAAACAGTTTGAGATGAGATGGATAAGCAAAAATACATTTTAATGGATTTGGTTCTGTAGGGTCCAGCTGTTTTTTTTTACATTATTTTTGTAACTTCTGCTTGGAAATGGACGATTTCTTCTTTAAAGAAACATTCTACCATAATGTAAACTCAAAATTTCGTATCAATCATTTTTGAAGACACGTTAGTACCTCATTTTTTTTGACCGTAAAATTATACATATTTATTATAAATATTCTATGAAATTATTCTCTTTTACTTAAACGTCTAAAAGCATCTATTCAACTCTATTTGAGACAAAAAAACACATCTTCAGTGTTAGTATAGAAAACTGATAGTTTGCTGAGTACGAAAAACTCTATCGGAGAGAATAAATTTCGCGGAAAACTCAATAAAATCCGACGACTTTGAAATCCCTTCCTTTTGCCAAGTTCTTACGGAAAGTTTATTTTTTGGAACGAACTTTGAGGTCTCGTAATTGGAACCCTTTAGTTTCTTTCCAAATTTACGTTTAAAAAGTATTTGATGAAAGTTGATATTGTATTTAACTTGGGTTGGTTCAGTATACTGTTGTCCTTTTTAGCCTCAAAACTTTATCAATCACTTCGGCTTAAGCGGGTTCAATCGAAGCTAAAAACTGTAAACATGACTAGTTCTAGCAGGCACGTATTCAAAGTTTCGCCTTGCTATTTTTAACCTACGCTGTTCCACCCCTGGGCAAAAGTCTCCCTTTCACGTTTCTTTATCCCGATAGCTAGACACAGGCTTTGAGCCCCTACCAAATCCTTCCACAATCGTATCCCACGCCATCACTAGCTAGCTAGTAAATGGAACGCATATTGACATATGCGTTCCATTTACCACCACCCTTAAAATACTAAACAAAAAATCATAAGCCAAGCAAAAAACGGCAAATCTTACAACATTAACTTAAAGCTTAAGGTTGTCTAAAAGAATCAGGTTTCAATCAAAATGTTTATCGTCTATCAAAGTCTTAGTAATAACTTTATTAAAACTTTGAGGTTTAGTCTGTGAACTTTACGATAGTCTAGCTAATCCGATTTGAGTGGTGCTCCAATTAAATAATAATCCATCACAGTTAATGACTGCATCAACTGTGGCGGATTATTATTTAATTTTTAATATCTTTTGTAAATTTAATAGGTTTATAGTGCATAGATTATAAGCAAACTGTTAATGCAGGCAATGTTTTGATGTGTTAATGTTTTCATTTTTTGAGGCAAAGACTAAACGTAAAAAGAAATTAGTCATGTAATTTATGCCAATATGATCTAACAATTACTTAGAGCATAGCAAACAAATATCTCACACTGAGAAGTATTTAAATCATAGTTAGGTGAAAAAATATTTGTTTCGGATTAAATAAAATTTTTACTAAAACAACATTGTTGATCAGACCGTAAAACAAACAAATAGCGCCCTTCAGAGATTAAGTTTAATTGAAAAGTTTCAGCCTTTCCGAGTTAAACTTTTCACTTAACTGGATTGTCTATACTAAATAATTAACAACTAAATGTCGACAGATGCTGACACCAGCTTTCAAAATAACTTACTTTAGATAAGAAATGAGAGTAATACTTTGGTGAGGCCGAAATAATACAAAGTAATTTAAGCTAATGATGATAAAGTTTGTAAGTAAATAAGTAAAGAGATAGTAGCGAGAGAAACCTTATAGTGTTCATTAATAAGTATTATACGTTGATGACCTTAGGAATAGTAATTCTCAGGTCAGAACGCAATTATATCGTCAGTTTACTGATTGCTTCTACACACCCTCCTGTAGTTAAAACATAAGATCTAGCATGTGGTGTCACTGCACAGCGCCATCTAGTTTAGTTACCAGTGAGTTGTATACACAAATATGTATTCATAAATCTGGGCATTATTTAATTAACGTACAGCAAATATTGAAAATAGATTGATTAAGAAAAACTAGTCGATTTCATGTTCTAAATTAAAAAAAAAAATACAAGCACAATAAATAAATGAAAAAAGAACAAACTTATAGTAATCTACACTTTGAAGCATTTCGTTGAAAGATAGATTTTTTAACGACACTGGCAATGGCGTGCCGTGGAAATGCACCGACTGCCAGAAACTAACTGTAGTGGATCACGCGAACTTTAATGGAATTTTCCAAACTAACATTTACCGGTAAAGGAGCACTAAGGCTATTTTTAACACGGGTCTTGGTAGCTTTAAGCAGGTAAAGGCTAAATGCGGCAATGCGACATTTTTGTGCAGACAGTGTGAAGTATGGGAAGTAAAAATAGTTTTGTGATTTAACCCCCGGAAAGCTGATTAAGTGAATCTGCTGTCAAATCGACTGATCACGACTGTGATTGGTTGACCATAAAACTTACAACCAATCACGGAGCTTATCAACGGTTAATATTTTTTTTGTGTTGGCGTTTGAGAAACATACCCCATGTTTTTATTTAACTCAGTATTTAATAAGCCTTACATTTGAAAGAATACTACAAAGTATAAAGTTCTACACTGGTTATGTAAACTATAATTACAACGAAAATGGAAGGACCCATTTTATATAACGTGCCTTTTTTATCACCGGAGGTTGACAGTATTACTAATTATTTCATTACTAGAATTGTGTATATGTGCTTGTACATTATGTCCAACTAAAGCATTTTATATCACAAAAATGTATTGTTAAAAATAATGTTCAACACAAAGAAGCGATACACAGAAACACTGCAAACTTTCAAGACAGACTGTGTTCACTTTTCATCTAATTAAAGTCCTTGAGGGACTTAAGAGCTTAACTTTTCCGGAACAATTCCTTTCTCCACGATACGGACTAACGGGTATTTTTTAACCAGTTCTTATCTCAAGGAAATTAAATCCTTTTTATTTTCCTTTAGGACATTAGTGTTACTGTATTTATTTCTTAAATATGTAGTTTTTGCAAATGAGAGCTAGAGCAAAAGCTTAAATTTTGTGAGCGATCTTTAACAGCGATATGAAAATGAATTCTGTGGCTGTTTTTTTATTTTAAAATGATGATGATTTTGATTAGATGAGTGTAACGACCAACAACCAATCACAGCACTAGGTGATATGTCATGTACTAGAAACAGAATCACCTTGAATGCAGAGCTTAATAAATTCTGAGTAAAATACACAAACATAAAAAAATAATAATCATTACAAATTACTTGTTTGACAAATGCGGAAACGGATTTAATTGTAATCAAGTTAATTTCAGCTGCCTTCAAATTTCGCCACTATTTTATTTATTTACCGGTAAATTACCTTATTTCTCGATATTTTCCAAGTCGTTAGCGGTTGTAACCTCATTCGCGGGATATGTAGTTTAATAGCCTATCAGGAAAGTCAACACGTTATACTGGGAGATAATCTGAGCGCCATAAAAATATAAGAGGCGGTTTGCTGTGTGGTTGGTTTGAGATTGAACTACAGACATGGTCAGATATTTACAAGGAAGTATTCTAAGGAATGTTTACTGTTATAAAACACGTGCGATGTTTCAAATAAATGTCTCATTGATCTTGCAACTTTTAAATCATTGGTCAAAAATACAGGTACTTCAATCTTATTCATAATACATATGTGAAAGTTTAGAAGTATCGATGATGGATGGATATTTATTACTCTTTCAGGCTCAAATGGCTAGATCAATTTAAATGAAATTTTGTATGGAGTTAGATGACACCCTGGATAAAGACATTGGCTACAGTTTACCCAACTTCGTAATAATAGGTTAATGTTTTTTTCAGGTACAACCCCAGATAAAGCTAAATTTTCCAGAAAGGTAACACTGAAATAGTTGCTCAAGTCCTACTAATTGATTTCCAAGCGACGACATAAAGTGGATTTCTCCGATCGGACAAAGAAAAACAGTGCACTTTAAATTTCAAGTGGAAAGGTAAAGCAAGCTACTTTACAGCGAATAAAAACTGTTTGCAAAGGTAAGCATGATGCTTGAACACAAAGAGGAAGGAACTCAAAGGAGTAATTCACAGTTGGAATATGAACGCGGTTCTTTAACGTTGGTATAACGGTTCAGTTTTATCTTTTGCTATTGTTGAATGCATAAAAAATGATGGTACACTATTTTTCAATGTTTTCTCCCGATAAAGGCAAAAATTTGCATATTTGATTGTATCTAATTAGACTTCAATTTTCTCTGGTACCCTAGTAACTATCCATAAATGTCAGGCATTAAAATAGGAATCTAATAACAGTTCTATATCATTGGTTAAACAAAGGTAAACAACATTAATCGTAGCATCACGAGCACTATGGACAATGAGAAACAGTACTCTATAGATCATACTATTAAACTATATTTTGAAATATTGTGATCGTCAACTGTTGGTATGGCGTGATAATTATGTGATATATCAAAACCCGAGCCAAGCCACTTTACGATCGCGCGACGTAACCCTAGTGCATACAGCTGTAATAAACCCTCGCATATTATAACACATGCAATTTTCACATTTATGATCTAAATCTAAAAATGCAATCAGTAAAGCTATGAAAATTTTCATGGAGCCGTAAAGTAATATTGCCTCAATTTTGTTGCTTCTAGCAAAATGAGTCTGACGATTGTTATCATGTAATTTATTTCAGTAAAGTTTACTACAACCTAGAACATTAAGTTCTCATATGCTGTATATTCATAACTATAAGTTATTAGCATACAATTAAAATGTTTTTTTTTTTATTAGGTACTTTATAAATTATAATTAGTTATATAATCATGAATTGTAAAAAGCTATAGAGTATATATTATTATGCTGAGAAATAGTTAATGCATAGAATAATAATAAAAAGCTTAACTAGTTTGATTTATCCGTTTTTAACTACATCTGAAGCATAATTTGAAACGAAATCATAAACAACTTTACAGCTTTAAATAATTAAATGCAGTTACACCGTGATGGCTATTCTGGTAACTTACCAAAATACTATCTCACAATTAATTAAGATGTTCTCGAAACTTGCAGTGTTACTGTGAAACTAGTCAACAGAAAGATCGATTACAGCAGATAATGCTCCGGTAGGCAAGCAACTTGCCATCGACAGACACAAGTCGACATCGACAAGTTTTGAAACTTTGTAGGAAGGTAATCTAATTCATGGCTCAGTAAATATGTAATACCAATTGATGAAGATAATCATTTGACTTGTTATACATTGGGTAGTAATGGTTTATAGCGTTATCTTCATTAAACAATAAGGTTATATACACGCAAATTAAATTAGAAATTGTTATTTCAAAATAGGCTAGTAAATAGCACTTTTAGCAGGTCAAAACTGAACCTGTCTGAAGACCTGAGGGTCTGTGGTTATGGAATTGTTGTTTTGTTTTTAATTTAGTACTCAAATTGAAAGAATGGCATTTTTATCAACCAGTGACATTTTTTTATTAAATAGAGAAATCAGTTCGACGTACGACTTTGATGCATAATGAGAAGTTATAAAAGTATGTTCTTGAAAACAGTAAAACAGCTCCGATGTTTCTTGAATATTAATCACAGTACTAGAATTAATTTAAAGACAATTATATATGTCCGTGTGGTGTCCGGATATAAAGAATAGCACCACCCCATATCCTCCACTGGGTGTCGTAAAAGGCGACTAATGGACCTTAAGACCCAGTACACTGTACCAAGCACCTTGGGTCACCCGAATGGTGGCGGGTAAACAACCAACAATCGCATTCCCAAAGAGGGTTAGTGTCAGGCAGGCGGCCGACTATAAAACCATAGCCAAAACTTTAAGCAACATGTCTAGAAGACGTGTTGCGCCGACCCCAGGTAAAAATTGGGATAAGGGCAGGGGAATGATGATGATCTACAGTGTATTCAACTGTCCACTTACCATTAGTCCGCTGCGGGTCGATCTGCGCGTGCAGGATGGAGAAGCCGGGCGCGATGATGGCGGGCAACGTGCGCGAGCGCAGCAGCGGCGGGGGCGCGCGCCGCCCGCCACCGCCCAGCGCCTCCGCCGCCGCCGCCGCAGCCGCCGCCGCACTGCACATACAATACTAGTTTAGAACCTTAGTTTAATACTTAACATATTACACAATTAAAAATGTAATTGCTTGAGTATACATGTCTTAAGATTTTTGGTCAAAAATAGCGGCCTTGTGCAACCTTAGATTAAAAAAATAGTGCGGCAGGTAGGTCCAGAGCTAGAACTATAAGTTTGTCCCATTGTAATTATGCCAGCAGAACTGTCGTATGTCATAAAAGACAAGACAGTGGGGACCTTAGCGTTTACCGAATAATGTAACATGAGAAACTAAGTATATGATTAAATCCTAAGCGCTCAATCACAACCATCTTTGTTGACTATTCAGTCGAGAATCACTACGATATAAATCTTTATGTAGAACGCAAACAAAAAACTATCTTCGCGTGTCCCGTTGCAAAACAAACTCTTTATTACAAGTCAACAAACCTCAACGAAAACAACACGACATAACCCATAAAAATCATATAAAAGTCACCCTCATAACAGCCGGCTTACAAATCATTCCCGGCAGGCATTCTCGCATTTCTCACAATCCGCCGTATTTTCGTTTACAGCCAGAAACCTACCTCCACCTCTTAAAGAAACACTATTGCAGTTGTGGAAGCGAGACGCTGCTCTATACCGTGTAGCACGCCATCTCGTTTCCATAAATGCAAGTTTTACTAGGTGGTCCTCTGTAGTTTATTGCACCTTGACATTCGGAGGACAATAGCTACAGAAAAATGTACGGAACACGATGTCTTTGAGATTAGGATACCCATTTTCGGGGTGTGACTGAAAATGAAATAGCGGTTAGAAATATTTAAAGCATAGCAGCTGTGGGTATTAGCAATTGTAATGAAGGCAGTTTTTTTGCATTGATTTAAATGTAAAAGTATAACAAAAAGTTACAATATAATGTAGACTGACTTTTTTAAGTTTGTATGAGGCAGAAGCACCTTTTTTTGTTCTGGCAAAGGAATTCTCATAGACTGTAGACACACACCTCCTTTGGGGATGACGTGAGTAATGCCAAACTCTTACTGACTAAACCTGCACCGCTGAGTAACTTCTCCTGCGTTTGGTCGGTGCGTTTCGTTGCAATTTATCGATAACTTAGATCAGAATAACTTAGAGCAAAATATTTCAAATTGGTATCGATACCACAGGTCAGGTCGGGTAGCTGCTGAATTTAATTTCAAAATTGTAGCCGCAACAGATAGTTAAAAAAAAAAACTCTAAATATACCTCTTACCCACTCCATACACCAAATTCTTATAAAGCCTCAAATAAATTACTTCTATCCAGACTAAAACAATAAATAAAATTGAAAAGCGATCCGATTTACAATAAATCTAAAGTAATCCTTAGTTTTGGTAATAAGACGCTAGCTTTAACAAGCAATGAATAGAAGCTATAATTTTCTGACAGAAAATAAATTTGACTGTGGTTTCATATTAGTATTAGCTTTCTTGAAAGCTGAATTTGATAGATGAGATTTGTAACATTAGATTTTCTAAGAAATTACTTTGTATTTGATGTCACAGAGAGTTAAAGAAACGTAATATAAAATAGTTATTCTATTAAAATCCACATTTAACTTTTAAGTTTACTGTCACTTGTTGTAAAGTAGCAGCTGATAGATATTTTAGGACCCGAGTCATATGACTATCAATTTTGTATCAATTTTCAATTTAAAATTATGAAATAGAGTCAATACGTTGTAGTCATCGGTACAGCATATGTACAGTGCATGATCTAGTTTCCACAATTTTTACAGTCTGGGTATAGTGGTTCAAGATCTCCAATCTGATGCGATTTCGGGTTTCAGTATTAGTAATAATCCATTTTACCATTTCTCACCGACTACCCCACAGATTTCAAGACACCGTCATTATTATCTTTGATGTACCTCTTAGAAACCAGGTGCGAACTTTTAATATACTTCCAGAAAGTAGACCAACAGACGTTCATATAATGCCACCATCATCAGTACAAATAGGTGCTTAATAGCAGGTTTGTAATGACGTCATAATGCAGGCATCAGAGCCGCCTGGTGTGAACGACCCTCATTACGATTCAAAGGATCCCAGGGAAAATAAAATGAGAAGTTTTGAGGACGATGTTGTTTGTAGAGACTGTGATTACGCAGTGAGTGATGTGTATTTAGTTAAAATTAATACTGTGGTGGTGTCTTGATTTACTAATATTTGGATGGTGTGTCATGGGCATTTAGATGATCAAAAAAAATCCTCGTAAATATTCAATGCTTGAGACATGAGTATTTATTACCTAATACGAAGATCTTATACTTCGTATTAAGTAATAAATACTATTGACAAACGTATTGAAGTTAAATCAGAATTAGCTCTACAAACTTTTCAAGCAGGACCTAAACAGAGCAATCGCACGTAGTAGTATCTCTCCTTCACAAGGAATTGCGTCAAAATAACATTTAAAATATAGCTGTGAAAGTTAAGGACTAAAGCCTAAAATCTGTATAATTTTCGTTACAAATATCCAGTTGAGGCATAATGACAAACATAAGTGCGTAATGTAAAATGCTGCGTAATTTTGGGAAGTGAAAAGATTGTCTCTTAGTATTCTAGATTAGGGTACTTTACTCTACAGAATCACCGCTTTAACGCCTTAAGACATACCAAGATTACGCTGAACATGTTACTCTTATGTGGTTTAGAAGGATTTATTTTTTGTCTTTTAACAAGAAAACATATAGTCAAATAAAGATATTTTTGTTAAGGTTATTCATTTAACATAGTGGATGGTGGCCCATTAAGAAAACGCAGTAACTTTTTCTAAAGAAGGAAGGAATATTTGAGTAGATATTTAAAATTGTAATTGATTTAACTTTGACTAACTAATAAAATATGGATAAAGAAAAAATCTTACTTTATAAATTCCAGATATTTATAAAGATATCTTTGCATGCATAAATATTATGGATCTTTATATACTTGATAACTACAAAGCTTGCTAAAACCTCAATAAAAAACAGAAACAATACTCCGCTGGCCTCTGACTTCCACATCCAGGCATACTTCCAATTTAGTGAAGCGAATAATTAATAAATATACGAAAACAACGACAATTCAATAATTACTCATCCCTGCTACCAACAGGAAAAGTCCTTAATTATGAAAGAAAAAGCTTTCAGCCATAATTAGACCTTTTATATTCGGTTGTAATTGTAAACGAGTTTTGATTATACTACCTTTATTATATCAGGCAGCAGGGCAATGACCTTTTCAACAAGAGGAAAAATCATGAATGTTCTTCTCTATAACGTTGTCGTTAATAATTAATTAAAATTATGCTTTGATGCAACTTTGAGAAACCTCTGTGCGGCTGGATCAGTAGGTTGACAAATTTCAGCTTCATAACTAATTATCCTAAGATACTTAGTTTGACCCCGTGATATAGGTATAACTTCATTAAAGTTAGTCTCTAATGAAGTTTCGTGCATGCTGGTGACAACGAAATATTATTTCATAAACAGCTGTTACTTACGACGAAGACCATCACTTTACTGTTTCACTTAAAGTGTCACGATGAAATATAAATTCTCTCAACGGAATATTATTCAAGACAGAAAATAAAAGTCTCGCTGTCAAATAAACATTTATTACAATTGAACACATTTTCTATCTATACCGTATTGTTATGAGCTATATTCGCGTTAACAGTAGTCATTGCTACAGTAGTAACAATAACCGGAGTCACAGTAGTACTTTCAAGTGTCGTTGATGGAACCGTCACGTTCTTGACTTCATGTGTTCTATGAGCATGTACTGGTACGCTTGTTGTGGCATTTACAACTTTATGCAGCATGTCAGTAGGCTCATTTTCGATTCTTCGTGTCTCGTCGTGAGCTTTTTCTTCTAATGGCGCTGCACTTATGTTCTGCTTTGTGCAATTTAGGTGGTGACGATCTGCATCAGAGCAATATCAAAAAATAGTTAGCAATGAATTCCAGTTGGAAGTAAAATAACGGTTTTACCTAAAATTTCTAAACCAGAATCAAATATCCTTATAAAATTAAAATAATGGGCAATAAATCCACAGTATCCCGTAGCGTTCAGAATTCTGTTTCAAAAAAGGCTACTCATAATAAATCTTGATCACGCAGTGCACGATCACAATAACCTTGTGATCCTAGGTGATATTTTATCTCACTAATATTTTCCTTTCACGGAATAAACTATTACATACATCATCTAGTATACATAGTACATATTGTGTCCTTACCGATGAATAAATTGCTCAAGCCCGGTATATAAACTGCACTATCACCGACCCCCATTTCCATGCGGACTTTACCAACGTTAGATATTCCGTTAGCTTCTAAATTAACTGTGCCTTTACCTAGAAAGATAGCATGTTTATATTAGCTTTCAGAGAAAACCAAATGGAATAAAAGGAGGATAAGCTTAACTAAAACAAACCTGCGAAACTGAGTAACAGACATGATTACTTTCACGAAAATTCTACGATTTTTGATAACATATTTTTTCAGGTGTTATATATTAAGTAAATGAAGGATTTTATCAACATTACATTATATTTTATTAAGTTCTTTGTATGTAAACGCAAGTTTAGTTTGTAAAGATGCGAACACACAAGGTACAGAGCTATACCAAATACCTATATGTTTGTTAGCAGGCAATTGTTTTTCTTGAAGACCAAATCGTTGAAAACCTACCAAAGACTTACGACGCTCCGAAAAAGAAGAGTCTCGCATAGCATTTCTTCATTGGATGACCCTGATTAAGTTTAAATGCAGATACAATTTACCATACCACTATTCCCATACTTGAGCTGCAAGTCCGCGTCCCCGATCGCACTGATACCGTTTATCCTAACTTTGACATCAACGTTTTGCATCACGGAATCACACAGCTTGCTCGGGTCTGGTCTGTCGATGTGATTGTTGTTTGGAAAATGGTTCAGGTCAGTCATGTTTAACAATGGTTTCCTTTTCTTTTTGTCTCTCACTTCTTTTAGTTTAGCTTCAAGCTGAAATTTTTGATCAATTGATTGATGATTATTAGTTGGTTTAAAGTTCTAAAATTTTAAGATGTTTGTTTTTTGTCTTGGCAAAAAAGGGGAAAACAATTTCTGGAAAAGCTACAATAAGTGAAATTAACGTAGCAACAAGTAGTTTATTAGACTTAATAATGAATTACCAGAATACGTATATTTGCGAAATTACAGGCCTTTTACTTCAACTAATCCAAACAAGAGTCACCCCTCAAAAGCCCTTTGGCATCAGAAATTGATTTCCAAACTTAACACATCGAAAGTAATTCGCCAAAGTAGCAATTGTTCGTTCGGCCAAACTCTGATCACCAATTAAGTTCATAGTTACTGACAAACTTTTGAGATTCAGTTCAGTCGGTTCATTGTTACCAACTGAACGCGGTTTTCTTATCTTCTACCCTATTAGCTACATTGTCATCGTTTTTACTACGTGTTGCAAAAATTAAGATCTTCGAAAATAGTTCGTAAATTTTTACTCAGGAATTAGAGAACTGAAAATTGCTATTCAAGTCAGTTTTTGATCGACAATAATGACCTCGCACTGTACATTGAAGTACCTACTCGTAATTGGGATGTTGACAGGGTACGAAAAGTAAAAATCTAATTAGTCCGTCAGATAGATAAGTAAAAAATATTACACATGTCATTTTGCATTTATCTGAACAATAAAAAAATGTCAAAGATGTTCTTAAGTTTAGAAGAGGGGTCTTGGCTACCCTGAAACCCTACCTTATTTTTTTTGTACGACAAAATAAAAATACGTAACCCATATTATCCATTAAACTATATGACGGACACAAAAAAAAAGTTGTCATCGCCCCTATTGGAGTGTTACTTGCAATAAAAATAATATACAGTGTATACATGTGTGTGTATCTCAGCCAGGGTATACAGTGTACTTCAAAGCACTAATGAATGTCTATAACACTTGTCTCGCTCTGCCTAACGAACCTAGAACCTCATTAATTTCTTGCATAATTCATGGTCAGGCTCTGAATAAAAGTAAAGAAAGTATTTGAAAAATATAGCGTAAGAGATGAGATAATTTAATTTAATCATGAATGATAAATATTTGACCTTCGCGTAGCCTAGGATCTTCAGGCTGGAAGAATAAATTAAGATTCCAAAATATTCTTTCAGAATTGCTGGTATGTGATGACCTTAAACCTTGGAAAAAGCATATATCGGGTGTGTCGTATATAATACATATACTTTAAGGTAATCAATAAGGAATTCCAAAAAAAATAACCAAATCCATTCAGTGATTTAGCCACAGGAATTATTTTTCGTTCTCATTATTTAGAACATAATGTGTAAAGCAGAGATTTAGAAATATGTGAGTATGAATGATGACATTGCCGCTCCTACAACATATTATGTCAGTGACTTATGAAAATTATGTTCTGATTCTCACACATTTTTATTCTATTGACTTTGATCGTTTTTTTTAATTTAACGTATTTTTATTTTATTCTTTGTGTTAATCGACTGAGCATTTAATGTGATTAGGTATGACCAATTAGTATACGAAAATTAAATAGTCGAATTGAGAAACCTTTTCCTTTTTGAAGTCGGTTAATAATTAAATGAGTCTTAGAAACAGGGCTATTATGGGGATTGGGCCCTGAGACATACTCACCATATCCAATAATATATCTTTTTGTTCTAGAAATGCTTCATCTACTATTTCGCTCCGTCTCTTTGGATCTAGGAATGGTTTCAACGCAGCCGCATTGTGAGCTATATTCGCTTGACTGACTTCCAAAACCGCCAACATCTATGGATTTTGTTTGTTTATTAGTAGATACTTCTTAAAATAATCAGATTAATAAATTAGGGACCTTGTACACGATGGCAACAAAAAAGTTGTTATATCTAAATTGTATCTGATGGTGGAAAAAGGTAGTATACCAGTGATACAGGCCTTTAATTCTAAAATTCTCCTAATATTGAGTTTAAAATGCCGGAG
Source organism: Chrysodeixis includens (assembly GCA_941860345.1). NCBI lineage: Eukaryota > Metazoa > Arthropoda > Insecta > Lepidoptera > Noctuidae > Chrysodeixis > Chrysodeixis includens. Next base: position 3,158,971 of record OW796097.1, read on the forward strand.
CAAGGTCAAAGTATCTTAAGAATGTCCTTTTTTATTTTTACTGTTACTCCTACCAATCGCAATTTCTATTCCAACATTCCTTGCAAAAACTATAATCAGTTATTTATTCGTCTACATCTCAGGATCTAAGATCCCGCCTCATAAAACGTAGCAGACATAAAATCACGCCGGAATATATTTACAAATCAATCCAACATTTTTATTATTCCCGAGTTTCAAGGGTGGCGGGAATATTCGCATCTTATCATTATTGTTGAATTTATTTATGTAGATTTTCGAAGGAATGTTTGGCCTATTTCTTGTGTGATAAACGTAGAATTTTGCTTATTGGAATTCCTAGACTATTTCTTACGAAATTCCTTATTTTCTCATCTTCTTAAGGTCTCGACCTCAAGAGAAAAAATGACATTGCCTGTATGGGTATATAGACTGGCCTGGTGGTCTAGTGGTTAGTGGTCCCTTACTACTATACCAGAGGACGTGGGTTCGATTCACAAAAGCATTTGTCATGGGTGGGAGCAGGATCTTTTGGTCTGTGTCTGGATGTAATTTATCTATAATATGTATGTATTTAGAAATATATAGGTAGTACAGTAGGTGTACCACTTAGTAGAACCCATGTTAGTAGAACCCCAATTCTATTAAGTTTTTTTAACTTTTGTCCAACTGTGGTACTTGTCAGGCTATTATAACAACTCAAAAGATAGGTTCTGTTTTAATAAACTGATCATTGTCGGCATTTAACATTGCTTTAGTGTAAAAATAAAGTAAACCTAAAAAGGTTAATGAGACTGTATAATTTCTAAAACAAATGAACTGACTTATCAACTTTAGATACTTATAAAAGTTTGGGTGTTTGAATTTATGGTTAAGAGATTCTACCTACTCGTATAATTAATTTGTCAACGTTGCTGTTCTCAATGAGTTTAAAGACTTTATTATTCTTTCAATTTTTGGTAATTGAAAACTTAGCGATTGTAATCTAGGCAGATAATCTTTTAGATACCTGTTAAACGTCACTTAAATACATTTAAATACATCTTAATTGAATCAAAGATTGCTACTTCAGAAAATCATTGCCATGTTTCACTTTCTTATCGTGATCACTAAACAGAGTAAAGTTGAATTTCTTTTAAATCTATGTAAAGATAACAATTTGACGAAATACAACTTGCAGCATTAGTTGTACGATGATCTATATACATAATATGTATGGCTAACTAACATCTAAGAGTTTTATTTCAGTAAACAAAACTTCTATCGCGCCGATCGAATAATGCCAATATCAGTGCTGGAAAAAACGCATTAACGGCCACGTGACGGCCGGCACGTGCAAACTTGCGAACGACTTTTTCTTTTATCTACAAATCCATCAAACTGGCTTAGAGGTAATCGCATCATATCTTAATCACTTTCATAGTTTTGAAAGTCATTTCTAAGTAGTGTCTTGCAAAATTAAAGCAGTGCGACGTCGATTGAGTTTTGTCATATTGATAAGTACTTAAATTAATAACTGCAAACAACTTTTTACATCTGTTACTTATGTAAATGTATTGCTACCGAAGGTGTTTCGTGCGAGTTTGATTGGTGATCACTCTGTCTAATATGTATTTTATACATATAGCGAACTATGGTCTATATTAAGCTGTTCAAAGCAACGAAATAATTTGCGCAAAGAATTGGCATTGCCATCCAACGTGATAATGCCAGGCTTCTGGGCACGTTTACCGCCATTGACGGAGATGACGACATATTTTTTGACGCTTTGTAAATATGTTATTTTATAGTTAAATAAGTTGAGTTTTAATATAGATATTTTTGCTTAGTATAGTTTCTGTCACACAATGTACTATATTACAAAATAATAATGTCATAACAATTTTTTGGTGTGAGTCTAGTTGCAAGTCTAGTCTGCAAGGCTAGTCTGTTGCAAAACATAGACCTTTAACGTAGCTCTCCTGCGGTCTTACCACTACGCTATCATAGCTACAATCAGATGAGAACAACGAAATACATACAAAACGTAATCAGACAGACATCATGAGATTACATTACTGGATGACTATGACTAATGCAAAAAGCTTGTGGTTATACATAAAACAATATGATACGGTCAAAGTGAGGTACATACCAGTATCGAGAAAGCCAAATGCGTAGCCATTGCGTTTTACTGTTAACTCGAAACGTACCAATAAGTCCGCCAACACTCGGGGTTGCTAGCACATAAAAAATTACCTGCACATTTTATACTAGCAAAAAATATAAGCTGATGTTATGTGCTACACGTGTATTTACGTATTATGTAGGTAAATGGATAAAAATACACAAATTATAATTGCAATTTAATCTCCTGAAAAATAATGAACTAAATCATAAATTTTACTTAATCTTCTAAAACCAGTGTTAAATTATGATTATTTTTAACAACTTCAAGCTTTGTGGATATAGTGTATAAAGCAAAATTTAGCTTGCGAATATTATTTGTTTTTCTCCTATTGGTCAAATCAATCGGAATAATAGGTAACTAAAGTTTCCGTTGGTCTTAAATCTAAAATTCAGAAGTCAACGTAAATTTGTGTAATTATCACACAAACAACAAAAAATCTCCCTGTAATATTGGAAATTTGCTCACCCTAGCAACACACAACGTGCGAAATTTTACGATCAGTTTCAGAAATCGACGTTTATAAATAAATACAATTTACACGCGTTTTATTGCATGCACGCCGATGCCGAAATGCATTCGGATCGAAATAGGAATAAATAAAACGACACTTCAGTGCCTATACGAGAACAGGTTCCTTCACATCTAAATAAAACTATTATAATAAACAATGTTTGTCTTACTTATAACATGAGAAATTATTCTACCCATTGTTTTAGAAGATAAAAATAATAAAAATAAAAAAGGATTATTGCAGAAACTTTTACAATTTATCTTACGTAGAGACCTCCTTTTAAGTAAAAGATAAGATGCGTAGGCATATGCTCTTTTTAAGATGCGTACAAAAATTCCAATGATATCCATTTAATGAGCATTGGAAATCTGGACAGGGGCTTAACCCCCACAGATAAATTCAGTCATTTTAATTAACATATTGACACCCAGTAATGTAGATTAAGCTCAATAAAATATAGAGCATTTAAAAAAGATAAACAAGTTGTTTGATTTTAAGTATAAATGTGGGTTTTTAACATCGTGTCTTTATAGATGGGCTTAAACAGAGTCAATTCACATTTTAAATAGCGCGTTAACATATGGAATTCAAGAAAACGGTTTCATTCCGAGAGAAAAGTGTTAAGCTTCCCATAAAAAATATCTTTAACTGATTACATTTGTAGAAGAATCATTTACTAGAGTCGTCTGTTATTTTATTTAAGAAAATTGTTTATACCATTTTCAATTTTAGCTCTGTATAAACACGTTCTTGTACTTGATTCTGGATCCTATATCTGATCTTTCTTTTTTGTACTAGGCACTAAAAATAAAAGACATTTTTTTTTTGAAATACGATATGTCATCATTTATAGGCTCAAAGATCAGTATCAAGACCTTTTGCTCATAACAGTGTGATAGTTTCACCTTTTTTTGACTAAACGCATAAAATACATCAAGAAATGTCTCTAGCCGATCTCAAAGAAAATCTTATGAAGCGATAAAGATTTATAGCGCAAACCGAATAGGCATCTCACAGGCCTTTCAGAATAACAGATATAAAATAACTAGACCTTTCAAGTTTGCCTTATTCTAGTCTAGATTTAAGTTAGCGACGAGAATATGACATATAGTTGTTTTGGAACGAGAAAACAATAATTGTTAGCTTAGTATTTTAATAACTATAATTAACTCTAGCCGAAAGTTGTTGGCTTATTCAAGATACACTGTAGGTGTGTTTTTATATTTCTCAGTTGTGTTACGAACGAAGATATCGTTATATAAGTTGTTATATAACCATGTACCTATAGGATTATATAATATCGAAATTGAATGAAGTTGCGCAATATTCTAAAATCAATAAATTGAAAAAAGAAAACCTGCTAGTCGTCTAATTAAAGTTATTGCAAAATCTATCTGAAATACAAAGAAAAACAAAAAAAAAAGATGCCCCGTCGGTTCCTAAAACTGCTGAAATAAACATGAATCCGTCCATAAAGGCCAGTAACGTCGCATTAATAATCTCGAGCCAAAAGAAAATTTGCCAACAATTCGTATTTCCCAATCGCAACGATAAAATGGAAAACCAATAAAACCAAAATGGAAGTTGCGAAACAAAAAGAATTTGATTTGAACAGAATTTCAATCAATTCGTTATTGCTCGTAGGCGAGGACGGTAAGCAACGCCCAACTTAAATATTCATCTCTAAGCTTTTTCTTAAGTATTTCTTTGTTTTATGGTTTATAATGATATGTTACACTGCTTTTATTTGTATAATTGCTTTTATTGTCACCATCATTTATCAACCATTTATTTAGAGATTGGTTTCAAATTCTTTTGCCTGAATACTGAGATAGAACGATACATTAAATATACTAATAAGTACATCGTATTGATACTAACAATGCAAGCAAATTCTACATATCAGAGATTACATAATATGAATATTTATACAAGTATCAAAACATCAAAAATAGATTTAAGATTATTGTTAGACAAAACAACGCAAATTTCACTTTCGTATTCATATTTCAAGGTCTCGACGAAATATTTTTATTTAGAACGGATATCGTAAACGTTATTAATGGATTTCCTATGAAATATGGGTTAATCATCGAATAAATCTAAAACAATTCTGAACAGCATTAGACAGTGAATATGCATCGAAAATATTTCTTAGAAAATGCTTTTTTGACACTCCATACCATCCATACTAATGTTTAATTTATTGCTCTAATAAAATTGCAATATATTTTTTACAGTGTTATTGAATATTCAGGCTTATTTTTTTCGCAGACAATGCTGTCACAAGCGCTAGCGGTGTTGGTGGCGTATCTCGGGTTGGTTTCCTCCCGGGACACGATACGACCCCTGCCTACCATCACCAATTCCCTCGTGAACCTCGGAAAAATGGAAATCTCGTTTTATTTCAACGGTAAAGGGTCTGGTAAGATTTGGTGGAGAACGCCCTCCCTAAAGAGAAAACTATGAGTAGATCATATAAATGTATCGAACGTCTCGAAAGGCCTTTCGGATTATAGTTTGAAAGTAGTTTCTTAATACTTTTCCATTGTCAGAAGTTTTTGCAATACTGAGATTTAAAGAGCTTAAGAAGTAAAAAAATCTTGCAGATTACTTATCAATCACATTAAAAATACATTGTACTTAAACTTGAGCATAGTTTTTTTTAATAACATTACATGGTTTCAGACACAGCATCCCGCATACCGGATCAAAGCCTGCCGCCACCATCACCATATTTCTTCCCAAAGAATGAACCTATCATAGAAGAGCCATGCCTCTGCTCCAACTTCCGGAACGTAAAAGACAATTTCCTCACCAACCCCACCGGGCTGCTTAACAAAATTCTGATGCACAACGACCTCTTCTCCTTCAACAAAGATCCCATTTCTTCTACCTTATGTTGTGATTCTCATGAACATTTACAAGAAGGGACTGTAGTTTTCGAATTCCCACCAAACCAAAAACCCTTGAAGCCTACCGTCACACGCACGTCGAATTCCCTGCCCATGATGCCATTCTTATTCGACAGCGTCATTCCAAACAAGTCAATGTTGCCTCCACTAAAGACAAAAGCCATAGAAATATTCTTGTTCCCCAAGAAAAAGGACATGGGCACCTTTGATATGTCCAAATTCCAAACCAAGAAAAAAGAGTTAGTCCCCAAAGAAGGTATTACAATCGTCGGCGATAAGGAGATACAAAACAACATTAATTTGTTCAAACCTGCCCTCCCTGTACAAGTAGTCAAGAAAGATCTGACAGTGCAGGAGAAGATTGATACCGAAAAGGAAAAAGAAATGCAAACTCAAATTCTAAAAGATAAAGAAAATGAAACTGAGAAGCCAGTAGATGATGTTGATAAAATAATAGTAGAGCCTGCAAGCAAGCCTAACGCAGTGTGAATGAAAATGTAATAAAGTACATAGAAATAGAATTGAGTTTTCATCCACCTTATTTTCAGCTTATGATTAGGAAAAGTTTTGTAAGATTAAAACTTCTTAAAGCCGGATTATAGCTTACAGCGTTGATTGCAATTCTTTCTACCCTTTACAATATAAAAAAATATTACCAAGTAATTTAACGTTATTGATAAAACAGCCAGATATAATCCAAATAAAAAAGGTTATCTAAATGGTATTCCGATAGCACTATGTCAGCCGATTCCGGCCAGAACGGGGCGTGACTAAGATCCCAGATTAAGTTTACTACTCATGCCTAGTAAAATTATTTTTGAATATATCCATGATTTCTTTTATAAACCAGAAGATAAATTTCAATATTTGGTAAAAATAAGGCAGAAACAAATTGTTTGTCTGTGAAATTCAACGGCATTGTAGTCACAATAGCGGTAAGCCAATGTCAGGCTAAAGAACGATAATCATAATTCGAACAGCAAACAACCACTCGGGTCAAACGATCGGAGCGTAATGAAGCTGTAGCGTAGCATTAACGGCGTGACATTTATTTATCTGATAACGTCGGTATATTTTACGTTCATTGCTCGCTACCATCCACTGACTAATGAACATCAACGAATTCAGCCAGCAACGTACAATGCCGAGGTCCATATGTTCGCGGTAAATACAATTTACGGGGCCACATCGTGGTCTCAGTAAATGTGGGACGTGTCTTTAATGCTAACTGCCTTCATTTGCATTTGTATAAGCAAAGGGAATTATCTGCAGGTAGCGCCTAATGAGAAGTCACTATGGTTGATTGAGGTCAAGAAAATTAGTCCTTTTTCAGACGGCTGGAATAAATTGAAGCTTTTCATGTGTAGTGGGGTGGAGCGACCTTTTTTATTCCGATACAAATTTGAGAAGCCTCGTTAATTCTAAAGCCGTCTCAGACTCATTCACGTATAACTTATTGGCGGATTATTTTTTACTCAAGCAGACCCATGCTTATCGCGGACATGATACATATGCGTCCTTACCAAACTGCAAGCCTGAGAGACAAGACTGAAGAATAGGGAGACCTTTACCCATCCGCGAGATATTTTAGTCTACACATAATAATAAAATTATTAATACACTTACTGTTTCTCCTTGCGCTGCTGCCGCTTCTTCTTGAAGGCTCTCTTGACCCTCAGAAGAAGGAAAGCGGCTCTGTCGATAGTTAGCACTGACGGCCGCTTGGCGGCGCTAGGCTCGTCCATCCCCTCCTCCTCGCTCGCCTCATCGCACAACCTCAGGCCAAGCCATCGCTGTTTTGTCGCAGTCCTCGTGGTGACGTCGCGGGGAACACACGCGTTTTAATTTGATTTACAGCATTTTAAATTATGATTGTTTTCTTTTAACTCACAATTATCTATGACACTTGATTTGAAACACTGATTTTAATAGACACAATGAATGTTGCACTTAATTTGTGAAGTTAAAGTCGTTTATGGCACCTGAAACAAAAGAAAAAGCAAATTAGAAAAGATAAAACCTTTTCAAAACATTTCACAGGTGACAATTATCAAAACTATTTTGTTACTAATTCATTAATAACCTAAAAAGAATCAATGTCAAGTAAAACAACTCTCATATCTAACAATAGAACTAATTGATTCCAACAAAAACTATTCTTAACTACACAGTTCAAAGAAAATCTAAAATAAGTTCGCTTCTTAATTATTTTCGGGTCTCTACTGATCAATTATCTCGGTCTACTGAACATCACTTAGACCTTTACATCAATCTTGGAGTTTTATAGATGTTTGCTTAAGATTTATAAATTCGCAATTTAGGAGCAATAAGTGTCAGCTAGGTTAATGACGTCAATCAAGTTGTTACGCAGATATTGATGGAGTCTAGACAGATGGAATATATATTAGTTTAGTATGCTAATTTTGATTGTATTGCTTCTAAATAATATTGACGTTGCAATACAATTAACGATGGTGTAATTTGTTTGTTTTATACAGCTTATTTTACAGGTCAACTCACATTTAACAACCTACATAAAAATCTCTTATTAAAATGACTCTATCAAAACTATGTTTTTGAAGTTTAATTAACACCTCTTCTTTGTTGAATACTTTACTCATTACAAACCCAACAACTCATAAAAACATTATTTATAAATACTTCTTCAATTTACTAACTATGTTAATACACAAACAGCACTAATAAACTCAGTAATATGAATTATGCACACACACACAAATGTATCTATATTTGTATATTGTGAATAACGTTACGAATGTGTTGAGTTTCAGCTCAAGATTTGTTTGTTTGTACACATCTCCGAAGTGAATACATACACTTTATGTATGACTAGAGAAATTTGTATGATTGCGAGTAATTGGACGTGAGATATTGGAGAGGTCAATGAACTTTACATTTATGCAAGTCTAAACTCGAGGTTCTTTAATAAATCGTATTGTTTTAATTTGAATTCGGTGTGAGCCTAAGGTGCCAATTATGTACGAGTATATTTATTTATATTTTTCTTTGTGCAATATTATTAACTTGACTCTTCTTCTTTTGGTGCCGATAGTACGAGCATATAAATTTGATGCGCCCGGTACCTATATTGCTACGCCAATTACGGCATAATTGGAAAATTATCTGACTGAATGCATACGTATAGCTAAGAAAAGCTTAAAAAAAAACAAGATAGACAAACAAATGTCATGGACCAAGAACCAAAGTTACATAGGTAACAAATAATACATTGTCATATACAACAGTACAATGTAGAATAACCTGCCATTTCCTTAAGAAATGGTACAACATTGTATGCTTTTAAAGTATTACGTCAACGGAGGTTAACTTTGATAAAATGTATCGTCTATGCATCAATGTCGCGAGTGCATTAAGATGCATCTGTCATACTAAAAGCTTTACATTAAGTGCTGTGTGACGGTAGATATTGTGAATTATAGCTCTATGTTGTTAAATGCGGTTATATTGTTAATATATATTAACAACGAATGACAATTCAGTATAGAAATAAACGCAAATTGTATCCGATATACAATAGAGTCCCTAATTTTAAAACGTTAAACAGTACGATAGAAACTCTATTGCGTGGTTTCTTTCAGAGACACAAAAATGATAAAATGAGTTTTTTTATTTTATTCAATAAGGTACAGATTAAATTACAGATTAACACTGCACAAATATAAAGAGTTTAACTACTAACTTTAAGTAAACTCATCCAGTTACAACTGTACACAGCATTTAAATTATACAACATACATATTTTTAATCAGTTTAATTTTAAACCTTTTGCAGTCTACATAAGGTTTTAAATTAAACTTGACCTCTTCGACAACGACCAAAATGTATCACATAAAGTAGATCCTTAATAACACAATACCACTTTTTGCCCACGCCAGATATTGTAAACCTATACGTAAAGTATGAAAGGAGTCCCGTCAAGTTTCAAACTTAAATTAGTATTATACTAAAGCTATCTTAATTCTAAACGTCAGACTATCTTACAACTAGATCGCGAACACATTCATAATAACATTACTTCAAGTAATTCGACCTTAGAAACTTTGGAAATTTCTTAACTAACTCAATTAATTACGGCAACAATTATTTACAGGAGGTTTGGAGATTATTGTGTTGATATTAAATTAAGGAGTAAGTTTCTCATTTCTAGGTTTGATTCTGGTAATTCTTGTGATTTTCCGTAGAGCTTTTTGAGTTTTAAGTAGGATACTAGATACTAGGTAAGTAATAATTAAATTTATTTATGCTCATCCGTGGCTCTTGAGAGAAACAAGTGGAAGAAGAGTAGGGAGGCCTTTGCCCAGCAGTGGGACATCTCCGGCTAGTAATAATAATAATGCTCATCCATCGTCTATTCCCCAATCTTTGAAAAGCTAATCAATTTAGTCTGTTGAGCTATCTACTGATCATAACATCGTAATTAGCTGCCAACTTTTCTAATATCACAGTTGGTACATAGACGTGAGTTTTAATATTCTAATTAATAAGTAACCCATTTGTCTATTGAAGCGAGAGAGGTTATAATAACTGTTGAGGCAAATCGTCAGCGCGATACCAACATTGGGTTTCAATATTCGATTTATAAGTTGGTGTAACTGTTACGAGTAGTATTCGTCATCAACATTCAAAAACCATAACCATATACGAAAGCTCCAATATTTATGACCAGCATAACATATGTGGGCATTCACCATTGTAGAAGTTTTCTTGTATGTTATTATGATTCCCTCACATACAAAAAAGGAACAAAATATTTGTTACTTAAGTAAAACACGTGAATTTCGAGTGCGGCAGCCAAAGATTTATTATGTGAAATATTTGGTGACACGGCACATCCATTTCATGTTCCGGGCATATAAAGATAAATTATCATGTGGTAAATACGAAAGCACGAAAATTTTACACCCAGGTCGCCTGTATTACAATGACTTAAGGTTCATTATTGCATGAAATTCTGCAATTGGATAAGGTATACGAAAATGTGAAAACATTTATAAGTGACATACTTTTCGCCACACGCATTTATTTGAAGTATTAAATACGAGTTTAGGAATAATTTTGTGTGATTTTACAAACCATGTTAGTCAAAGTACAGCGTGGGCTCATTAGCTCACCTTATTTAATTTAATTCGTAACCATACTTACCTATCCTAAATCTTCGCATCTACTTCCGAAACTTTGAGCGATTTCGCAAAATTTTCACTGACTCCTTTACCTTTGGCAATTTATTTAATAACGTTGCTGAAGTACACTCGAATCTCAACAGTTAAATAAATAACGGTAAATAAATTATATTTAAAATCGAAGCTAAATATTGGTGGGTTCACTTCTAAAATTTAAAGTTGCTAATCGTAGGCTTTTTTTAACATTTGTCTTGGACGGGAATCGAAACCACGATCTCGGATATAGCAGTCAGGGCCATTAACCACTAGACCAACAGACCCGTCTTAAACTTCCACTTCACTTTAGTCCATTATTGCTTAAAATCTGTTGTTAGTTCTGAGTTCCTACCCACGGTACATACGTAATAGAACTTAATACGTATTAACATTGACAATTGTGTATATTGGGATGATTAACTATCCATTGTTCTCTCACGACCGGCTAAGCCAATAAATACCGGTAACGATGTTACATTGCCCAGCTAGCGAACACAATTATAACACAATTATTATTTATAGCATCACACTTTATTAATATTATGAACTAAATAGGGATTGACTCGATTTCAAGAGTAGCAATATTGTGTTATTTAAAAAATCATTTTACAAAATAATATATTCAGACAAACTACTCTGTCATCAATCTGTCTGTCGACAACATGTAACATCTGTATTCATGTACGATTAAAAATTTCTCAGATCATAGAACAAAATAAAAAAAATATAAATATTGCCATAAACGGTAAAAACATATCAGGTTTTTACCAAAACAAATATGGGTATTAAAGTATGGGTTATAATAACCCATACTTTATCAAATAAAAAAATACTTTTCGTTAAACATAATTTTAATAAATAAGTATCTAGATTCTACTACAAAAGGGAGAAGTCCAATACAAAAATGATTCTGTTTAAATCCAAAAAAACGGCTTGCATAATACATGGCAGAAAAAAGCCCTAAAAATATTACTATACAGTATTAGGAACTCGTAAAATATACGTAAAAAATATCCTTGAAGAAAAATGTGGAAAATGGCGCGAAGTTGCCGTGTCAATGAACTCTTGATTAGAAAGGTTGCCAGTTTACCGCCTATAAAATGTGATACTTAAGATTTTCTTTCACTAAATATGAGAGGTTTTATTGGTGTCCATAAATAAGATCTCATTATTTTCTAAACGGTCAGGTTAGCTTGCTTATCATAAACAGTATATATTGTTTTGTCTATAACAATTGTAGACATTATCCACAGTTTTCCCAGTAATAAGATATTTATAAAAACATGATCTGTTTATTAATCTTGCTTCTAAATATAGGTCTGCTTTCATTTTCGTAAAAGCTGGACGAGTAAGCTTTGGCAAATCAGTGCATTAGTTACTTCAATTACTGCACGGATAGCCGATGATGTAGGTCTCCACGCCAATTACCACTGTGCGTCACGTGTCGCGGGTTCGATTCCTGCGAAGGACAAGAATTTGTGCATTCTACAAAAGCTTGTTCTGAGGTAGGTGTCTCTGTGCATGTGAATTGAGTGTCTGTGAAACCCCCCGCGATACAAAGATTAAATCCTTTGTGCAGGTGTCCTTATTTAAAAAATGTATGGCCATTCTTCACCTTCATCATCGGCAGAGGCATACTCGCTACCGCCTGTTGTTTAATTGACTTTTGACAGCTTAGCAAAACTACTAAAATCTCAAACAACTCGACCACAACAAATAGCTAAATTAAGTTCTCATTTCGTTTTTACAACTCTATTATGGAACCACAAATAGCATAGCAATAAGAAAGTTTTATCATCCTCAATACCGTTAACTGTATAACCCAAATGAAATAAAATATCGACGTCTCAACCATTTCGAGCTAAGTGTATTGTTTTTCTTAAAGTACAGTGAGCAAACAAAGTTATGTTCGACAGAATACGGCCACCCGTGTCGTTTGTTGCAAAACTTTCTGCCGCTTTCGTAAACTGAAGTTGACAGTGCATCGAATCTTATTTGGAGAGTTACCTGCCTGATTGTCGAGGATATGATGTGAGTTTATTGAATTTTCGTAGCTTGATTTTCATTGAGGAAATTCGATTTTCATTTTTCTTACTCACCGAAGGCGAGCAGGCACGAAAGCCTCGTCATAAATGCAGAAACATTTTTATTTTATCTACTAATGTGAAACTAAATTAATTAAACATTTTTAGTTAAATTTTATATTTTCTCCTAATATTTAATTAGCGAAAAGTTTAAGACTACTTCAACCCACGCCGAGGGCGCGAGGCTGCAGCATTGGGATAATAATATGTTACATTACAAATATCCTGTCCCCTCTTACTACGATGGAGTTACGGGAAATCATTTATAGGTAATATAAACTACTCAAGTATAGAATTCCTCATAATAATATAACAAGTCAAAAAAACATCCAAACAATCGACCTCAATACAATTCGTAAATAACGATACCATGATACCCGCAAAAAGCTACTAAAACACGCCGTAACAACAAGGCCTCATAATTGAGAGAGGTATCTGACTTATGAACCATATAAATTTAAGAGACACTTAGTTCTTTGTTATTATGTGTCCGGGTATAACTTCAATATTCGGTCGGTTATCAAACAGTTTTATGGTGAGTGGGATTCCCTAGGAAACGGCCGGAGCTGTTATAGCCAAAACCGAAGTGCTTTTAAATGGAAGTATCTTTTTTTTTCTTTCCTACAATCTGCATTTATGCTTTGTGAAGGTTTTACTTTATTATGTTACTACGTTGGAAGTTTCGACGGTTAATATTTACTTGCCGGAAAATTATATTTACATTATGAACTAATAATAACTATTATTTAGTTTGTTTCTTCTTCTTCTGGTGCCTCTCCACTACTGGAGGTTGGCCATCAGTTCTGCATACCGCTCTGAAAGGTCTTACCTACAGTTATATTACATTTTAGAACCGCGCAACTAGAGTCCGTAACGTTTTGAAAGTTCCTGAAAAGGCTTAATCGAAATAAAAACCTTTTGATTTTATTTTCTTAGATGAACTATTTGTTTCAAACCTCACTGAGAATATTGAAATCGATTGTGAACGTTATATTGATCATCGCCTTTTGAAAATTACGGTAATCAGCTGTCTTCGGTATTGGAAGCCAGCCCCAACTGTCTTTACTGCGCAAGCGAAGCCATGGGGCAAAGGTAGTTGTTACATATTTGTTTTAAGTACACATTACAATAAGCACCTCCTAAAATATGTAATCCCAGGGATACTAAAACACAATAAACCTAAAACCAAAATACTCTAGCTTTAATCTCAGTTCGTAGATTTTTCTCAAAGCGGAACGCACCCGTGTACCATAAAAGTGTTTACATGGCACAGATCTCATACAAAACAATGAGTTTGAAAACCAATATCCATTGACCTTGATCTCTCTATTTGTACTGAGAAACTCTTTTCAATGTTTTGCGAGTGTATAAAATATAATAAAGTTATATGGAACAAGTAGTGAGTAGAAAAAGATATTTGTTTACCTAAATATCAAACCGAAAGCATCCTGTCCTCGGATTGTAATATTTTAGTCTTACCTATAACATTTAAGTGACAGAAGTAATCATCATAAAAATTCGACACTCCTACCCAAATCATCAATGTGAAAGTTTTTGATGAAATGGTAAGGTATGGAGAAAATTTTACTATGACTTATTGCTGAAGAATAAATATACTTAGGCTGTTTTCTAAAGTGGCTTACGTGACAAGCAAGTTGTGCAGGAGTAAAACTGAGACTGAATCCTATGTATCGCTTCTACATTTATATATTACAACAACGTGTATGTGTATGAAAAGCCTCAATTTTTAAGCGTCAGTGTTGGTTGTAGCACTCGTTTTTATTGGCACGACAGGCTGTACATTGGCCATGCAATATAAATCGCGAGCTGAAATCCGCGTTAAATGCCTATATAGATGCATGCTATCGGGAAATATTCGATGAATGCGGAAATACTAGGAGTAGAATTGTTTTGAACAGTCAATCATCAAGAAGGAAATTAAACTTTTTACAAATATAATTGTAATTTTGTTGTATATTTTTGTTCGACATTCTTCCTTTTTTGTATATTTCAAATTGAGAACGAGAAAACAAAAGAAACAGTGACGCCCTAAAATTAAATTAAGCATTTTGTTTCGCACCTTTTTATTGCCTTTGCAGCTTCCATGAACACGGGTAGAAGAAAGTAGTACTTACATCAAACATAATAGTTAATTTTCCTCTTTATATCTTTCAAAACAATTTTCACAAATAGTAACATACAATTTTATTTATCTCACAGATAACAGAGCAGTAATCGATATTCAAGGCACAATATTGCCACGTCTTTGATCGTTACCCAAATATGAGATCGTTTAATATGCTATAGACGCGTTTATGATCAGTTTACGATCAAATACATTTTCTAATCATCATTTTAATTATACCTACGGGGACGACATGACCTATATTTCATAAACAAACAACTTCATGTACATACTCGTATTTACCATGTTGTAAGCTTTAGATTTTTGATTTGTGGTCATTTTATGAACTTAAACCTTGTAGTGGACTTATAGCTGTAAAAAAATATCGTGGAAAGGTTAAAATTTGCAAATTAAATAAGGTATAATGTCGCAGAAGATAAAAATATATTTTTATGAAGAATCAAAACAGGAAGAAAAATAGGACCGGTTCTTCTGTTGCTAGACATATAAAGGTTAAAAACAACATACGGCATTTGCTGATTATAAAATAAATAAGACATAATTAAACCATTGTAATAAAACATGTATTTGTTCGAAACTTTCTATGATTTTCCTTTTTAGTGTAAATATCCCGCTAGAGAACATAGAACGCAATATTCTCAGTCAGACAGAAAGAGCCATTTGTATATTTTTGTTTAAGTTGAACTCTTGAGTCAAGTTATGTATAAGTTAATTAACTTTGTGATTAACATAAGCCAAGATGCTTTCTCAATGTTGTCCCTCCAAGTTTTTAATTGAAGAATGCTGTCTGTTACTTGTTGAATATTTTAAGCAAAGGATTGCATAATCTTCTCTCATAGACGAAAGTAAAAATGAAAATACTTTTAAATAGGTATTATTCTGGCCATCACAATGACATGCTGAAAATTATATACTGTAGGAACAAATATTCATGACTACCATTATCAACCACTTCTCCTATAGCGGGTCTGCTGGGAGAGATTTCTTTAGAAATAAGCAGTACCCTTGTACATCTTGTTTGTTATGTTGTGTCCTTTTTAATCTGTTTTGTGTGTACATTAATTATTAAATAAATTCAATACGATTTTAAAGTTTGAGCAAAAATGTTTACTTAATATTTTTACGTAGATACTAACAGTATAATACTATTTAATTAACAACCAAATTTCCACACCTCTATATTTGATCTTGACTTACCACTTTCACTTTGAATTTTCTCCTCATGCATTATATTATTTCACAAAATAATCTTAACTAATAGTTACGTCACTACCTATCACTTATAAATATACTACTTGAAGCACCAATATACCCACACAGAGATGACCTTCTGTTAATGTTCTAAAGAAAAACGATCACAGGAAATTCCCAGAGGTTATCACAACTGCACACTTATAACAATACTGTTTCAGAAGTCTATCCTATCGCGCGGTCTCGACACATCAAACACTCGGCTAAATGTTATTAAAAACAAACGCAGCGACATAAGATCTTTATACATACAAGTGATCTTATAAATATAGTTAATCATACCTCTGTTATTTAAAAATATTCTGAGTGATAAGGAAGTGTTTGTATATTATTAAAGTTTAAATACCTATTTAAATTAGTTTAAAATGGTGTTATCACGATTATTTAAGATTTTTATTTGGTATCGTCATGGAAATCTAAAATAATTTTATTTACTATGTTTTACTATGTTTTGGCACCTGCAGCTGACACTTCAATATATTTAGGGCATGTTTATTAACTGTGCGGAACTACAAAATGCAGGTGCATGGCTGATTAATTAGAAACAAGACTTTTTGTTTGATCTAGAAATATTTAAGAAATTTTAAGGCTTTTTAATTTAAAAAAATAACTAGTAGGAAATACCGCAGGCATCAAGTTCGCCATTGCATATATTTTTAGTTTAAGAAGTGTTAATAAATAAACAAATGACACCTAAAAATAATTGAAATTACGTTAAAATTTAATTTTCAATCTTACATACGGCCTAAAATACGTAACAAATCACTACCAATATCAACGTATATATAATGCACAATTTTAATTGCAGTATCTGCCCTTTACGGCTCTTGACAAGCCATCAAACGCAATAGAACAATGGTAGTGCGTGACAGAACAATAGGACACTTAGCACTGCCCCCGGCGAAGTATGCTCCACTTAGGGAGACGGCAATTAAGAGTAATAAAGTTGAGCATCTTTGCTATTGTTTTAACTTTTGAGTTCACGACTTTGTCGCGTATTTTTTCTGCGAAAACTCTTTTAGCTTTTATTTCGGATATAATATTTTAATCTAGTAGGTACCTACATTATAATTAAACATAAGCCAGATCTAACTGGTATTTTTGTAAATCTTTGGGGGAGGCCAATGTCCAGCAGTAGATGTCCTACGGGTGATGATGATGGTGATGACGTGAAACAACGTAACATCCTCTTTGACAAACTCCATACAATCTCATATTTTTTTGTAATGAGTATGATTAACAAATTATTAAACAAAAGTTTGTCACTCTTAGACCAGGCAGCTTTGTGTAAAAGTAGAGGAAAATTATATTTTTATTATATTAATGGTATTAGAACAACTGTATCCATCATAAGTCTATTAAACTCTCTCTGTTCGCAGCGTCCACTCGCCAAGGACTCAAAGTTAATAATAAAAGGAAAGTTAATAACAAAGTTGAGAACCTATTGTGGCCTAGTTCCGACCTTGAATGGAATAATTACATTTATTGTGCGACCGTCCACCCTTTTACGCTGTAGAGTTATTCAGGAGCTGAACGAAAATCTGCCTGTGAGGCAAAAGGTTTGATTCTATGGAGCCGTAAGGATTGAAATAACATGAGTTGGTATAGTTACGTGTAAGAAAGAAGGAACTCATAAAATTTGTAGAAGACAAGTAGAAATCGTTTTGATTGGTGACGCCATTACTTTTCTATAAATCATTAATTTTCGTCTTGCGTTCTGACGTGTTTACTTTCAATTGTTTTTATCATCAAAAGACCGAATGGAAGATATGTTTTTCTTTAAAAAAAAAATACTTAACAATTTGTAGCCCTAAATAAAATAAAAAATTCAAAGGCCCAAAAATTATCTGATTTGGATGCAAATTAAATAGTAATCGGTGTTAAACAACGTCATGAAACTAATAAAAAAACTAATAAAAGTCAAATTTATTTTGTGTGAAATAGGTAAAACTAGATAAAATAAAAACGAATTTTAGGTAGTCTAGACTGAGAACACTATATTAGTAAAAAAACTCTTCGAAAGATTTAAAAACTTTTTCATTCTTGAGATAAAAAGAAACACTTGTGAAATAAGATTTAGCAAGAATTTCGTTGATATTCATTAAAATCTAAACTACAATAAATGAACTTAAGTAATGTGATACTAAAATTGTAGATGTTACTTAAAAAGCTGCTACGTAAAGTGAAACTGAGTTGGTCACGTATATCGTATGCCAATAAACCAATGGACCAAAATAACCACCGAATGGTCTCTTATACAAAATAAACGACAGCAAGGCAGACCCAAGCAGAGATAGCGGGAAGACTTGGATTGATTTTTACCGAACTGGTCACTCTGGTGGCTCTTGAAAGAGACAAGTGGAAGAAGAGTAGGGAGGCATTCGCCCAGCAGTAAAATAAAACGATGCGATATTTAGTTGTAGCACATGAATACCATTTACACGATAAAAAAACTTAGCTTGTCAGTCAATAGAATCACAATTAGTCTTATAAGACAAAAACTCGTTTTCTAAATTGTAAGAATTGTCGCAATTATGAAGAACCTGTCAATTACAAATGTCTTGATTTTCATTTCAAATTATGCTCGACAGTTTTTCTACCTATTATTAAAATTGTCTACAAGAGTAAAATTTCATAAAATATAAAAACGATGACGGGACTCGATGCTAGCGAATTTTGAAAAAAATTAAAATTTGACAAGCAATCAATGTTATCGATAACCTTTAATTAATTACGCTTTACGCATTGCCCTATTAAGTTTTGATGATTTTACCCCAAAATTTTTCGTTTACTTTTTGAGGTGGGAATATAAATTTAAACTCAATTTTTACTTTATACACTGAATCTTTATTCTTTATATTAGATTGATTAGATTGAAATACGACCACAAAAAAGAATGGAAAAAGGGATAGACGGGTAATGGTATGTGTGTACTCATATACTGTACCTAGAAAAAGTATTTTCTGGAACACTAAAAAGAGCAAAGACTAAATAAAAACTACTACTCTAATACTTAATTCAATTACAATAATAATAATAATAATAATAATAATAATATTCATTTATTTGCACGAATGTAGGTAAACAGTAAGGTGGTTACAAAGTATTTTAGTATCCATATACATTCTGCCGCTTTATCGTGGCATGCAAAAACATTATTTTTGTTGACTTAAACTAAAGTAGGTGAGACTTAACTTAAACATAGGAGATCATAATAGGACTTAGTAATATTAAACAAATTTATTCTATTATCTAGTAATTCTAATCTATAAGTAATATTTTAAACTAATAATTTACATTTTGGCTATATTAATTAATATTAATAATAAAAAAAATAAAAAAATTGAAGTGTATATAGTTATGTTATTTTATCTTGTAAATATTCTGATACGGAGTAGTAGGCTTTGTGTATTAGTAGCTTAATTAGATATTTTTTGAATAGTCTCAATGGTTCATCTTTTATAACATCAGGCAGTTTATTGTATATAACAGGTGCCATACCTAAAATACTTTTCGTTAGCAAAGCGGTTTTATAGGAACCTGTAGACAATAGACATTTATATTGAGATCTCAAATTAACCGTTCTATTGCGAGTATCATTTAGGGTTGGGAATAAATTTGGGTTCATTTTTACAAATAAAGATAATTCTAATATGTATATACACGGAAAAGTTAATAAATTGTATAGTTTAAAAAGAGGTAGACAACTGTCAGTAGCTTTTATATTAAAGATAGCTCTGATGCAGCGTTTTTGTGATTTAAAAATATTTTCTCTATCACTACAATTTCCCCAGAATATGACTCCAAACCGTAGTATGGAGACGACTAATCCATGATAGGCAGTTAGTACTGTTTTAGTGTTGACCTTTTTTGAAAGATTAAGTAACACATAGGCAGATGTACTAAGCCTCTGACATACATGATCAGCATGAGCCTTCCAGGTCAGTTGACTGTCCACGTGTAAGCCTAAAAACTTAGCATTATTTACATTTTCTACCTGTTGACCTTCATAGTTTATGTTTGGGTTATCAGGATACAATCTTTGGTGAAATTGCATTAGCTTAGTTTTAGTCAAATTTATCTGTAGGTTATTATTATCAAGCCAGTTGATTATTGTTTTCAGTGTGTGATTTATATTATCTTCATACGTTTTATTGTCATTGTCTTTAATTGTGACTGTGCTATCATCTGCAAATAACACCACAGGATGGTCTATGTAGCGCGGAAGGTCATTAATATATATCAAAAATAATAAAGGTCCCAGTACACTCCCCTGGGGAACCCCGTATTGTATTGTTCTGTAAGAAGAGGTGTATTTAATTTCATGTTTGGTCTTTATACAAATATTAGAAATTTCAGTGTATTGTCTACGATCACACAAATACGATTTAAGTAAATTTAGGACGTTACCACGGATGCCGTATGCGTTAAGTTTTTGTAATAATAATTCATGGCTCACGCGGTCAAAAGCTTTAGACATGTCGGTAAATATTGAACAGATTGGGGTTTTATTATCTACATTTATCATAATATCTTTTATTAGATTGAAGACAGCCATATTTATATTTTTGTTTTTTCTAAATCCGTGTTGTTCCTCGCAAAGTACATTATATTTAGTTAGGAAACCATAAATAGACTTATACATTACTTTTTCAATAATTTTTGAGAACACAGGAATAAGGGCTATGGGTCTATAATTCGACATGTCTTTAGTACAGCCAGCTTTATGAATTGGTTTTACTATTACTGATTTTAATCTAGTAGGGAATATTCCTGCTGTAATGCTAGTATTAATTATATGGCTAAGGGGCATTGCGATAGTTTCAGAAACATATTTTATCACCTGTGTTGTTATTCCGTCATACCCAGAGCTTTTAGTGTTTCTTAGTGATTTGATAACATTTGTTACTTCTCGGCATGTAACTGGCGACATGAACATTGAATGTGGGTTAGATTTAATCATAAGGCTCTGTTTTGAAGATTTAGTGTTGGCAGATATTTGATCGATAAAAAAGTTATTGAACGTTTCTGCTAATTGTCTAGGATCAGTTATTATCTTGTTGTCTTTTGTAATACTTGTTATTGGCTCTTTGATCTTTTTATTTTTATTAATTAATTGCCAGGACGTTTTAGACTTATTGTGTGAGTTTTGTATGAGATAATTATTTTGGGCTCTTTGTGTTAATTTGATAATTTTTCTAAATGTTTTTGTATATTTTTTGAAAATTTGTATATTTTCTTCCGTGGGTCTGTGGCGTTTTTGCCATAGTAAATGACGTTGTCGTTTACTGCAAATTTTAATGCCTTTAGATATCCATTTAATAGGTTTTTCAGATTGAACAACTACAGTTTTTAATGGAAAGCACAAATTAAAAAAGAGTAAAAATAAATCAATAAAGTTATTGTATGCTACATTTGGATCATCGCTGCTAAAGGTATCAGAGAATGATAATTTTTGAAGATGGTCATTGAATTGAGCTAGATTTATTTGAGAGATGTCCCTTATAGTCTTACGCCAGGCTTTTAGATGAGGAGTTTTATTTACTTTTATATTAATAATTTGAGCGGTGTGATCAGACAGGGCCAGATCTATTACTGCCGATTTACATTTTTGTTTAAAATTGTGAGCGAAATTGTCCAGACAAGTATTGCTAATAAGTCTAGTCGGTTGGTTTATTGCTAATTTAAGATTATAACTTAGTAGAAAACACTCAAATTCTTTTGTTGTATTGTTTCTTTTTAAAATATCAATGTTGAAATCACCACATAATAAAATTTTGTTTTTGTTATTCGTACATAGTTTTCTTAAGATTAAGTCTAAATTTTCATAGAAATTACTAATGGTAGTGATTATTGGTGGTCTATAGATGCATACAATTATTATATTATGTTTAAGTAATTGTATAGCACAACATTCAATGACTCCTGTGATAGATAATTTCATAATGTCTGGCAGTTCCTTGTATTCATGTCCTTTTTTGACCATGATTAAAGCTCCTCCTCTTTTAGCATTTTTCCTAGAGAAACATGCAGCTAAGTTATAGTTAGGAAGATGTAATACTTTTTCATGCCCAGACATTATAAAATGTTCGGTGATACACAATATATCTACATCAATTTTCTTACTAGTTAGTAGTTCTTGAATGTTTACAATCAGAACATCGGTTTTGTTAATAAGGCCAGCAATATTTTGGTGCATTATACTAATATTATTCAAGAAAAAACTCAGAGTTTGGAGTAATAAGAAGGTTTTCAGAGTCAAGATCAATCGGTAAACACTTTTTTGTATTATAATTAATTAATTTTAATAGGTTAGACATGATATTTTTCATTCCATTATTATTTAATTTGCCATTATGTTTAGAGAACATGTTGTAATCACAAGTTAACTCAAGATTAGAATCAAGTAGTAATGCATAATTATGGGTGTTAAGATCTAGGCACAATAGATCACCGAAAGCTTCTACTCTACAGTTAAATATAGAATAGTAGTTGCTTAGTTTATAGGTAGGTAAACAAAGTATTAAGTTGGTATGTTGAATTTTGGACAATACATTCCTTATCTCTATGACAGTGGTTAAGTAGTTATTAGTTTTTACAAAATCATTTTCACCTATCAATATAACACAGTAATCATTTTTGGAAAAATTTACAAGTTTCGTATCTAAATTACTAATTAGCTGGAGTACCCCGCATTCTGGATAAATATAGTGACATATATCTGCGTCTTGAAAGGCTTCTTGAGCAATGGATAGCACTTTATTGCTTTTGTTGGAGCTTATAATACATAATTTTTTCTTGATCGGCTTGCGTTTGGTAACGGTTTTTGTGTTAGTTGTGTTAGGGTTTTCTTGAGCCTTCTGAGCTAAAGTGTCCATCTGAACAGGTTCAATGTTTTGCGTACTATTTCTTGAATTTGAGCATTTTTCTTTCTTTTTGCATGAACTTTTTTTCGGTGCTTTTTTTGGGGTGAGTTTAGACGATAGTTCTTGTACGTTCAATTTTAATTTGTTATTTTCTGCGGATAGGTTCTTTATAGTGTCTTGAGCTGAATTTAATTTTGTAGTTAGTTGTTCAATTTGTTTCTGAAGGTTCCGTATAGTAGAGATATTTTCTTCATCTGATAAATTAGGAAGGCTATTAGTGCTGCCATCTAGTTCGGATCCATCTGAACTAATATTATGTATTTCTGACATATTTTTTGTCTTCGATTTCCGAAACGTAATATTTTCTAGAAAGTTTAAATTCATTTTTGACAGTTATTTGGATTAGTTTATTAAGAAATAATTTTGTACGAATTTTGAAAGTTGAGTAATAATCGGAGAATAAACACAAAAAGACAAATATGGAACGGTCAGGATCGATCACAGGACATGTACTGTTCCAGTCTTAACTGACACCTCAGCGCCACGCTGACATTAAGAATTAATTGTCAAATAGCGTTCTTGTTGTCCAAGTGTTGTCGAATAGACGTTAAGGAGGTAAATTTAAAATTTTGAATTTTGTGGAAAAAGTTCAATGACCCACAAGCGTCTATTTAATGTTAACTGTTTCTAGATAAAAACTGTTTATTAGATTGTTTATTGCACTGATATTGTTTGTTATGTACACTTTTTACACTGTTATCTTTGTTTTATGTTTAGTTAGTTCACTTGTGTTGGTTTTCTGGTACAGATTTTGAGATGTAAACAAAGCTGGAGGCACTAACAGTTTTTTATAGTTTTTACACACTTATACACATATTTTTGTTGGAATAACACTGTCACTTATTGTTCGTACTTTATGTTTGTTATCTTACTGGTTTTTAGTTCAATTTAATCATTTTATTTATTTTAAATGTTTAAAATACGCGGAGCTGATGTTACGCGTGGCAGCTAGCGCCATCTACGAAGCTTATATCTGTAGGAAATTGCGTCCGAGAGATAAAACTCTTAAAGAATACGACCCCTTAATCCTGGTGAGTCCACTTGGATTTATAGCGCACTATAAATTCGCTAAACTCATTGTTTCTGCACCTCTCGGCGTCGAATGAAATACTGGAATAATTCTTGCTATGAACTTAATGAGAGCAATTATTTTAATTTTTCTGTTTAATTGTCAGCTATTTTCCCGTAAACGTTTGTGCTTTTGTTTTTAAATTCTCGTCTAGAGGGTAAAGTGTCGCTTTTATGAACTTATTGTGTTTTTAACACAAACATTTTATTATTTCATTTTATTTTACCTCTGTGTTTGTACAACGCTAAAATAAAATTAACATAATCCCGAAAATGTAACTATGTTTGTCTAACATATAAATTCTAAATTAATCAAAACCCAAGTCGCATAAATTTTCATCTTTAAACGTTCGTTTAGCTAATAGAATAACCGACGCACATTTACATGTACAAACAATAATAAAATTATACAATAGTTTAATCTAATATTATAATGTATTTATTATTCTATCGCAGACCTTTGCTTCTAATCTCATTAAAACTTTCGTGAACTTATGTCTCAAAATAAACTAACCCAACTTTAGAGAAAATGTTTTGGAACTCTGTTTGTGGTTTAATTTCCGTTTTTTTTCAGTTCTTGTAGCCGCAGGTTGATTTAAAAAAAGCCTTTATGTATCTTCAAAAAATCGTCTTGCTTCTCCATAAAGATACCTCTATCAAATCACAATTATTATTATTATAAGCCTATATTGTCCCACTGCTGGGCAAAGGCTCTTATCTTTCCATTCCTCTCTGTCGAGGGCGTTTGAAGTCTATTCTTTCATGTGACTATCAAGGTCATCACGCCATACCATGAGCCTATCACAATAATTCAGAAATATCAGGCAGTATTCGCACAAAACCAACACGATCAGGAATCGCATGGAACGTCAGCTAACGAAAGGAAAACCGATTGCGTATCGGCAAAGCGTACGCTCCAACAAACGAAAAAAAAACAATGGCTATTTTCATTTTTTAACGTTACATTGGTTCATTTGTTTATTTTGTTTGTAAGCCGCGGACAGACAATGTTTGCATTCTTTCCTCGTGAACACTTTCGCTCTCATTTGGAGCAATCAATGCAAATTTTTGTTCAGTGTTAAGCAAATAATAATAAAAATAACTGCTTGATATGGTGGCAAATGAAAATGAACTTAGTTTTACGTTGTAGAAATAAGGGTGTTTAGTTAACTCCATCCAAAATGATATTTCATGTTCTAAAGTTAATATGTCTGTCTGTCTTTCTGCTTGTCTTTCAATGTTATTTGTCTGTGAAGCTTTTTAAGGAAAACTTTGATATGAGGACAGTTTCAATGGCTTACTTTTAACCCCGGTATGTTACGGGTAAAAGCTAGTTACCTAAATATCATCTCTACAAAAAACAACTAACGAGAAACCATACTAGAAAATAATAAAAAAATATAACCGCCTGTCTGCTCCAGCCTTTAGAATATAATAATACCAATATTACCAGAGCTTGTTACCACAATAAAGTTATTACCTCAACGAATACCGAATGTAAATAAAGTCGTATTAAGGCTTCGGGAAAATATTTCAGACTTTCGCGTACATTTTCGACCTAGATCAGGACGTTTAGTGTCCATATTTCAAAAACATGAGTTACAACGTGGAGCAAATTGTCTGTATTGTTAAAGCGGGGATATTTAGGTTTTGAAGACCCTGTTAAAATTGGAAGAGTAAAACAGACGTGATTTATAATTTTTGGCGCTTACAAACAAGTCTTCTTCATCGGTCTGCTGTCCTTGTAGGAGCGAGACGCAGTTACACGCAGTGTAGAGTAATCACAGTAGCCATCTTACTTTCTCAATACTAACAATGCTGGTTCAAAAGTTAATGGTACAATCATGGCCAAAAATACACAAACTCGACCAAACAGTTGCAGTAGATTTCTTATGAGAAATTTCTGAAACTGTTAGGGAATATTCCTGGCATTGTAAACTTAACATAAAAAGTTGAAACATTTGAAAGAAAATTGCACGATTGCCAAAATCGTTTACTAAGACTTCAACTTCTTTTGTTTAATTGAGGATACATGTTTTTGTTCGTGACTGTACAAGCCCTGAAACGAGGTCGTTGAGATATTGAGTAAAACCTTTGTTAATTTTGCGGCTCAAAAAGCCTCACAAGTCCGAAGTATTTGTTGGGAAATTAATGTTCGCGAATTTACGGATTTTTTGGCTCCTTACGGCTTTGCAAATTCATGAATACTTGAATACATCGTGTTGGGAATAAATTTGTGGTTTTCCTTGATATAAGAGATCTTTTTATGTTCGTTACAATACTAGCTGTTGCCCGCGGTGATAGCCGCGTCGATTTCGGTTATAGCCAAGTTTGTATGTAAACTTTCTTGAACTATAGCAAATAAAAAGTATCATATTAGTGTTGGTTAATAAGCCGCATCGTGATTTTAAATATTACCGCCGATTTTACTTTAAATATTATCAGAACGGTCCTCAAAATAAAACCCATTTCACCACCAACTTTTATTGATTTTACTTTATTGCTATCGGTAATACCTTATTACACAATAAACCCGTACGTAATCCTAAATTAAATAATAAATTAGAATGTTATCCGGCAAGAGAGATAATTACGAAAAGCTTATCCGGACGAGCAAAACAATGGCGGTAATGAAAGAAATATATCTGATGGCGAGCGCTGTATTGTGCGGAAAGCGATGCCAATATTATTGTATCACACCTACAGAATTTTCAGACAATATAAAACCGAATTTTTGGGAAAAAGTTTTATTTTATTTTCACTAGATAGTAGGTACTTAAAGGGAATATAACTAAAAAACCGACCAAGTGCGAGCCGGACTCACGCACGGAGGGTTCCGTACTATTATGTGTAATAGAAAATTAGGTTTGTTGTAGGTATACTAATTTTTTGT
Source organism: Chrysodeixis includens (assembly GCA_941860345.1). Taxonomy (NCBI): domain Eukaryota; kingdom Metazoa; phylum Arthropoda; class Insecta; order Lepidoptera; family Noctuidae; genus Chrysodeixis; species Chrysodeixis includens. The sequence goes on from OW796097.1 coordinate 3,186,130, forward strand.
CTGTTTATCTACCTGTTTATTAAGATCGAGTAAAAATTGCTTAAAAGTTACGTTTGTTGGACTGTCATAATATTTTTTTTTATTTTTGGTATTTCTTGTTATAGCAGCTACAGAAATACATCATTTGTGAAAATTTCAGTTTTCTAGCTATCATGGTTTATGAGATACAGCCTGGAGACAGACAGACAGCGGAGGCTTAGTAATAGGGTTCCGTTTTACCCTTTGGGTATGGAACTCTAAAAACTGTTTGTTACGTGAAAATGAAAGTCAGTAGAACGATAAAATACAATACTCTACGTCTACATTTTCATTAGTCTACGTAATCCAGTCTTTATCTTATCGAACGTTATTAAAGGCTTAATCCTCATTCGATTTACTAGTAGATTGAGCAATGCTAACTAGGACGGGTGACCCTAATATAGAAGACCCTTTGATAAAACGAATTCTGCTGAACCTAATGACAACTTCTAGCTTTAAGGAACAATGTTTTTCAAATAATAATTTCACATTTGAAATGGACCGTTACTAAACCACAGGTCGGTTAAATATAACCTAACTACCAAAAAATTACTGCAGCAATTTTCATGCTGTTTTCACCAATGTACAGACTGATTGTCGAGGAAGTTCTTTTTTTTATATTTTGACAAAAATATATTGATACTTATTGAAAATGTTGTTGGAAAGTTACATTAATTGCGTTCAATATAAAAGAATTGAGTAATGTCAGAAAAAGTCAAAAGTTGGTAATGTTTTTACGGCTCCAACCGACATTCGCGCAGGTGAAGTCGCGGGCAACAGCTAGCTAGGTAAAGTAAATACTGCAATAAACGAAACCTTCACTTTGATTCAAACACAATACTTTCTATGTTCGTTATAAGCTTCTTGTCCTCACGTCAAGTCTTCTGACCAAGGTAGCTTCTAAGAGACATAAATATCGTGTAAATTGAGTTGCCAATGAATGCGGTATGAATGTGACTTGCCATTGGCAATGACAACTTGAAAATAGTTCAAGGTGCAGTTGTATTAATGTGTAAATACACGTCACTGATACCCTTGACTTTGATAGAATTCATGGAGCCAAACCTTAGAATAAGTCTAATTCTGAACTGCCTATATTTCTTCTAAAATAAAAGCAAATTTTCAAAAACAGAAATTAAAGGAAGATCATAAAACCTCACAGCTAATAGCAGGCAAAACCCATACTAAGAATAAAAATTGGAATATTAATATTGAACGAACTAAAAGAAAGTATTTTGTTATAGAAAATAAGCTTAAAAATTAGGCATTTTACGAGCCTACAAAGTCTCATCTATTATTATAGCAACTACATATAATTTTCGTAATAAAAAAAAAACAAATATTTTATAAATATTGCAGTCAAACCTTCAAGCTTCATCTAACAAAAATATATCAAAATAATTTTATTAAATGTAGCGAACATTCACGTGTTGGAATAAATAGTTGACGTGCTAGCTACGTGACGATGTCACGTCTAACGTGTCTAGTCACGCCACCTCTGCAATTCTGTAAAAATGTCGAGCTTTCGTGAATTTAATACATCAAGTAAATATTAAATGAATGAGTTTGCGGTTAAAGAAACGTCAAGATTTTTTGGAATTACATTTGGGAAAATATGTGGGCGAATGATTATGTTTGATATAAATATTTATACTTAGTTAACTTTAAGTTGTAGTAATATAATATAACTGTTAGATTACACGCAATCCAAGTAGAAATTTCATATTTAAAAAAAAGGCAGTTCTCAATTGGACTATTTTTTTTTTCATATTAGAGATTTGTTCAAACCTCAGAACTTCTTATTTTTTTTTCTTTTAGAACGTCTGCGTATTTTCGTCTACAACCCCATTACATTCACAATAAACACTCTTAAGAGCAAGCGGTTATTTATTTAAAATGTAACCAACATCCCGTGACATAGCACGCCCCATTTAGTTAGTGCTCAATAAAAAGGTCACCTAATCGTGTCACGTCGCGCACAAACCTGACAATTCACGCTCCGCCTGCAACCGATGCTGTTGTTTACAGAACACATTTTATATTCACGGATTTTTTCTTAATGTATTAAAAAATACGAAGTTATTATTGGAAGGAATCCGTAGTTCGCTCTTATTTATTTATTACTTAGGTACTTGAAAAGTATGATTATTATTGATCGTCTTATGTTTTCATTTTTTTATTCCAAGGTTTGGTTGTTCATAATTTTAATAAAAGTCGATAAATCGGTGCAGTATTTTATACTTAAACAGAAATTAACCTTAAAACCAAAACTCCAACATGAAAAGTCATGTTTTCTTTTACATTTTCTTTACAAAATGTATTTTTCACGCTACACGCTTTTTGTCAGAATAAAAACACCTTTACTGGAGCAACCTATCACGCTGCGATTGCGAATGGTATGCATTACAAAGAAAACGCGCAATTTACCGGAAAATTGCAGGTTTTGCTCACAGCTTAGTTCACGTTGAACATTTTTGTAGACAAAGTGGAAGGAAAGTAAAAATAAATGCGTTTTTGGAGATTAAAGAAACGCTTCTGCTTCTTTTTATTTTTTAAATATAAATTCTTGCCTAAAACTGCTTAAATTAAATGTATGTATTTTAACCTTTAAATACGTGTGCAATTAATATCAGGGTTGAATCACACAATCAAATATAAATTGAAGATGTAGCTCTTCAAAATTATGAGACGTCTCGTTTTATTTATTTTAGATTGTAGCTCGCTTATTTTATTAAATAAATTATGAAGATAATGAATTTAAATGCTAGCACTGCAGAGTTCAAAATCTGAATGTAATTTGGCACTCGCATTGGAATATTTGTATTAATTGCTATTAATTATCCATTAAATAACACGCTCATTTACTTTTCAATAACTGTGTGTTGAATTAATTTAGTTATTTGTTTCATTAAAATGAGGGTAATGTACGCAAACTTGGTCAGAAAAGTCCTTGTAAATAAGGTCATAATAAAAATAAAGGAGATATCAAAACTACGCCTTCGAGAAATGAGCGTTGAAATCTCAGTCAGTTTTTTCAGCTAAGAATTCACTGTCAGAAGTGACACTGATTACATCAGCATATTCTACTAGAATATACTCGTATTTGAAGTCATATTTCTTTAGTAAAACCTTTTTATATGATGATAAAATCTTTCGACTTTACTATCGTGAAGCGAAAGTTTCAGATCGAATCTTGGTTAGATTGATACAAGGGCGAAGTGAATAGCCCAATGGGATAAATAGCAAAGAAAAATACCTCAAATCGATTTTGTTGTTTTATATTGAATTTTTTTAACCCCGGATAAATGTACAGACTCCTACAAATGCCTTGAACCACACAGGTATCACAATAAACCAATAATCGTTATTGGCAATTTCAGCTGCCGTAACATTTTAATATAAAATGTCATCCTTATAAATATGTAAAGTGACATTACAATATTCGTTATATCAAGCAATTTTATAGCAATTAGCAAAATTTCAACGTCGCGCTCACCGTCCGGAAATTACCGAATGGGCAATTAGCAAAACCGAACGTACGAAGACGAACGAACGAATGAGTGAATGACTGAACAGGTGAATGATTTACAGCGTTATCACTCACGAAGTTCTTATGCGGTAGGTATTTTGAACGACAGCGATCAATTGGCTTCGAAGCTAACCCTCGAAAGGGCCACTTAGACCCGCTAGCCGTTATTGCTTCCGATGGGTTAGGAATTCCGATGACCGCTGTACAATTTTCAATTTTACTTTTTCTTTGTACGCCTGCGCTTGAATTTGACCCTTTGTTCGCTGAGCTCTCACAAATTCTCAAGTTGTATTGAGGTTTCTAAATGTAACGTCTTATGATGGTTGTAGAAATAAACATACTGGTACTCTTATTTGTTGTGTATTCAGTTCAAAGTTATTGCAATACTGGAGCTGTTATTTTTTTCTCAATATCGGTCTCATAAGTACGAGTACGTTCTTAGTTACTACATTACTTTCAACGTTGAGAATACAGTTCTAATAAATTTTAAAACACTAATTAATGCGAGAAATTATAGCAATCATTTGACTGCCTAGACAGGACTGTTGGTCTAGGGGTTATTTTCCCTTACTGTTATACCAGAGGTCGTGGGTTCGACTCCCACCCTGGATATTTTTTTGTGTGATGAGCACGATCATTATTCTGTGTCCGGGTATAATTAATCTATAGTATGTATGTATTTAGAAGTATATAAAAATGTATATCACCTATCTCGTATTCATAATGAAACCTCTGCTTAGTTTGAGACTAGATGGCGTAGTGTGAAAGTCATGGAACATTATATTATATCTTTACAAAGTTATAAAGAAACATTTTAAATAATAACACCCTGTATCCATGCATAGCGCTAGTAATGATGATAGCCTCGCCTCCTATGACCTAAGACCTACAGAATTTAGTAAAAGGTTCGCGTGCAAGCACCATGTGTTAATATAATATTTACATAGATAGCCGCCCTGAATGTGGACCTTTCATGCCTGGAGGTAATTTGGAAGCCTAGTGTTTGTTTAAGACCTAAATAACACATGAGGGTCGCTCTGATTTATGTTTTGCGAATGTATTTTTTGTTTGACAAGTTTATTTGGAAAGGCGTGTTGCAATATATATTATTCTGTTTTTGTACATTAATGTTACCGTTGGAAATGGGTAGAGATTGAAACAAAATGATTTGATTGTCAATTATTGCTACTATTACTCTTAAATAGTAGACTTGATACCGACGAAATAAAGTTTCATTCAAGCGAGTCGAGATCGAGTTGAAACAGTGCAGTGGCACGAGTTGAAACTACGCTCAATCGAGAAATCTGTATGTAGTTTAGCTTAAATCGGCTTGATTCGATAGAAATATTTTAGGATCGAATCGAGAACCGAATACGCAGATCCTTTTAAAATACCTATAATTTAAAAACGCACGCATTTAAAGGTGGTTTTTGTGAGAACAATAAAGTTAAACTAAAATATAATTAAAATTGACGTTCATATTAACACTATTCATCAATCAAATCCTAGTCTTAATAAAGCTGACGTCATCAAACCATATAACAAAGATGTCAGTGTACGCGGTTAGAGTTTCAAATTACAATCTGTACGGTCCGCAAAACGTCACGCGTGACGTGGGTCGCGAGACAAAACAATATCGAAAGCAAAATATTAAAGTGCTAGAATAATGAGGTCGAGATTTTCATCGTTAAGTTTTTAGAAAGCAAAAATCTTTGTGAACACTGACAGATTTTCAAAGAATATTAACAAAACACAATTAAACAGTACTAGCTGTTACCCGCGACTTCGCCCGCGCGACTATCGGTTATAGCTGCAAAAACATTGCCCTTACATACCTACATCCTTACAAACTTTCACATTTATAATATTAGCAGGATTGATATTAGGAAATAAGTTTTTTTGACATTGAAAATCTATTGAAAACGTCATAGACACTAGTTTTGTAGAGATAGCTTTATAGTACTATAAAATTAGACGATAAAACAGTTTTTGGTTCGCGTTTTCAGAGGTTTTTCTTTTATAAAATGTGAGTAGAGCTTAGTTTGTTCGAAACGAACGTTTTTTTGAGTCTGACTGAAAGTCTATTCAATGTACTAAATGAAAGGGTAATAAATCGCTGTATTATGATTTATATTCACGAAAATTGTTTTGGTCAGTAATAGTATTTCTATTGTTGTAGGTTAGTGAGCTCTTTAATGTATTCTCTACCAGCTAGCAACTCCATATACCGAATAACACATAAGTAAGTTACGTAGGACCTTGTTACTTAGTTGATAATCGAACATGAACAAAGTTTTACTTACAGAACTTTTTTTTTACATTATAGAGATTTAAACAAAGGGTTTTGATAACAAATCTAGGTTTTCTGTAATCTTTTCTTTTGAACAGGTTCTTATAAGCTATTATTCAAGTTCGTAGACATTATAAATATAGTTCAGTCCATTTAACAATCTAATCCTAGTTTTCATTAAGCTGGCGTCATCGAACGATATAACAAAGATGCCACTGTACTAATTCTATATCATCGCTAAAATGTTAACAAAAACTAATATCATTTAGCAAGGAACAAAGTACCGGACAATAATAGAAACCAAATCGGTAGCGAATAAAATAAACAGCGATATAAGACAAAAAATAAAATTGTCTCAAAACCTAGAAAAGCGTACTAACGAACACCTTTGTATCGTAAATAATGTTGTCTGGATTTCAATTTTATTTTCTCGACCAACCATCTTATTTCATGAACGAAGAAATTATCTTTATTCTTGGAAATTCATTGTGAAAAACAGTAATTTTAGATTTGTAGAAAATGTGTTATTTTAGGTGGAAAATTATGTCCGTTTCTTGGAATATAGACCGATTGTTATATTCTAGAAAGTACGCTTATATTGTTTGTCGAGAAAATCAGACCGAGATAGAAATTAGGCCGAAACTAAATTCTGTGCTTAAAGCTGAAGTTACTTGACAATATTTCGTTTTTAAATGTGAATTTAAAGGCTTAAAATTTTGTTTCAGTTCAGTAATTCACGTCCAACGTACAACCAAGCTTGTAACATGTAGTTTCCTATTATAATTCAATATTTAATAATAACACTTGTATTTTGATTTCTATATACAAATAATACTTACTGAAGGTATTGTATTATTCAGCAAGTTGCACTATTAATAATAAAAAAACAACGTTTCTTCCCACACTAAAAATCTATATCAGACAAAAATCATTTTAAACTTTTTTCCAATTAGACAAGTTACACATATAAAATACCTATAAAATCGTAAAACCTGACGTACAAATAACATGTGGAAATGCCAACTACGAGTATGTAACCTTTTTGGTTTAGCAGTCGCACGGGTGACTGGTGAACGTAAAGTTTCGGGTCCAATTTCCAGGTCGTGCAAAGGTTAATGTGGTTTTCATGTAAGTTTTCAATGGCAAACGGAATTTCAAATTGTGGTGAAGAGAAGATTTTTGTTGTCATTGAGGAATATGAGGTGAAGTGTAGTTATTTGTTAACTTTTAAAGGTCGAAAATAGTCTGGTTATGATTGGTTGTTTGTGAAAAAAAAATTGTTTCTATTTGATTTTCACTCTGGATTTGCAGACAGCAGAATTTTTAAATTTAAATTACAAATGTACTATAAACTTAACTTACTATAAACTTCGTGCACAATAAAGAGCTAAATATGTACCTGAATATTATACAATTTTATAGTCACTAACAATTTTAGACATCATTAGTACTTTCACCAGTACTCTAATAGGTTGAATTTCGTGTATCATTACTACTACGGGTTCACTGTATACAAACAACATTCTACATTCTTATGTCAAAGGATTAAGGTTGAATTTCGCATATCATTACTACTATGCGGCTTACTGCAAATGAACAGCATTCTAAATTCTAATGTTAAAGAGTTAAGGTTGAATTTCGTGAATCATTACTACTAATGGTTCACTGTACATGAACAGCATTCTTATCTCAACGGACTAAGGTTGAATTTCGCATATCACTAGCATAAGGTTTACTGTACGAGGTTGTTGCCCTAAGTCTGGTACAGCAATCTGCCGTGAATTATCGCGCCGTAGGCTAATGGCGGCGTGTGCTAGAGACATGAACATACACTTATGTTTAAAGCGCACTTAGGATCTACAAGATCAAAATTGTTGAGCTGATGTAGTTTAATACAGGTAGGGTTGTTTGCTGAGATAAACTTTAATGTAACAAACATTCAAGTTTATCTCTGCAAACTATACAGTGGATTCCACCGAATCCTTATTTGTGGAAATGTGGAATAATATACATATGTTTGTCCAATCCAAATAGTAAAATAAAGCATAAGACGTTTATTTATTTATCAGAAACAAATAATGAATTATTTACTGCCTTTGTAACCTTATTAATAGCTATTAAATATCAAAAAGAGTAATTTTATATCTTGAATAACACCTTCTAATATCCACACCAGTATTTGAATCTTCATAAACGCGAAAATTATACCAAAAACTACTAAAACCATATTAAAGACAAAGGTATGAAAATCTAGGTCTCAATTTGCGATTCAAAAACTGCACTAAAAGTCATTGAAGCTTACATTTCTAGACCTAAATGGTCTTTATGATAATATCGTGAACGAACAATGTAGATATTAGGGGCATTATTAAAATTCATCAGTTTTAGTAATCATAGAGTCAATTTTAACGTTCAATATTGGCTGAGAATAAATTGTGTGAACTTAATGAATCATTTCGTATTAAAATTCATGTCTTCGCGGCAATTTCAATAACTTTTAACTTAATATTTTTTAACTTATATTTAAAGTCATATTTAAAGTGTCCTTTTATTATCAGGTGAGGTCAAATATCTGATTCCTAATTTAAAATCTTACCTAATACAAATTTATTGCTGGCTGAAAACTGTAAATTCTTTTTAATACGTGGTCGTGTAGTCGGCCATCTATAATATTTAAAAAATCTTGGAATTGAGGACTACATTTTTTTTTCTTTTCAAGAAATAACGTCTCCCACACTAAGGAATTTAATCCTTGTGTAGCGGGTGGTTTCACGGATATTCACATACACAAAGACATCCAGACTCAGAACAAGCATCTGTGAGTCGCACAAATACTTTTCCTACGCGAAGATCAAAACAAGTAGTAAAAGGCTTGGAGACCTATACTATCGGTGCAGTCATTATCTATGGGCCCTAGTTGCCTTAATTAAATGAATAAATAAAAAAATATAAAATCATGCAAATACCTGAGATTCGATTTAGGTCCTCTTTGGTTTCACTAAAATCTTGTGTTTGATCCCTACCGATTATTCTTAGGAAGTGCGGTTTCAATCTCACCGCATAAACCAATTAATTAACCATTCTATAAATAAATAACTTTGAACTTCAACCAAAGAGGATTGTAACCGAAATCTTTTAATAGCATTTCTTAGAAGCACCTTAAGTAATTACTGTGACAAAGGACGTCCGGGCATTGTTTACATCTAACCAATGAAGGGATATTTCTTACAAATTGTAAGGCTGAGGGAAATACCCTTTAACCGCAAATCAGTTCATCAAAATATAGAATTCGTAATAAAGGAACTTAATATTGTTGAGTGACTTGCTGTCTAGAAATAAAACAGTGCGTTGTTGTACATAAGTTTCACAAGCAAAACTTATTATTAATATCTTTTTGTTCAAAAACCTCCAGCAGCAAAAAAGGATAGGAGAAAGGTGGGGCCCACCAAAAACAACCCAAAAAAATATTCGAAAAGTGATCTGCACGCCTTTTGTTTTCGTGGGAAATCATCAAAAACCCCTGCCCGCTGTGGGTGCAGCGGGAGGGAGTGTCAGACTTTTACTGACTATAGCCTACTATGTTCCTCCAGGAGCTTTTTGAGTGCCAGGGTCGCGGTAACTCTCACGAAAATCCCGCAGCCCCGGTAGGTCCGTACGCCTCACTGTCATAACTTAACCGGTGAGCTCGTTAAAATAATTAACAAAAAGTTTTGATTCTAAGACAGACCAATGACCATAGATATTCTTTCCGCAAAAAGTAATATTCATGTGGGCCCGAGTGACACATTGAGCAACAACTAATCAAAAAAGTAAAAACTGCTATTAAATAACATGTCAGGGTCAGTATTTTCAGAGACGTTTTATGTAATTATAGGTTAAGTTCTGCCACTACAGCTTACCACCGCCATACTTTAATAATCAGAGTTTGCACGCCATAGTAATTAAATTAATAGCTGTTGACGTAACCGCGACTCATTCGCAGTTATTTTTCCTAATTCCATTTTAATTACAGCCTGTCTGCTTATTAATTAGAGTGAAGATTTTTTTTAGCAGTACCTATTGTTAGCTTTCATATTTTAGGTATAATCGTATTTTCTATTAAATTACGAACATATTATAAAATTATTTTGTTGTTTATTTGGTTCTTAACAGTCTGTTTCTTTTTAGATTTCTTTCCTTTCTAAAGATCGAATACATAGACCTAAAAATACACATAAAAACAAATGCTAAAGACAAAAACATAATTATAAATACAAAACATAATATCCCTAAACAGCTCCACAATTAATTACTGAACTTAGGATCTTCAAACAAATAATTATTTTCAAACAAACATGAAATACCCAAACTCAAATACAAATGTCCGAAACCCGAGCCATTAAGCGGCCTAATTACTTTTTCTCGAGCCCTCACAGGAAGCAATAAAAATCCCTGCACGTGACATAATCCTATAGAATGAATTAATATTTTATGGAACATGGAATATATCTATTCACGCTTCCACAACCGAAAAATAACCCTATCTTCACACACATTAAGTTCTAATTCCATCACCCGAGTTATCGATATGGATTTATAATTTTAGAAATTTAAAATTAAACTTTATCAAGCGTGAAATTAAGCAAGTTTTTGACTACGCTAAAAGATTGTATATTTGTGTTCACTTTAATGTGGCAGTGAAGGTGTGTTCGTCAATTACTGAGATATTTCGGTAATGTGTTAATTTATTATGAAACTTGGTCTCGAGAATTTAATTGTAGGTAGAAGACAACGGTTATGAAGTTTAGGAATGGTTTGTGTAAGAATTTTTTTTATTGTACATGGTATAGAGGCAGAAGAGAATAACCTAAAAAAGGGAAGTCTATGCCCAGCAGTGGGTAATTTTAGATTAATTATGATATTCGTGATGATGATATGACGGATAAAAGATGTGAATTCTGCACATTTTTGTACTGTGTTAAAGAGACATATTATTATAAATTACGCAAAATTACATTTCCTACTAGGCATTAACATTTTAACTGGAAAAAGGAGTTTTTCAGCTAATAGGAATACGTCACATTATTACAAGAGATAGTTTGAACTACAAAATAAACATGATAATAAAATTTTGAGGTAAATTAGTATTATTTTGCTTATCACTACATAGTATACAACAAAGTTGTTTCATATTGTCTATCTGTCCTTATACTTTTAGCTTTAAAATTACGCAATGGTTTTTATTGCGGTAATAATAGATAGAATATTTTAAGAGGGTGGGATATATGTAAAATACATCAGTATTACACCCGTGCGAATATGAGGCAGGTCGCTAATTAATAAAATGTATAAAAAAACGTAGTCAAAACAACTTCATACAAATTAATGTATGAAGCCCACCAGACTTATCAATGACGTTGACAGCTTTACTATAATCTGACATTAGTGCAGCGATGGATTAGTCCCTTATCAAATCGATTAAACCTTAAAATAATATCGGCACTGATACCACTGATAACGCCTCGTAACGAAATCATGTCAACAACATGAGTTAACATTGTATTTCTAACTAAATATTGTTGTAGAGAATTACTAGTACGAAAATATAATAAAAATCTAATCTGTCATTTTGTAAAACGCTTACGTCAGTACTCTTAACTTAAATTAAGACACCATAATGTTAATTTTACATAGAAAGTAATACAAAAAACAGTTACAATATAGACGCCATGATTCAATTACCAAGCACCAAATAAAAAAGTACCGCTTGAAAAACTTATTTGAAATTTTACTTTTCAAAAATATTTTCAGTCTCTACAAATATAGTTTTATGACGCTCACATGAAACTCATAAATTAATTCTCAATCCACAAAAGATAACCTTTTGACACATATATCTAACAACTTTTATGAACAGAATAATTAAACCTCAAACATTAAAGTTATTTAAATGAGAAACCCCATATTTATCACGATCTGCCATTTTAAATATGTATAACTGTGGGTCAGATCCCGTGATCCGTTTGAAGTTTTGAACACTTTGGACCCCAAAAACTTTTCACTCAAACTCCAATGCAAGTTATCTTCCTGAGAAAAGAGAAGGAAGAAACTTGGCACTTATGGAGACTGATCTTCGGCAAGATTTCGAGTGTTTTTCGAAAGTTACTTCTCTTATTTTATGAAATTCGATTATTTGAGAATGAATTACATACAACTTGATAATCTGAACTACTAAACTAATTTGCGCAAAAGTAGAAGATTGAAAGAAGCGATGAAAGCTATTGATTCGGAGGAAGAAGATTTTTATTCAAGACATCATCCAATATATTGTCAAAAGACTAGGATACTCATTGAGGTTTAGTTAGCTCAGGACACTGTTATCCAGTAAGATAGATTGTGTAGGCCAGAGCCCAGTCAGATAAGTTGAAATAGGATAGTGAGATCTTTACTCTGCATTAGAACAGCTCAATCTATCTACTCAATACAAACCTCTATTATACAATTACCAACGAATCGAATATGGCTGATAAGGAAAATAATATTATTATAATATCTGGTTTAACATTGAAAATTCATCTATACCGATAAATATTCCAATTTATGATAACCCAAAAAAAGGTTTTAATAAAGTTCAAAGGTGAATGACCTTCAGAACAACCTTGCCAAACTATACCTTAGAATATAACATTGTTTTATAGATAACAATAAAACCAGGGTCGTTACTCTTAACACCTTTAGTAACGGCCTGGAGTTTGGCAACTAAACTCATGTGTTGCTAACAAGGGAAGGTGTACGTGACATTTTACTGTATAAAGTCTAATACTTTATGTAGGTATATAAACATGCTTTTATTGTTGAGGGTTAGACATGTGTGGTACCTAGGTTAAACCTTTTTGGAGCTAGGCTTACTCACTAGACCTAAATATGTTGTCGTTTGTAAGGAGGTTTTGGCAACAAAAGTATTGGTTTGTAAATAAATGTATTTTTGTTATGGCTTGCTGCTCTAAGTATTACAATGATCTCTGATTCTCAACTATTTCGTTGAGAATGAAATGAAGAATTATGGTATTGTAGAGGCTATTAAACTGCTCAATTAAACTTATAAACAAAAAGGGGGGCCTTGGCTTGGTAAACATTTGTCAATAGCACAAATATTTACCTCATACTCAGTAGCCTGAGTATTACACTACATAGCCATCCATTCATCAAATGATAAATTGATCTGTTAAAAATACCTACTTACATAATTAATTGAAGTTAATATTCCCACTCCATTAATACTTTCACAACACTTAATAAACAATATTAATGTCACTTCTATTTCGTTGGCATTCCAAATATTTTAAGTGCTGTGCCCTTAGCTAACTCCTGAAGCAGGACTGTGAAAGCGAGAGAGAACTACGCACAATGTAGAGCGCTGTCTCACTTTTACAATGGCAATATGCTCTCAGAGTTTATAGTACAGGGACTGGTGACAAATATTAATAGTTGCTACTTTATTACACTCTCGACCAATTTATGTTTGTTTGAGTTAATTTTTATATTTTATGGCCCTTTTTACATTACGAAATTAGTTTTACTATATGAGCGGCATTTGTCATCGATTGTGAAATATTGAGTTCTACTTCGATACAATTTGAAACATGTTTTTTGGCTGACTTTTCTTGGTAATATAGGTAAATATTTTTTGTTTTTCTTCGTGGTAGTCAAACGATGACTATTATCAATATATTATAGTTTCTGTAATAATTAACACACACCGACTCTATTGGTAAGGTATTTTAGCGTACTTCAATTTATTTTTTGAGATTTAAGTTCTGCATCCTAATTATGAGGCTTCAATACAAATCCTTTTAGAACAGCATTCATGAAAAGGTACTTTGAAAAAGTATGACTCTTTATCTCTTGACGAAATCTATTGGGCATCATTAAATGTAACCAAAAAATATATTATTTAATTATTTAATTGTATCCACGTCGGCATTAACAACAAAGAAAAATAAGAAACAACTGTCCTACGCAAAATAATTAAGGCGTACAACAAAAGCTTCGCACTAATTCAAAATAAATTGTTTTGCGTCAGTGCTTATCGCGTTAATCAAGAGATAGAGCGAGAACTACCGCTGCGTAACGAACACAGTATCGTGAACGATAACACTGTCCTTTATGGATAGAGCCGTCGGGGTGGTGGCGGTAACCTTTGGTTTTGTGAATGGTAGATAATGCTTGAATTTATGTAGAGTCGAAATTTCGTCGTTCGTTTGAGATGTCGTCATTATGAGGCCTATAAGATAACACATTAACTGTTTGACACCCAGCGTCTCCTAGGGCGTTGAAAAACGTTGCGATACTAATTACTTCTTTCTTTTCCGAAATGTAAAAAAAATGTCAGTAAAAAACAAGAATAAATTTATAGGTACACGTTTTCATGGAAATGTGTTTATTGTGTTCCTTATTTTTTATTATTTGTTGTTCATAAACCACTACTAATCAAACTAGTCAAAACTTATAAATACTACACTAATATTTCCATCACTCAAACCTCTTAAACTCGTCTCTACAAATTATTAATAATTCGCTCATCTCTAAAAAATCCTCTCAAAAAAGTAGGTCCATTGTGTACATTGTTTGTGGACGGCAGCCTCGCCACCTGTTATTTTAGAGGAGAATATCCGCCGTGTAAATATACTGCGGAACCGGAGAGCCGTGCTGAATGGATGGCGAAAAATATTTGACAGGACAATGGCACGTAAATATAGAGCGGGATGAAAACACCGTAAACTTTGTGTGAGACCTGTAGGTTAGCGAGTATGAGAGGCTTTTAAAGAATTAAGAATGATGTATAGTAACTTTATTGTACATCTCAGTTGATCGCTAAATCTATGACCACTGTATATTTCTTTAAGTGTCGATGCCCACAGGAAAATGACTTTTCGTAAGTTTATAAAGATAAAGAGATCCCTGTCAAAATACAATATCACGAGCATATTTCAATTCATTCAATCTAAGCAAATAAATACTCGGATTCCATTTAAAAAAACAAATGAAAAACCAATTTCAAATAACCAGAAAATTAAATTACACCACAGTATTTGAAATTAAATCCACAAACATTTAAAATCCGTACTACACTTTCGGCCACACGAAACCGGTGTTCTATTACAAATCGTGCACGTTAAAGTGGCCACTGCACGTCTACACGTCGCCCATAACAATAATACAGTCTAGGATAACCCATTAGCTAGCATGAAAGGTCAATCTGTCTAGATTTCTAGAACTTTCCTAGTCCAATATTGTTTGTATACTTGTTTATTAAAAAGTCCCTGAAAATAATTTATGTGTTTACTTTTCTCAGGGTATAGAACAATAAGGATCTTGTGGCACGTGGATGACATTAATATGAAAGCGTTGATATGCATATTCGCAATAAGAATCAACTCAACTATCTGTCAAAAGTGATTGCATGAAGCAATGCTAGCTATGCTATGCTAACAAGCTAATGTGAAGCATTAGTTCTGATTTCAGTCACGTGCCAAACGATCTTTGTAGCACTACATTTTGATTTGGATATGTCAAATTTGTTTCCGAATACAGGCAAGTTTTGTTTTATTTTCCTACAGTAATAAAGTGGTAAGCTGGTTCCTGGGTAGAGCTGTATTTGTTTTACGACCGTCTCGAGGCCGTTTCGAAGGACCTAAATCATATTACGATTGTTACTAGACAGCTAGACAGTGAAATTTACTGATTAGTAAGACTAGGGCAATAAATTCAAACCGCGATTAATTTTAAATCCGCTTAAGATTAAGGAAATTTTCTCGTGAAATCTTCTTCCTTGTTTACGACGCGTTTTACAATTTGTCAGCAAAAAATAACGATTATACGCGTTGGTTGTTGAAAAACTGATTTACGGGATGAGGAAAAGGCATAACAAGCATCTTTTGGGGGGGTCAAGTTTAATTTAAGTTTGTTAAGTCGTACTTATCTCAGAAAATAAATGTTTGATCTTTTGCTAATATGTTGACAGGAAAAAGCTCATGTTCAAATTGTACACTATAAATAAATATAATAAAAACAATACATTTTTTTTCCAACCACTTAATAATTTAAGTCTCATGTTGTACAGTTACAACACACAAACACATGGTTTGAACGTTAGTTGGTTTTCTGCGGCTGTCAAACCTTCAGTGGGTTACAAAGTCATTATGATTTATTTTTATCTTCAATAACCAAAAATAAATTAAATATTCTATACACATGACTTGTTGCAATAAAGTCAAACGCCCACATTCCCTTAACTTTGGAGTTTGTACTCTTATACACAACAATTAAAAGTTATATGAAACGTGTGTGTTGTCGCGTTTGTTCAGAACTCGGCGTAATTGGCGAGTTGTTCAAGTTTGTACAACCAACGGTTTGTCTTCGTGATTGATGTTGAATTTTGTCTCAGTTTTCATAAAGTTATAACAGAATCATTATTATAGAAGGCTACTAATTATGCTTAGGAGTTATTATGACACGACCAATTTTATTTTATGATGATGAAAATATCTAAATTGCATTGAAGAGAATATAATTTTCCTGAAATCCCCTGTGGATTTACATACGTATTATTAATGTGATTATTTACATACCTACGAGGTCAACTCAAATAATATTACTATACCTAAATCGAAACTAAACTGTGACAAATCATACTAAACACTAACTTTTCTTCCATTTCTCTTTTAAACATATCAATCAGTTATAATTACGCAGTTAAACACAACGACTTAAAGTTAATGCTACGAATAATAATTGTTTAAGACGCCTGATTAATGTAGGGCTCGGAAGGCTACGGAACGCCTACGCCGCGTAGCCTTTCGTAGCGCGTACGAATCACAAATTTGAATTATATACCCCGTTTTAAGAACAATTTAATGTCTGGAATAAGATATGGTAATTAGTTTCAAGTTAAAATGAGTTACTTGGCATTTAAGTTTATGATGAAAAGCCTGCCTTAAACCCCTTGTCTTAAAGAATGCAATTTTTGAGGCATTTTCGAAATGTTTACGACCTTTTTGACGGCGTTTTAGAGTGTATGTATCTATGTAGATCCTCAATTTATTATTTTAATGTATTTCATTACTATATCGTTTATGTCTGGTACGTGTTATATTTTTATGTTGATTTTCAAGCCATACCTGCTTTTATTTCGAGTAGGCATGTACTACGGCCTACGTTGGAAAAGCAAAGGTAAACTGTTTTTGTTATCTTTACCTAGACTTGCTAATATTAGTCCTAGATTCCTCCATTTTGGTTTTCTTCAACAAAATAAAGCAGATTTTTCTTTTCTTCAAGAAAATCGTACCTAAATAAACTAACTTAGAAGATTTTCTGCTTTCATAAAAGGAGGTTTATTGTCTTTAGTTAGTTCAGCTAGGATTTCTTAACATACTGTATTTTTATATTATTTGCGTCTCGTAGTAAGAATTACAAAATTCTCTTTAAAATAGTTGCTGTTATATTCATTTCACATTTATTTAATCGTCTCCTGTAAAACTTCATAGGCTGTTCATAAATTACTTGTTCACCGGTCTAAGTGAGAATTGTCAAGGAGGTTTAATTTGGCTGCCATTTTTTTAGTGATCTTTCTGATATATGGTGAATAATTTTGACCCACAATTCTTTAGCTGGGCAACAACCACAAAAAGCTTAATATTACTCAAGCTTGGTAGTCTTAGTGACCCCTCTCTTTGTTCATGTTTGTGTTATATTAATTTAAAAAAATACATGAATTTCAGTAGTCTTTGTACAGAACCTACCTAATTATTTGAATATTTAAAAATCAATTTAAAAGCAATCAGAATCATCGTTTCGTAACTCGGCTTATCTGTGTAAAGCCTAATGAATCGTTTGCGGCAATTGTCAGACATGTTATCATTCTCATTAAACGAGTTTTAATATCAGTTAGATGATTACGAATTTAGAAACAATTAATTGTAATTTGTTCAATTGTTGACAGCCATGTTTAATTTTAATGGAGTTAAAATATAAGGCAATCATTTGATTGTGATTGAATCTTTATTCTTTTTATATTAAAATAGTCGGATCGAACGAAAATCTGTATTGTAATAAAATCTTTAATGACCTTTCTTTTAGCTCGTATTTGCGCAATGGTCTCAACGAATTTTCGTTTAAAATAGTTTCGTTTTGAATAGGTCACCTGAAAGCTGCTTTACACAAATACATATTATTACTTAACTTAACTGGTTGACACAGAATCTGCACCTGCACGATACGTCACTACACTCATATAAAAGTCACCATAAATATATGGATCTCGTTTTTTTCTCATCCGTCACGTCACAAATAATTCCAGCTAAGTCATACATTTAATCCCGTAATAGCACAGCTTCCCTGAACCCTCGATTCCCCATGATGAGTGCAAAATCGAGCAAGTAATTGCTGCGCCCGTGTTCCGTATTCACGGGAAAGAGATTACGTGCGCAGATTTAAATATATTATGGAGTTATATTGAAGTCAGGCCTACTTACGTTTTGTCTTAAAATTCGTGGATGGTAACGTTTATTGAGAGTGAGTCTTGGTGTTTGTTCTTTATACTTTAACATATTAATGTCAAAGATTGTTCAAGACCAAATTTGGATTTTCGAATAACCTAAGAGCAGATGCTAGGAAAGAATGTTAGTCTGGGTCGCTGTCACTAGAGACGGTAAAGAGAACTTCACACAACTAATTACAAAAAAAATATCATAAGGCATCTCATTAATATTATAGTTAGTCTGGTAGAATGGCAGGATTGCAGGACGGCAGGACCGACATGAGTGATTTTGTTTTGGTGTATCCATAAAAGTCCAGGCAAGGTATAAACACTCTGGAGCTCAAAAGAAAATTTACGCAGATGAAGCCTCGGGAAATAGTTAGTGCGTGATTCATCAATTAATTTTAAATTTATAAATAAAAAAAAAATAACAGCATTTTGGATCCTAGACAGTCTTTTGTTTTATTTTACAAAGCTCTAAAAGCCTGCCACAAACCTACATTCTTCTACCAAATAAATAAGAACGAGTCCTGACCTTATTAAAGTGTTTTATTACAGCAATCGCACGGACATACAAACTTAATTTTGTCTTAAATCTTGTGAAAAAACTGGACGAGACTGAATAAGGTCTGTAAAGCAAGGGGGGAGAATGTTGTAGACATATGGAGCTCATAACACGAATTATTTGGCTGACCCTAGATAAATGGGGACTATTCATTACAAGCTTGGGTGTTGGGCTATGTCTCCTGCGACTTCTATTGTATTAGGTTTTTATTCTTGAGATGTGATGAGGGCAATTTTGCGTGAAATGAGATTTTTGTGGTTGAGAAGTGATTGCACCATAGGTGATGATTCTCTCTGGAGGAATATTGATATATTATATGAAGTCAAATTTTGAATTACAAAAACAGGAACACAAATGCAGCGTCTTAAAATTTTTACAAAAGTGTGAGATGATGTAAAGTATTTTATGCAAATAAGAGTAATCTGAAATCGCCAACTAGTAAGTAAGCGACAATGGTGATTAACGTTTTCCTATATTACTTCCCTGTATTGAAAGATCTTTTGTGGGATGTTCCGTGACGGTATTATAAAAACTAATCTAATATTTTCGCCTATGCGTTAAGTGTGAAACGTATTTCGCGCCATTTTTCTTATCATGTTTACGTCAAAACCGTCGCGAGTGCGAAACGCGGCAGAGCTGAAAATTGCGGCGCCTCGCCACTGAATAGCTTATTGTGTACGACTCAGCTTCAAATTGATTTATATTTACATCTTTATATTACTAAAAGCAATGAGCTTCTTCTAATATATAAGAAGTTATTGATATAAGCCGAGATATATCTAAAAAATAAATCGAAAATTCACTTACATATCAACCACACGAATCAAAAATCATATCCGTACTAGAATATGGATGAAAGTCGTTAGTTGAATGACTGATAATCATAGTTGTTGTTAACATTGAAACTGATATCAGAGAAAAACATCAAATACAATACTCAATTTAAAAATGATTACAATATTTTAACAATTATTTCTATGACAAATGCTATCAGTCTAGCGTGTTCCAAAAAAAACAACTAAATATTAAAAACAAAACACAAAATCGCTATTCAAAAAGAGAATTCGAATTTATTTTTCTAATTTCGTAAATTCATTCCAAAATCAAACATTAGCATGCCAGTCGCAGTATCTCTACAAAGGTTTTATTACAGAATAGGTTGAACGAACATACATTTATTAGAATAAGCTGTCGGCTCCGTAGTGGAATACAAATATCTAATTTGAATATTTTAATAGCGCATAATAAACATTTTAGTCGCGGCGAAGTAATCTGTGGCGACGGATAGTTCTTGGAAAGCGCGGCTCCGTTTAATCTAGGTGTTTCACGAATATGAAACAGCTGTTCAGTTCACTCTGGATTATTTACAAGGAATGCACAAGTGTTGGTTCTAGTCTGGATTTTAATATGAGTTTTTATAGTAATAAGAATTTTAGAGTTAACTTTTATATTCATGCAAGGTGTGGGACATTTTAATGCCCGAACTATTATAAATAGACTATAGAAAAATTTAAAGAAAATAAAAGTCTAAATATGATGTTGTAACGAAATATTCTTACTCATCACACGCTCAGAAAAAAAAAACATTGGATAAACTGTGGTACCTAAAACATTAGGCAGTTAGTATTCGTAGCACAGATCTAAATCTGCAATCAGTCCAATCAGATTTGATTGAAACATACAATCCATTTCAATCGCCACATTTAAATTTATTTACATGAGAGCGAGTAACAGTCACGTAGTAAACAAATTTGCTGATGTACGAGTTTTTGTTCAGGATATTTGCATACAACAAAGGCTGGTTTTTTTAACCAAATAGTATTAAATTGAGTGTATGTTCACTAGTTCCATTTCCCTTATATTTGGGTCACCATCCATTAACGACAAGTGACAACAGAGTCTGATTTAACTCGATTAGAGACAAAAAAAGAAACTGCCAATCTCCCTTCTCGAGCAATTTGCTCTTAACGTAAATTGATTCAATTTTCAAGGCGGTAGCTTCGGCCTGTTGTATTGCGATCACGTCGCGGGATAATGAACCTTCAGGCATTGTGATACAGCCTACGTAGATTTAGTACAATACAGTGAAGAGCGCAGCTTCTGTTTTTTCATCGGATGTGATTAAAGAAGTGCTTGTTTAATTTCCGTGTGCTCTTTTGTTAGGATAAATCTTTTCTTTGGCAGCAGATTTGAATATTTAAATTTAATTAATAGTTAAGCTGATGGACAGAGTTCAAACGTTTTAAGAATATTGAAATTTATAGAAGCATTTTATAACGTATAGCTGGAAGAATTTTTGCCTGTGGCTTCGAGTTTAATGAGAAAAGAGCTTTTTAAGTCTCATGCGTAATAGACAATACATTTTTAAATTAGCATTTTGCATGTAAAATGTAAACTTAAACTTAGAAAAGAAAGAATGACAGAGAAGTAAGCCGTTAAAGAAGGTTTTTGCCTCGATTGAAGTGAGACAACGAACTACAAAGCACATAACAGTATCCCGCTTCCACACTGATATAAAAGCTGCTTTACTTTCACTTTAGTACTGCATTACCTGTCCTGAATTTGTTAAGAAATAATCAAAAAATATACAAAATTAAAATCACTCCTACAATCTAATACTTTCCCGTTATCGTCAAGATCACCAACCTAATAAACATTATTTCAGTAAGGGTGAAGAAGCGTGAATTTCTCGTGATTCCCGCTCATGACGTCACAAATTTTCCCGCTCTCGACAGCGACAAATCTAATATTGACGCTTCAGTAATTACGTCATTTATATATTGTACAGAGGCGGCTGTGCGAGGACTCGCTGCGGTTTATAAAGGCTTAACACGAAATTACTTAATTAAAGAGCAGTTGCAATGTTGGGTTATATTTTGTGGTTATTATTTTATTGGGAAAGGGTTTTCGTTCACTGACGTCGCGTCTTATTATTACTAAGAAAGTAGTTTTTAATAGTAACGTTATCCCGCTTAAAGGTATGTTAAACAACAAAATAACATTATTTTTTGTTTTATAAACTAAAAACTTAAAAAATAATTTTAACCAAAAACAAAAACCAACTTCAAAAACAGCGACTGCAAAAACCCAAAAATAATCTAAATGATAAAAGATAATTATCATCATGTCACCTAGACACTGACTGAAGTCGGTGCCAAATTAGTAGGTTTAATGTTATTCTTACGTATGGGGCTATGTGTATAGGTTTTTTTCCTAATTTTCGACCTCCTTATTGTAGACATTTGAAAAAAAAAATCGTGTAAAATCTTAAGAGATCTCATAGAATAACTTAATAGATATGTACGAGCATATTTTGTTAGTAACATTCCGTAAAATAAATTATATGTCTTTGAAAATCAAAATTGCTTTCAACTCAGCTAACAAGACAACTTCAATTGCATTAAATCTAGGATTCAAAGTTCTCTGACTAGCCTTTTATCCCAAGCATATCATAGAATCAAGCAAGCTATTCAATCGTTGAATCCTTCTTATTTTTATTCAAATACAAACAAATAACGATCTCTCGGTTGACTGAACTCCCTCCGATTATGTCTCCAAGACAGACAATCGATTTAAAAATGTACGACGACTGATATTAAAATCGGTTTGTTATTATTGTTAGTAGATTTAAATGGAATATTTATACCTCAGTTATGTTTAAAATACCAGATCTCTTGGAATAAATAACTTTCTACTAAAAGACCAGCCAATCAGATGTTGTGTCAAAAGTTTTTCAGAATTGACTTACCCTGGATAATGTTATATTTCTAGGTACAGAAGCTGCAATACAATATGGCCAGGATATATCCTATGGTAGATCTACATTAAAAAAAAATCTGGCTGTATAAATTAAAATAATTAATGGAAAGTGCTCAAAGTAATGGCTTAACCAACCTATAACCTTACTAAATCATCAGTATAATGAAACTAGCGTTAAATCCCACTACACATACATTGTAATGGTTGTTTGTTTAAGTTAAACGGTAACCGTTGGCCGGGATTAAAGGATTCTCTCCTTTGCCGCCGTTCTAGTAGAAGTTAATGCATATACAAACGTACTGGGAACGAAGTTTACATATATCATTATGTATCTTTATATAATCCATGTTTTAAGCCGACGTCCTTAATAACAATAGCTATGATCGTACAATGACACAATGTATATTTGTATATAATATATAATTCTAGTTTTTTATTGAAACTGATGCGACACGATGATGCGACGATCATAGGATGGCTTATGAGCTCTAATCAAGATGCTTCATAAAAATCTGTATATTTGACTTATTTAGACATTTGCTTCCTTTACTTTAACATATCTAAAGATAGCTTATAAATCACGTAAAGGTTACAGTTACACAGTTAACAGTTCAATAATTTACTTAGTAAGGATTGTTTTAATAAGACATCCCACACGTGATAATTGTATCATTCAATGTAGGAGGCACACAGTTTGTAGAAACGTCATTTAGTCCCACGCACTTGACAACAATGTCGTACTGTACCATTTCTATAGGTCATATCATATTAATTATTTTGTAATAATTATTTAATACTACAACATTGCAATTTTAAATGAACTTTTTCTATATAAAATTGATAATTTTATTGATCAATAACGAATAAGATTGTTACAAAAAGAACTGCCCTCCATAAAATCAGGTTAATAAAATTAGGATAATAAATAAAATAATACGACGCTTTTTAGACCCAGCCGCTTTTACTTCAAGACGATAAACTATGAAGGTCTAAAATATGTTCTAGATATCGTGTTTCTAAAAAAATATATATTATGTGCTACAAGAGGCAAAGGTCACAACGTTATTAAGTTTCATCGTTATAACTTAAACAAAGTGTCGCGAGATACACCGGGTAGTTTTATCTCACCAAGGAGTCTGGTTTATTCTTTCACAAAAACATTTTAAAAGTAAATGTGGGGGTTTTTGTCTTGTTAATATTTTACAGGAAAGTTACGAGTTTTTTTTTTTTTACTAAAATTTGTGAGCTTTACATAAATATGTAACTCTGTCTGTTTGTCTGTCGCCTGCGGATGACTGAAAGATTTTCAAACATTCACAGCTGATTTTGACATACACATGACATAATAACATTTAAGTTCGACTCGCGACCCCGCCGCCGCGTCAGCTCATGATCAAGGACTCCGGTTAGGTCCGGAACTAGTCGGGCTATCCCAATAAATACGCGTGAGTAAACCGTTATATCTTTTTAGTCTGATATATTTAAGTTAGCAAAGAACATGATTAAAGCTCCGTTTATCGTTTAATCTAGTGTCATAAAATTGATTGAACCTTTAATTGAATGCTTTCATACGTTTAACCATTAACATCTAATCAGACAGATAACATTGCTCATTGATCTAATTTATAAGTTCAAGCAAAAGCATATAAGATAAACTTTCATATCAATACATTCAATTACATTCTTTCTAAAATAGGACATCTTATAAATTGAGGTTGTTTAACCTCAAATTATAAGCTATCCTAAAATTTATATTAGTCAAAAAAATGGACTAATATAAGGCGATAAGACTAAGATTTTATATGGTTAAAAACACCCAGACTCAGAACAAGTACTTGTGTGATCGAACCCGCGACACGTCACGCGCAGAGGTAATTTGCATGGTGACCTATACCACTCGGCTATCCGTGCAATCAAATAATCTTATATATTTTTTTTAATCCTAGAAATTGTTCAATAAATATTTTAAGATGTAAGAAATATTTTAATAAAACAAGCCTAAAATTATCAATCTCAATTTCGTGATCATTTATTATTTGTTTCTCCAATACTGTTTACAGCACTCGACTAATATCCACCAAAAGGCGATAATTAAGACTGACACGTTATTATTTGAAGCGACAGGTAAGTGAGAACTAGTAATAATTAAACCTTTGTCATCGATACCGTTTTGAAGGATAATAATTATAATTAATTGAACTGTAGATATATTAATATATTAAAATTTACAACATTTCAATATTTGCAAGTGTCCAAAACAAAAATACCTTTTTTTTATTTAAATAAGTGACGTGACGTCATAATTGACGGATCAAATAATATTATTGTCAAGACCCGAATACATCCCACTGTAGGCTAAAGGCCTCCTTTCCCGCCATCTATTCGTTTAATTTGCCTAAAAAACTTATTGTATTATTCATTCAAGATAGTAGTATATTCGTAGTAGAAAATACAGCCTATATTTTTGACAAATGTCAGAGATGATAATAAATTGCTCAAATGTGTGGATATGTCATCTCATTTCGATGAGTCACGCGACATAGACTTGTCACGAACATGCATTTTACCAATTGGATAGTTAAGATATCAATTGTATGGAGGGGCAGCTATGAAACTGCTAGTAAATACAAAATAAATAAAAATATTCTATCAACAAATAATACCTATGTATGTTTAGTCTCATTTGGTTTCCATCTAAAAATATTCACCTAATGTAGACATTTTTAGCTCAGTCCCCTACGAGGCGTCGAAGAGGGGTTTATTAAAAGCATCAAATTATCCACAAATACCCTTGAATACTGCCGGTAAAACAGAGGTATAAAAATAACGTCGCCTGTCACTTGATCGTGCATATCATCCACATATTAAACCCATACGAAATGGGAAAACAAAAATATAAATCCATGTCTGGCTGTTACGTTTTGAGGGGTAGAGCGCTGAACAGATTTAATAAAGCTGGTATGGGGTGTGCTTGGATGGGATATTATTATAAGCTGTTTATAGCATTCTGCCCTGAGTCTCTCAAACTACAATTGAACGGTTCGTTCTTATATTTAATTAATGTTGTAACAAACCTCGTATTTACACGACACGTATGGTTACATTAAACCAAGCAAGCATTGGTGAAACCACAATAGAGTTCATCATTGTAAACGAAAACACAGTTTCCTCAAACGAAGGCGAAACCTAGACGAAAGCATCCCAAAACAGAAAATACCCTATCCCCGAATGATTTTAGGAGCCAAAACAAATGCTTTGTCAAATGGAAATCCCTGCGACGCTCCGAGCTTAGCAGACAGTAAAATGCTGTAGATTCATTGAATTTAAAGGATGCCTTTTAGCGTTTCGGTCATAACACCGCCGTGACAGTCAGTCCGAGAGAGTTTCCTTGTCTTTGGTTTATTCAGATGAGGAAGAAGGCGACGTTTTAGGACCTTTGGCATTTGAACAATTTGTACCTTCGATCTAAAAAACGGTAAAGGTTAAACCGGGCCGTCGAGAAAGACAAATGAAAAGTTTCCGTGTTCCGAAATTTAATTATCGGCTTTTGTTTTTAAGAACCAATATTACTTGTTGTCGATTTAAGGTTACTTTTTTCATTTGTTTCTGATTTTTTAAGTCTCGGTTTTAAAAGTATAACTTAATGATGCCTCTAACAAATTATGGAGATTTTTTCACAATCATAGTAGGTATACGCGACCACGAATGTACAACAATTCTTTACCTAAAAACTTGTACCCCGTTACATTGAGGTAAATACGACTTACAGATTTGTTTCCAGTAAATAACTCTAACAAAGTCGCCGTAAATCTCATCCTTACTGATTCATGATCACAATCCTGTGAAAAATGAGTCTTACTACGAAAGTAAAAGAACCACAGAAAAAGATCCCTCACGGATTATGATAAGCCAAAAATAATTTGAATGATCCCAGCCTACGTATCCCAGAGGGGAAAAAACAAAGGGTAGAGAAAATACGTTATACCTCACTACTAGCAAATTACATAAATATTTAGAAGCATGTATCGAGAACTAAAGTAATATGATTACAAACAGATATACTTCACTTAACTTAATGGATATGTCAAACGCAGTACTCTGTCTTTATTTACGGAGAATAATTTGCTATTACGAAGAATATCATGTCTGAAGGGATAGACACAAATATGTTGTTTCGAGTAAACAGTTTTTGGAATATTCGTGTGTACGTTTGTTGAAGATAAATGTTGGAGCGAGTAACAATTGGAGTAGTTTGGCTAGATTTCTAAGCTCCATATAACGATGTACTTACAGATGTTTCAATATTTCCTTGCCAGTCTATTGAAATACGATGTGAGACGGCTACTTATTTATTTATTTGTTTGTAAATTACAACGATCCTTAAGCTATGACAGTAAGTTTGGGCGAGATGAATTTAAAAATAAAAATGGACTACACACTTATGATCTACTACATTTATACGTTTATCATTTGAAAAAAATAAATCACTTTCACTGTATAATGATTTGTACAAGTAGGTACATCAAATTCCCATCATAGCATTTACCGTATTCTTTCTTGGCCTAAATTTCTATCCCGGAGACATCATAGGCAGTTTTGAAAACCAGCAACTAAATTTAAATTAATCAGAAGAAGTAAACAGGTAAAATTAAACTTGAACATTTTAATTCAAAATTAATTTCGGTACCAAACACAATCTATTTCTATCCACCTGAAATTCGAACTTCCTACTTTGATTTGCCGGCATTTAGGTAACGATTAAAACTTACAGCAGTTTTGACAGGAATCCGATAGGGGCCGCCATTGGCCTTTCGCAGGTATTTGGTGTAATTCCAGGGAACCACGAGTATTTATTGTCAGGACCCGATGATGAAAGGAGTTTCAAATAGGTTGCGGCCCATGAAGGGTTTGTTGGCAAACTAGAATAAATGTTTTAGTTATAATATACTATCTTAAGTATTGTAAAATAAAATCTGAATCTATAGAGCTACATTTCAGTTTTTTCAATTCACATTTTTTTTTGTTGGAAAGTAGACATTTCCACTGGTGGTCCCATGATTTAAAGGAAGTCACACCGGGACCCTTAGAGAATAAACATACACATGGGAATAATTTAACTTACTGGTTTGGCACTGACTTCAATTAAAATGTAGCTGATACGTTAATATCAGTATATTTTAAAGATTTTAGTGCCGTTATTTTTGAAGTAGAATGCTTTTTTTGTAAAAAATAATTATTTTTTATCCTAACATGCTTGTTATTCTATAGCCTTGTTTTCTGTATAGTAACAGTATTTACCCAGTGGAAAGTACCAGCTGATATTATCAAAGAGTCTACTAAATTCTGATTGATGATAAGAGCTGTTTATTACTGGAGTGTCGCTGAGAAACATTAATCATAATCACATCTTCCTGTCTCAATTGCGACGTTATTTCAGATGAAAATATCGTCAAGATAACAGACTTTAAAAGCTGTTTTTGTAACAATAATTTTGATTTATAGTGATGTCCTATTAATATTATAAAAGCGAAAGTTTGTATACTAAGTCTAAGTGGATGTTTGTGACTATTTCACGCTCAAATTGCGGGGTCCATTTTGATAAACTTTGGTATCGAACTAAGATATTTGATTAACACAGAATACTTTTTGACAAAGTTCTTCAGAGGGATGTAACCTTTTTGCAGCTATAACCAATAACGCGCGGACAAAGACGCGGGCAACAGTTAGTTAAATGATTTGAAGAAAACGTTAATCGTGATAATCAATAATGTCTGCAAAGCGTTTAATAAAACCGACCCATGTAATATTTTAAATATCGCTTTTCTGCATTCAAGTAACCAACTTTCTATAAGAAAAACAGTTAAAAATAAACGATACGAAATTTGTATTGGAGGGCTATATTTTTTCATATTTTGGGGAAGGTTTCATGCAATATTTTAAACATAAAAAAAAACCCAGATTCGCGACGAGATGGCACTGTATTTACATTATTAACAGCTCTAAAATTATTGACTTAGTTGTTTGTAGTAACTGCAACTGCAAATGTTTCATATTTTTAAAGCAATCTGCCTCGTACCTCGTATTTAATAACGCGTCACGAAAGAGGCGGTATATTAAGTTAATTTATGTCACTTGTTGAACATCCCGCCGCTATAATGAGCCAAGAATACTATGTTTAAGTGTCTCGAAGATATTTTATAATTAATTGCCATAGAGAAGACACGGAGAAGTTACGCAATTAGCCTGAAACAATTGGTTAGTTTTATGCAAGGGAGGTTTTTCTATTTACCTTAAAAATTTCAAAAAATTCTGTATTTTTTTCATTTTGTGTGTACGTTTATAAACTCCCTATACCCAAATGACTTTTACTTTACGTTTACGGACAAAAAAGGCCGCCCTCAACCCCTCAGAGTGTCATTAGCACCAACTAACTGATTACATCAATTTAATACGTCCTGTTGAACGAATCGTAATCAAGGATCCCATTATAGACGTGTAAACTACAGTTAAATAACTTTTTGACAGTAACAATAATTTATTGCACTTAAACGAGTATATTTTTTATGTTTCTTATACAAATAATGTACAATGGCGGACTTAATGCCTGAGGCATTCTCCCAGTCTCTCTACCACTCTAAGGTTTGCTGGTAGAATAAACATTTTTGAATTTTTATGGTGTACAAATTAATTTAAGTGTACATAACTTTTAAAAAGTCACATTGGAACTTGCCTGCGCTGGGGATCGAACCTGCAACTCGTGCACACAAATCCATACATCGAACCACAAAGCCACCACGACAAAAGATAATTTACCTGGTCTATATGTAGGTACATATTAATATGTATATAGTATTATACTATGTTACATCGCATCGTTGCGTGTCTCCATAACTCGGTAATTTATTCATAGGCTGAGTCGGTATCGCTCTAATCTCATCTACGTGAGTACAAAAGCATTTAGTGCTAACTAAACTAACCTTCGGATAATTAACACAATCATCCAATCATCACTCTATCCTACCTGCCTGGAGAATGTATAGACTTGTATCTGTAACTTGGCTATTTCAGTCGTTGCTTGCTGACTTACTGAATGTGGACATTCTCGGCAAAAAATGGTTATGTTAGTTAGTTGAGAGCATATCAGCGAAGCTCTTTATAGCTAAACCAAGTCGCTGTGGCCGAAATCGGTCAGGATATATAATATATGGTACTATGGTAATAATGTAAAAGACACATTTGACTGTCGCCGATATGGGACCATAGTCCTATACCGATATCGGATCGGATAATGTAAATTATGATTTTTAGATAATTGGAAGCTGTTTTCACGTGACTAGCAAACAATAACCACAGCCACAAAATAACGTTACACACGAAGTCGAAATTACATTTTGACAAAGATACGCGAAGCTCACTTTGTCTTTTTGCTTTTGCAAGTTAGGTAATATTGCTACCGGTATCTGTCGTGACATTTCGAGAAAACTTCTTTAATTTCGTCAACGTTTGTT
The DNA here is from genome assembly GCA_941860345.1 of Chrysodeixis includens. Classification (NCBI taxonomy): domain Eukaryota; kingdom Metazoa; phylum Arthropoda; class Insecta; order Lepidoptera; family Noctuidae; genus Chrysodeixis; species Chrysodeixis includens. The sequence continues at coordinate 3,216,316 of OW796097.1, forward strand.
CGACGTGAACTTTAAGTTTCTTCTGTACTCAACCTGTGTAGATATCTATTGATATAGATACGCTGATATACGCATATCTTGTGGCAACCTGGAATCATTAACTTTCAAGCGTTATTTCAAGCATAAAGCCTCTTGTCAAGTAATAGTTTTACAGGTGATAGCATTAATCGTATCTCACAAATCGACCCAGCAACACAAGTGACAAGACAAAGTTGTGACTTGGACTTGTCAACCCCATATTTGTACGGAGAAATATAATCCTTATCTCAGAACTATTAACTTGTTACCTATAAGTAGTCTCGTCAGAAAAATGAATATTAGTAGGTCTTCAATACTATTTTTTAAATATTTTCTTTTAGAGCATTATATTGTAAAGAACCTGCTGGAGTGATCGTTGATCAATCATTATTACATAAAAGAAGCGAAGGTTAAAGACGTTGTTACACGTTATTTCTCATTTGTTTTGTCAGCTGTCATAATTAATGGTAGTCACCGTTGAGGTCTACAAATAATTCAAGGTCAGGAAAAACAATAGGAGGTTTCTATACATATTTTTTTACATAGAATTTTTGAGATAAAATCCTGCCACGATTCTTTCAGTAAGTAGCGAATCCCCCGTGAATGCTATAAAATTCAATCCCACAGTAACATATTACTCGCGAAAAAAAGTTTCTAAACATTATTTCGTGTATTAACATAATGTTTCCTATCTTAAATTGAAAGAAGCAAATAAAACTTTTGTTCGCTTAACTCGTATTCTTATTTCTAAACTTCTAAATAAGAGCTACGGAAAAGGTAATAAAAGCTACGAAAAACTTGTACAAATACACAAGATAAATCTTGTCCAAAGAGGTATTTTTTGAACGGAACTTGCGGACCGTAAAACCTGGAGAAGTAGATGGAAGTGACTCTACATAACTGTAGTATAATGTATACGACAGAAATTAAATAAGTAAAATTGGTGATACTGCTGCACTAGTATTAGTATAGAACTACAAGGATCTTTTGGAAAAAAAGAAAGAAGTTTCAGGTTTTTCTAAAATTGGAATTCGTTTTAAATCCTACTTTGTCCAATATTGTAAATGCGAAAGTATGTGAGTGTATAATTATGAAGGTGTGTATATGTTTGTTACCTTTTCACGCGTAAATAGCTGACATTCTAGATTAATACATAGGCTATTTTTAACCCGCCTATAAACGGAAGTTAAAGTTTTTGCAGGTATAACAGACGGCCAGCGGGCGAAGTAGTGAAAAAAGTTAGTTATGTATAAGTGTTAAATTGATCGTCAGCCCCTATTAAAAAAAAACTCGAGTACCGCGATTGTCACTTCCAACTACTTATCTACGTTCCATATAAGACAATGTTTTAATATACAGGTAAACAAACTTCAGATATTAATAATAGTTTCATACTCTCAGCGTATAGTTCAACGACCTTTGTTCCACGAGAATAGATGTTCAGCGCAATAAATACTATTTTCTGTGAATAATGCACGCCTTTACCTGGAATTTATAGGTACAGCAAATATTGTAGAAAAATGAAAGGTTTTTTGAACTACGCTCCAAATTAAGATGTATGAGAATTTTGAGTGCTATCAATATTCATAAAGAGTTGTCAATACATCCAGTTACATTTATTATTTTACGTAATCCATTTTCTCCATGGAATTGCGTAATACGTACATATATTGTTATCACCAACACATCCCAGTCCATAGCTGGGCATAGATTACTAATTTACCTAACATATGAATATACTTTGCTTACTCATAGTAAAGAAATATCAGAAAAAAATACAGACACCAATAATATTGATCGGCATATTTATTTGACCCTATTATAGTCCAGACATTTGGTAGAAAATAAGGGGGTTACCTGGAAAGTTTTTTGAGTTTTGAAAATTGGGTATTTTATTGATTTAGATATGCTCTTTTCGAATTTCAATTTTGCCACCTCGTATAACCGCCGCTTGCGTAGCCATTTTGAAAAAATGGCGCCCAAACACGGTTTTTGGGAATATCTCCTTTCCGACGCATTTTACGAACAAAATATTTTCTACAAAATTAAACTTCATAAAATTTCCAACAATTTATGTCTTATTATTTTTTTCATAAAATTAATAGTTTTGGACGTACGAGCACCGCAAAGTATTATTCATCTGCACCACCACGTGCTTTTCGTATATTTTTCTAAAATGTTCTATTACTGCAACCGGTTTTCAAGAAGCAGGTATAAGGTTAGGCAGGTAGAAGCAGGTATAATAATATTAGGTTAGGTTCGGTTTTCAGTTAGGTTTGGTTAGGTTCGGTTTTTAGTTAGGTTAGGTTAGGTTTGGTTTTTAGTTAGGTTAGGTTAGGTTTTTTTCGGTTTTTAGTCAGGTTTGGTTTTTAGTTAGGTTAGGTTAGGTTAGGTTCGGTTTTTAGTTAGATTAGGTTAGGTTCGGTTTTTAGTTAGGTTAGGTTAGGTTTGGTTTTTAGTTAGGTTAGGTTAGGTTCGGTTTTTAGTTAGGTTAGGTTAGGTTGAATTTTAGTTTTTCATGGCCCCCGACGCGCGCCGCCGCCGGGGTCACACATCGTGGTCGGCGGGACCCGGATAGCTGTCGAGTCCACCATGAAGTACCTAGGATTGGTGCTCGACAGCCGATGGGAATTCGGGTCTCACTTCCGGCGGCTGGCGCCCAAGCTCATGGGCGCGACGGGCGCGCTCTCAACGCTGCTTCCCAACGTGGGGGGCCCGAGCGCCGCCTGTAGGCGGTTGTACGTGGGAATCGTGCGGTCCATGGCCCTGTATGGGGCCCCCGTGTGGGCGTATGACCTGACGGCCGGCACTCTCGCCATTCTGCGGAGACCGCAGAGGGCGATGGCCGTCAGAGTCGTCCGCGGGTACCGCACGATTTCCCACGAGGCGGCTTGTGTTCTGGCCGGATCCCCGCCCTGGGACCTAGAGGCGAAAGTACTCGCGTCGTTGTACCGATGGCGCGAGGAAGAGCGGGCACGGGGCTCGAGGCCGGCGCAGCAACAGATCGCGCTGCGCCGAGAAGAGCTCCGTCAGGTCCTGGTGGCGGAATGGCGGCAAAGGCTTCAGCGCCCTGCCGCCGGCCTCGCTACCGTCGAGGCGATCCGGCCAGTACTCGACGACTGGCTCGGGAGAAGGCACGGCTCCCTGTCGTTCAGAGTGACACAGGTGCTGTCGGGGCACGGTTGCTTCGGCAAGTACCTGTGCCGCATAGGCAGGGAGCCGGACGCTCGGTGCCACCACTGCGTCCAATGCGGGGAGGACACGGCGCAACACACGCTCGCCGAGTGTGCAGCTTGGGACGAGCAGCGCCGTGTCCTCACAAATGTAGTAGGAGGCGACCTGTCGCTGCCGGCCATAGTGCGTAGGATGGTCGGCGGCGCAGAGTCGTGGGACGCGGTGGTGTCCTTCTGCGAGGACGTGATGTCGCAGAAGGAGACTGCGGAACGGGAGAAGGAGATCTCCACTCCCTTCCCGGGCCGCAGAAAGCGCACCGGGCGCAGGGGAAGGGCGGACAACGCCCTTTTCCAGCCCCCCTAAATGGGTCCAGGGGCGCGGGACTTGGGGAAGTCCCCACCCCCCGATTCGACGGACCCGAGACGGAGGCGCGGGTGGGTTGTCGCCACGCGCCTCTGAGACGATGCACGGGGTGGTTAACACCTCACCACCCCGTGCACGAGGCGAGGCCTGGGCGCACCGGGCCAGCACTAGCGCGGGGCTGCGGAAGAATCGGATTCCCGCGGTCCCGCGCGCAGGTGCAAGATGACACCGGGGGGTTTTAGCCGGTAGGAGTCCGGCACGCCCCTCCGCCTCTCCCCAGGCGGAGGAAGTCCGTGAGGATTTCCCCCCGAAAAAAAAAAAAAAAAAAGGTTGAATTTTAGTTAGGTTAGATTAGGTTAGGTTTTTAGTTAGGTTAGGTTCGGTTTTTAGTTGGGTTAGGTTAGGTTCGGTTTTTAGTTAGGTTAGGTTAGGTTCGGTTTTTAGTTAGGTTAGGTTTAGTTTTTAGGTAGGTTAGGTTTGTTTCGGTTTTTAGTTAGGTTAGGTTAGGTTCGGTTTTTAGTTAGGTTAGGTTAGGTTCGGTTTTTAGTTAGGTTAGGTTAGGTTTTTAGTAAGGTTAGGTTAGGTTCGGTTTTAACTAAAAACCGAACCTATCCTAACCTAACCTAACCTAATTAAAAACCAAACCTAACCTTTTTTTTTTTTTTTTGGTAAAGCGGGGGTTTTTTTTGGTAAACCTGACCTAACCTAACTCAGAAACAAACCTAACCTAACCTAACTCAGAAACAAACCTAACCTAACCTAACTCAGAAATAAACCTAACCTAACCTAACTAAAAACCAAACCTGACCTAACCTAACTCAGAAACAAACCTAACCTAACTCAGAAACAAACCTAACCTAACCTAACTCAGAAACAAACCTAACCTAACTACAAACCAAACCTAACCTAACCTAACTAAAAACCAAACCTAACCTAACCTAACTAAAAACCAAACCTAACCTAACCTAACCTAACTAAAAACCGAACCTAACCTAACCTAACTAAAAACCGAACCTAACCTAACCTAACTAAAAACCGAACCTAACCTAACCTAACTAAAAGCCGAACCTAACCTAACCTAACTAAAAACCGAACCTAACATAACCTAACTAAAAGCCGAACCTAACCTAACCTAACTAAAAACCGAACCTAACTAAAAACCAAACCTAACCTAACTAAAAACCGAACCTAACCTAACTAAAAACCTAACCTAACTAAAAACCGAACCTAACTAAAAACCAAACCTAACTAAAAACCGAACCTAACCTAACCTAACTAAAAACCGAACCTAACCTTACCTAACTAAAAACCGAACCTAACTACAAACCAAACCTAACCTAACTAAAAACCTTTTTTTTTTTGGTAAAGCGGGGGAATCCTCATGGACACCCGCGAACCCGGGGGGAGCCGCGGGTAGTGTCAGACTCTTACTGACTAAACCTGAACCGCTGTTGGGGTCACTTTCCAGTCTAATCGCACGCTACTGAAAACTTTTTGTTTATACTAAGTAATTGCATCCTCATCCCAGTTACCCGTGCAACCAATGCTCCTTGTTATGACTTGTCATCAGACTTATTAACTACTCAAAATGACTGTCTACTGTCAAAAACATACAAATGACAGTTGACAGTAGTTGACGCGTAAGTTAAGTTATGCTTGCGCTTCTCTGTATACCACCATATGGTTAATTGCTTGCTAGTTTTGTAATACTACGTAGTCTACGTACAAATTGCACGAATGCTCGTAGCGTAACAATCTTACATTGGTCAGTACGCACCCTTATGTTCATATACACCGTGATTTTTAGGTCGTTTTAAAAAAGTCGTCCACACAATGTATCCGTCATAAAATACCTCTAGGCGCGAATATATTTTTTTTATCATTAATTAAAATAATATGCATGAAAAAAATAAATAATACATTGGAAATATGAACCATCCTGTTAAAAATGTTTACGTATCAAACTGTTGAAGATACCACCTACCCAGCGAACGAGTCGAGCAGATCTCTCCATCTCCATTTTTAACGAGACAAAATATCGCAAGCCAATCGCAGAGTGTTCGTAAGACTGCCTTGTGTCATAATAATGAATAATATTTTTATTCATTCAAATCTTAAAAAAACATATTTTTTTTATTATAATCGTTTACTAGTCATTGGATACATGAACTGGGCTGCTTTTTTAAAACGACCTAAAAGTCACGGTGTATAAAATTACAGATGTCCTCGTTAAGCTTTCTCCACTAAAAGTATGTTCCGAATCGCTTGAGCGGATATGTAGGTTACACAATATGTAATAAAGGTAGGACAAACGTATATATGATGTGTTTGTGTTCTAATTTCGGTGCTCCAGTTTGGCTATACATTGAATAACAACAATATGCCTATAGGTGGTAATTTCTATTTTTATTCTAAGTTATGTAAAAGCTCGATGAGATCCTATCCTAATAATGTCTAAATCCTGTATAATCTGTTCTTAGCCTACTTAATTTGAGGGCTTAGACAAGAAAACGAATAGAATAAATATATTTAGAAACGTATGTTCCGTTATCCGGAATCCGTTTCGACAAGTGAAGTGACTTTGACTTTTCGCTTTTTCGTACAATAAATTTGAGTGAATTGTTAGCGTTAGGGCTCAGAGAAATGTAACTTGTCTACAGGCTCTAGAATCAAATCAATATACCTACTGTTACACACAGGCAACAGTTACTAATTATAATTATACAACGTTGATAAAAGCGAGAGGCATTAAATGAAACCACATATTCTGTATATCATTATAAGGCTACACAACAAAAATCAAATCAATGTAAGCAATATTTTTATAATAACTTTCGTGAGGATGATTCATACTTAAAACGTTATAACGGTTTACTCACGCGTATTTATCGGGATAGCCCGACTAGTTTCGGACCCAACCGGAGCCAACTAGATAACTATGCCTATAAAACTTAGTCACCTAATCAGGAAGATACAGCATGTTCAAACTAAAAAAAAAACTAAAAAAATATCCTGTGACTAAACTATTGCTTACATTGATTTGATTTTTGTTGTGTAGCCTTATAATGATATACAGAATATGTGGTTTCATTTAATGCCTCTCGCTTTTATCAACGTTGTATAATTAAAATCAAAGGATAAAATTCCTCAACAAATTTACATGGTACCAGAAATCCGCTTACACAACCACTCCTAATAAAGTCTAAAACATTCAAAGTGGAACCTCATTAATATTCCCTTAAAAGAACCTTTTAACAACGATCTTTAATCTTCTAAAACACACACCGTAGATGAAAGAACAGAATCCAGTAAATACTTGACCCACAAAACGGGGCTACCTTAGTGAATGACCCTACCGACAGATGGCGTACCGACAGCGGTACGATACGCACTTATTACGTACGTGGCGTAGTTTTTCCTCTTTCGAAAATAAATTGGGTACGAAGGTACATTTATGTATTGAGATGCATGCGCTGTCGTGAATAGCATTAGGAAATTGTGTCTGGTAAAAGACTGCGGGCGGTATTAAGAAAAATGTTTCCGTGAGTTTTCCTTGTCTTTTAAAAATATTAAATGTTTGTAGCCGTATTCCAGCTGTCGTGTAGCATTTGTTTACGGTGTATTATATCTATTCAGTTATATCAGATTGACAAATACCAAAACGTATACGGAGATGTGTATCTCTATTTGTTGAATCAAACACAAGTCTTTAAAATTACATAAAACATAATTCGAGTCCGTATTGTACATAGTTGAAGATACGTGCAATCGAAGACTAAACAACAGCATTACCATTTCCATTGTTTCATCTATTTAAACGCGCGGAAATCCTAAAATCGGATTTGCGAAGTTTATTCAAACGCATCGTAACTCATTCACTGGCCTCTATCCGACAAGCGAACACCAGAAAACGTGTTATAGCATCTATTATTATATTATTGCAATATTTAAGATAAGCGTGAAATACTACAACAATATACTGAACGATGGCTATAAATTATTGGGTCAATTCCCCGTTTAGCCTAGCACATCATAACGTGACGTGGCTTCGTCTGAATGAAACCTAGTTATAGCACTTATAACTGATAAATAGGATGGGGTCGACGCCCTTTAACGAAACCGCCGCGGTTTTCGTATAACATTTCTTGCCGTATAATGAAGTGTCTAACGTGTACTCATTAAATATTCCTTTATTAATTATTCATGCGAAGGTGTTACGTGCTCATGTCACTGGAATTCTTTGTCGCTAAGCCTAACCTGAGGATATATGGTTGCGTTAATCTAATTTGTATGATATAAATCTAATCTTGATGTAAAATTTATAAATTATGCCTAAAAACCTTTTATCCCTGAGAAAATCTATATCTAATCTATAAATACATATTTATTGTTCTTTACTTTAGACACAAAATCTATAACAAAACATTTTTAACCACATTTCAACGTCGTCTGTTTATTAAATCTTATCCGCAAACCCCAATCCGTCTGAACCAAACTGAGATCGTACTCAAAATCACTCAACATCTGTGTTTGTGACACTGAGACAGTGAAACGCGCCGACGAAACCGCAGACCGAGAAAGCCCTCTTCAAATATGATTTATTTCTAAACCGTGGCATATCGCTTCACAACGGATACTCAATACATTGTTAGCTTATGATACTTTAAGAAAATAGGTTGAAACTTCAAAGGAATTTATAGCGTTAAGATATGAAATACATGGTAAGCTGACAATGTTGTTACCGATAACAGCCCCCTTACTATTAATAAAAACAGGACTCTGTTTTTCACATGAGTTTGTGGAAGCGAGAGCACGCTAGGCGTCGTGTGTGTGTTGTCTCGCTTACATAACAGCAACAGTTCTGCTTTAAATAAGGAAGAGGATAATACAGGCACAGGTGTATGCAAGGATGTGCGTTTTATTATAAAGCTAAACATACAATGTTGTAAGGGTGTTAGCGACTTTAAAGATGACTGCACTTTGACTGCACAGATAGCCGAGTGGTATAGGTCACCACGCCAATTAAAACTGTGCGTGAAGTGTCGCGGGTATAATTCCGGCGTAGGACGAGAATTGGTGCGTTCCACAAATGCCATTTCTGGGTCTGGGTGTCTCTGTGCATGTGAATCGAATGTCTGTGAAACCCCCCGCGATACAAGGATTCAATTCGTTAGTGCGGGAGTCGTTTAAAAAAAAAGAAAGCTAGCAAGAAATGTATTCACATTGTTGTCATGTGTCATTGTCGTACTGTTTATTACTATTAATATTTATAGTGCTTTTCATAAAAATGTATAATACAAATTGCACGTTATTCTGCAGTTTAAAATTGCCCATAAAAATCAATGAAACGAATTTATAAAGGCAACAATAAATTTGGCTTGAAGCCAACTCTATTTACCTAAACGGGCTGTGCGCTACGGATAAAAATCTTCGCAACGGGTTTATCGATAAACGCGTGGGCGACTTACTACCAATAACCATCGGTGATCTTTACTTTTTGATTTATGGACGTGAAATGAGAACAATCGACGGCATTGACTTGGATAGGATTAGGTTATGATCTTCCTGAAAATTCTCTTTCACTTCCTAGAAATTTAAATGAAGAAATGTTATGGATGTGTAGAGTTTGTCTGACCTCTGTCTCAAAGTTTTTTATGTATCTTAGGTTATTAGAAAATATTTTTTCTCACAAGGGTCTTAAAAAAAATATTTTTTTCAATGTCCATTATCTAGCCTGCAAAGGCAATAGATGGGCAACCTAGACTCTTATATAATAATCGATTTCTAACAATTGTATCTAGCCTCTTTGGTCGTAACTCTAAAATTCTTCAAACTAAAAAGAACTTAAACTGTGTTCTACAACTTCTACGGACTTCTATGTACCTTTGAGAATTGTTAGAACTCGCAACTTTGTTGATTTGTTAGTCAAAAGTTGGTCTCTAAAAATGTATTTCATGAAATATATTTTTTACGGTTATATATTATGTAGGTAAGTAGGTTTTAGTCTTATCTTAAATTCAACCACATTTAATTTTATACGCAATATGTTCCTTAGCGTAATGATAATATTAAAAGATTGATGTTTTCATTCATTGAATATTGTAAATTTTATTCCACTTCTATTTCAAGAATACAAAGGAATAAACATCACAATTCATACTAGAACGAACATACAAAATGAAGTATAGGATGTCCGACACGAGCTCTATTTTTAGCGTCACCATCAAAAGCCTACGTAGGTCATCCATAAAAACTGAATGACCACAAAGGAGGACAGATGACGGAGCGAACATCTCGAGGCTAGCGACACTCGTAACCTCATTCGATTCCTCAATGAAACCGCACCTTTGATTACTCACGCACAAAGCCTTTTAGCCCCTTTACTTTAATGCTATTGAGAAGCCACTTCTTAGAAGTATCGGTCAAGATTGTCCAAAAATAAAGTCGATATTGACGTTTATTTTAAATTTGAGCTTTGGTGTTCTCCAAGGTGCATTACAAGGCCCCACGCTATTTTGAACTACTTTATGTACAATAAATTCTATAGGTAGTAATAGTTTGTTAAACTAAAAACTTCATAATAGTACAAAGTCAGTCTTAAACACTAAAAAGATTTATCAATATTATTGAAAATTCAGCCATAAGTGAAGTTCTGAAGATCGATACCACAGTGGCATTCAATATTGGAACTATGATGTTGAACATCTCGCGAAACTACTAGAAATCCAGTGAACCAGTGACCACAGTCTTGAATGCTTTGCTTAAAGTTTGCTAAACTATTGCAATGACACCTGAAACTTTGGCAATAACGCTTGCAGCAGCGGGATTGATAAAGAAATACAATGTCATCAAATAGCACAGCAAGTGCTGAAATTTTTAAAGCGACATTACAAAATCAACTGGCATCATAATTGATTCTCAACCTTTAAATAAAATGTGGAAAAACTTCTTGAATTATTATTTTAATGCGCACACATGTAAACAAATAGTAATTCAAACTAAATCACAAGAGACAGAACAATTCTTTTTTTTATATCAAAAGATTAAATAAATTACGTAAGAGTTTTCATGAATTAAAAAGAAAGCTTCATAATCCCTAGTTAGTTGCCAAAGTCGTGCGGATAATGTACGATTATGTAAAAAGTAAGAAAAACTTTATAGGCATAAGACTTCCATTATGTTGTTGTTCTAAAGTAAAGTCTGAAAAGTTTTTTCAGCGTCCTTTGTGATCTGTCGGCCGACTTCTCGAAGTTTGACAAAGATTGCTTATTTGCGTATATATTGAGTTTTTAACTAGCTCTGTTCTCAAATTCCTTGAGCAATTCACAGGCTAACGAACGATTGTTTTAATTTCTACTTGCCTGATAAAGTAACAAGTTTCTAGAAACATACGAATATATTGTTAAAAAAATAAGGCTTTTCATTTGTATTCTTCAGTCTTACTGGAAAAAACATCATCCAATGTCGAAACATTTATTAACAAAGAAAGTAAATCCCGATGTATCTAGCAATGGCCACTTTAAATTTTAAATTCTAACAGATTATCAATTAGTAATGTCTTGATGAAACCACGATCAAAACATACAATTTAAAAATTAACCCCTCTCGACACAAGATCAGACATACCACTAAAGAACCCTAAAAAATCCATTAGGGGTTAAAAATACCCCCTCGTGTGAAGCACGTCGGTCCTTTCATCCCTTGCGATGGACAGACGGTTTGATAACCTTAGCTCTTTGTCTAGCCTATCTGAAACGTAAGGTCTAACATTTCAATCGTAAACACTTAATGTCTGTCCCTTTATAGATATAATCGAACCTTCTTTATTAAATAAAATACTAAATGTGTATGTGATAGAGCCAGTTTTTGATTTTGTTTTGCGATCAGATAATTTAGGTTGATTTTGACTGAACTAGGCAAAGTTTTGTTCGAAAAGGAAAAAACGAAAATTTACTTTTATTGGAATAAAATATCTTATCCACTATTCATGTAGACGAACCAATATCTAACACACAATGACTAAGTTGCGTATTATCTCTACATAACAAAGAACGAAATGTAACAAATAAATTGTATTTATCCCAAATAAAAATATCTGAGCAATACCATAAAACCGTACAAAAACAGCCATTACAGTCCAATCAATAAATAATGTACAAATACAAAGAAATAACATTCGTGAAAACAGAATCGTCTCGTTCGTTAAGCCTATCAGAAAATTTTGTCCCTCCAATTGAGTGTTCGCATGAAATAAAACATAAATACGACGGTACAGACGGCCGCGAAAGTGAAGTCCGGAATAATTAAAAACGAGCAAAATAAATGTAATTATTTTTAACCACATAGTTCCTTAGTTTTTTGGTAAAATGGAAACTTTTCTTACTTAACACGATAAATTTAATCAATAATCTAGCCTACTGCAGACATTGCAGTCCACTGCTGGACTTAGGCTTCTCCCAATATGCCTTTCACAACCAGAATGACTTTCAATTACAAAATTTCAAGACCGAATAGGCTGCTAAGATGACCTTTTGAAAAAGCAACTTTATTTTATTCTAAGATACCTCTGACACAAGAAGACACAGTTCAAACCTCCATACTGTAAAGAAGCCAAGGATAACGCTAACTTCAATTATGGTTTAATTGTCCGCTGCATTTAAGCTGTAGTCGTCCATTTGACTAGCCTATTGGTCCAGTGGTTAGTGGCCCTGACTGCTATACTTGAGGTCGTGGGTTCGATTTCCATAACGCCATTTAGTTCGATTGAAACTAAAGAGTGTTATGTGCAAGTCTTGGAATACTTTACATTATTATTATATTTAGAATAATAGTAATAGATCAATCAAAAAACACTTTCTATAAAAGAATATACCAATTTAATTCCATACAAAATCGACGTGACCGTCTGTACGTAACGTACGTAGGTAGGAGGTACCTGTCACGGACAGAAATTATGTTATGGGGGACAGGTAGGGACGCATTAGCAGGGCTCGAGGGCCGGACACCGAGTGGACCTCATTTAAGTAATTATTATGCGCTACAAATAGCTCTACTAAATATGTGAGAGAAAATAAATTATGGATGGCGTTTTTGAAGAAAGAGGATCACTTGGTAAGGAGTATGGAAGGATATAGGGGAAGAGGGCTACCAAAGAAGTATGCGCTACAAATAGCTATACTAAATATGTAACAGAAAATAAATAATGGATGGCGTTCGTGAAGAAAGAGAATCACGTGATAAGGAAGGTGCTGGACATGAATGTGCATGGATATAGGGGAAGAGGACGACCAAAAAAACGATGGATGGATTGTGTGAAAGATGATATGGCTGCAAAGAGTGTCACTTGCGAGATGACGTCAGATAGGAACGTGTGGAAGAAGAAGACATAATGCGCCAACCCCAAATAATAATTGGGATAAGGGCAGGGGAATGATGATGATGTTTGTGAAGATTTGAAAATTGTATTCGAAGTTGAGATTGATATTAATATACTGATACCTGTTAAACTTATACATTGTTTGTTATCTCTCCATACACGTTATTGCAAGTCTCAATCAACGGGTATACTCTCAATGTTTGCATTCGTGCATGTTACGTATAAGCAGTAGTTTATACAACCCTGATCAGACAATATCAGCAATAATACTGTTTGAATTGAGCTAATGAAGCAATTATTTTGTCTCAAATAATATCCATAAATGTTATTGTTAAAAAGAGCTGAGTTCGCCTTGCGACCCCGCCGCGTCAGTTTATGATTAAGGACTGCGGTTGGGTCCGAAACTAGTCGATAAATCCCGATAAACCTTTAACATATAAATAGGGATCCACCATACAATAAGTTTTATAACTAAATCCATAAATATTATTTGCAAAAATAGATACATCGCAAACATACATACTGGTATATTTTCAAAGTCAACTGATTGCTTGAAAAGTAGCGTCTAATTAGGACCTTAATGTCACAAACTATATGTAATAACAGTCTGGATCCAATACAGTTACGTAACCCGTCTCCTGTGCCCGGCAACTGACAATTTCCCGACATTCGCCCCTGTCCCGGGAGGCCCTGATTGAATAGATGTAATTTCAGATATAATTTATTTTTACGAACAAATACAATTTGATTTCGGCCAAATGGGCTAATGCTGATCAAATATTGTGACGATTCTGTTGGATTTTCCGCGTAAATGTGTATTTGGAGACGAAACTGAATAACTCAATGATTAGATGACGATTTTTGTTAAATTGTCTGAATATTTTATGATTATTCGATTTTGTGCTTTAAGATAAATTGATAGTCTTATTTAGTTAGATTCCATTATTAAAGATGGCTTCTTAAGCAATAAATAAAATTTACTGTACTGTACTATTGCTGGCTTGGCGGACATTGTTCAAATTCAAGCGCTGTTTAAAATATGATTAGTGCCTGATTAAACACTTTTTATACCTAGATCTTTCTTTAGTTTATTAATCTCCGAGCATCTATAGTTACATTCTTAGGAAATCTTTATCTTACAACGAAATTACACGTGGAAGGGTTAATCCATGAGTGGTGTTTTTTTTTTACGTTCTTTATTTGGTAAACAAAAGAAATTTGATTGTGTGCTCTTGCAGAACAATGGCAACAAATACGGTTCAATTGAAATTAAGTTGCACACATTTGTAAGCAAATTAAAAGACAACAGAGCATTACGTATTTTTTTCCTTATTTTCTGACGAAACTCGTAGGTATTTTATAAAACATAAGGGCTTGTTCGTATCTCTAGCATTGATATCACTTCGACACAATATTATGGGTTTCTTTAATTCAATATTTGTGGAAATTTTTCAATTTATTAAGGGCCAAAAATCTAAATTCGTTTTTGGCTAAGAAATTTGATATCAATAAATAGTCATACACAGGAGTAAATACATTCAACATACACCAGAACGTATTTCTAGAAAACTGTTTAGTATTAAAACAATTTATAAAATTTTCACTTTAATTTTATCGTTCATTATTTATTTTCCGCTATACAGCAGCTTGTATTTTCTGCTTCAGTACAAGAGGGAAGATTGCAACCTTTTATGTCGGATCCTAATTACAACGTCGAGAGATGTCGGGTAACGTTATAGAAAAGATTCGCTTTATGCACTGAGCGTTGCTTATATATAACTTTTATGATGAAAAAATAAATATTACTAAGGTCTACCTCAAGAACCTATCTTTTTCATCCTATGGACTTCTAGACGGTTTCTCTTTTCGATCCTTAACGTCAATACGGGACGTTAGTAATAAAGGAATGTTAGAATAAGACGGGCATGTTGGTTTAGAAGTTAGTGGCCCTGACTGCTATACCAGAGATCGTGGGTTTGATTCCCACCTAGCACTAATGTTTGTAGGATGAGCTCAATCATTTTGTTCGTATTTATTGTTTGTATAGTGTATGTATATCAGTTGTCTATTACTCATAACACAAGTTACTCTTGTGTAGTTAATTTGAGACTAGATGGCGTTGTGGGAATGTTAAAGAATATTTATTTATTTATTATTTATGGATGTGAATAGATAATAACTTATTCGACCAAACACGCTACATCAATAAACCAATAACATAATATAATTTTGATAATTCCCTAAAAGTCAAAGAAAGCGATGAAACAAATTATTTAAATATAGCCGAGTCATGCAAGTTTATTACATAAATTACATTTACTTGAAGCACTCAACAAATTAGTTTCATGAGAAATATTAGTTACTACTATTATTAGATTTAATAACTTCATCAAAAGAAAGGGTCCAAATTTAACATGAAATAATAGTAAAATACATTAATAAATAAAATGATACTGTCTATTTAAAGTCTTAATGGTCGAATACTGAAGCGTAATTTGGTAATTCAAAAAGCCAGTCGTACAAAATTACTAGCTTACCTAGTTTTGGCTTTTTAATAAGTCTATTATGATTGTCACATAAACGTCTAGAACAGACCATATAATACGCATAATACGGATTTAGTACGAACAATATCGACTTAGTAATTGTAACATAAATGTTACATTATTTGGATATTAATGATTAGTCAATTGTTTATTTATTTATATAGAAGTGCTAAATAAGCAGCACATTTACCCCGTACAAAATATGACAAATTGACGTGAACCCTTTTTCGATATCATTCCAGCTATATTCACTTTAAATAGCCATACTATTTAGCTCAACTAATAATAGTTAAGCTATTGAGTAATACTATATAATAACGTAGCGTATTGACCGCAAACGCAAGTGATACGATCGCCTAGGTCGCCGTATGTAAAGCAGACAATATATTTCTAAGTCTAGATATCTGTCTGCATATTAATATAGTCTACCTACAGACGTAGTCGGTTGTCATTCATAACGTCATTCGACACGTGCGCCAAGATGTAGACATAACAATTATCTCCGTTTAATGTTTATAATGCGACGCAAAGACAAACACGAAGAGCTATGATTTTGGCAGGCCGTACAGAGTAGGTTACAGTCACGTACAGAGTAAGTACTTACTTACTCGTATGTATATTATGTGTGAATGTATTTAACTATAATATGCATTATATTGAAGCTTCTAAATTGCTTGATGGATCTTCATTTATTTAACTATTTATGTACGCACAAAACAGGTAGGTACACAACATAACAAATAGGATACATATTCCTAAAGAAATCTCTTGCAGCAGACTCGCGATTGTATGAAAGTCGTGTAATATTTATTTATTTATGTATACATAAATCTTACTATTTCAAAAAACCTTTTTTAAATCCTTCTTACCTTAAACATTAAGAACAAAACAAAACCGCCAGGATCTCAGCATCCTACCTCTGTTAAACTTTATTTACTTTCCCGTGTAGTACCGTGGAATGATAAAAAACCTACCGACCTTAATCTACGGTTAATGAAGACAGATTCACGGCTGCGTGGTCGCCGAGTGGAATAACGCGGGAAAGTCATGAGAGCCGGGAAACGAGGCGAGTTTTAAAGGAGTTTGTTGCTGAGCTAGCTGGCTGTGCGGTTTTAGTTTTGGTGTAAGTTAACTTAATTATGTGTATGAGAATCATGATTACAACTGTAGTATAAGTTTGGTTCTTGTGTGCATGAATAACGAGGTTTTATATTGTGATGGGGGTGGTATGATTATTTTTATGGAATTTCTACTGCGTAATGAACCAACACTTGTGACGGGGTTGATGATTTATATGTATATTCAATGGCTTTCACACAACGCCATCTAGTCTCCAACTAAGCAGAGCCTGTATTATGAGTGCTAGACAATTGATAAACATACTTATATACTTCTGAATAAATTCATACTAGAGACAAATTACACCCAAACACAGGACAAACAATCGTGCTCATCATACAAACATTTGTCCTGGGTAGGGATTGAACCCACGACCGCTAGTATAGTAGTCAGGGCCACTAACCACTAGACCAATAGGCATTCATATTAATCCAAGACATGTGACAGAATTATCGATTTGATTATGGATTGCAATTTAACGCAGATTCCTTCTTTATAATGGAACCTAGAACACATCTTCCTTACATTAATACCGTTTAGATAGACTACAATGATGTTATCAAGAATCGTTTTGAATTGTAACTAATCGAATGTTTATTTGAAGATAGAAATAGTTACACTCAAAGGTATAACAAAAACTATAACAGAGAGATGTTTTGTAAACCTTAGTACTTTATTATAACATCTTACAATGTTCAAACAATTGATTTACATCTAAAACTTCAGACAGGTACTCTGAACTCATCTAAAGAATATTATAATTTAAAGCCAATTTTGAATGTAACGTAAAACATGATTATATCTGTTACAAATCTCTGAAAGTTTGTCAGAACAAATTACAAAAGTTCGGTTTTCTATTATCGTTAATTTATGTTATCCATTGAAGTAATCGGGACATGAAGCTTTATGTAACAACGAGGAAAGTTTGTGTTTTATATTGGTTGGTTCTTAGTATTAATCGATCATAAGGTGTAAGGCGGCGAAAGTGGTGTGATGATCTTGTAAGATCGTGCAGATCGCTCGTGACCAGAAATCGCAAAAGATGGAGGTTTGGAAGGAGAAAGGGGAGGCCTTTGCCCAGCTGTGGGATCTTGGGAAAAAAATGTACAAAATTTTTGGTATACAAAAACATCATATTAGTCGGCTAAAAAAACTATCCTTGCATAGAGTGCTAAAAAGAGGAGGGAGAGGCTTTATTTCTGCAATGGAACTGAAAAATCTGGAAAAGGGAAAATTAAACTTTCTTTTAGTAAATGATGCTAACTTAACATAATGTCTATTACATCATACATGAAAACGGTAACCACAGACATATCAAATAATGTTCACAATCATGTTCTAGATAATTCTTCACAATTCTTAGTATGTCAGATATACGATAGTTAAATAAATACCGAATATATCGAAACGTGTTTAGATCATGTTATAATGTGAACACGAATGTTTTATGAATAACAATAAGGCTGTACCGAAACGTTCTCAAATAACAACTGAATTAGAAATTGCGCGTAATGTATGGAATAGACGAAAGGAGGGAAAACATGAATTATATTATGTAATTTCATTCGATTTAATATAGTAGACTTTGTCCAAAACCTTTGCCCAATATTTGTAGCACCTCAGATTTCGTAGACAACTACGCCGTAGCCGTAGCAAATTTCAAAATTTTACTAAGATAAAAGTACCTCTGGTATCTGTAAATCGTAGCTTCGTAGCACTATTAGCTTCTGATACCTAACCCTGTGGTCACCGTTGAAGTCCTAATTAGAGAGAATGGAAAATTAAAATTAGTTTGCTCTTCTACTAAGTGGCCTATTTCGTATTACGGGATGAGTGTTAAGGAACTAAATTGCAAACGCTTTGAGGCAAATTAGGACCAAACGCTACCTGAAAATGTCTGCATAGTTTTCAGACCGTCTTTTCAGTCGGAAAATAAGACTGGATTTTCGAACCACAAAGCAATAAGTACGAGTAAATGTCAGGCTTACCTATTGCTCTCGTTTCCTGAACTTCCATTTCTGAAAACGTTTGAATCGATAATTATAATCAATATCGATTCTCACTACCTTAATACCGAGACCAATGTTTTACTCGTAAAACAGCAATTAATAAATATTTAACTGATATTTAACATACATTGGTACCAGAAAGAACTTAATTTCTCTTCAAACAATATTGATAATAGTTCTTGAAGCCAAACGAACAAATCGATAGAAAAGTCATTTATCAAAATTTGTCCGGCATTTTAGTGTAACGACCCCTTGTGTGCACATACATACTTACATGTTAAGTGGGGAAGCCATTAAGGCATGTTTTTGTAAGGTAATGTAGAATAAAAAGTGGATTATAAGTTGTGTGATGCTTTAAGAGATATTTGTATTTGACCTATTATTTGTTTGCTGATATGAAATCCTTCATCAATGTACTTATGTCAACTTATACGTAACGTACAGAGCGCAAAAATTGTCGTCAAATATCGTAGTTTTATTTTTATTATATTGTAAGTCTAAGACAAAGTCCGCCTGTTTTGCTCTCACGGCTAATATGGTCAACTTATTGTGATAAAATTGGCATAGAGATTTCCCCCAAAAAGGCCATTATATATTACTAATTCCGCAATAACTGACTGTGCCAATCCTCGCTCAGAACCTAAGTCTTATAAAATCGCTACAGAATAACGCAATAAAACCAATTTGAATCAAGTCCTCAAGTTTGACAGGAATCTATTTACCCCCCCCCCCTCCCCCCACAGACCTGTCTTACCAGCTCCGCATTAAGTTCGACCTCCTTTCGATGGTTGACTCCGATTATCTGCAGGTCTCTCTCACGCCTGATTAAATGCACTCGGTTTTCTCAGAGAAAAAAGACGACGAATGGCAGTATTACAGTAGCCACGATCGTTATAATAGAACTGACTTTTGTAGGAGAGAAAATAGTGCTTGTGTCAGTTAATAATCTTGTTATTTTCAGAGGATGGTATATGATCCCATGTAGAATGATTTTTGATGAAGTATCTCATATAGCAACCTACCGATTGAGAGAGAGAGATTTGTCAAAACAGTGATACGGGGTTGCTCTGTACTGAGTGAAATGGGTGTACAAAAGTGTCTGTGAGAAAATTTGGGAGCCCTGTCGACAAAAAACGTTGTAAGTGCAAAATTATAAGAAAACTCAACGATTCTAATGATTAAGACCTCAATTTCTGACAAAGGAGAGACTAAAAGACTAGACTGATTTCTTTTCTTATTTCTTTGCTCCTGTGTTGTAATTACAATCAATCAAATTAAGACAAAGAGGTAATTATTCAGGCCGGCAGCTGTTTGCTACCGCAGTAATTGAATAACACTGCCCTGATTACAAACCTATAATCTATCCGTCACTGAATCCAATTAGTTCATACAGTTCGTTCCCAATAACTATAGATTTAAACCTATATTGGACGGATTGGGAATAATGCGGTGTCACTATGCATTTCGCAAACTGTCGCTTATTAGTAAGCGAAGGTTTACTGCGTAATGCTAAAGTGTATTAACTTTTACACGATTATAAATGTCCAACTGTCAATATTTTATATCATATCTAGCGACCCGCCTCAGTTTCTCACGGGTTCAATACTGTTGTGTACTCATAAACCTTCCTTTTGACCAGACAATCTATTAAAAAAAAATTGCGTTGCGTGGGACAGACTGACGCGGGATGCGACTGTGTTTTATTCTATGTATTAAAGTAGCAGAGACAACAGTAATTTTAATATAGTTGCCCTTCCCTGTATTTAGTCTTAATATTATCTACAATACGTATAAGCCTATTAGGCAAAGATCCGATCAAGGCGATTTCGTTTCCCACCGCACGGAATCGTCTTAACTCGGTTTCAACCTAAAATTGTCGAAGGATCTAGATTTTGTACAGAATTGAAGCAAAATATGAATTATAGTCCCATTTACGTATATCTCAATTTTGGTTTTGTGTATAAAATTTTCATATTTTTGATAACACGCAGTATTTTTTCATGACGTTTAAATGAAATAAATTTTAATGTAGACTAAAGCAATGTGCCACAAATAAACTGGATACCATTAACCACACGTAGATTAATAGTTAGCGCTTGCTTTGATACTAGAGAACTAACAATTACCCGAATTGGTAAATCCGAGCTTGAAAAATACACGAATATTTTTGTTACAACGTAGTGATAAATTGGTTACATGGTAACGTTATCCTTTAGTTCTGATTTTACACTATATATCCACAATTTTTCTAGATGTTGCAGTATTGGACAGTTCTAGAAAAAATTAGGGATAGAAGTAAAAATGATGATACACTATACATTAAAATTATTTCACTAATATTTGCAACCATTACTCGTACTGATATACGCATTCTAGCGACAACCCACACATTAAAACTATTGTAGAAAAACAGAAGGTACACAACTTTTCTTGACTTGGTTAGATATTTGAAAACAATTCGAACCAAAGAGGTTTTATTTAAAATTGTATAGCTAACTTATAAAAATTTCAGCCTACTTTCAACATCAATTCACGTCACATCGTCCGACGCGAAAGACCACAAATAATTAAATATTTAACATTCGTAATCCGTATTTGAATTTCTAAATAGCAATAAGAAATTCCTTAAGATTTCGAACGCTAACGAATCTCAAATCATACTAACAAATGAAAGGTCCGCAGTTAATTGCGTATTAATTGGCATTTTAGATTGAACCTAAGTACCTCGGGAAGATATTAAAAAATGTAAAGACAATTTCAAATATTTAAAAGCTGTTAATGTTCATTGGAATCTTAGATACGTGGTGATTTTAGTCTCTAAGCAACTATCACAAAGTTTAAAAGCAAGTACGAGTACCTAGCTACACAGTTACGCATGGTAGAAGATATACAATTCATCAGTTTTCGGAGAATGGTATCGCCTCGTGTAAGAAACACCTTACTTTCATAAAAGACTCGATAAACTGAACATAATTATCGCCGGTAAATATTATCTTTTTAAAACAAGCTTTGAACTCTTGCAAATGTACACATATTTCGGCACCAGGTTTACAGAGCCTCCAATAATATTGATACGATATTGTATAAAATTTATGAGATAATATTGTTAATTTATTACCCTTGCCGCGAGTAATTTAATTTTAATATTGATGATGAAATTACTATGTTGTTTGTTGGTTTTAATTGTCTAATAAGTAGGTAACATATAGATTTTAATCCTTTTGTCAGAGAACGGTTAAAGGGAGTGAAGACTCAAACATCCGCCGAGGGAAAGCCGTTTAAGGAGCTCTTCATTTAGATGGAGGGTACTTTAAAAGGGGTCCCGAAATGGATAGCCATTCAATTTACAAAAAGGAAGGACGAGCCGTGATTTGAAGCGTGTATAAGATAGGTATGTGTGAAGGTTTTATAATCCTCAAGTAATCATTAATTCACCCTAATTCATTAAAATTCTCAACCTGCGGGAAAATTGTTGCTTTCTTACCACATTATCGCTCTAAATAAATTTAGAACTCATTCCCTGTCTATTCCCTAAAAAGATTTAACGATCCTCGCCTAAATATAAATCTTTATTAACGTTTCCAGCATCACCTCAAACATTAGTGACATATCCCCTGAATATCTTTTTTTAGATAACAGAAAACATGTGAAATAAATTTATTGGGTGTCGCTATGCGCTGGCGTGTGATAGACAGACTAACGGTTTCTTTTTAATTAAATTTGTCTTGCCAGTGACCGCAACAATCCTTCTACTGTCAAAAATAAAATATAATTAGTTACGAAAGGTGTCGCGCAAATATATGACTGCGTCTTTAAAATAATATTAAGAATAATCTCCGCCTATAAAGTAAAATCTGTAAAATCTTATGTAATAAATAGTTTTTAACTTAGTTTTCTTACACTACTAACTAGCTAGAAGTAATGTTAGGTACTTACCAATAATAAAATACGAAAGGTCAAATAAAAAAATCCGCAAACAAAAAATAAAACTTTATCCAATAAATGTAACTAACACTTTTAAATTATAAAAACTTATTAAAATGCAAACTTTTTTCACGTACGTCACTTTTACACTCGATACTGGCCACTTGGCGCCGCGAACTTAACGATTAGAATTTAAATTAGTTCGAATATCGGAAAGCGCGGGAATCCGTCCCCGGGCGTGCGTTCTGAGGAAAATTGGAGGCGAACTGAAGGGCGGCGCTTGTGAATGGACGCGGCATGAACACGCTCATGCGCTCTCATGTTAGCTACAACGAATGTTTTTCCAACGAACTTTAAGCTTTTTCACGCTTTAGCTAGAAAATATATTTTCGTCTTTAAGTGCACTGGGAGCCCGGGGGTTTGTTCTAAAAGCGAGGAAAATTCTCAACGCCCGCAAGGTAGCGGTGGATCTAATAAAGGGAAGCTTGTAATCTCTTGCAGTGCTGTTATTACCTCCTCTTTATACCCTTTTGTGGGAGTAAATTGTATGAGTCGTACAACTTTTTAAACGACGTGTGTTGTTAACGTAATGTGCTTCTAAACTTTGTTGTACTTAGAACCCACCTAAAGTCACGCATTTCTCCCAGTGGGCCTAATACCTACCTTGCCTCGAATCTTCAGGAACAACTATCTGACTCAATGACAGACTGCCTCCATTAATTATTTAACTCATATTATTCATGATTTCAATTTATAATTATATTCATGGTCTAAAATAACAGTGTTGTTTGCCCAGACTTGCCCAGATTTGGTAGCTACTGCGAAAGGAGTTCCGTTACTCCTTATCAAGCGCGCGGTGATTGTTATTATTATTGCAAACATAGTTGATGATGTTTTTAAGGTGAGCTGCGAGTTCATGCATACTATCAATTGTGTTTTTAATTACTTTTATTATAAAAGTATTCAAAACAATTGACATTTGAATTGCGCGTCGCTTTTCTATTAGATAGGTGTCGTATTATGTATGCGAACGTTATTTCAAAGGAACTCACGGGAATTTCCTCGAAACGTCCAAGTTTTTCCATACCACAGGCATAGCTACTAGTAGTTCAAGGTTTCAAGACGAAAGTTATGAAGAAGTGGTAGTACCGGTATTCAATGATAAAGTGAGTCAAATCGATATCCAAGTGCTAATAAATAAACAAAACGATCGATAACTTTTCTAAAATTTGGACATCAGCGTAATTAAATGCATACCTATATGATTTTTATATATTTACTTTAAATTTATCTATATTTACTCGAATACTACAATTTTCACTATTAGGCAGTAGATGCTAGGTATTAAGAATAGGTACTATAAACAAGAACCAAATCCACTCCAAAACTCGTAATTTCATGATTTCCTAGAACTTTGTTCACGTTCGCATTAATTTAGAGATGTCGACTCTATCATCTCTAAATTAACGCGGACATCAGGAGCATGCATCGTAGGGCGTCATTAACAAATTTTAATGACCGATGCAATTACGACATTTCATTAAAATTTTGAAAAGACTCTACGATGTTCCAATTTTCAAATGATGTGATTTATGCAGTTAGTCTAGGCAAAGCCCCCTCTAAACACGGAAATGAGAACTACACAGGTATCTGATGTCTCAGCTTGGCCGTTATATGACCGCCCGTTATAAAAAATAACTTCTATCCACGAAAATTACTGTCTCTAAAAAAAATGTAAACAATCTGATGGTTATTTTGATGGCACGTGGAAAAACTCTTACTTAAATGATAATATTTGAAATAGCACTTATCGAGGTCAGTTTAGAATCATAGCTAAGTACGTCATTTATAACCTACCTATCTTGATAATTATCTCCACCTAAGTAGGTAGTAAACTAAGCACAAAATAAGTAAGTAAACCTAAGTACTAGAATACATCAGACACTAGTAACATAACATTTACGAGACCGCAAAAAGTGACAGAACTAATTACTCGTTCCCAAGATAAGATAAATCGTTACGGACTACAAGTTCTTCAAGACACGCAATTTAGCCCTTTTTCCTCAGGCCTTTTAGATCCTATCTCTGGCCCAAATGACCTATATCACGAGGATACCGTTTCCAATAGGACTCGTTTAATTCCTCTTCAATTTACTAACGTGGAAATGTGGGAATGAAAATAAACCGACTCTGTCGGAAAATAGGATATTTTTTGTTCGTGACACAATGGTTCGGAGACCGCTCGGGCACTGATCTAGGTAAAATATTTATAAGAAGGCTTTGGCCTCCCACGTACAACAGCTTAGCGTGTATAGCATAGGTCAGGGTCCATTTTTTTCGTGGAAATGTTTTGGATGTCACCTATTTATATTGTGGTGTGGTGGATGCCCGTTTTAGCAACTGTTTTGCTTTTATCTGCATGGAAATTCTATCGGCTCTTAAAAAAATATTTATATAGATACCTAAGTGAAGAAGAAAAATTTGACTGACTGCAATACTAACTACCACACTCAAAATTATCGATATTCTTCGTGACTTAACTCCCGTAGAAATATAAATTCGAAAAAAAAATCCTTGATACATAAAAACAGTCCTACACAATTTTTAACTCAAAATCAGGTCAACTGAGTTACTTGATCTTTGATTTTTGGACTTGTCTCCATCTCAAATAGCAAATTGTGAAACAGGAAAAATCATGAGAACAAATTATATTGTCCTATGTCTATTGCATTTATGTACCTACTTAAGTAATACGGGCACAGAAACCCGGATATCGCTGCTGGTCTCAAGGAGTTCATTATAAAGGATTATATATTTACATCAC
Source organism: Chrysodeixis includens (assembly GCA_941860345.1). Taxonomy (NCBI): domain Eukaryota; kingdom Metazoa; phylum Arthropoda; class Insecta; order Lepidoptera; family Noctuidae; genus Chrysodeixis; species Chrysodeixis includens. The sequence goes on from OW796097.1 coordinate 3,241,669, forward strand.
AGCATAATTCCTGTCTTCAAACTAACTAGGTCCGAGTAAGTTCAAACAATGTGCATTGTGTGTTCACACCTCAGAGAGTTGGATTTAATTATCTTAATGTGGCCACAGCGTGTGATTCGATTCACGTTAGCGATGCAGAATTAAACAGTCCGCTGACTTACCTGCAAATTGAATTGCAGATAATAATTAATTTTAATATAGGATCGCATTACAATGTTATATAAAAGTATGTAGATAGGTTATTTTTCAGTACCTACCTATTAAAAGCCCACCTACTAAGATTGGTCATGGACTGTTTGCTTTTTCAGTGGGTTTTAAATATTTAAATAAATAAATTTTATTCACATAATACGTATTGATTGATTCTTAAGTTAGTGCACGTTTATGTACTAAGTGTTCGTTAAATACACGCCGTACGGCGGATACACGGAGAATACGGCGTACGCTACGCTATGCTACGAACCCTGCAAAATACAATCATTTGCTCGTGGCGACACCTTCCGTCCTTATCTGTCAAGCTGGTCCAAACGCGGCAAACTTCTACGACTAACCGAGGTTCCAGGTTCTAAAAGCTTTACTATCGATACAGAACATTAGGAAAAATAAACAAAACCCCTTGAATAACAAAACGTAGATCCAGCCAACTTTTGCCGGTTTTTTTTAGATTGATAGCAACGCAATATGTCGAGGCAGTAAATAAGAATTATTTTGTATTTTTTTTTTGTTGGTATGTGTGCCCCTGCATCATTTGTCTGTGTAGCAGTATCGTTTCCTATCTTTGTTTTGTGTTGTTCATCATTGAGGGGCCAACTTGTTGCCTTTTTTTTTTGGGACTAGCCCACCACACATGCCCGTCATTGCAACTCCTGTAAGCCAGGGTCTACAATGAGACCAACGAATACCATCGAAACAGTGAAGCTCGGTGTGTCCCAGGGGAAATGATTGACTGTCTAGGAACCCGCAACGAAATTAATCAGAAATAGTAAAAAAAGGAGGAGTAGGAAAACTTGTTGCCTTTGCAGATATCTGCCCAATAAAAATATCTCTAAGCTAATGTGAATCTCACAAATGCTATAATCCTACGCGAGTAATCGAGGATCGAACCCGCGACTTCGTATACACGGTAATCAGAGTGATGTCACTCGTGAAATTACAGTAAGTATAATGTAGTAGCTACCTACTCTTTATGAGATGCAGTCAAGCTTCAAATTCGTACATAATACGAACAATATTTAGGCATGTGACGCGTGCGTTTCTTCGTATACGAAGGCCTTGCAAATAAATAAATATTCAATCAAATAAATAGTCCACCTAATGGACGTCAAGGCAAGGCGAACATCGAAACTTTGCCCCTATGTCTCGAAAACAAACTCCACTTGGCTCACGTTTGCAGTGTTCATAAATAATTCCTCATTTTCGGATGTTTATCAATTGTTTATTTCATACCATCATCTTAAAAATAAATGTAACAAAAAATAAATACAATTAGGTATTAAAAGGCCGTTTTCCATTTGTAACATATCAATTTAATATGATTTCTATTAACATTACCTATTGTATAATTTATAAACCGAAATCTTACACTGAACATAATGTGTCTGTAGCGTATAAAATGCCTTTGTGACTTAAGCGGGATGAAGGTACAAAAAAACTGTATACTCTGTGGTTTGTTTATTAAAAATGTTTATCCGTTCGCCGGACTATATCTGTGAGGCCGGGGTTCGCACTCCGACCTCTCAACGTTTGAGCGGAATGGCGACTACTCGATGACAGTTATTTCCTCTTTCACGAAAAATTCTACAACCTCCTCCACCGTCGTCGACCCGTCGATCTCAAGACCGTCGGTATCCATATCTGAAAAGACACAAGATATTTTATATCCACTCGTACTAACCATCTACACAGCAAAATAATGCTGGTAAAACTTTCATCGTGATCAAATACTTCAAAACTTTCTGTATTTTAAAATTATTTGTCTCTATAACAGATTGTATACTATGTAATGGTGAACACTCACAATTCCTAAGCTCGAGCCGGCGCGGCTTCTGCTCGTTCCACTCGAGCACCTTCTGCTCGCGGTACTCGACGTGCTTCTTCATCTGCTCAGTACGCTTCGCCACCAATTCCTAAAGAGAAACATTGCTTTTAATAAAAACTTCCATGTATGTACTTGGTTTATTTTTAACTGGGATGACTTTTATAAGTGACATGTAGAATTATAAATTAGTAGAAAAAAAATTTCACCGTAATCAACAAAAAGTGGAAAGAGCTAAGGGTATTGGCTTAGGGTAATGTAATCTAGCATTCATTATAATCATGTGACATTTAATTTTCACAAGTATTTTTCCATGATAATACATGTATAGCAAAAGACATACCTTGCTAGCTTTGCTACTGCGCATACGATCCTTCGTCTCGAACTGCGAGTAATATTTCTTGAGGTTCTTCTTGATGTCCTTCTGTTGTTTCTCGGACAACAACGTCGGCGGTCTCGGCCGCCAGTTGAACTGCGCGAAACCTTCCTTCATCACTCTAAACAAGGTAACATAACATTAGTAATTTATATTATTATAACCATGTCAGACAAGAAATTGAAGTATATTGTCACCAAAAAGTATTTGCTGCTGGATAGATACTAACCTTCTTAAGATCTTGCCCTGGAATGACCAGATGTAGTAACCAGTGTCGATCTTGCTCTTGAGTGAAGACACGCCGGTGACAACAAAACGACCGGTTGGGTCCCATTCAATGCCAGACATCTGCGAAAATAAATTAAATTAATATTTATAATCACCACATATAATATTATAAGGATTTTATCTTAAGTTATCTTAGAATACACACCTGGTAATGGTCAGACACATTCATGATGGTAAAGTCATTAGTGTCCAAGAACTCCAGAGCGCCACCAGTCAGGCCAAGGTTAGCGAGCACGATGAACTGTCCGGAAGGCGACCAGAACAAGTGGTTGAAGGGCTGGCGTTCGAACTTCTTCAACAAAGTCGGCGCCTGTCCCGTGTTCACTTGGTAGAAACTGATGCAGATGTTGGCTGTGTCTCCATGGATGATCGCGAACTTGGACCCGACAGGCTCCCAAGCAAACGCTTGAATTGGTTCTTTAATTTCTACAGAGTCGACAGGAATCTCTTTCTCCCGCATATGGAATATTTCAAAGTTGTAGTACATTCCGGAGTATTTGATGTCATTTTTGTCCTTCTTGACTTTGGAGTAGCGGTCTACTTTGACGCAGAGGTAGTCGCCGCTCTTCTGCCAGTGGATCTTGCAGTCAGCGACGGAGAACAAGTTCTTAGAACGTATTTCGGTGCGGTTGGGGAGTTCCAGGAGCGTCACCCTCGCGGGCACGTCCTTGTCCTCCGCCACCCAATACGCTACAATGTTGTCTGTCGGCGACCAGCTGAAGTCTCTGCAGGGCATAAATAAAATAAATTCTAACAAAAATTAATTAAATAGTTACTTTCTAAAAATCCATTTCCATAAGTCTGCACATTGCGCGATTTAAAACATTGAATATTAATTAATTCAACCTACTTGGTCAGCTTTGAATGAGCAGACTATTGACACGGAAATGTTAAACAAACACAGCATTATAATTGTCTCATTGACTATTACATTCATAATTAAAATAACTATGAGAAACTAGTTAAAAACTACAAAACCTACTTCTATTACAAAAGTAATCTTACAAATTATTTACATACCTGATACCGGGTATTTTGATGGACTTCTTGTCGAGTAGACCGAAGCTCGGCGTCTCGTACACAGAGAGCACATCCTGGCCCAGTCTGGCGAAGTACCTGTCGTCCTTGCTCCAGCGGAACACTGGCCACGTCACGTACTCGTCCGGAGGGGGGAAACTACGCTTTTCTTGACCCGTTCTAAAATAAAAATTACGAATTAGTTATTAAAAAAACGCCGCGTTTGCAAGGCCCTATAAATAAGTAAACATTTTAACATTATTTTCATATTTCATGAACACGGCTTAAGAAATCCAATGATAAGGTAAAAATCAAAAGGCAGCAAGTTGGCGTAATTTTCGTATGTCTTCTAAATAGAGTAATTCCCAGGAATATCAAAAACATTTTTAAGTTAATAACTTGCATAAAGTTGTTTTATAAACTACAGCATGTATGTTCAGGCTTTGTTGTATTCATTCCATTCATATACAGATAATACCGTATTCGAACGTCAACATAAATGGCAGCATAATTGCTTTTGTGTGCAAATGACTGTTACCTCAAAATGATCTAACAACGAGACTTCGCTGCTCATAACATTATACTAAACAGCTACTTAAAAGTAAATTAAGGTTCACACAAAACTTTTGTTTCCTAGTAAATTAGTTAGCGTGAGTCGATGCTCTCAAGTCGCGAGTTGAATTCGTAAACGTGACAAAAACCAGTTTCGTACGACTTCAACAAGAAAGCTACAAATGTGCATATATTAAGGAATAGTAATATATTATAACACTATTTTGGTATGTTTGAACAGTTTGGTGGTTCACGAATTACGGGCTTGCAATTGTAATGACTGTATATTTGTATTCATTATAAGTGAAGGTGTTATGACATGTCCACTCTCATTAGTAAATTAGTATGACAATTTTGAGTGAACAATCATTTAAAGTTCTCATTTAATAATGATAGTTATGTTTTTAATGATGTGACTATTACTAAATGCAAGACAAAATTTAGACTTATCTATTATTGCTAAATTCAGCAAAAATAAACTTGTTGCCAAGAAACCAATTAAACTCATTTTGATTTCCTTAGCTTCTTTTTAAAAGACAACCAGCTGCTAACAACACACTTATACTAATAAATTTAAATATTGATAAAGAAGTTAGATAAAATAATGCTTATCATCCAAGATGGAAATTTAAAAACTAGCACAGACAGGTATAACCAATATTGTAGAGGTTACTAAATATTGATATATCTTTGCCAAATTAGACACAAAAATAACCTATACATCCATATACTACAACTGAACTACTAATCCAAAGTAGATCTAATCAATGCAAGTAATTGCGGTGTGCAATGAATATTTCATGAGGATAACTTTCTATCAATTATTAAGAAACTAGATTTAGATCAAAGTGAATCAATAAGTAGTAAACATGATATACTGACCTGATATCCCAAATAATGAGTTTCTTGTCTTCTCCTCTATCTCCCGTAGGTGAGAATGTAACAACATAGTTTTCACACGGTGAGAAGGAGATGAACCTAGCTTCCGGGTGGAAGAACTTCTGGAACTGGGAGAACTTAGGGCCTGCCCATAACGCTACGCCCCGCCAATGGAAGGTAGCAAGGTATGTGCCCAACGGTGACCATGCAGCGTAGGTCTCTGTCCAGTTCTAAGGAAAAAGCAAAATATGTATACTTGATACCATTTGTGTAGTAAAATGAAAACTGATTATACATCCCTTATTAATTTACATTTTGATATCTATTTAACAATCTATAAACTTGCCAAATACCATTAAATAAGGAATTAAAATCTACTAAAACTACTCAAATAATACATGACATCTAAATCCCAATAAAATTCTAAAACTGCAGAATAAGTTGAATTTTAACAACTGCATCAGCACACACAACCTCATTTTCTATGCAAGACACTTTCCCAGTACAACATGACAAGAATTTTAACAACAAATAAATTATAGTTTTTACTTACTGGTCTCTCCTGCATGAGAAGAGGTTCAGGCAAGGCATTCTGCCAGACCTGCAGGGCCACACCGGTACCAATGCCAACCAGGAACTGGTCATACGCATCGGGGTCCATCAAGTACCACTGCAGGTCTGATTGGACCTTGAATGGCTGAGGCGCTGGAGGCTCCCATTCTTTAGGAATATCTGAATACCTGAAAAGAAGTTACGTTAATAAAAGTGTTGATGTTGTGATTTGAAAGTGTTTGATAATATGAATACTCATTAGACGAAAGTTATGGTATTGTGATTTGTTTTGTTTTGACAACAAAACAAGGTGTTGTGACAAAAACATTATTTCACCACAATTAAATGTGTAGTACAGAACTTACCATAGCAATTTGAAATACAATGAATAGGGATGATAAAGAGATAAATTAAGAGGAAAACTACAATTAAAATTACTATCACATAAGTAATTACACATCTTGGTGTGTGGAATGCTGAATGGACTTGCATGAGTTGCATTAATTACACACACCGTATGCTCAAAGTTAGAGATAAGGAGTTTTTAAGACTAGACTTACTTCTTAAAATCAGTGAACAAATTCACTAAGAATGTATGCTGCTTATCTAATTTACAGTTATTAGTTGCTTTCACAGCTTCGGCAGCATTTTGCGGGTTGCTGTACTCCAAGAAAATGTAACCAGTCGTGTTTCCATTCTCGCTGGTTGGATAATACTCATTGACGATCTTCCCGAACTTGCTGAATATCTTGTTTATTACGCTCTGAAGCTTCTCAAGCCGCTCGGGCCCGACCTGCGGGCACCCGTCGACAACGACCACGTTTTCATAACTATCAGATTCCTTAGGTTTCTGCTCTAAAAGGTCGGCCAACAACTCTGCAACGTCAAAGTTAGGTTAGGTTTTTACAACTTTCATCACACCATTTTACCGCACTGGCAGTCCAAAATCTTAAAGAACTGAACTTTATAGCACAGATTTTACCCTAAAAACTAGTTGAAAACAACAGTAATATAAAAGAAAACTAGTAAAATGCATGGGTGACGCATATGGCCGGTCAAACTTGTCACAGAAATTTGCCCACCTTCATCGGGAATATCGTCAACAAAACCCTCTGGATCGTCAAAGTCTGGCTCCTCGTCAAAATTCTGTTCTTCATTATCACTTTGAGGTGTTTGGTTCACTTTTTCGTCGCCTTTTTTCTTAGCCATTTTGACGATTTAACGTGTGTAACAGGAAGACACGCCATTAGTGACTGAGCATAGAGTATGAATTTTTGACTTTCACTCCCGTGCGTTTAGTTAACAAGTCACCCGGCAAACGATCATTAATTAGAAATTCCGTGTCATTTACTAATTAGTCCCCAACATTTATTAGTTAATTATTGTCTTTTAATTTTTTTGTCACCTATTTTGCATTTAGAAATTCAGGTAACCAATTTTCTTCAAATCCATTGAGTGAATTTATTTACTATGTCTAATTTAAAATCCACTATAATTCTTAACTTGCAATTGTTACTTAAATTCTTACTTGTGAAGTGAAAAAGCTCTAAAAAGTACTTATAATTGAAAATTAAACTTAAGCGGTGGTAGTTAAATAACGAAACGCTCGTATTGACACTGACCATAGACAGAAAAATCGCGGGATAATGTTAACTTTTAAAGTTGTATACAAGTTTGAAAAAACGTATTTTCACTAGATAATAATGTACACAAATGATTGTGGTATGTCGCACATTGTGAATTAATCTATGGGTTATCAATTTATAGTATCCATTTATTTAGCGTTCTATAGCGCAAACGTACAAAGTAAAATAAAAATGTTTGATTAAATGTTACTACTCAAGTTTGCAATAGTTATGTGCTGCCTCTTCCACACCCTCTATATTTTACAAAAAACTTTTACATCACTCCTGCATCACTCCATATCAGCTGTTTTTGTTTACTTTCAGTCGACTTTCAAAAATGAAGACGTACTTGACAACTACTATGTAACGAAAACAAAAGCTTCGTGCTCTACGGTTCTACCGTTTAGAATTCGAACAACATAGATTTTTAGGAATACATGGGATTCAATAGGTACTTTTAAGTACTTTCATAGAGTGTTTCTTAATCAAGGGAGTCTTCAGAGTAGCTAGGTACTTAGCGATTGCACGTGGTATTTTTACAAGTTTTAAACCTACAGTAACATAGCACGAAATGGAGAATCGCCAACCAGCACTTTAACGATTAATTAAATTTAATTTTTAAGACCTCTTTTAGGGGGTTGACTTAGCCGTGAATGTCCTTTGTTCTATTTTATTTGATTAATCACTGACCACATGCTATACAATATTATTATATCTCTTATTAAATTCGTTATTACAAATTTTACATTCATTTCATAATTCAAAACAAAATATTTAATGATGAGTCACATATCGTATCAACATCAACAGCATTCTTTTAACAAAATTCATTTTTTTTAATTCGCTGACTACGACACGCATCTCGTATGCCGCGGCCAGTCGCTCGCTATAGATGAGGTGGCATTCGTGGACGTTGACGGGTCACCGCACATGAAAATTGAGGTCGCACCGCACATGCACCGGTCGTAGGTAGCTATTATAGGTGTCTATATGTTACCGTAATATTCAATGTAAAGGTATGTGGGCAGTTGATAGTCAATTATTATTGTAAGGTAATGTTGTGATAATGTTTCAATAAGTTGTTGGTAATTTCGAGGTGGAGCTTTTGTGGCTATTTTATCAGTATTTAACTTATAGACAGATGATGTTAGAAAGTTATGATAAGCAATTAGTAATTAAATGGTCATACGCTTTAATGAGTCGTCGTATCTATTAGCAGCGTATAATGTAATAATTGGATGGTAAAATTCGTTTAATAGATATCTTCATTTTTGGTAAGCAAATAAAGGTATTGACTGCTTTTAAACCCGTTTTACAGGCCTATGGAAGTTGTACGCAATTAAACTATACGCACTAAGATTTATTTTACTAAGATTGAAAGCAATAAGATTTATAGATTAAAAAACTAGGTGGACTTTAAGTATATGCCTTATTGCAATTTGAGCCACGTGTGGTGATACAGTAAGTCATTAGCCTGGAGATCCCGTTACACTTGAATAACAAGGCGGCGTGTGACATGACAGTTAAGTATATTTTGGACACACGTCAATACTTCATCTAGTATTAGCTTAATGTTATTTGAGCCAACATAAAATACCTAGCCTAGACGCAAAAAATATGGATCCACTTCCAAATTTATTTAGATATCTAATGTTATCTAACGTGAACGTAAAAACGTTAGCCTCTTTCTGACTCAGTGGAGTAAAAATTCCCTCGTAATTTTATCCAGACCGTCTTGAAATAATAAGACAAAAGTTTAATAAAAACTGCATAGAGACATGTAGGACCCCAGCATCTTTCACATTCCATATAGGAAGTGGAACGCTTTAATCCTCTTATCAAACAATTTCATAACTCTTATCTGAAGCACGGGTCGAGTGCATACAGCCAGGCTGCCGCTTTCTATGAGCTTCGAGCAATGAGGTCGCGACTCAGGTTTTAATACTCACGTGTGCTTACCTCTTTCGTCACAGACGATGCCGTTGACCGATGATTGCAACTATTTGATTAGAAGGTGTTTGTTCTTCTTTTACTCTTAGAAGGTATATTTTGCTATTGTTAGTAAGTAATTAAGTTTCGCGTTAGGCTTGTGAATTGGTATGAGAAATTTTGTAAGAACAAATTAATATAAAAAGCATTTGTTTGTTGCTGATAATTGTCTAACAAGAATTACGGTAGTATCACATACTTTAATTTGATCATTTATTACTGCATATTATTTACACATATTTTTTAAGCCTCGCTATTTCGGTAACAAAAAGGTTTATATCTTTCGGAATGCAATTTACGTGGTGTAGTCTCTGTTTACATTTTATGTGAAACACATGGACAGAACTGACAGTAAGCCCTGAAACTGGCACATCACCCAGTTGCTAATATATCTTTACGACTGTATGTTATTATTTACTCCTGGAAACAAACATACTCAGAACAACACTGGCAATTAATTTAACATTCAAAGTTACATTGAACAACGTTAACTCTACATTTGACTATGAGGGTTAGATACAGCCCGTATCATTTATCTTTTTAACTTTCCAGTCTAAATACGTTTCTAATTAAACCTTGACTATCTGAATATCAATTGTTCGATGTTAATTCTTCCAATTCAAATGTAGAAATCGAAAACAAAACAGGATCGGCAAATTTCAAGCGAATCAAAATATTCACATAGTACAGTTCTAGTATTAATGCATCGATGAAATTATCAGTAATCGGTAAACGTAATAGCTATAATTTTACAATGACGCGTTACAAAGAAATGTTTTCAAGCGTTTATTGTCTCCCTACAATCCAATAACAAGACAAACGGTCGGAAAATAGGGCGTACGGTTTACGTCATTTTCTTACGGTGGTTCTGTTTAATGCAACTTAAAAAGCTACGGACTTCGGCAGAAAAATGCATAGATGTAGGTAACTACATTGTTTTTACAGAAACGTAACTAATTTATTTAATACTGTAGAGCAGCGGTTCCGGTCATTTTACTTACCGGTATGACGGTATTTGGAATGGATAAAAAGTATTTACTCTTTGTGGTACCTAACTAGTAACTACCTATTGAATTGTTATATTATAGGACAACTATGAAATCGAAAAGTGCATATTATAATGGCGTTAGTTTGGACGAAGTCCTAGAAATTGACGTAAGTAAAATAAAAACAGTTTACTACGTCGGAAACAGCAGATTATTATGAAACAAAATTTTCTATAACAACTTTCCTGTACCATATTCCTACAAATAGAATAGAATACTATTCTATTCTTCATGTAAAATGAAAACAAAACTCAAACTTTACATCATACACAATCTCGTAAAAGTGTTGATTGTGATTTTCTTAAGTTTGCAGTTTATAAGGCCGGAACATAAACCTATAGGTACACGTTGTGATAAATTACCTCACACGCTATTTTCTTAGCAGAGCTCTGATGTCATCCGTAGTTGAAGCGTGCGTGACATAGCTATTGATACCTATATTTAACTTGTTAATGACAATTTTGCCTATCTTTCCATCGCCGCATATAAAAATCTACCATACCATTTGCAATATCGCAAAATAGATAATTGGATAGAAAAAATAATACAGATATATGATATGGTATAATAGCTGCTAGATAACATTAGATAGATTAATAGATAACATTTTAATCTATATATTCAGGGTAATTTAACTTAGTAACTTACTTTTATAAAATAACCAGAAATTCTGATAGATTTCCGACACCTAAGTGCTAAAGGAAAGTTAGACATAAAATGTAGAGTCGCTTTCAAAGCCTCGCCAAGTAGGCCAATCTAATTGATGCCCGTACAATGTATTAAAGATTACCTTGCTTTGTATTAATGTAGGTGCCTACTTACACTGCATGTTATTGCATACAATCGCATATCCAAGCGAATTGCCGCAGCTGTCTAAACAGAAAAAGTTATTTAGTTCACCTTTTGACTCTAGTCTTATTGTCTGAGACGTAACTTCATTCTATAGATTCTATGTTTTGAGGTTGTAAGCACACTTCGCGCGGGCCTACAGTTGTGAGAGAAGCGTTGTAGTACCAAGCCCCACGGCCCAAGCCCAGTCAAGTCAGTACCTCTGCCATTGCGCCCGCGGGCCGCCGCGTTTCCCGCGTATTCTAACCACAGACAACACATTCTATCCCGAATCTTTACGCGCAAAGGTAATAACATCGGAATACCGTTCGTTTTTTTTAATTTTGTGTTAAACCTTTTTTGTGAAGTGCTTTTAACTTGTGTTACATTATTGTTGGTTTACGCCTATTGTGCTTTTGTTGGTTGTTTGCTTTTGAGCTGGATCTTGTGCTGTTCACAATTGTTTTTAACAATTACAGACGGATATTTATTACATTTAGACGCTTGCGTTTAGACGACATTGTAGCAGAATAAATTGTAAAAGAGCCGGCAAATTGCAAAAATAAATGAAGCCTGGATTTATTAAAATATTTTTCGTAAATTTTATGATTTTTGAAAATAATTAGCGACCGGAAGTTATAAAACCAAGCGATAATAAAATAATAATCATCTCCAATTTCAATAACAACAATTTCGTTAGATTCAAATTTATTTATCGTAAGTACAACCGCACTCGCTTAATAACTAGTTTAGCAAGTTTTTTATTCGAGAAACGATCGTATCGGTCTTATTACAACATACTTAGAAAAGCTGTTAGGTATGTGACAGTAAATATTTTTAGTATGTGTTGAGTATTTCCTCCTAAAATACATACTTAGTTGTGATATATTCGTTACGAATTAACATAGGAACTGGTAGTAATTAATGTGCAGTCATACACGTGTTAATAATAAAATTATACAACGTGTATATCGCGCAATTACTTACATAGTAACATTAATAGTAGGAAGTTATATGAGATTAAAAGGAGAGTAATAAACTAAAAGGTATTTCCTGATATCATTAGTATACAAAATATCCCTCAATCTCTGGTTGGAGATACTTACAGTTTCACAAACTAGTTTATTACAGAAGAATAAAAAAAATACAAGTATATTTCTATTTGTGTCTCGAAAATGCTGTTTTACATTAATTCCTAATATAGCAATCGTCTAACCATACTACTCTCATTAAAATCCAGATAGGTAAATTATACTTCTGATGTGTTATTTTATAAGAATTTATTACTAGGTACCTACATGAATAATATTTATGTAAATATACACATGCATAATGCATCTGTACATAATATTTACATTTATCATGCGAAGACGCGAATATTTTACGTAGATGTTTAATTTTATTCAAAACACATTCTTCGATTGTTTTAAAAGGTTAGGTTTTCAGTGGGATTGTAGACGACATACTTTTCTCAGATAGCTAATGCTGACAATCAGTCAAATGTAATGAACTGACAAGTCACCGGAGAGTTGGAGTTTGATATTATAATGCGATGTCACACTGTCTACCCAATATTTCACATTGTCTACGCCCTCAGGAATATTTGAAATACTAAAGCTAACTAGTAATTGCTCTATAACTTTTGTCCTGTTCAAAAGCTATAGTAAAGCCATTAAATAACCCATTTCATTTAGTTGTTTTTGTCAGAATGGCGAATTATTTTACCAAGAATTCTATGACAAATAAAACAATAATATGGTCATGATTGGCCTTTAAACAAAACGCACTGTAAAAGTACACCTTGTAGGCATTAGATAAAATTACGGCAAAAATAAAACATCACTCGTCGTTCATGATGTTTCAGCTACTTTAAAGTTGTTATTCATTAAACGAAGTTTAAAGTATAAAATACCGACAGATAGATTAAATACTTAACGAATTTAAATTAAATCCAGAATTCCTTACATAAGCAGTTAAAATTGAATAATAAAACAAAAATCAACAAATGACTCTCCTTTTTTAGATGACTTGGCTTTACCTTCTCCTGGCGGTTGCCGTCACGAGTGCTCAAGAGATATGTCTGTCCGTACAAGAAGACCCGTACTTGCTATTCGGCACCAAGACAGCATACATCTTCGCCAACAAGGACATACCCACCACAAAGGCTCATGAAGTTCCTGGTAAGTGTACTGTTTTATTTATGTTTTCGTTATAGGGCTCTGCAATTGATGTAGAAGAAGATGAATAGACGATGTTTTATTAAAAGAAGATGTTAATGACCAATGCCTTTTATTAGTTGCTGCCTAGTGCTACATTCGAAGAAGGCTGGAAAAACTATATATTTTTTTATTTTTCCTTTCGAAATTATCTTTGGGCAAAACAACCTTACATATAGCATACATAGTTATAAAAATATTAAATCTCAGTACAATCGTGTGAGTACCTATTTTCAGGCATAATAAAACTGTTCACCATGTAATTTTCTGCCCCTCTAAGCATAAAAATAGATACAAGGACAGATTGTTGTGCACATAACATATTTTCTAGACTGAAAATCGCAACATAGACACATTCATGTAAACATTTTGAATACTACTGCATACAGATAATTTCAATTAATGTTATCAATATCTCCCGTTCATGTCTCCTTTAATATCAAGTTACGAAATAGCTCATATCAATCACCGCACAAGACGTTACTAAACAATTTACGTAAACAATCTTATAATTGAAATTTAATTTCGTCCAGCTCTACAAATAAATAAATATTCCACGATTTTACACAACGCCATCTAGTCTCTAAGCAGAGCTTGTATTATGAGTACTAGACAACTGATAAACATACTTATATTCTCAATACATAATTTCGACCAAAGCTGTCCAACTGCTATAGATAGGCTTCTTTCCCGCTGTCCATTTTAATATCATTTACTAAAAATGTAGAGCTAAAACACTTTCGGCAGGTCCACTCCACATTTCATGTCATATTATCGTTTTTCCGTTAAGGTAGAGTGGTATATCGCGTTATCCCCGGTAATGACAATAGGCCGGTTAATAATATTGCCCTCCTGACCGAATTTCTGCAACGACGGTCAATTCCAACGGAGACTAGCCAACTACTCCGAAGATATTTTAGTGCACGGTGTGTACGCTATGTAGTACGCTCAGGTGCATTCTGTATTTCCTCACACCATTCATTGTCTTTACTTTGCTGCTGAATTGAAAAGAGATCACAGCGGTTACCTTTTATAAAGGTCATTAGAGCTAGAGTCTGCAATCTCATAAATGATGGGTCGACCTTATAAACGAACAGCTTTATTTTGCTTTAGAAATGACATCTTGCAATCTTTATTGGTTTGAATATATTGTCTAAACCCAGCCTTATATGCATGTATATTTGGTCAAAATGAAGATAGCGTCGAATCTCCTTTACCAGGTAATTAATTATTACAATAAGCTAGTAGATTTAAAATCAAAATTAAACAGTTAACTAAAGAATACGTGTAAATATTCCGATACGTAAATTTTCTTGCGGCTCATTTCCCTGAACTAGGTAAATTTTACTAGCAATTAAAACATGCATTGTATAAGTAAATGACGCAACTCATATCATCCCGTAAAATCTAAAAATAAAAGATTAATTAACAGTTAAGTGGTCTTACAAGAGCAATTAGTCAGTCTTTATTAGACAAAGCTAGATTGGTTGTTAGAACAGAATAGTTTCCGTTAACTGGGAATCTATTGTGGTATGTTAACACTGTTAACAGTAAAAATAAACTTTTTGTTGACGTGTAGTAACAATGTTTACTGTTAAACAATAAAGTGTGAAGTAGGAATGTCTTGTTTAGGTCTTGGTAAAACCAACAAAAATTGTTCAAACAGACTTGGTATCGACATTCGAATATTTAACACTTAGAATCGGAATTGGTGATATTAAAAGATGATATGACGCATAGAAAGTAGCATGGTAATACGCCTTTACAAAAATATAAATTTATTAAGTAATATGTACCTACATTAATCTGGCGAGAGGTTGCTTGAAAATAAACTAAATAACGCTCTTAAATTTAGGATTATTCTAACTACATCTGACCACCTTCCCACGCATGGTTCAGAAAAACGGCTACTACTCCCAAAAACGGTTTTACACCCATAAAGCAACCAATAAATACCTACATAACTGTCATCAACCAAGATTACAACTTGTCAATATTTACGATGGCATAATATTTCGTTTCCCGTCACACCACAAGCACGTAGCGGTTTTGATTGAAATACAACCTATCCGCAACAAATCGTATGCGGACGGACTATTAACTAATTGTACGGAATCAATGTATGACCTGGGAGCGGTGTAGCGTGACTGTAAAGCCAGCATGGTCGACGAACTAGGGTCATCAGATGGCCTGGACATTAGGCATAATACTAATATACTTTAATAATGAAGAAGTCAAGTGTCCTACAAGGTTTTGGTAGCATTTACTACGGTATAGCGTTGGAATCTCTGATTGTATAATCTAACCTAGATAGGCGTTAGTGCAACGTAGTGCGTTAGAAACTAATCAACATGTAAATGAGCTGTGATTGGAACAGGGAACAATGGGTTAATAATAATCTGTGTCTTCAAACATCAAATAAAATAGTTTTTGTAGTCCGAAGAGACATCATGTTAATTTAATATGAATCAACATTTTTTTTGTAATACAATCATTATTTTACTTTTACAATCGCTGACAATGGTTGAACATTTTAGCAAACCCAGAAATTTTATTTCAGACAAATTTTTGAACAGAATACTTTTTACCGATTTAATAAATTAAGCTTTATTTTTAATACACTAAGTACATTTTTCGCTTATCACACGTGATGCATTATAAGCACATTCATCATCGTATACACCGCCACTGTATTATGTAAAGTTACAAAAACAAAGTTCATTAACCTGTTACTGGCCATCACAGATAATATCGTGGATTCGTAACTCAGTGATGATTATAAAAATAAAACCATCGCAGCAAAGAGTTTGTATATGGCGCTCCATTTTCACACGTTCTGTTTTTAAATTAGATTTTTGGGTATCTTTTTTGTATATGTTGCTTAATTAATACAAGGTTTAATGGATATTAGGATAATAAAGATCAAACGTAATGAATTACCATATTACACCGTGCATTACAAATTTCATATTTATGTAAATATTTCTAGAACATTTTAAGCTACAATTTGACGCACCAAATTCATGGAAGACGTTTTTAGTATCATTGCTTGGTTGAACATTATGGTTCGGTTTTTCCTTTAACTTGCACGTACGAACTTGTTTTATTTTCTAATCATAGAGCTTTTTGCTGAAATGGAAACTGAGATTTAGGTAATTGTAGTTTGTAACATGTCCACATAATTATTATGCATATAATATGTAATACAAAATACATGCCTAAGGAAAATTTCTAACTTTACATTTTTGGCTGGAGGCGTAACTTCAGGTCTCACCAACATAGTCCGGTTAAGCAGAAATAGCCTCCCTCGAGGCTAGACTGTGGCAGACCTCTTCCAAAAAACTACATTATAATAGACAGCAAAAATGCTTTCCAGATTCTTTTTCCCTTTCATCCTTCTAGTATTGGTTTTTTCTCGTAAGGCAGAAGAAAAAGTCAACGTTGAGAGAAATTTTCCCTTCCTTTTCTAACATACCAGATGTATAGACTTCTTACAAAACCCGCTTCACCATTCCAGAAAGTTCTGTACACTATTACTCTTCTAGGTTTCATGTTCAAGGCGTTCGCTGTTGTGACAGGCGGCAGACCGCTTGCCAACTATTGCTACAATAAATTTCCATCGACCGTCTTCCCTGGTCTCCGGAGAGAATTATTGATGCAGTATTTATTGATGGAACATCAAAAGCCTTTGTTTCGAGTTGGGTTACAAATGGCTGTCTGTAAAGTCTGAGAACTCTATTGCTCATAGTCTGAGAACTCTATAATATTATGTCTAGAATTGTATGGATACCTACTGGATAGGGTTAAACGTGCTTTAAAAGATATAATTATAGAACAGGGATAAAGATTTGGTTCTGAAGTCTTCCGAGCCATCAATAGATCATTATAATTAGTCTGATAAAGTACTAAACATAATTGCTTCTTAATTTAATTTAACGAACTAAGGAGGTGCTATTTAAAATGTCCTGAACGCTGTCTTTAGTTTTCATATCCAACTTTTCCGATTTCGCAGTTGTTTTGGAATTTTAAAGGATAATGTTTATGAAATGAATTCACGACCTTGTCATGTCGATTTAATCCATTCAATTAAGTATCAGACGATATTGGATCCCTTAGATCTTTGTTAGTTTTGTATATGATGCGATGACCTATTTGGACTTATTATGTATCTAATATTTGGAGGCGATCCAATCGACGTCACTGCCTTCATTAGTCAGTGGATGATGGGCCTTTGGAAATTAACACTGCGTGACCAATTTTCATGGGATGCGACATCGGTGTCGGTATTTTAGTCTTCATTATCAATGTTTTGGTTTGCAGTTTCTAATTCTTGGTACAATGTCACTGCGGTAGTTTAGGAACAGACAATAATGAAAATTTTAAGGTAAACTTTATTATATTTCTTACTAATTTTGAGTCTGAAATAAGAAGCCTAAAGTTTAGACATGTTCATAGAGACTGAATGAGATTACTAACACTCTAAATTGAGGAACAATTAAATTAAGTATCGTGGTTTATGACTAGTGTCATACTTAGAAAAACAGGTAGATTCAGAACTACCGAAAATTGAGCATCAAATAGAATTAAAACTGATTCATTTTTTTAAGAACTGCAAAACTACAAACGAGTCATGTATGCAATACATGACTCGTTTGTACATTACATTTAGGTATAATTTAAAAATAGATAGCTTAAGGCTATAGAATATGAGCATTAAAGCTAACTGGCTGGAATAAGGCTGCATCGCAGTTTGTCCTACATACGAAGCGGTGTGGGATAACAGCGGGGGTGTTATACGTAACGTGACACACTTGTGCAAGCTATTGTTATCAAGCAATATCAATAGGTCACTATTACATAGTTTAACGTTGGATAAGTCCTACATAAACATTGTTCGAATTGCTTTGATTTTCTTGTAAGCCCGATGGAAAATTGCACTTATAATCAAATAAAAATAATAATCCATAGACAATGTAGACACTTCTATTGGTTAAAACCTCAAAATAGACTTTCGAATTTTGAATTTAGATTTCTCGATTTTGTAAATAGCTTTAGGTAGGTTTCTTTCAGTAATGTTTCTTAATGGCCAGTATTTTAAAAGAGCCAAGATTAGATTTTAGAAAGTCGCAGTCTTTCGTCTGATAAAATACGGATTCGAGATATAATTGTTTAAGAACTTTTGTTAGCAGAAGCTATCTAGATCGAGATAAAGTAATTCGTGTGATTTTCAACGAACAATAAGCAACTAAGTACTAGAAATGGATGCATTTTAGAGTTCAAAGTCATAATGACTTTTAAGTTAACGGGTTATTGGTTCGTCTGGGAACTCAAACCGATAATCACTGGATACAAAGAGCTAATGAAACGATAGTTCTTATCGGCTAATGTGGATCTCTAACTAAATCTACTATGCCTTTGTTAATCATCCGAAAATTACTAGAAATAAGTTCAACTTTATTTATTTATTTATTTATTGGAAACAAAAAGAGTTAGACATGTTCATGGCTTGTAACTTACTTGTCAACTAGAGTTAGCCAGTATGCCTTCTGAGACACGATATACTTTAATCACCTAGAAACACATCCCTATCAATTTCTTACCATACTTTTAACTTAATTGATATAAACTTGACCAACCTATACCTTAGCTTAATAATCTAAATGAAGTCAAGCAATAGTGGTGAATATCGATCTAATAACAGGGCTCGTTCGATTGACAAATGGTCACTAATAGGTCGATCAATCTTATTTATGAGGTCGACTCCCAATGTACTTTTTGTGAACTTTTACTAAAGGAACATGCATTCGAACTGTATTTATAGATGCTAATAATCGTCGAACACGTCTCTTATAAAAGTATGGACGTATATTGGAGTTAAGTAGAGCTGACTAGTGCTGTTTGTTAGTGGATAGTGATCAGTATGTTGGGTGTCTATTGAATATCCATTATGTTTATGTATTTGTAATTGTCCTACTACAGTCTAAATTGAGAGAGTTTAACATAGCTCTATCTTTGCGGAGAATTTTTGATGAGGTCTTTTTTGATCTACTCATAATAAAAAAGCCAGCCTATACACGTCCCACTGCTAGGCATAAGCCTCTTCCCATGTAGAAAAGGATTGAGCATTGATCACCACGCTAGCTCACAACGGATTGGCAATCTACCCATAGCAATTGTTATTTATTAATCACCTCGTTAAGAAATTTACTCTTCTTTTGCTTTCAAAACTTACTTTATCTTTTGAAATAAATTTAAATCGCGTTTGGGTGGGAACCTGAATTACTTAGTTGAAATTTAGTCAAATAATCGTTTTTTTTTTATTGATTTTCGGTAAGTATAGCTTTTGAAAGTATACTTAAACGTTATAACGGTTTACTCACGCGTATTTATCGGGATAGCCCGACTAGTTTCGGACCCAACCGGAGTCCTTAATCATGAGCTGACGCGGCGGCGGGGTCGCCTTGCACAAAATGCTTCTATCGGCAGTCCTCTATATCTTATTCATTCGCTTCGAAAAATCAGTTGAATGCACGAAATGTCAGTCGCTACACCGGACGTATTGATGTAATACGTCGTATAAAAATAGACAGCCCTAGTAATGCACGGGTATTAACTAATTATGACGAAATTGTAACAGATCGTGGTTTACAGTTTGTTGTTGGCATTTTGCCGCAACAACAACACTGTCAGGTCGGTAAATAGCAATGTTACTCGTCCTAAAGGTACATAAACCTAGTACCTAGATGTCGGACTATTTCTAGGGAATTATTTGTCACACGTTACGGTTTACTCGCGTGGGTTTCTGCGGATTGACCAAATAGTTTTGAAACAATAGGCAATAATCGCTTTTAGTTTCCTTAAGGACTAAACCTAACTCGATTTCTGGCAAAACTTATTTTTAAACACTTCTCGTACCGCAAAACTTTACTTAATGAGTAAGAAGTTTTCTGAAAACAATAATCATGGGGCTTTTTGCACCATCCTCTTAAAGTATCTACTAGCAGTTTGAGTATCTCCACTGCTCAAATACAGGCTGTTTTTAGAGTTCTCATCGACTAGTTCAAATTAACACTTATACGATAAAAAAGTCCACTCATAGAGGCTTTTGTAGCCGTAGGTAACTAACCGTAGTGTCATTGCTACCAATCTATGGAGCATCGAACTACTCACCACACAATAATTACAACATCTATGTAAAGTATATTGACAGTGATTACTCATTAGCGTTACAAATGTTGAAATAGGTAATATCTCATAAACAATATTCGTGTTTATAAATCTGACAAATGATTAAGATATAAGAACGCATCGAATGAAAGGAATTAAATAAGCCGTACTAAAATTATAAAAGGTATTGGATGTGAATGATGATTTGACGTAACCAAGAAGCGAAATAGAGGGTCCATGCTTGGAAAAATAGTGAACTTTACCCAACCTTAGCTAAGCGTAGGTACTTACATAGTATTGCTTACTGTGCTAAATACCTACCAGCAGCGGCCTTAAACTCTTCAAAGGACAATCCGAAATGCGCCACTGGAGAGTATTAACTCTGTACTTACCGTGTATCTACACCGTGTAACATAATTAACGCACATCCTGAAACTAATTTGTTCAGAATCGATAACAGAATCCATTTCATTAATAAAAATAAATATTTTTTTTACCAAAAAATTATTTAGAAATAATTAAATTGTAGACACTATTTTCATAAAGCACTCGAAGTAAACGAAAATGAGCCTTAAGCCGATGCAATAAGGCTATAAGGCTATAGGCTATAAGTAACGTATTGAACAATAGGGCGCCCACGCGTTTTGCCAATTATTTGTACAAATTATTCTGACAATATGTAATAAAAACAAATATCTAAGAAAATGATAAAAATGTTTCAATACATTAATTGTGGATAAAAAAGGATATTCTTTTTGGGGTGTCTGTGGATGTGCGTTATTTCCGTTACACGTTGTATATTAAAAATTGCGGCTAAAAATAAAAATTGGTTCCAGGCTGCCAACCCATCGCTTTCTGGCTCCTCAACCGGCATGGCTCTCACAACCCAGAAGCAGATGAAATCGCCGAACTCGAGAAACTCAGTGATTTGAAGAACAACATTCTCACAAACTACAAGAATGGAAACTTTAGGACCACAAATGTGAGTAAATCCAATGGAACATTTCTCACAGGAAATAGTCGGCTCCAAAGAATTATATGACATGTAAAAGTGATGATATAATATGTATATCCTACTCAGTATTCACAATAAACGACTTCATCCTTAACATATCCATCAACATACAACATTTTCTTAATGAGTTTTTTTGTTTCTCAAAGGCAAAACAAATACAAATATTAAGTAACTGCATCCAAATTATATTTTCATGACATCACAACTGTAATGCTATCAGTAAATATTTCCAAAATAAATAGGTTTGGTGTAATTAAACGAGCTCGTCCCACAGAGTAAACAGCTATCGTACATGTTCAAACTGTTTGATTTCGCCGTCGGAATGTTTACTCGCCTTACATTCGATATGTCTATGAGGCGTGGAACCTACCCGAATGTGTTCTCGGCATATTCCATCCATAATGACATCAACAGTTTTTTTGCCTGGTGTTCAAGACCCATGACTAGGTTCTAGGCTGAATCCTGCCAACACCACCACTAAAAAATTCCAAAAGTTGTCACTAAATGGCTTTAAAAAATACTGTTTAAAATGAACTTTGAACTGTAGCTTTTCATGAAAGCGTCAAATTTCCATCTCAACGCTCTTGTCTATCAGACAAACCCCTGTTAATTAAAAAAATAATAATTAAAAATCTTCACCTAAATAAATGAAAGGTACGAATCTTCATTTTTTTTCTAGCAACGCATCTGTTCTTCGGACCTCAGCCTCTTAGAAAACTGGTCATGGAACAGTCGAATCAACCAGACCTACGCCGGCGACCTCACTGTGGATGGTTACATGACGACCCAGCAACTCGCACAGACTTGGAAGCATAAGTTCCCTGGACTACTCACCGCGAACCAACATAACTATTTGGTAAGTTTGAACAACCGTGATGGCCGGATAAAGTCGACATCATCATCATCATCATCTTCCTGCCCTTCTCCCATGTTACTTGGGGTCGGCGCAACATATTTTTTCTTCCGTTCTACCCTATCAGACGTCACAGTATCATTTACTCCTTTTTCATTCATGAATATCATCACTTATACAAACCATTCATCTTTTATTTGGCCTTCCCGTTCCTCTCCATCTATCAACATTAAATTGAACCTTATCCATTAACATCCGGATAAAGTTCGACATAAACTGGCTTAATACAAGAGAATCTCACGTGATATGCCAGTTTTTGTACCAGTTAATGCCAGTGTTTCTCATCTGTGATGCAGCGAGGGATGTATGGAGGATAGAAAGCCCTTTTACTCTATATCAGACAGAAAACAGAAATTGTAGTTTAATAGCACATGCTAACCTAGATTTTTATCTCGATAACGCCACGGGATCCGGAATGACACGAGTAAAAAATCAGTCTTACTATTCAGTAGGGTAATATTCTTCCTCAGCTCATTTACCTCGATATTAGAAATCATTTGATCAATTTTACGATTAATGTTCAACATAAAATGAATGCATTTGCAATGCTCCTTGAAATTGTTAGGATTTGGAGCGAAGAATATCATTCAATTGTCGTTCATCTTATGCAAGTCAATGGGCGATTGTTTTGTCAAATACCCCTTGGACATAATATATCTAGGTCTCATTGCTTATTCGAAGGACTAGCTGTAACTTATGCAATAAATATTAATACGATATTATCTTACAGGTGTTGAGTCTAAAAGGATTTATTTATACTCCTAACGCGTACAAACGTTTAGGACAAATATTTAAATCTTCTTTTTAGGTACCTACATACACAACTGTAGTGTACCAATCTGCATAAATAAATACTTCTATGCTATTCCAACCTAGAAGTAGATTAACATGCCTAATGGGGTATTAAGCCATTGCAGCCCTTTTCGAGTTTGCAAAATTTAGGATCAGAAACAGAAAATGTTATTAAGAGAAATACAAGTAACGTCTAAGTTAGATTACGTCATTTCTCATCATTTTAGGTTTTCCTGTTGACATTTAGACTCGACTATTTTACTGCAATACTAGAGGCCATAACTCAATAAGGCATTTGCTAATAATTAAAGTTCCAATAACTCGACCAGTCCATTTTTTCCGTTGTGACCTTTCAGTTTCAAGAAGGTGCTTTAAAAATTCAGTCCCGTTTTCTATTCAGTCATCGTGACTCATACTCGGGTGTGACGTAACTGGACTCGTTTCCACATAATTTATAGGCATGATATTACATATTCAAAACAAAACATTATTGTAAATGAGTGCGTGAATGTTCTTTAATGTCTTACCGCCCATCATTGTGACCTATTTAGTGACGGCATCCACGTCTAGACATTCCACTGTCGTTTCGAAGGAGAAAAACTTTTCTTAATTACTTTAGAGAAACAAATATATATTATAGGTACTTCTACCCTATATCTTACAATTTATATGTAGTATCAATGACAGCATCGATAATCTCCTTCTTATTGTATTTACACGATAAATGAACGTAGTTTTTAATTCGACCCTCGGTGTGTAGTTTGCGGTAGAGCATGACATTTTCCGAAGTTTGAAATTTGTATCAACTATCTATCATCTATCAAAATAATCGGTTTGGATGGAGGACTCAGCTTTTTTTTATTGAATAAAATTAATGTTTTCAGTTCAAATTCGTGAACGACAAACGCTCGAGCAACACATTCAAGGCGTTCACGGAAGGTTTGTTCGGAGACCAGGCCGAAGGCTTAGATATACCAAGAGAAAATGATGAAAAATTTTTAGAGGTAAGTTACTGTTATATTTTGTTCTTACAGTTTCCTCTTCAATACATTAGCATCCACCAAAGCATAGCACCAAATTGCCAATTAATACTCCTGGTGTTTTGCCAAGCTATGTTGGGTTTGACCTAGTCGAAAGAGATTCAAAGGATGTCTTCCAAAGAGTATTTCTGTAATAAAATTGGTTACACTTGTTTCATTATTTTTCCCCTAAAACTACTCTACCTTTCTTTTTAGCCATACAAATTCTGCCCAGCCTGGGCAAAGGAGGTGGGAGACAACACTGACACGTTATCACAGCGAGCTATCTTTGAATCCAAGATGGAATACAAAGAGGTGAGTAATTAGTACTTACTTAGAAATAATAGCATTTTTGAAAAGGTATTTATGTACTTTTCCAGAGAAAGTTTAGTTTAATTTCAAATTTCTACAATATATATTCTTTTAAAGGTCTCTCAACGAAAAGCCTAATATATTTTCCACTTTAATTAGTTTCCTATCTTACTTACCCATTTACAACTAATAACCAAAAATAAAACTGAGATAAATTGATTAAATACATCTTTAACAAAAAAAAAACCATTAATTGTATCGTGTTGTAATTGTCTTTAAACGAATTGACTTGTAAACTTTTAACTTCAATAAAAAGAACATCTCTTGGGAACCATAATATGACTCTAACAAGTATTTTAATTCTTACACCATGAAGGTTCAATATCTTTAAGGATCCTTGAACTAGGTACTTATTTGGAAAACAGAGGAACGTATACGTAGGTTTAATTTGCTAATTGTAACAACCTTGATCAAGTTCCTATAATTAACAGTAGAATAACCATGAAACCTTTTAATTGGATTTTGTCGAAAAATACTTAATTTTGACATGTTTTTGTTGATACCTTTAAAACAAGAGACTCTTTGTGGAATAATTAACACAAAAATTGTAGATAATTAAGATCGAAAGATCCTTTCATATCTCAAACAGAAATCTAATCACAATATCAATATCCTCAAATTAAATCGTTTTTGGCCTTAGTATCTCCTACCTCCTCTAATGCAGTATTTTTGTAGTTGTGGAAGCGAGACGGGCTTTATAGCACAGCACGTGGTATCTTCCAAAATTGCAACTCTTACTTTAAGAGGTATTAGTACACCTTCTGTTCAGTACATACCTAGTTTCTCCATAAACTAACTACCCCCTAAGCTGCTCTATTCACGTTATATCATATGCAGATGATCAGCAACATCTCGCTTCGCCTCGGCTTCAACTACGACATCCAGAAGGAGATTGTCCAGCGCATGTACCAGATCTGCCGCTACAACAAGGCCTGGGACGTCGTCAAGATATCGCCTTGGTGTGCTGTAAGTCATCTTATTTAACTTTACCCTTTTCTATACCTTCTTTTTTGCTTGGGAAATCATCAAATGACCCCACCCGCTGTGGGTGCAGCGAGAGGGAGTGTCAGACTTTTACTAACTAAATCCCAGTATGTTTCTCTTAGAGCCCTTTAAATGCCAGGGTTGCGGTAAATCTAATTAAAATCCCGCAGCCCCGGCAGACCCTTTTGTTTACCCTTAATTCGGGAAGATATTTCAATGATAGAATGTCCCTCTCACCTTTAAACTTGAAACAAAAATAGCGCACCACAGCGGCTCCTGGATTGTCTTCTCGGAGGTTTCAGGGTTAGAAGCTTAAGTGTAAGCAGTCAAAGTTCGCTATTTCTACGAATACGTTGAATAGAATGTAATACCTTAAAGGAAGTACATGGTGAAACTCCTGATCTCGAAAACCCAAACGAAATAATATCGAAATTAATCGAACTTAAAAATAAATTCCGATCCCGTGAAACTATACTAAAATAAGTAAGAATTAATAATTACTAAGGTTCCTAGTAAAAAAATAATTCGTTTCTCAATTTGATTTCTAGGCATTCACTCGTGAAGACTTAAAGCGTTTAGAATACGCTGAAGATCTAGAAATGTACTACAAGTACGGGTACGGCTCTCCTCGAAACCAGGACCTCGGATGCACACTCGTCAAGGATATGATGACTTTCTTCGAGAAACACGCCGCTAGTGGTAAGCAGAGATCTCTCTATGCTCTATGTCGAAGTTTTATACGAGTTTTTTGATCTGATAACTTCATAATTCAACGGGTATAGTGCTACAAGGATTTTTGGCACTTGGTAAAAATCGGTACTAATATATGTAAACAATCACTTTTGAAAGATATTTCAGTTGATTCTTGTTGCGAATATGCACACCAACGCCCGTTAAAGTATCCCACTTGCAGATCCTTGTAGCTCTATAACAGTCGCTAAATGTCGGTTCCAATACTGTTTGTAAAAAAATCAGTAGCACAGAAACATACTTATTTGTTTAAACCATATACCCCATAAGGTAATGACCTCGAATAAACGCATGAGGGTCTTTGTCAAGTGACTTCTTCTCATTATCGTGAGTATATCCCGGAGATAGATGTAATTAAACCAATTATGAATGACCTTGGATGACACCATCTTTTTATTAAATAATGTTACTCATATGAAGGACATTTTTGTGTATCCCTTAAATGGTAAAATATTGTAATTAAGTGATAACGTAAGAACGTAACTTTAACAGATTTTTTCGGTCAGTAATATTTTTCTGCATGATTTAAAAAAAAACCACTTTGATGGGCTTCGAGTAATTTTTGATCTAATTTATCACTCAAAGTAAGAACTTTTTTGGCTACTATTAGTAACATCTGACAATCCTGCTAACAATACTGAGGGCAAAAACTGTCTCTCTAATGGCGCTCTTTGACTAACTAAATCTGGCAGTCAGCTCTACATAACGCTTCTATTTTAGAAAAGCCTAGTAGTAAAACATATCTAAATATGCTACCCAGCCATACTAATAAGGTACCATATCTACAGACGAGCCACAACAGCCTCGCGTTAAGATCCAGTTCTCGGAAGCGAGTCTCCTTCTCCTCACGCTGACAGCTTTAGGCGCTCATCGTGACTCCGCCCCTCTGACCGGCGACAACTACCACTCTGCCCCCGTACAGGCCCGACAGTGGTCCACTTCTACTATGTCGCCGTTCAATGCTAACTTCGCTGGTGTGCTGTACAAGTAAGTTAAACTGGTGTTCTGAACTAGAAATTCCCCATTTTTGCCGTAGGTTTAGAGGTTAAACCCACCGATCATCAAGTGCAGCTACCATTGTTAAGCTGCTAACTTACAGCGGGTTATTGGAACTGGAAATTGGGAAATTCTCATTTAGTCCCGAGGAGGTAGCATCTACATCTTACTGGTTAGAATCCCTGGTCTCGGATTATAAGTCAGGTCTAGGTTACTCTCCAGTTCTCGGAAGCAAGTCTCCTTCTCCTCACGCTAACAGCTTTAGGTGCTCACCGTGACTCCGCCCCTCTGACCGGCGACAACTACCACTCTGCCCCCGTACAGGCCCGACAGTGGTCCACTTCTACTATGTCGCCGTTCAATGCTAACTTCGCTGGTGTGCTTTACAAGTAAGTTGAACTGGAAATCCTCATTTATCCTTCCTTAGGTGAAGATATTAAATCTACTGATCATTAACTACAGCTACCACTTTTAAGCTACTAACTTACAGCGAGTTATTGGAACTGGAAACTGGGAAGTTCTCATTTCAGTCCCAAGGAGGTGGCATCTACTTCTCACTGGTTAGAATCCCTGGTCTCGGATTATAAGTCAGGTCTAGGTTACTATCCAGTTCTCCGAAGTGAGTCTTCTACTTCTCACGCTGACGGCTCTGAGCGCTCCCCTGACCGGTGACAACTACCACTCTGCTCCCGTATAGGCCAGTGCCTTCTAATTGCAGTGGAACCTCTGTCTTCTGCGGGATTTTTAAGGAGGTCGTTCTCCAGGGGATAGTGGGAAGGTTATTTAATATATACCTGACTGTGCAAAAGAGAGAAACATCGGATACAACCACACGGTCGTAGTGCTGGCCAGAAAGTGGACCACTTCCACCGTCTTACTGTAAGGGCCGCAGTGGGCAACGCCTACTGTGACGCCCGTCTCTATTCCAGTCGATTCTATTTTCAGACTGATCTTTTTAAACCGGAAAGACTTTGGTTAACTTCTTTTACCCAGAAGAAAATGGAAATGAGCGTTAATACCATTCCAGCTATATAAATAGTAATGATAGGTTCATTTGAACGAGCCTGACGTCCTTTGATTATGAGTGTTTCTACGTTGGTGGGTATTTTCGGTTAGGTCTAAGGAAAATGATAACGTTATTATTTAGTCAAACAATAGTATTAGAATTTAGTCTGAAGACCACAAGCCCGTCAGTTATTAATTAGTAAACAATTTATTTTTGGATTTACAGGAAAGTTTAATAATATTCAGGGTCAGGCAAACATTTATAGTTTAAAAATATGTAGATGTCTTTAAAGAACACGCCCATCATTTTCATTACAAGAATTCTGTCATAAATATATTTAGGGATATACCCAATCCAGTTTTATTGTTTTGCTTTAATGCTCTAAGATTAATGTTAATGACTTGGGTACATAGAATTAAGAGAACCTAAGGATCTAACCTGTTTTCAAAGCTACAGAAATCCATGGCTTTGTGGTACATCACTTCTATTTTGTGATCAATCTCTGTAGCTGCCCCAAGGCTTAGTAAAGGCTTCCCCCATACCATCGACAATCGATTCGTTGGGCCATACCATGTCCTATACCTCAAAAACACTCTCAAGTTTCATCCATTCTCAAAATGTGTACTTGACTTTCGATAGGACTTCCTAACATATTCCAATCTTTCCAGATGCACCCAAAACGGGAACTTCCAAGTCAACGAGCAGTTCCAAGTATTATTCTTAGAGAACGAACGCCCGATGCGGCTCGACGGCTGCAGGGTCGGCCTCTGCGACCTCTCCCTCGTCAAGAACAAGCTGGGAGAGCTCACAAAGAACTGCAACCTGGACTTCTGCAATGGAACCACCAGGTTAAACATAAACAGTTACACTTTAGTATTTGTTGCCATTTCCTTCGTAGTAAGGGCTGTGATCAGGATATAAGGCTTTAAAGATAAAGCTTGCATTTAGATGTAACCAAAGGTGTTATTTGTTACTGAAACGATTTGAAGATTTTTATGTTTTTATCTGAGTTTTTTTGGTAGACCTCTCGCTTTATCCAATACTACATACTATTTGTGTAACTGTAGAGCGACATCAATAGACTTTTTAAATATTGATTTAAGTTAAAATGGTTACACACTATAGTTGCTTACAGTTTGTAACAGTCATAGGCAATTACGTATATTTTTTCTGTTAAGTTGCCTTGTTAAGTAAACAATATTACAGATGTTTTCCTGTTAAACATACTTACAAATTCAAATCTATGTAGTCCAGTGTAGCATT
This sequence comes from Chrysodeixis includens, assembly GCA_941860345.1. Lineage (NCBI taxonomy): Eukaryota > Metazoa > Arthropoda > Insecta > Lepidoptera > Noctuidae > Chrysodeixis > Chrysodeixis includens. The sequence goes on from OW796097.1 coordinate 3,271,349, forward strand.
TAGAGTAGAGGTAGATAATAAAATAAAATAAAAAATTGTAGTTTATTTTTAAACGGAGAGTTTACTACCACTTATTATGGGCCATTTGAACTACTGAAAACGCATAGGCGCACTACACAGAGCAGCGTCTCTCAAAATTGAAACAGTATTACTTTAAGACGGATGACTAAACTAGTCCCTTTTAAAGTAAATCAAGAAATTACGTAAAATATCTTAAAAATAAATCGCTGTCTTCATTAATAAATTTCATCTTAGGCGTACCACATAATTTTAATGTTGTTTTAACGTTAATTTAAGTATTTGAAAAACACTTTCTGTAAGATATAGGTACCTATTTATTTCAATTAAAGTTTTTTATTATTTATGTACCCAATGCCTGTACGAGTAGTCCTTATCAAATGCATGTTTATCAGTTTTTTACAAACTCAAGAAAATCTCTCTTAAATCAAATATTGTAGAAATATTAAATCCGATTTAGTTTTTGAATGTACTTCACACTAGTCGTTAATCTGTATATTATGTCTTAATCATGTTTAAAATGGATCGTTTTGATTTTTTAAATCTATTAATATTGTATATTTACCGCTTGAATCTCTTTAGTACTTACCATAGAATATATAAAAATATGTATAAGCACAAAGTATTTACAGTTGTTGATATAAACGCTTAATGTTGATGTTTGTCTCTTTGAGAATATAATTGTTGTTGTAACTCGCACCAAATAGAACTATGTAATAGTTGAAATAAAATGTTTTATGTAGACTTTACTGGTATTATTTGTCCCCTACTATTAAATATTTTTTGAAATTTTCGTCCTATTTTTTAATATTGAATCTGAATTTTTTTTACCTCAAAATTATAATAACTGTAGATTTCTGTGATTTATAAATACCGGTAGTTAGGTACCGGTACATATTATTGCGAATGGTTAGCTGTCTAAAAGATTGTTAAGTGCAGTGATTATATATTTTAGTCATCTTTTAGTATCGGTTTTTTTCCCCTAGTCTATAGTGTCCCACTGCTGATCAAAGGCCTCCCCCAGATCCTTCCATGTCTTTCTGTCCTGCGCCACCTCGAACCAGCCCTCGCGGTATTTCGTCATCCGTATTTAGGACTCAATAATAAAACAAAAGAATAAATAAACGGTTGTTTTTTTCGCTTACAAAAAAATTAACAACTTACTTAACGATAAATCACAAATTGCCATTACACAATTTCCATTATGATAGCATACTGTTATACATACATACTACATTTATATACAATTGCAATACATTATTATTTACGTAGTCTATTCGTTTAGGTATTTGGTCATAAGAATAAGCCTGGTAGAGTAGTGACATTTCTATAAGCGATGATAGAGACTGCTCGAATGATAAAATAATAATTATGTCCGGATAATTATGAACGGTAAAATAATAATTAGAAGCTGTGATAGCTTAGTGGCAAGACCGTAGGACTGCTAAGTCAGAGGTCTTGAGTTCGATCCCCACGGCGCGCACGGACTTTTCGAATGTTGTGTGCGTTTAAGAAATAAATATCACAGCTTCCGTGTTTCGGAAGGCACGTAAAAATGTGGGTCCTGCGCCTGATCTCTCTCCGGTCGTGTCGGATTACCGTCCCATCGGGCTATGAGAGTAAAAGGAATAGAGAGTGCACTTGTGTTTGCGTACACGCTTGTGCACTATAATATGTCCTGCGTAGCTGGCTGGTGTCATAGTAACACTGGCCGCCGTGGCCGAAATCGGTCCGGACCGCTATCAATTATGTCCGGACCGATTTCGGTCACGGCGGCTGGTGTTACTATGACACCAGCCAGCTACGCGGGACACATTATAGTGCACAAGCGTGTGCGCAAACACAGGTGCGCTCTCTATTCCTTTACTCTTATAGCCCAATGATAAAATAATAATAATAATATGTTGATAAGCCACATTTGTCTATTACATACATACATTTCGATCACTGCTAGAAATGTCACTTGTCTTAAAGGACAAATTATAAGTAAACAGGCAAATCTTGTGTACTTTAAATCTAGCCTACTGTACAATATTGAATTAGTATTTTTAACATTTTTTTTCTATTCCTACACGTTAATACCTATAATGCAATACTTATAGTAAAAAATAAAAAGCTATATTTTATACTTAAACAAATAGACTCGTAAAGAAGCTTGTTATTTGACATTTAATAGGAAACTCTGCTTTTTTTTCTAGCTAGTGTATTATTTAGTTACTAGAATGTCTGGTAGACATAAAATTCTACAAAAATCCAGTTTTTGTGTGGAAACTGAGCATGAGATTCGACGTACTGAGCCGAAAATGTTACGGAAACAACACTGATCGCATATTTATTGTTTTTTTTATATTAGGTAGTTGCTATTTACTTTTTAACAGCTGGTTAAATAATGATCGGGAGGTAAGATTTCACCCAAATTTATAGCAACAAACCTTATCATATGAATTACTTCCATCATTTGAACGATTCAAATAGCGTTGTAGAGGGACGATTATATTTTTATGTTTAATTTTGAAAATGTTATAGAGTGAAAATCTAGTTTTACATTTTGCCGGCAGTGTCATTAACATTTTTTTGGAGGAGAAAAATAAAAATTGTATGGATTTAAATTGAAAGGGCCAAAGTTGAAAATATCGTAATTTCTTCATTACATGACATTACATCACAGTAATTTAGCATTATGAAGCTGCCCAGCAGCCGCAAACATGATATAGCTGCAAGCATACTTATGATATAATCACTTCAGCATAATTCGTAACATTTTAAACCTTATCTCGCTGCACTAAGGCCGACTTTCAGAAGTCCTTCACATCAGTAACCCACAGAGTAACTTTGTTACTAGATTACAAGCCAATGTCATGTAATTTAACATTTATTTAGTCTTTACGCTCATTTAATGACTTACACAGTGAACTACGATCCCTTGGTGTATAATTACAATTATACAGCTTTTAATAAATATTTGTAAAACGATAATGTTAAAATTAATTCATTTACGATTTAACAACTGTATTAAACACACAAAAAACTTATTAAAGATTAACATTCTACAAGAAAATGGAAAAGTAACTAATTTGACTAAACAACTCATATATTTTTTATATCGTCAAGTCTGTCATTTAAAAAAACATTATCCTATTACAACATTTCATGTTATTCATTGGAAGAACAGATGTAGGTGTAGTTGTAAAAAGTGTGTGATTACATATTCTCCTATGAGTGTACTTTACAATGTGTAACTATGTCAGTTTAACGATTGTCGTTTGAAACAGCACTATCGTAGTTTTATCAAAAGCAAAAACATTTAATTGGTTTGTCATTGATCCACAATGAAGGCTCACAGTTCACTTATGATCACTAAGGACTGGTGGGCGACACTATTATTACAATTTGATAACCTAGGTTAAGCGGGGATCACGTGGCGTCTTGGGCACTGCTAGAGCTAATATTTCTAGTCCTTTTCCCACTACCGGAGGCAGATTTATTCTTATGCCTCTTTCGATCACTGTCTTCTTCGCTAACACTGTTGTTCCGAGGTTTGGGGCTCATCATGGTGTCTGATGAGACGGAATCCCTCTGAGATTTCTTCCTTTGCCTCTTGGGCGTGTTTTCGCCGATCATCATTTCTGTAAAGAGCCTTTGTTTGGCTTCCCAGTTGAGGTTTTGTCGTTGGATGACGTCAGGGTACTTGGCCTCGAAGGCGACGTCGGGCGGGAGGATGAGCTCCCAGCCGGTCTTCGGGTTGAACTTGGCGACCGACCGGATGATGTCGAGCACCACTTCAGGTGGCAGACGGACTGCTGCGGCTACCTTCCGTCGGTCTACGTACGAATGTTGTGTGAACAGATACAGCTGGAAAATGACACGTATGTTTAGTAGTGGTAAAGGTATATTAATTATCAAATAGTTTTGAAGTGACATTAAATTTCCGTGATGGTGAATTGCATTTTCCATCACATAAGAGACAACCATTGGGTCAAAATGCTTATTTTTCAATCTAATACATATCACGCACAATGGGCCACAGGAGCCTACGTGCGGAAAATGGAGCCTACCACCAAGTACCAAGTAGGTTCAAATTAGCTTTCACTTGTGAAAACATCTCAAAATCTAACTTATTTACAAATTATTTAGAAGTGTTCAAAACCAATCAATCCAGTTTATACTCCCAACTATTAAGAAGTGTTTAAAACCAATCCAGTATATAAAGTAAGTATACTGACGACATGATCTCTAGCGGCGCACAGCATTTTCTGCGGCACAGTCTGCGCGCGGCGCGTGTCGAAGTAGTCCTGCGAGCGCGCCGCCCACAGCCCGCGCACGCACACGCCCGCGCCGCCCAGCAGCGGGAGCAGGCGGGCCGCCGGCATCGGGCCTGATGCGCAGCGCATGTGCGAGCGTAACTCGTTGAATGTCATCAGTTTTGCTGGAAAGTAAAATTTATGATGGATTAGATTTTTATTGTATAGGGAGAAATAAATACGCACTAAATAGAGGTTGGGAAAATTAGCATTCATGGTAGTTTAATGGAATTTCTTGTATAATAATATATTGACCTTGTCAAAAAGGATGAAAGATGACAAAATAAAAACTGAAAATTATTTTGTGATACAATAGAAAACAGAAATGGCTATACCTACTGTCAAAATGTAACATGCTTTTTATATTGAAATTGCAATCAAATTATTTTTAACATTTTATTCCATTAATAACAAATAATAAAACCTTTGTTTCTGATTTTATGTAATATCAATAAATATTGACCTCAAAAAAAATCATTCCAAACTATTTCCTTTAATTTATCTACATTAACACACCAAGCAACAGCTTACCATTAATAAGTATATCCTTGATCCGGTCCTGTGGTTGCTGCAGTTCCGCGGCGGGCTGGCTCCCGGCCTCGTCGGCGGGCGCGGCCGGCACCAGCGCGCGCACGTACTCCACCGCACCCACCAATAACGCTGACCCGCCCGACGACGTTGCGCTAAACAACTTCATACGCTCCAACTGAAACAAATAATAGAGTAAATAAATATCTTGGAACAATATCCATCATGAATGAAAAAAGAGTAAATGATATTGTGATGATATAGAGGAAAATGGAAGGAAAAAGCGTGTTGCGCCGACCCCAAGTAAAATGGGATAAGGGCAGGAAGATGATGATGAATATCCACACACGGCAGTCTGATCCCAAGCTAGGCAGAGCTTGTGTTATAGTAATCAGACAGCTGGTAAACATACTTATTTATTTCTAAATATATACATATTATAGATAAATCACACCCAGACACAGAACAAATGATACTGCTCATCATACAAACATTTGTCCTGGGTGGGAATTGAACCCACGACCTCTGGTTTAGCAGTCAAGGTCACTAACCACTAGACCAACAGGCCTGTCTAATATAATAAAGTAAATCAAAATGTCGATGATAGCAAGTTAACCGTTAAGTTCAGATAGGCAATTGCAGAATGTGAGTCAACATTCGCAATGCTGATTGCAGTTCAAATTGGTCATTATTACTTGTTTAAAGGAAGTTTTCTCTTTTAAATTATTACCTTAGAGAAAGAAGTAAAAACATTGTTATAAATGAATCTAAAATAGTTCAAGTAAAAACAAATACTAAGTTTAACTTCATACTGCTCAGCAAGCTTAAGTTGTTGTCCTGGGGATGATACTATAATCATCCTTAACTTGCTCAAATAATTGGGTATTATAGTGATAGTCTTACCTCAGCATGATCACATTCACTGGACTTCCAGAGAGCATCATACCACTGTTCTTCATTAACCCTCTGTGACATTGTCTCAAAGGACTTCTCTCGCGCCTTCTTTGATACTTCTGTTTCTTGACGTGCAAACTTTACTGTCACCTGTAAATAAATGCCAAATTAAGAATTGATGTAAAAATGCATTTTTTTTATGTGAATTGAGTTCATTATATGGGATTTTTATTAAGTAACAAGAATTCTGCCAAATTAAACTTTATTTACGCATTTTATTTACACCAACTTTAATGCTCCTACACACTAACATTTTATGGAACACCTATGCCAGGGAAATACTAGCATGAAAGGGCACTTAGTCTAACATATGAATGTTCACAAACTTGTAAAACTTTGTTATAGTGTCAATTACTGTTTTAGTGAAAATAAATTCAGAAGGAGTTAAACCAAACTGAACATGATTTCTCTCTTCTGTTTGATATGTATTTCAAAAATATTTACCTGTTGTGCTTCAGCTTCTTTTTCCTCCTCATCAGAATCTACATTTTTGTCTTTCTGATTCTTATCTTGCTTATCATAATATGAATATGAAGGCCTCATTTGGATAACACCTGAAAGTTAGGTAAAGGTACATTGGTACATGTTAAAAAAAACTTATAGGATCAAGTTTCTACCCTGTACTGGAAACAAATGCAATTAAATAGACTTTTGGTTTTTAAATTAATTTTTCAAGGAAAATACCATAGTATCTATGTCAAATTGGATATCATTCCCAAACATTCGTTCATTGAAAAGGCAGCCAGGGAATTTAAGCAAGTGTTAATAGTAATGGAGCTATTTGGTCATTTACATACATTTAAACTAAACCTATTGAAATTACGTGACTAAAAGTAAAGACATTAAACAAGTAGGGTATATAAGAAACTAGTAACATGCAGCGTGCATACAGTTTGGTCAAAACCTCAATACTCAATGCTTTATTAGCATTCCATATGTTACACAATATTAAGGGTTTATTACAAGTCACAAATAAAGTTTCATCAGAATGTGATAACTAATATTTTTATACTTTCGTGACTTGCACACATATTTCAGACATCAGACAGGTATTATTAGCCATATAGTTCAATATTTTTTTCCTCTCTGTTGTCTTAATATGTGATAACTAATTTTAAGAATACATACCTTGTATAGGTGTACAATGCAGTTCCTTATCCTGTAATATAGCCACAGCATAATGCTCTGTCTCCGTGCAGGGAGTACTGCTCTCATATACAATCTTATCCATAACACCATGCTTGAAGTACTGGGATTTGTCTCGCTCCTTTATATGCCATGATGATTCCTACCAAATTGGTATTTTTAATCAATAATAAGAAAAGAGATGTGTTGTATTTTCAGAGTTAAGTTTGATAAATAACTTTAGATAGGGTTTTTTATTATTTTGTATGCTTATGTGAGTTCATTTAGTCTATTTAGTAATTAGAAATTATGATTTTGAATTTCTTATATTAAAACAACTAGGTTTACTGATACAGTGATAAGGTCCTTATTAGAATGATAAGTTATTTAAGTGTCTACTCATGAATCAGTATCTTCTGTATTACTTTACTATCTCCAAGTATTTAGCCAATGGTTTTACAGATATCTATCTAATATTTAAGAGTTAATTAGAAAAATAGTAATGCAAGAATATACAATGATTGTATCAAATAACTGCCAAGAAATAATTTATAGAATAAAAAGTTATTCAAGTTGACTATTTTTAAAGGTCACAGTGGGTGAAATTACATGGAGTATGTTAAAATGGTCAATTTTAATTTTACCTGTTGTCCATCAGTGTTGATAGCTATTTGCTCGCCTTTGGAGGTGCAGTACCGATCACTGTAGGTGTCTAGGCCAACTTCTAGCCGAACCATCTTGTTCCTAGGCTTTATAGCAGCATTCAACACTTTTACATCTTTCCAGTCTCTATTAGCTGGTCTCACTGGATATTGATACACATACAGGTTCTTCGCTAACGCCTGAGACAAGAAAACAGGTATCTGCAACAATAAATCAAGAAAAATAAATCAAAAATTCATTTTTACCACATAACAACATAACCTAATGAACTACCACGTTGTTAGTTACTAGAAACGTGCATTTTTACCTCTTGAACTACGGGGTCTTCTTCTTCCATTGTGCGTTAACTTATTTCTGCTAAAGAAACTATAACATGGCCGGAATTAATACCAAAATTTATAAAAGTTACACCGCAAAGCCACAGTGACAGAACAAATCCACCATATTTGACAGATGTTCAAGTGATAGTGTTGAGCTCACAGATTAGTGACTGGCATAACTCCCAAACAATAAGAATGTCTAAATTCGAGTAAATTTAATAATCGATTAGATTTTGGATGATCTAAAAAGTCTAAATCAGTCATAATGCCCATAAAAATCTTCTGTCGAAGCCTTTCACCAATTTTATTTCAAGCACTTAATTACAATTACGTACATGAATAGTAATCACACAAGGTCCTTTGGTAAAACCTCTGAACTCCATGAAGATATCCTATACAATTTAACTGTCTATTCTTCTAAGAAATAAAAGGCAACATGACTTATGAAAAGAAAGTTACTGCTGTATTCTGACATAGGAATGTCTTCCGTAATGTCATTATTGTTTTAGAAGATTGTATTTTTAATGATTTATTATTTTACGTGTGTTTCTGTCTTCAGACCTTCCGCAATAGCTTTGCGATAGGTAATTCAGCCCTTATACAGGAACGAGATAAAATAAAACCGTTCAAATATGTCGGATATGATAATAAATGGTAACAATTTTTACACACAGTATTTTCACAACCAACTTTTTTTATTAAACGCCTTAAAAAATAAGGATTTCATCATAGTGTATTAATGTAAACTCTGAAAGTATTTAATTACATTTGACTTAATTATAAGCCTTTTTAACTAAGAATCTATCACCTTTTTCAGATTCTGTCCCAGTAGATAAAAAATTTAGTGAATTAATCAGATATAATATATTTATTATGAAGCTTGTTGAATTTGTAAGTATTTTTTATTTTTCTGATGTATTGTTATTATATTTATGTGATATTTTATTGACATCCGTTTAAATTTCATTCATTATAGGGTATTTCTCTAATAATTACCATCTTACCAACGATAATTCCAAGACCACAGGGGCATATGTACTGCATATCGACTGGTCCTACGCTAGTAATCTCGTTGTTATTCGTAATTTTGTATTTACGAAGAAGAGTTCCATTATTTATGGAAAAAATGTACTTATTTTTTCAAATTTTATTTACGTTTGGTGCTTTTATTCAATGTTTTTTACTAAATCTTGTTAGAGTATGGTTATGGCTAATTTACGGTATATTTTATTTTGCATTGTTAACAGCGTTGTCTCTTGATTTATTTTTGATTGCAAATGAAAGAGGTTGTACTTTCAGTTGTGCATAGCAATATTTATAACAATCAATTCACGTGTACCTGGCATAATTAGTTACCAATACAATTTTAATTAAACAACTTGTCTTTTGATTCTTTATTTTATCTATTGACTACATTGAACTTTGTAATTCTTAAATAATTAGTCGATGAATCGATCATCATCGTACTTAGAGACGACCTTGAACTTAAATAAAATGTTTTGACAGTAACTTGACATTCAAGTTCGTTGAACTTCTGACATCTGCTTGACAGAGGGTATGATGCAAACTTATTTGCACCTTTGCAAGTATAGTGTGTTTGTGTAGTAATACATTGTTTTAAATTATACCATAATGCGAGGGCTAAATATTTATAAATACTATTATCTTAAATTCCATTCCTCATTGGCGAGATGATTGAATAAAATGTTAGGTAGGTAAGTCCCTGAGAATGAGACAAGAGTGTCATAAGAATTATTACTTTTAGGTAATATCATTGCTCCTCATGATAATCCCGTTTGTAATTACGGAGCCGGAAATTTTGCACTGCCTTGCCGTCGCTCCGACCCTCGTCCTGTCCGTTATGTTCGTCGTGTTATACTTAGTGGACCAAGTGCATGATCTGGCCGAACAACTATATTTAATGTTACAAATCATATTCAATGTCTTAGCATTTTTGTTCGTATTATTAAATACAAGCGCCACGTTAGCGTTATACGGATTATTTTATTGTCATCTGCTTATTGCGCTGTGCATAGATAAGTACTATGTCATAAAAGAACGAGGATTTGCATTACTTAGAAAAGAATAAATGTTAAAGTTTAATAAAATGCTCTCTCAGGCATACATACTCGTATTATTCAGTAGTTTTGAACATTTAAATGTCAATGCTTAGTCTTCTGAGTGCTTAACAAGTAGCTGTGCAATGCTAACCACTAAGAGGCTAGCTGTAATGTGAACTACATTAGTTTATTAGAATAGTTTTGTAACATGAATGTAAGTCTACAAGTGGGTCCGTCTTACTTTTAGGTAGTGGCACTGCTACTCAATATACTGCCCCATGTTGTGGAGCCGCTGGACTTGTTCCAATGCCTGGTGGCGGGGCCCACGATCATGTGCTCCACGCTTTTAATGGTGCTCTATGTGGTGGACCAAGTGCAATATGAGGCAGAGTTATATTATGTCATCTTAGAACTACTTTTCACACTGATAGCATTCTTCAATCTGTTCATTATTGGTAAACTAGTAGGAGCCATATATGGGCTCTTTTATGCTGATTTAATAATAGCATTCTCAATGGACATATTCTACATGCATAAAGAGCGAGGCTGGACCTTTTGATTTGTTTATTAAATTTCTTGTTATCTTGACTATTGTTTTCTTTTTTAACATAGTTGACAGCTGATAATGTATTCCCGCTGGTTTAGCCACATCCTGCGACACACAAGAATGTGGGTGTATGAGTAATGTATTGCATATGGAACAACAGAGTGCTACAATGTGTAAAAGGATAAAGCAAAATTTATGGACTGTTTTATTTTGTGCTTTGAAAATGTTGTACAGACTAGTAAAAAGAGTTTTGAGAGTGACACTCTGTGAGTTACTGTGGTTTATACTTGTTTTCGTAATTTTTATAGTGCTATGGACTGTTAGTGATGTGAAAGATACCAGTGCCAAAGTAACAGCCCAGTATCCTGTGATTTTGTGGTGGACGATGGAATTCCCCGGCAGCTCGAGCACTAGAACTTGTTCTAATAATATTAAGTGTTATGTGTACAGTGATAGAGAAAAGAATAATTATTATAATATTGGAGCATACTTGTTCTATGCCAGCAACATTAATTTTAAAAACCTTCCATTGCCCAGAAAACCCAAAGATGTGATATGGGGTCTTTATCATGAAGAGTCACCTAGAAATGTAGAAGAATTATTGCATGAGAAAGCATTAAGCTTATTTAATTTTACAGCAACATTTAGTAGGTTCAGCAACATTCCATTTCCACTGCAGCATTTACATGCGTTTGAGGATATAACAAGTACAACCTACTTTGTTGAAACTTCAGTAAAAAATACATATCTCAAAGACATTTCTCCAATCATGTATTTACAGAGTGATTGTGAAACTTCTACTGAAAGGGACGCGTATGTCCAGGAGCTTATGAAACTTGTCGACGTAGATTCTTACGGCACATGTTTGAACAATAGAGAATTGCCGTCGAAATTCAAGACAGACTATTTGAACAACTTGAATGAAGCCGAGTTTTTAAAGTTCATTGCCCGTTACAAATTTGTCGTGGCGATAGAAAATGGAGCTTGTAACGACTACATTACTGAGAAGTTCTGGCGCGCCATTAAAGTGGGAACCATCCCCATCTATTTTGGTTCTCCAACCATTAGAGACTGGCTACCAAACCCCAAATCAGCAATACTACTAGAAGATTTTCCTACACCAAAGATGCTGTATAAACACATAGAACAACTACTGAACAATGATACATTATATGAAGAATATTTAGAGCATAAGACTATTCAAACAATAAGTAACGATAGACTAGTAAATGAATATAGAGATAGGCCTTATCAATTGGACGGTATCAAAGTTATAGAGAAGTTTGAATGTTTCATCTGTGAGAGGTTACACGAGAAAATGAATGATAGGATAGAAGTAAATATTGTGAATAAGAGTCACTATGATTGTCCGAAACCTATATCAGCTTTAACTTTAAAAGTAAATCCTGATAACAGTTGGGTATACTCATGGGAGAGCGCAGAAACGAATGCAGCTAAAATATACACAGAAATTATGGATGGAGATTAATATATTTTTGTATAATTTTACACTTTAATATATTTTTGTATAAACTTATATTTTAATATATTTTTTTAGATATTTTATGGTTGAGTTTATATTTTGTTATTACACTGCATCCAATGGAGAAACTGGTAAGATGTCGTAGCGCAAACCTCTCTTGATCACGTGAGGGATTTTCTTGGGGACCATTCTGTAAAGAAAGAAAAACCTAAAATAAAATATTCTCTAAAATATATACCGAACAACCTAGTTAAGTGTTACGAAAAAGATAATCATCTGTTTAATATATAAAAGCGAATAAAAAAAATATTCTTACGATATGCAGTCGATGATAGGGCAGACAGACAGACACAGCGTGCATCCGGTGCAGTCGTCGTTCACGTGAGGTATGTGGGTCTCGGGGTCGAATCTGGAAAAAGCGCATTATATTTGTAAAATGGGGTAAAATATCGTACTCGACTCATTCTCTGGTACAATTTCAGATGTTTTTAGTTTTTTTTTAAATTCACACAACATCATCTAGTCTCCAATTAAGCATACTAAAGTACTAACTATGTTATGAGTACTAGATAACTTATATACTCTTAAATACATTCATATTATATATAAATAACACCCAGACAGAACGAATGATCATGCTATCATACAAACATTTGTCCTGGGTGGGAATCGAACTCACAACCTCTGGTATAACAGTCAGGACCACTAACCACTAGACCAACAGGTCAGTCGAGTCAGATTATAACATTTAAGAAGCTTTTCTACTACTGTCTGATTTTCAATGCCGTTATTAACCCAAGCTCAGGCATTGACTGATTCACCAAACAAAAAGTATGTAAATGTCTTAATCTATTTGTATACTTACTCAATGGCCTGGTAACCAGAGTCCGCACAGGCCATGTAACATTTACCGCAGTTAATACACATATCCTGAAACAAATATAGCAAAATTAGTATTTCACATTTACGATTTTCAATATAAACAGATTCTAGCTTTATCTGTTCCTGACTAATATTATTTCCGGAGGATACCCGCGTCAGTTTTGACACTTATTTATCAATTTCCTTGCATATCATGACTGTTGAAAGGGAAGTCAGATAATTATTAATAGATTTAGATGTTTGTGCACATTAGATAATATTTCCATTACAGAGTCCTAATAAAAGAAATATTGGTAAAAAAAACTAATTGACCATTAGATATGCAGTGTTTACTTGCAATAACAATGCACATTTAATGTATGCCAAGATATGAGTTAGGCCAACTAGTCCTTATACTCATGGCTTTAAGACCTATTTTCGTATAACAAGCTTACAGTCAAAGTAAACTTACATCATCAATCAACGCGACAACTTGTTTCGTGTTATCCAAGTGTTTGTAAGTACCGACTCTCGGTAAGGCCTCGCCCAGCACATCCTTGATCCTCGGAACATCGACATCTTCATGGTAACCATTCGACGTGTAATTTGTAACCTTATTATCTGACAATAAGTCTGATTTTAGTCTGGCTTCATGGAGTAATTCCTCACGCTTTCTGCTGTAAGGTCCAAAGTGGGCCAACACCTGTAAGAATAAATTATATTATTATTTATAGATTGGTAAATGATTTTAAACTTTATGATAGGTGAATAGAGTTCAATTTACTGTGCCACTTTCGTCGTTTAATTGGTAAATGATTATAGACTTTATGATAGGTGAATAGAGTTAAATTTACCTTGCCGTTTTCGTCATATAGACTTTGAACAGGTTTTCCTTTCTGGTGCTTGAATGTTGGAGGCGACTGTCCGAGCCAGCCGTCAAGGCCGAGGGAGCGCAGGTATAGGAGAGCTTTCAACCCTGTTATATAGTCGTCAACGACTGTAAAGTCTTGGTTTTGAATTGCACTGCAAATCTAAAATGAGAGAATCATTTCAATACGAGTGTTCACTCACCATGTTTTTTATTTACACATTTTTTATTGCGATTAGTAAGAAAATTAACTATTACGATAATTTGGACAATTTACCATATAATAGATCAACTTTCGCGACTTGTACACATATCTAAAATATAGAACCATAGACAAGACTGTTTGTTATCACTACATAGTATAAAGCAAAGTCGCTTTCCGCGTCTGTCTGTATGTATGTTTGCTTAGATCTTTAAAACTACACAACGGATTTGGATGAGGTTTTTTTTAATACATAGAGTGATTCAAGAGGAAGGTTTATATGTATAATAATATGCTTAATAAATTAGAGAACCATTGATAATTTCAAGATTTCTAACGCAAAGTCGTAAATAAACACATTTTTTCGCGCTTACTTTGCAAACGCTGGCTGAACCCTAAGAGATTCATCAAAATAATGTACTAATTATTTGTACATATTGCAAAGGTCTACAAAAAACTCCGCGATGGTATATGTCTATCTCTTATGGATATCCCACAATATCACTTTTTTGTTATTTACTTTTTACGACAAATAATGGCTAATTTTCGAAGCGATTTGAACCAATACAGCATTAATCCTTATCCAATTAAATACCTTAAATACATTGTTTAATTAATATAGATTAATATTGCAATTTACAGCATATCATTTAAATGAATATTTTCGAAGATATTACAGATTTAAAAATTGCGGGACGTAGTGTTTGCGGTCAAGCTGGAGTGGGCCGCTGTTTTTATATACAACGTTTTTCTATACTTAGTATATTTACTATTAGTATCAGCATAGCACCCGTGCGGAGCCGGGGCGGGTCGCTAGTTCTTGAAAAAATCCAGATTATACACGAAACCAACCATACCTGCACAACGGGCGCCCCGCACATGATGAACTGTAGCGCGGACTCGGCAGAGTCGATGCCGCCGATGCCGAGCACGGGGTAGCCCGGCAGCTTGTTGCCGATGGCCGACACCGCGCGCAGGCCCATCGGACGCGTCGCGTTGCCTGACACACCGCCGTAGGTTGTGTGCTTCTCTACGCCTGGGGGATAAGGAATATGATTAGTGGCTTGGATTATAGCACGGTTTTTGAAATTGAAAGTTTCTGTTTTTAAATCGATTGATCACAAAGTTACGACTTTAGTCGATAAGTTAATTAATTAATTATGGAGTATAGCAAGTGATGAACGAATTTATGGAATCCAGAATTTTACGCATTACTTTAATTGTCGTGGTTCTATGTATGGCCTAGCGCAGACAAGTACTAATATTTTTTCAAACATATATACTATCAAACATATATGTTTCTTAATCATTCTAAGACACTACTGACAATCGGTGAAGGAAAACATCGTAAGGAAACCTGGATTCCAAACATTAGCTAGAGAGAGCATAGAGCTAACGTGGCGATCAATGCTCAAACCTTCCCTGTATGGGAAAAGTCTGTACCCACCAGCGGGACGTGTATGGGCTGGTTTATATTTTTATTTTATAACTAGCTGCTGCCCGCGACTTTGTCTGCGTGGTATTGAAGATGTGTAGTGCTTTACAAAAAGTAAAGCTAAATAATGTTTAATGCCAGCTCCCTAATCCAGTTCCATTCAAAAATAATTTCTTAACTTCCTAATCATAACCTCTAGTCTTACAAACACATTTGACTGTTAGTTAACACTGCTAGTTTTTTGCTGTGGCCGCTATGTTGCCCTGATTTGACAATGTGGATTGAAGGGCTTGAAAACGGACGATGGTAAAAAAGTGTGCCGGACTCTTACTGGCTATACCGCGGGAGTGCTTCTCCGTTACCTATTGTCGGGGGCCACGGGAACGCTTTAGCAAACTACCGCGAACCCCGACAGAAGAGCCTTTTTTTAAGAGGAGCTTTTTCATTAATGTGCAGCCAGCTTTCTCCAGTCCTTATTAAGAGGAAGCACCGCGCACGCCGCATTTGCCTTTATCCAGTACAGTCGACTGCCCCGAAACTACTGCCGTAGGCTATTTATGGTTGTTGGAGGAGGCCCATTAGGCCCTTCTTCTATCCCTTGCTCGTCAGACACGAATCGGGTGGTCAGATGAAGCCGGCCGTGCTCTTTCCACTTTTTCTTTGAGGGTCATGACTTCTTCGTAGAACTTGGTGACGACGCTCCAACTAACCGCGGACACTTTGGTCACTCTAGGCGATGTGACATCGTCTGTACGGAGATATCGCATTCTCACTGGATGTGAGAGGGGTCTGTAGAGCCAAATTTGCTAAATTTTGTTTGCCTACCTACTTGGGTTCTCAGACAGTTGAATACTGTCCGAAAAGACCACTGCAAAGTACCTCCGGGCGGCAGATGTTCCTGAGGTAGGATATAAGTAGTAGGTGGTAGATATCGATGTGCCCAGATCTTGCACCGAGCTCGAGTTGGAATTTCAATAGTAGCCAGTGTACATCGGAGGAAGTTCTTTTGGCTCTTAAGTCTATTCTAACGTCAGGTAGAGGAATGCTAACCAGGGGGAGAACTTATTGAGCGGGGTTGTTTTTAAACACCTACATAATATTCGACACGTTTCTTTGAGCACTGTGCGCTGTGGTGTGGAGAACGGCAGGCGCCGTTCTTCATTTGGTGGATGTATGTATGTGCAGCAAATTATTTCGGGCACCGATTTTTTATTTCGTTTTCTTTCTACCCCTTGACGGACGAATTTCAAAATCCCGTCTTAGTGCTTACTTACATTACTATCAAAGTTTCTAGTTCTAGTAGTTTGAGCTGAGCCAACTGAGCTTGAAGAAGGTTAATGTTACGCACACATAACAAAACATTCGCGGGAGTACGCGTGCGGCACATACTCGTAGGTACGCAATATTAAATAGATATTAATTATAACAGCCTATCTTTATTATACTTTTACCTACGCAACTACCATATACCATCGCAATTGGTGCACAATTGTGGTAGTGTATACGCACCATCAAGTCTTTAAAGACACGAATTATACAAAACAAAATTAGTGATTGACATAAAATAAACACTAAATGTGATGGGAAGCTTACTACAACATATTAGTGAAAACCGCATTTCAATCGAATAAGCCGTTACTGAGATTAGCGTGCACAAACACCACTTTTCTAGAATTTTATTATATGTATAGATTAACTATTACAAAAGACTTAGCGCCTATATCGGCTGGTCATGTTACTTATAACATAATTAACCAGCATGGCTATTGACTTACCGACAGCTGGCCAAGGTGTAGCGTCAGCTCGGACCGACATCAAACCGGATACTGTGTTGATAGCGGAAACTCCACTAGCGCCACCTACAAACAAACACACTGTTAGGTACTGGAAACTCACATAATTCACCAGATCAATCAATCAAATAAAGTCCTAAATACTTATTGATATGAGAGAGTGCTAACGGTTTACTGATGCGTATTTTTCGGGATAGCCCGACTAGTTTCGGACCCAATCATGAACTGAAGAGATGAGGTAGTGAGTCGAGTTGGCGGCGTCAGCGTATTAGGACTAATCCTAGGCTAAGCTTATCCTAATCCTAATCCTTAGGGCTGGTTAGGATAAAAGTCGTTCGTTAAGAAGTATCTAGTATTTAGTTTGTTACCATCGTAAGCCGCAGTCGCAATGCTGACGATGTCAGTGATGTTGGGCGTCAGCTTCACAAAGAACGGGATCTTGATAGCCTTGCGCACCCACTGCGATATGCCCTTCACGAGAACCGGGTCCTGAGAATCAAAATAAAATAATTTAAAAGAGGTTTTAACTAATAGACATAATGTTCAAAACACATTTCATTCACACAAATAAAAAACATTCCAAACCAATTAATTATTTAATCACTGATTCTAAATATGTAACTCTTCAAAAATATTCTGTAAAAAACTAGCCAAGTCTCGATGGAGTTGCTTGATTATATATCCTTAAAAAGTAATGAAATCTAGATACAGTCTTGCCAAGTCTAAGGTTCCTTATTGCGATTTCTTTATTTTTCGACTTGGCGGGGGCACTAACGTGCCACTAGTTGGTAAGCACGTTTTTTCGAAATTCACAATGTGGCATCTACCATAAAGAATCCCACAGCTTCATTGAAAAGCAATGCTTTTAATATAAATAAAAGAGGTTTAAGAGGTAGTACTTTACAATACATGTGATCGAGATCTGTTCAAAAACTATAAAAATTACTATGACCCACCTGTCCACAAGCCAGTCCCATCCCGGACTCGCCCATGCCGTGCGGACACGACAGGTTCAGCTCTAGAGCGTCCGCGCCTGATGCCTCCGCCATCTGCGCTAGTTGCGTCCAGTCTTGCTCATCGTACGAACACATTATGGAGGCGATTATTACCTGGAGAATTATGATTTAATGTGAATTTTGATTAGTGGTATATACGAAATAATTAAATGTGAGTTTTAGACTTAAATGTTTAAAACTTTACGTCTAAAAGAGATAGCTGAAGAGTTGTGAAACTACTGAGCAGAATATGCTAGTCAAAGACGAAGAAGAATCCTGTCCGGTTCTTCCGACACTTGAAAAAAACCGTAAAATATGTCGAGGTTAGGTATATTTTTAAATAGGTAATATATAGGCGGATTTTGATATATTCCCACAGACTGCCAAGAGTACCACAAATTTCTAAAGTTTTCAAATGTCATAAAACTATCTTCTCAATTGCAATTTAGTCATTCAACCTACAAAACTAATTTCAAACATTAAAGTATAAATTTCTATACAGAAATCGGTGTAAAAAAGACTACTTGCTATCCTACTCTACGACTACTTATCAACTTACTTTATTCGGGAAGTCCTTCTTCAATTCAGCGATACCGCGGCACCAGTAGTCTGCTGACTTCTCGGAGATGAGCTCGATGTTGAGGAAGCTGCCCTGCCCCGGCCCGTAGTTCTCACCAGACGTCACACCGCGAACGATGCGAGGGGATACGTTAGTTACTAAGTCCTGATGAGAAGGTGGAAATGAGTTATCACAAGAATATATAATAATTCTTAGTAGGGTATTGGTCTACCTAAGTGTTAAAATCATTTTATTCGTACATTTATTGTATAAATACATTTGGCTAGTCTAATAAAGCCTTTACATGCTTTATTTAAACGTAAGCTTTAACAATAAAAAGTGTGTGCGTTTGTGAAGTAAATAGGACAGTGACAGGCGCGTTGGTCTAGTGGTCTACCCTGACTGCTATATCAGAGGTCGTGGGTTCGATCCCCACCCAGGACAAATAACACACAAGCTACTTATAACTAGATGGCGCTGTGTGAAAAAAAAATTAGACGCACTGCAAAACAGAACATTTTGTTAGTCAGTTACCTTATCCAGTCCAAAAGTCTTGCTGACAGCAAATCCCCAGCCTTGTTGGAAGGCTCTGCGTATCATAGCAGTGTTCGTGGTAGGGGGGGCGCTGGCCAGACCGAACGGGTTCTCAAACCTAATGCCGCAGACCTCAACAGACAGGTCCACGTCGTCTATCGGGCAGTGGAACTTTGGTAGCTCGATTGGTGAGTTGAAGGGGATGCCCTGAAAGTATTAAGTGGAATTTAGGAGCAAGTTTTGCCATAAATATACCTAGATACAGAGTTTTATATGTGAAACTCTGTATATGACTGTTGTTTCCTAAATAAAAAAGAGCTTTTTTGAAGTAGATTTTTTGGGCTATCATAAATGTGTCTTCATTTCAGTGTGATCAAAAAGAAGGTTTAACATTAAGGTGGAAGCAAAACCGTGCACTACACTGCGGATAACGGTGTTTCGTTTCCACAACGGCAAAAAAAAACTGTTTTTAAAATGTTTATTTCTGTTCAATTGGATTTGGCTTTGGTTCAATTAGATTTGAATTTGGTGGTTGGTGGTGGTGGTCAAGTCATGAGTTATAAAAGACAAAGAAATACCTTGAGAATTAGGACAGACATTTCATCGATCGAAAATTTCTAACATACATACATACAGCATACAAACCTGTAGATAGCAATGCATATACCAGGCAGCGGTCTTCCCATCATTAACGGACTCGACCGTGGTCTCCGCGACCCCCGCCAGGTCTCCACCGACGAACACGCGCGGGTTGCTCTTACTCTGCATCGACACTTCGTCCACTTCAGGTAGACCCCAGCGGTTGAGTTTTACGCTAGCCATCGCGTCTTTTACTAGAATGGTACATGTAAATGATGAAAAGAGATTGTAATCGATAAGTTTTTGATTTACTTTTAAGTTGAGTTCCTTAATTTTTTTTATACACTAGCTGTGCCCGCGACTTCGACCGCGTGGAATAATTATTTTGGGCATCATTTATTTTTGCGGACAACCTCCTTAGCTCTATAAATTATAGCTGTTACCCACGACTTTGTCCTCGTCATTTTCTGTTATTATTTTAGACAATTTAGTTTTTAAATTTTTAAAAGAACATAATTATTTTAAAGTACCCACTTCTGCGTAGATTATATTTTAAGTTTTATTTTCTTGTGGCAAAAGTACATATTGATTTTCTCCACAACCTGATACGTTGATAACTCTTAACAAATGCATTAATTTCAACCGAATTTAATTACCATAAAAACGGTTCTAGTGAGTTAATCTTAAAAGATAGACATACACTGTCCTGGACATTTTTGTAGATAATTTCAATAGGAATAATTCTTTTACACATATATTTTTGGTATCTTGAACCGTTTTCGTAGCGCGCGCAACGGAAGCCCTCAAGGATGAATAATTTTCCACGTGATCTTATATAGCCTAAAGCCTTCCTCGATAAATGGTCTATTCAACACAAAAATAATTTTTCGATTCGACCCAGTAGTTCCTGAGATTAGCGCGCTCAAACAAACAAACTCTTCAGCTTTATAATATTAGTATAGATATGTTATGGACCAAGTGATTAATGCGGGCAGTATAATAATGACCGAGCGATATGATAATAATGAAGTTAAGATAGTAATTAATCACTTAGCCCGATGATGCTGGGCATTATTCATAGTGTCCGGGCATTATGTATACTGCTCAATTTATCACTTGGTCCATAACAGATCAACCTATTGTAAATATGGTAATATCGTATTTTGACAACAAACGGGTCTTATTCGCGATGTAATTTGATATTGCTTTTCTCTTCCCGATGTTTCGATCGAGTTGCACCGACCGTGGTCACGGGTGGACTCTGGACGTCGCCGTCGGGAGAAAACGAATATCGAATTCTTTTGCGAATAAGACCCGTTTGTTGTCTAACATAATATGTGTACAAGTCGCGAAAGTTTAAAAACATTTATGGTAGTATGTTGAACCGTCATCTTATATTCCTGAGCAACGGGAATATCTATTCATACTTCTTACCATCAGTCTCATAAAGTCCGGAGCCAAAAGCTGAAATGATGTAGTTAGCTTTCAACTGCATTACTTGATCTTCATCTTCAATCCATTCTCCATCGTCCAATTGTTCCGTACGACACATTTTCAATGCTGCAATCTATAGAAAAAAGGATTGTACAAACAAATTCTATATAAAAATGAGTTTGACAAAAACTATGTTAACTGCCGTATTTGATAACGACGCATATCAAAAAGTCACCCTTATGTAGTATGCTTATGCTATCTTCGTTATAGTCGAGAAAAATAGACATTTGAAAACGACACTTATCTAAGTGTCGTTCTTGCATACGGGTGTCATATAGTATATTTGGTAACAAACCTTGCCGTCCTTAACAATGACTTCTCTTGGAGACATGAAAGGAATAAACTCGCATTTTTCCTCTTTGGCCAAGTCGACCTAGAAAGACAATAATTCATTAAATTTTAAATTAATAAGTATGGATGGAGGAATGAATTTGATTATTTCCGGATATCCTTGTCCTGTTCCATCTACCTGTAGAGTCAACATACATACATACATACATACATATACGTCACGCCTCTTTCTAAAAAAAAAGTGTCAGGTCAGGAGTACCCTAAACCGACGGGCGTGTATGAAGCGATTGATGAGTGTGGATGAAGCTAAAGTGGTATGCCAGGATCGTAGCAAATGGAAAGATGTGATCTCTGCCTACCCCCAAGGGAAAGAGGCGTGACGCAGAGTCAAAGTCAGAGAAAATCATGAATGTAGAAAACTCTGGTTATATGTATGGAGCTTATCTATGCTATCTATCTTAATTCCTGCTGATTTTTTTCTGTTGGCTTACATAAAAACAGTACAATACAATAGCTAAATTTAAGGTAATTCGCAATCCTGGATTCTGTTACGACCAACCGCAGAGGGCAAGTATTAACTGAATACTAAAGAACTATGCCCAGCAGTGGTAATCGACCTGGTGGTATTATTTAGTTAGTACTCCAACAACTGTCTGTGGATGGAGAGGAAGGGGAAGAACAAAGAAAAGATGGAATAAAAAAGGAGTAAATGATAGTGTGACGTCTGATAGGAGAGAATGGAAGAAACAAACGTATTGCGCCGCCAAGTAAAATGGGATAAGGGCAGGAAGATGACAATGATTCCAACAACACTTAGCTTCCATCCACCCTTACTCTTACCTCTTCAGGCACCGCTCTTATATTAGTAATTCCCTTTCTGAACACCACGTATACACGCCTGGCTCCACAGCGCAGTGCAGACGTAGCGCAGTCGAAAGCAGTGTCTCCCGCGCCCAGGACTATCACATTACCTGCCAATGAGGGCAGGGCTGACTTGCAGGCGCATAGACCTGAAAAGCAAAGGATGGGGGTAGAGATGGATTTCTTTAACTTATTTAATTTATTCGGGAAAAAGTTTTTTTTTTATAGAATTCTGAGATTATCCTATCAGTTTCGGAAGAAAAAGGGGGTTTTATTCACTTGCAGATTCTTATGTAGGATAGAAAGCATGACGCAGTTGACGCAAATCTATCACTGACTGGAAAAAATAGGTAAGTTTATTGAACTTCGAGGACAAAGACGTTTTTCACTTCCAATTCTTTTTTTCTGAGCATAAAACTCGAAATAATTTAACTTTTAAAAAATATCGAATATATTTTTTAAAAAGTAGACGTCCTAGATTAAGGTGACCTTAATTAGAAAACCTTGAATACTAATGAAAGTACGTCATACATGATAACCAATTAGAACGAAAATAATCCAAAAACATTTCAACATATTTGTACGTACCTTTCTTGCTTCCTTTGGAGACTAGTGGCAAGAAATCCTTGCTGGTGTAGAAGCCCATTTCTTGGTTGAGCCCTTTGAAAATTGGAATGCTCTTTGGCTCTGGCAAGCCAATACCGAGGAAGACGGCTGAATGGCCATCTTCAAGAAGACCCTAAAATAAAAAAGTAACTTTAGATATAGCTTTATAATATGGGAACTTCAACTGCTGTCTGTTGGCTGTTAGTAATTAAACAAAGTAGGTATACTTCTTGGCATGTAACGTAGCAACGATTTGAAAGAGAGAAGAAATGCACATAAGTCATTTTACGTACATACTTGTATTCTGCGCATCTCTCCTCTCGTATTAACTCTTGCCAAGTTACATGCCGGCGATTATACGTTTGTTTTTTGATAAACTTAAATAAGAATACTAATAAGAATTGCGTAAATGAATTTATGTTATCGAAGGTTTCCATAATATATTTCACTTAAATTTTTCCTCTTATCTCTGATCAACACCTATTAATTATTCTTTGTTCGCATACCACAGAAACAAACCTGTGCATATATTCTACTTACATTCACAGTGATATCTTTCGTGGATAGTTTCCTTCCAGTGATGAACTTAACGCCGAGTTGCTTGACAAGGTCCACCTCGTACTGGACCACGTCGTATGGGAGACGGTATTGTGGGATTTCCGCGGAACTGAAATGATTATATTTTTTATTTGACTGCACCAGGAGGCTTACTTAGGGGCTTCAAAACTAGGGTGAGATGAGATGTGAAGGGTTCACATATTATTATTTTGTTTTTTTTCGCTGTCTTTAAAATTTACCGATTTAACCACGGACTCCACAACTGAGTCTACTTGTCAGAAACGAAATCGTTAATTTCATAGAAGTTTTTAACTGCGTTTTTTTACCCCAAGGTGCCCCGCTTCTGGAGGACTAAGGACGTCCGCAATATACTTTCACAAACAATTACAGTGCGGAATCTTATTTAAATTTTACAAATCATCAGCCTACCCAAAAAAAAGGACCCAGGAAAAAATATCTTCTGTTGCTTACCTCAATCCACCCAAGTACTGCTCCTTCTCATATACCGTGATGTCCTTATAGCCCAGCCTGGCTAAGAAGCAAGCACAGCTGATGCTGGCCGGTCCGCCGCCGATCAAAGCGATCTTCTGCTTTCCACCGTTAGGCAACGGCTTAGTCTTCGGGTCCAGAGTTTGCGGGATACCCATTTTCATGAAGATCTAAAATTGATTTTAGTGAAAACTACTTTATTTGTCGTAGCGAAAGTAGGAAAGCTTACGTCGGCTTAAACTTCAAATAAAAGGATCTAAAGAAAGGGACAATAGGGTAACTGGAATATCCTCATAAGGGCAAATCAACAAACAGCAGCAACAAGCAATCGCTTCGGATGCATTAGATCATGTAAAAGGTCTTCCGTAAAAGATAAAAAAAACAACGAATCTTAGCTCTTCACCGCAACTTATACTCCATTTGTTTAGGTAATTATTTAAATGTAAACAATCTTGGCGTTACTTTTTAACCAAGAAAATAATTTTTAATTTGGATATTACTACTTACAAATCAAATAACTATAGTTTTAGAAAATCTGAATGTATTTTAAGTTATAAAACGTATTTTACATTTTTCAAGATCACATTTTGTTTAAAAGACATACCAAAATTGTTTACATTTAGTTAATTACCTAAACAAATGGAGTATAGGTATATTTCTAGTACTCTGTTCTAAGGAGAATAACTTACATCAACAGCAAAATGCTGTAGTCCACCGATGTTGATGGCCCCTTCCTCACTAGCGTGCAGGTTGCAGCCGCCCACACAGAGGTCGCTGGTCGGGCAGACCATACCGCACGTCAGACCAAGCGGGTTGTCAGATAGGATCGCCTTCGCCGCGCCATAGTAGTTCTGTTAAAAAGTATGCATATAAACATGGTTTCTCACTTTCTGATGCCTTTCTAGTAGTGTAACATGATAGTTGTAAATACAAAGATGTCGATGAGCTAATGAGATCATCACATTTGTAATTCAGCGGTCTATTTCTACGTCTCATGTTTGTCCTCGCCTCGAACTGCTTTGGATCTTGATTAAACCTTCGCATATCAGGAATAACAGAATATATTTCTTCATATTCTTTATGTGTTAAAATATCACTGGTCTTTTCAAGACGTTGGTACTTTTCAGTACTTGAGCCCAAAAAGTTAGCCTGACGTCTGCAACATTCGCATGCATTCCTTTATTAATGCATGTCACACACAAGTTTAGTCAGGATGATCATACTAAGGTGGATACCTAGAGGAAAATCGAAATACCATAAAAAAATCATTACAAACCTTGTTAGCGATGCTGGTAATAAAGCTCTTCACATCAATCTGGGTAGGACAGGACTTCTGACACGGGGCGTCGGCACACTTGAGGCATCTCGCCGCCTCGCGCAAAGCGCCACGCTCCGACAATGTAGTGTGCTTGATGTCATCAAAGTTGTTGGCTAGAGTTGGACAAGCCTGGAATTTGAGGTGAAATATAATCTTCCAGTTTGTTTCATATACAGAGTAAGTCAGCTTAAATGTGTAACTCTTTAAGTAAGATTGCAGCAGTTGTGGAAGTGAGACGCCGTTCTACGCCATGTCTGATTGAACAGAGGAAGATGAAAGAAAGGTAGCGAAGAGTTTGTGCTTTAGTGGAACAAATATTGCTAGGAAAATTCATCATCATCATTCCCCTGCCCTTATCCCAATTATTATTATTTGGGGTCGGCGCAGCATGTCCTCTTCTTCCACACGTTCCTATTTGACGTCATCTCGCAAGTCACACTCTTTACAGCCATATCATCTTTCACACAATCCATCCATCGTTTCTTTGGTCGTCCTCTTCCCCTATATCCATCCACATTCATGTTCATCACCTTCCTTACTACGTGATCCTCTTTCCTCCGCATGACATGTCCATACCATGACAGCCGGCTACCACGAAGTTTTTCAGTTACCGGTGCCACTTTCAAACTTCCTCTAACATACTCATTTCTTACTCTATCCGCTCTTGCTAGGAAAATTACGGCTACTATTACAGCTATTAATAGTATAAGCTACGTTGATTGAAATTCCTAATGAAGTGCAGATTGCCTTCATCTTTCAAGTGTTAATGTATTTGACCTGAGATATGCGCAAAAAGCACATTGCGAAGTTTACTTAAGTATAAAACATTCCTCAGAACGTGTCGATCTTTGTTTACAATTAATTACATTTTAATTTATTCACGGAAGACCTGCGTATGCATTGAACTAATACACAAGGCATATAAGGATACCTGCAGATTGTAGCAAAAAAAACCAAGCAGTTGTCATAGAAAGATAAAAGATGAACAAGCATATTACATAGCTTTATAATGCCACTAGGCTTTAAGGGTTAAGGAAAGTTAGTATAATTGAAAGTACTTAAGAAATTATGTTTAACTCCGAGGTCTCTTCCTACAATCTATACTTTTCCGTTCACGCTCTCCACAGCCTCATGGCCGTATAATTACGTCTTTGCCGTCGTATTTAAATGAAGAGATCTTAATAGGCACCTTCCTGCGTACCCTTGTGCTAAACTGCAATTAGTATCTACGTACAATAGCACTACAACGGAAGTACAATTAAAAAGGTCATAGAGGAGTACAAGGTTTTAATTATCATTTTCT
Source organism: Chrysodeixis includens (assembly GCA_941860345.1). Lineage (NCBI taxonomy): Eukaryota > Metazoa > Arthropoda > Insecta > Lepidoptera > Noctuidae > Chrysodeixis > Chrysodeixis includens. The sequence continues at coordinate 3,298,094 of OW796097.1, forward strand.
AATTTACATAGAACTTATCATTATCCTGCCCTTATCCCATTTTACTTGGGGTCGGCGCAACACGTTTTTTTTCTTCCATTCTCCCCTATCAGATGTCACAGTATCGTTTACTCCTATTTCTTTCATCTTTCCTTATTAACATAGAACTATTCTAAGAAATATAACAAATGAATGAATATGAAATTTGAACTACGACAAGTACAGGCGTACTCATAGCGTCTCTTAAAGATAAGATCATGTTTCTGCTCACTAAGGGAAGGTATTTTACATTCCAGAATGTTTATCATCTGGTATTTTTCCCTTCGCAACTAGCCAAAGTGACACGTTTATTGGCTTATAAGTAAAGAGGTATAATAAGTTATTGCTGTCTTCCCAAATTAGATGTACGTATATCGTCGTGGCAATAAATATTACCTATTATTTTACCATTCATGCGTATAAAATCAAAGTATGCCTATCGTTGTCTTATTTATAACTCGTATCGCACAGATCGTCCCATTAGTAGAATAATGTTTTATCATCACATATAACAAAAATGGTATTATGATAAATTCGTAATCGTAATGACGTAAGCTATCCAATGATATATTTTTTTATAATTTTCATTCATTATTTTAAGAGTTATAAAGTTCGAATAAAGTTTTTGCCACGCGGCATACCTAAAATAACGTCGTACGAACACATGAAGCGATAATCTCCGTCCTGCTCTGGCGTTCCTCTGGCGTTCCTTCTCAACAACGCACATTATTCGACAGTACACAGACACAGTAGACAGTATTTAAGATCACATAAAACATTTTTCTACCAAGTTGCCGCGTTGTATTAAACTTAAGTGTAATCCACTACAATACTTTACTGATAAGTTTCTTAACATGTTAATATACGATTAAACATATTTATTTTTTTCCCTAATTTTGTAGTTTCTTATGCACATATTATATTTTACTACGCATAATTATATCTTCTTTTCGTCAGTATGTACACATGAAACATTATTCGACCAAATTATTTTTTAAAGTGTGCGTCGTAAGCGCTTATGCTACTTTTTTCTGTTAATTAGTTTTTCGTAAAACATTATTCGAAATCTAAAACGGTTATAAAATTATTAAATACACTTTTAATCGTACACAGCTATTCTTAATAACTAATTTTCACCTAAATGTACATAAATAACAATAAATTTTAAAATTCTAATGTCGTTTAAAAAAAACTAGGTCTAACTTCATAGTACACACAGCCGTGTGTGCTAAACATAATCAGTCTAAGCTGGCTGCGCGAAGGTTTCTTAATACAACCAAACGCGAGACCAGCTGACACAGGTTCTAGACAGGTTGAACGGTAGCCGTCTGTACATTTGTAAACGATTTTTTTTTTACATTTGCTAAGAAAAGCAACATGCTACCCTTTTGGGATGACACATCAAGTGATGTTTCTGACGATTCTACTTGTCGTGATGGATCAGCGGATCAATTAACGACTCTTACTGAACTGCGTCCAGTAACTCCGTTCCAACTTCAATCTGCATCCAGTTATGAAACATCACCTGCTGTCAGTATAGCAATGATTACAAGTATAGTATCAAAAATTTGTATGTTAAATATTGTACCACCCCCGTGTCACACAAAGTGTTATAATGATTTTTGTCCAATATATTCAGAACAGTCAATTGAACCTGACACAAGTTGTGATGAAATCATATTCGCCAGCAGTCGGCTAAAAAAACGCCACCCGCCAGTGAAACATTCAAGACAAAGGTATTTAAATAACATTGGCAAAAAGTATTGGATGAAACTGCAAATTATGGAAGAATATTCTTCAGAGGAAGATCATGATCCACCTTATTCAGTGACGCAACAGAATGCACCCGTCATTGAATCTTGCTAAAGTCAGTTCAACACTGAGAGTACTGTGAAGGCATTACACGCTCTTTCTGATCAAAGTCAATCGCTTCATTGTATAGATCGCTCCGTTTCTAATACTGCCATACCACTCCAATCACAAGTGCAAGCTATCGAAGAACCTTCGTCAGAAGGTCCTAATCCGTCTAATCCTATGAAGCCACAAGATGCTCCCATATCCCTATTGTTCAATCTTGTCCAACTCGGTCCAACACTGAGAATACTGTGATGGCATCTCCCGCTCCATCAGCCCAAAGTCAATCATTTTATTGTTCACATAGCTCTGTTTCTGAACTTGCGATACCACGCCAATCCAAAAAACGCTGTCGCGATAGTTGTGGATGTGTAGAATGTTATTCTTGTCACGTGTGGCGAGCTGTTTGAGAGTGGCGACACAACGCAACCTGAATGCCCCGGGGTATCGCTCTTTATGAGGACTCCCAGCTCTTTCTTGCCTTAACTGGCTGGCTAGAGAGGGGTCGCTAGAGCTATACGCTCGGGGGTGGAAGTGTCTAAAGACGTGATAACAAGGAAACCAGCTCCGGGTCTATGATCCGCGATGGCGAAATCGGTGTCGCACCTCTCTACACCCCTAGCCTTACTCTCTGGTGTTGCCCACCTGCTGCCTATCGTGGCGGTATAATAGGGGGCCCATCTTTGAGCCGGCGAGTCACCGCCTGCCAATTTTATTGCATTACCATGTATTGAAAGGCAGGTGCCATAGTTTTTCATAGAGAAGGAAACATTTACGTTTAACAAATCCTATCAATAGCCCAAATTAGTTTTATTTCTATAATTTACAATGGTCTTGTAGCTACCATGGGCCGTCCATATCTGTTCTTCCATAGAGCAGGGGTGGATAGCCCTTGGTAGAAGCCCCATCACATTTTAGATTAAAGTTCTTAACAACATGCAGAGGCCTTCTCTGCATGTTGGACCTGTGTCCCCGTGTAAGCCTTTAAAAAGGACCGGGTTTTCTAACCCTGAAGGTAGCCCGTGAATTAAAAGAGATATAAATAATAATATTATGTTTAAGAAAATAAATGTGATATTATGCTAACTGAAACACGCTGAACTGAAGCTAGATTTTAATGTGATTTTAGAATTTTTTAAATTAGTACCTACATTCCTCAATGTTTACTTTTTATTTTACAGCTTAATTTGTTAAATTTTATACAGATTATATTAAAGAATAACTTGCCAACTCATTGCTTTCCTTTGTTTAAAGATAAATTGGTAAGTACGACTAAACAAGACAAGTGTGTAGAAAATTAATTACTTGTAAAATTCACGTCATTACTTACGATTATACCTACTTAACACGAGCGGAGCCACGCCGAGAAGCTAGTATTATATAAAACATCTTCACGAAAGACATTGACATAATTTTGGAATTCCGTAAAATATTGTTTCATATGCAGATATAACGAGACTAATTTGGTCAAATAACGTTCCATGTGCTCAAACGACAGCTCTTGAACGGTTTTTGTTGGCAGTACAATGTTATGTATGCACATGCGACACACTATCTACGCACAGGAGTAGTTTTAAGAATAAATAATTATAATAATAAAAGCTGTATTTATGTCTATGTACATTGTAAAAATATGAAATGGCTAACGTCTTCCATTAAAGAGTTAAGCCAAATAATGCACGCGCAAAACTTCAAATCGCTCTACTGAAAAGTAGACATTTTGCAGATAAAACATTGTTCTACTAATGGGACGAGATAAAGATTTTTTCAGAACAAATATTATTTCAAGTGTAATCTTTTACTCGGGTTTCTTCCATTATCTATTAGATTTATTTATTTTATCTATATCTATAAGATGCATAATGCGCTTATGCCATTTCAAGGCCACGCGATAGCAGGCAAAAAACTAATGGGTTATTAGTTTAATAAAGCTTCTACTTTTAATCTATAAAAATGGGACATTTTCGGAACGATAGATCTCACCAGTGTCCCCGGAAATGATGCTTATTGAGTACTTAGGTTCGCTCGATCCCACCAATCAGGGCCACAACGACATAGTTAAAAAGAAGTTACAAAGGAGGAATAAATTGTCAAATTTATTGCTCCTTTGTATTTTTTGCGCTGGTTAAATCTGGTAATGAACATCTCCAGAAAAAAGATGATATTGAGAGTTGATGAGTAGTCCAATGCTTTTGGACAGAATACCTAGTTACGCGTTCAGACTGCCCATAAAGTAGAAATCTAATTGGATGACAGTGTGACCATATCACACATCAGACAATTTTAATTACCAGGCACGTGTTGGTACGTACTTGTAGAAGTCAGGGACGAACAAGAGGCTCTAACACAATCGCGTATCGTAAAACTATTACTGTTGTTAGCGAGAGACGTCGTTCTACACAGTGGAGTGGGCCATCTCGCTTTAGCGACTTTACTGACAAGTATAGCGATATTACTTGAAGTGGTGATTTTTATTATTAGGTACCCCCGGGTAAGCTATGTGTGACATGCAGGACTGATAAAGAATGGAAAAGGTGATTCCGGGGTAGGACGATAGTATAATGGGCGTTGGATCAGATAACCCTACTATAAGCTACCACAGGCTCAGTATGTCATATCCCTATCACTTAATGGGCATACCAATGATATTAAAGAGATATTAGTATGATTAAATAATATAGATATATTACAAAATGCCGCTGTCACTTTCGCAAAACATTAAATGATAATAATTAATTAATGTATTATAGTAGATATGGATAAGCGAAAATAGGTCACGTGTATGTCAGACTAGAAGCATGTGGTACAATAGAAGGAATTTATTATTCCGTAATATTGAAGTATTATGGACTCATAAATTATTTCAATTTAGCAATGGAGCTATCTTAGTAACTAGAATCCAAGGAGATTATACGCTATTAGGTCTGGACTGTGCTCTAATCAGAAGTGTTTATTATAACACACTTCTAACTGGCCTAAAATGGTACTCTGTTCTCTTTGCTCAGGATGCCTACAACCGTCTCTTATACTTGAAACTATTGATTTATTTAATTAAGATTGCAAAAATTAATTGCTGTATTGACTAATTTCTTGTTGTATCCAATAAGCAATCGAGACGCCATTTTTGTTTTGTTTTTGTTTTTTTTTTCATTCTGTCAATGACTGTCATGTCAGATCTATTACTTCCAAGTAATTTGAAAAGGACAATATAATCTTTATAATTGATTCAGTGCATTTTTAATTATCGTGCCCTACCTAATATTTAACAGGTTATGGGCCCAGTGTGCGCAAACATATCAGTGTAAACAGTGTAAAATTTATCGTAAAACCAAATACATATTAACTGTCACTGCGGAGTGGTTAAAAATGGACTTAAAATTAAAACGGAATATAAAACCGTTCAACGGTGAAAAATATAGTGTTTGGAAATTTAGAATACGAGCGTTGTTGAGTGAAATGAACGTATTGAAAGTGATTGAGAGTGATCCAAATATCCGAGATAACTCGTGGGACAAAAGTAACCGAATCGCAAAAAGTATAATCGTTGAATATTTATCCGATTCGTACCTTGGTTTCGCAAAAGAAGATAGTACGGCAAAGGATATTTTACGCAGTTTGGATGCCTTATATGAACGTAAAAGTATTGCTACCCAGTTGGCGTTAAGGAAAAAGTTGTTGAGCCTAAAATTAAAAGGTGATGTTACTTTGATTAAACATTTTGCTGTTTTTGATGATTTAATCACGGAATTACTCGCGGCTGGCGCCAAACTTGAAGAAACCGATAAAGTGGCCCACTTACTTTTAACACTACCTGCAATTTATGATGGTGTTATAACGGCTATTGAAACTTTGTCGGAAGATAATCTGACCTTAGCTTTCGTAAAAACAAGACTCTTGGATCATGAGGTCAAATTAAAGAATGAATCTAACGACACGAGTTTTAAAGTGCTGCAAGCTACTGCTGAAAATAAAAGACAGTTTAGAAAAAGAAAATATACACCCAATAACTATAGTCAAAAGGATCAGAAAGCAAAGAAGTCATATTTTGTGAAGTGTCATCATTGTGGCCGGAAAGGACATGTGAAAAATGACTGTTATTATTTCAAGCAAATGAATCAGCAAAAAAATGCTGTTCATTATCGACCAAGAATAGTGCAGGCAGTCGATACTAATCAGCCATCCACATCAGCTTCCGCGTCTGGTTTTGCTTTTATGACCGGTGAATACAACTCTAATGAATCCGAAAGCAAGATTACATTTTTGTAGGACTCCGGGGCATCCGACCACATTATAAACAGGGAAGATTTATTTAGTAAATTTATTGACTTATCTATTTCGGTAAAAATTTCAGTTGCCAAACATGGTGAATTTATTTCAGCGACCAAAAAAGGAACACTTCATGTAACCAGTAACATGGGAGTTCGAGGGACACTAGACGATGTTCTTTATTGCCCAGAGGCACCCTACAACTTGATGTCTGTTTTTGAAATTACAACGGGCTGGAGCAACTGTCATATTTGACCACCGAGGTGCTCAAATATGCAAGCACGGTAAGACAATAATGACAGGTAAGTCAATAAATAATTTAATTGCTTTAGATTTTAAAGTATCTGTGAATGTGAGCTGCTTTGTTACCCAAGTGTATAATGTTACAACTAATAATTATGAATTATGGCATCAGCGCCTAGGACACATGAGCAAAAATAAGTTTTTGGAATTAAAAAACAATAACATGATTTCTGACATTAATTTAATTGACAAAGTGATACCAAATGATAATTTATGCGAATCTTGTATATATGGGAAACAGAGTAGGCTACCATTCAATCAGAGCAAAGATAAAAGTTATATTGAAAGACCATTATATGTTGTACATACCGATGTATGTGGTCCTATCACTCCTTCGACAGTAAATAACAAAAATTATTTTGTTTTATTTGTTGACCAATATACTCACTATTGTGTCGTGTATCTATTAACACATAAATCAGACGTGTTTTCTGCCTTTAAAGATTTTGTGTCAAAAAGTGAGGCAAGGTTTAATTTAAAATTAGTTTATTTATATTGTGATAACGGTGGAGAATATTTATCTACCGACATGAAAAAATATTGTGTTGAAAAAGGAATTACTTATCATTTAATTGTTCCAAGAACACCACAATTAAATGGTGTTTCAGAGCGAATGGTAAGAAGTATAACTGAGAAAGCTCGTTCTATGATAAATGGTGCAAATCTTTCTAAATTATTTTGGGGTGAAGCTGTTTTAACAGCTGTATACTTGATTAATTTAACTCCAACAAATGCTTTAAAATCATCAAAAACACCTTTTGAAATGTGGCATAATAAAGAACCACAAGTAAAATATTTGAAAGTTTTTGGTTCAACAGTTTATGTGCATGATAAAACTATTAAAACAAAATTCGATGTTAAGTCATGGAAAGGTATTCTTGTGGGATACGAACCAAACGGATATAAAGTTTGGAATCCTGAATGTGAAAAGTTTAATACCGTCAGAGATGTCATTGTAGATGAGACAAATTTTCTTCAATCCAGGCCTGTGTTGAGACCTGAAGAGAATATTGGAAATTCTCGTGACAGTGTTAACATTGACAATATTTGTAAAACAAAGTCAATGAAGTCTCAAAATACTGACGGATGTAAATCAGATAACTGTAAATCTGATGAATATGAGGGTCCTCATAAAATTCACAAAACTAACCATGACATAGTCGAACTTGAACAACCAAATATATGTTCTAATGATCCTTCAGTGGTCATAAATACTGAAAATGCAAACAGTAATCATGAACCTCGTAGAAGTGATAGGCTTAAAAGTCGTCCTCCTATTTCTTATAAAGAATTTGATGATTATCTTATGTGTGCTCAATCAATTTTATGTAAAGTACCAAATTCATTTCAAGAGATAAAAACACGAGATGATAGAACTCAGTGGGAAGATGCTATTAATGACGAATTAAATTCTCTATTTTTAAATAAAACATGGACTTTAGTACCACGGCCAGATAACAAAAATATTGTAGATTGTAAATGGATCTTTAGCATAAAAAATGATGAATTCGGAAAACCTTCTCGATACAAAGCTAGACTTGTTGCTAGGGGTTTTAGCCAGGAATATCTCATTGATTACAATGAGACCTTTGCACCTGTTGCAAGAATAGCTAGTTTTAGGTTTATTATTGCCTTTGCTAATCAATATAATTTACTAGTACATCACATGGATGTAAAAACTGCATTTCTTAACGGGGAACTAAAAGAAGAAATTTATATGAAAGTTCCAGAAGGCGTGTCTTGCAAAAACGGTTATGTGTGTAAATTAAATAAAGCATTATATGGATTAAAGCAAGCAGCTAGATGTTGGTTCGAAATTTTTGAGCAGTCACTTAAAGAGAAAGGTTTTCAGAATTCATCAGTAGATAGATGTATTTATGTACTAAATAATGGAAATATACAGAAAAATATATATGTCGTACTATATGTTGATGATTTGGCAATAGTTGGTGCTAATGAAATTGTCATAAATAATTTCAAAATATATTTAATGAGTAAATTTAAAATGACAGATTTACATGAAATCAAATTGTTTCTTGGAATTAAAATAACTCGTTGTGACGATATGATAATGCTAGATCAAAGTGCTTATATTAAAACAGTTTTAAATAAATTTTGCATGCAGGATTGCAAACCTGTCAGTACTCCTTTAGACAGTAAACTTAATTATGAAGCACTTAATTCAGATGAAAATTACACTGCTCCATGTCGTAATGTACTAGGTTGTCTGATGTATATAATGTTATGTACTCGACCTGATCTGAGCACTAGTGTTAATATACTGAGTAGGTACACTAATAAAAATAATAAAGAATTGTGGCAATATCTTAAAAGAGTGCTTAGATATTTAAAAGGCACAACTGATTTAAAATTATGTTATAAAAGGTGTGATAAGTATAATAACATCATAATTGGGTATGTAGACTCCGATTGGGGAGGTAATGACCTAAATGAAAGAAAGAGTACAACCGGGTATATATTTAAATTGTTTGAACATACAAAACATATAGATATTAAATATCATTTTTCTAGGGAACAGATAGAGAAAAATGTAATAAAACTAAATTACATTCCTACAGGTCAACAACTTGCAGATGCATTCACAAAGCCGTTGCCTGCGGTTACGTTCCATGAAATGAGGCGGAACATGGGTTTACAATAATCTTTATATTTAATGTATTTGCGATTGTGATTTGTTATTAATTTGATTATTATGTTAAACAAATTGTCAAACTTGTAACAATGAAATGACTTGATAAGGTTTTTCTGGGTTTTCCCTTATCCGAGCAGCAAATGCTGAGTCATCATTTGTATTTTCCCAGACCTACTTGGAAGTGTTATAGTTCTGGATTAGGCAGTTGAATTTTTATTTGTTTAAGGAATTAATTTTTGAGGGGGCGTATTGATTTATTTAATTAAGATTGCAAAAATTAATTGCTGTATTGACTAATTTCTTGTTGTATCCAATAAGCAATCGAGACGCCATTTTTGTTTTGTTTTTGTTTTTTTTTTCATTCTGTCAATGACTGTCATGTCAGATCTATTACTTCCAAGTAATTTGAAAAGGACAATATAATCTTTATAATTGATTCAGTGCATTTTTAATTATCGTGCCCTACCTAATATTTAACAGAAACATGGTAACAGACCCCGTAGTTGTCAATCATCACTTGTCAAAAAACGACATAATATCGTCATTCTTTGAATCGGTTGGTCGGTCCGCTCATTTCCTTCTTTTTACCTTCGATTCCTGACATAAACAAACTATGCATTCCTCTTTTTACAGGCAGATTAGGTTTAGTTAAAACACCGCATTCGTGCCGTGACAAAATATTATGGCACACATAATTCCTAAATAGCACAGCGCTATAAATAGCTCAAAATACTCACCGTACATTTTCTATCAGCGTTTCGTTTCCAGTGCTGCTTGTTCTTTTTCGTTTGGGCAGAAGGCACCAAGTTTGTGTACGGTTTAACGGTTGGATTTAACCGCAACAGATTCTGTAATAAAAATAAAAATATAATAATAATGTTATCGTGTTGTGTACTATCATAAAATGTTGAGTTATGGCTTCTAACAAATATTAAACAATCCATTATCTTATAGAGATAACCTTTGATCGTTATTCTAACAAATGATTTGATTTCGTTCTCGGAGTAGATTCTGATAAGCATGTTACATTAAAACAGTTAACTGAAACAATGTGATAAGAATAATAATAACAACTTTAAAATGTAAATATTCTAGACTCATACTTCTGTTTAAATGCGTAATTTTTATAAAACATTTTAACGCCGTAAATAAAATTTTATAGCATTTTAAACGCACACTTCGTTCAAATTTTTTGATTATATTATTTTGAAATAAGCAGGAAAATAAACAACGTTCGTTTTTAATAAAGCTGTGTTTGAGACCTTGAGTTTTGTATTGGACAGTATTATAGTTAAGACACCAGTTAAATTTAACACACTGCAGTAACCAACCAGTTTACCTTACAGATAACTGGTACAGCCACTGTTACTATACGCTTATCAGTCAACTAATATTATGTGTTAACTATTAGCAATATAAACAAACAAACATGGTACTAACCTCAATATCTGGCAAGTCTTTACTTAACAACACTTTCGACATTTTAAAAATAAATCTTTTGTTCCAAATACAAAAATATTTAAATTACAAAACCACGAGTTTTCGTTGAATATAATTTATTTTTTAATAACGTAGACAGGGACTGCTCACTGGCAGCGCCACTATCGACTGATTACAAAACGTCTCGTGAATCGCTATCTAACATAACGTCCAGTTTACGTTGACCTATGTTGTTCTACAATAATCTCTTTGTTATTACTTAAATGTTAATTTCGCGGGCGGGGGGACGGGTCAAGTTATAATTAGCCAGTTTTATACAACAATACGCAATAGTCTTAACATCGATAGGGCGGTCAATAGAGCATATTTTTATAGTTTAATCGAGTGCAGTTCATTTGTTATTAATACTAGTAGTACGGTCCTACGCAGTGTTTTGTTTCCGCGTTTCTGGCCTTGAGTTCAGCTGTTATTTGCAATTGCGCCAATTAGGAGACACGAGAGCAGAGCAAGACGAGATAGAAGAGTTACTGTTTTTGATATAAAAATATTTACGTTTATTTTATCTTGCCGTCCTTGGCTTATAGGTCACAAATTAAGTGTCGCGCGTGTAGTTTTGCTTTTGTTTTTGAGGCCTTTTTAACCCTCAATGTAAAAGACCTCACAGAAGTAGTATTATAAATTTGACCTTTGTGGCTGATTCAGATGTATTATTTTCTTGGAAAGTTCGTAATTTTTCGGTATTCTTTAGTTATGTTCGATCACAATCGGATCAGCAATTTACAAGATTCGGGGGTGATATACTTTTTGAACATTTTTGCCGTTTTAACTAATAACTATCTACACGTATTTAGTATCAATTTTTTTAACCCTATAAGTCTAAATAAGTAATAGCAGGTATCAAATAGAATAGGTAGGTACCTACTAGTCCTCATAGGAATTTACTCTAATAAATGTCTGAGAAAGACAATCCCAATAATAATTGATGGTCCTTAGCACCTCGGTAATAAAGTGCATTTTTCAAAGTGAAATTAGACTTTAATCTATCTCATTTATTCCAAGCTACGTAAAATGTAATAAAAACAGAAAAATATCAGTGCTTGATATCTGTTATCAGCGGTGATTACAATGTTAACAAAGTCATTATAACACTACTTTCATAAGTGTAAAATATATTTGCCTTGTTAAAGGTAACTTTACATATATTATTTATATTATTACTAGCTGTTGCCCGCGGCTTCGTTCGCGAAAAACAAAATATAGGGATGAAAAATAGATGTTGGCCGATTCTCAGACCCACTGAATGCATATACAAAATTTCAAGGGAATCGGTCCACCCGTTTCGGAGGAGTATGGCAACGAAAACTGTGACACGAGAATTTTATATAGATATTAGATTTTATCACTGAGGTTGTGCTTACGTAATATTTATAATATTTAAGGTCAATGGTAAATACTTTATTTTAATTTTTTATTTTGAGAACGAGGTTAGGACGATAAAAGCTTAATTTTGAGATACCGGGGATACCCCACAAAATATCACGGTTTAGATAATGTCAACCTTATTACTAGATTAGAGTCACAAATTTTAATTGATAACTATTATCGGTATCTACTTTTGAATAGGAAAGATAAATTACTGAAAAAAGCAAAAATAAAACATGGAATGTATGTCAATGTAAACTTATTTTTGATATTTTGAACACGTGTAAAAAAGGGGGGAGGTATTGTTGGATACGTGTGTTAAGTTTGTTTTAATTTCTTAGTTTTTGAATAACCAAGGATAAAGGATAATCAAAATAAAACAAATAGTGTGAACAGTTAATATAAATATATTTTGAATTATTCAGAGGCTTTACAATATTTGGAAGAATTACTCGACAGCGTATCATCTATCAATCGAATTAGACACAGCGCAATATCTATACATATACAATTTTGTATAAAAATAATATTATACAAGCTGTTAATTTGAATGAAAGCAAATGCGGTACATGGCAGACTACAATACCAACAATACATTAACAAGAGTACAACGTAACACCGATACAAATTAACGTGCCTAACATACACGACAAATTAAATAATCGTGGAAATTTGGACTAACATACTAAAAATAAACAATTATCTCTACATATACGTTTATACTCTCAGATATAGAATTTGGAAAAATAAACAATTGCCTGCGTATATATTGCCAGCTTTCTTTTGTTTCATCCACTGAAAAATATTGCCCTTATTTTATGGTCTTGACACAAAAATAATGTCGAATCTGTTTCAAGTTTAAAAAATACAATTTCTACTTATCTCACGTCATCGCTGCCACAACATGTATTTATTTATTAATTAAATTGTTGACCTATTTATTAAATGTATATATTTTATAACTAGACATAATATAGTTAGTCCATTCAAACATAAACTTATTAAAATATTAGAATACATAAAACTACAGTTAAAATTATTGATTTTGAATTAGCATTAGAAGTCCATACGCACAAACGTGGAAAATTGGATCTAGTATAAAAATGCTACACCAAAGAAAATGGCGTGTTTTTTTTTGTATTTAATACTAATTTATCGTTATTTACATGCTGATTCTTCTAAATATTTGCATCTGAACAATACATACATTAAAATCTTACAGCTAACATGTTCTGTGCAATTGTTCGAGCTTTTTCAAATTTAGAATCGAATGAAAAACTCATTAGCAAAATAATGTTTTTGAAACAAATCAAATGTCTATGGCATCTAATATGGAAGGCTTGTCGCGATCGTTTACAAGCAACAACAATTGCACACTTAAACACAAACTTACGTGTACTGTTTCTCTTATTATAACATTTATATTTTAGGAGTGGATTTAGACAGTAATTAACTTAGTGCCATTTTATTTACTAAAGAAGCGATCTGTAACGTCTACGACAGTCGTGAAGTTAGGCGTATAAAGTAAAAAAACGTGTCTATTTAAGACACTGTGTAAAAATTTCTAGATAGTCAATTAGAGCCTAAACCCGTTTATCACATTTTCAGCGAAAAATGCCTCCCGTGACAGTAGCACGGCCGAATCGTAACAGCCAGTTACTGAAATACGTAGTGCATAATACTGAGCATCACGATTCAGCCGGGTAATGCTAAAAGTAGTTGTGCGGTATTTCACATTAGCCGTACAAGACCAAATGTTTGCGATACAATCTTGTTGCTTATTAGAAACTGCGCTTGTGACTTTAGTTTTGCGACTTCGAAGTATAGTGCATGTTGATGTTTCAATTGTCATTTACCCTCCCTGTAGTCATTGCAAAAGTGACTATATACACATTGCAATAGAGTTCATATTGTTTACAGATACAGTTCGTGTCATCACTTCAGAACTACAAAACCATGGTCACGGCAGCACGAGGACGTCACGATAGCTACACTTTACCAACGATATGTATCTAAGTATTGACCATTCACGCGAGCGCTTATAAACATCGTTAAGCTTCGTCGATCTAGCGAAATAATACGCGGGAAACAAAACGCACGTTAACGTATTGATGGGTACTAGACGAGTGGCGTATTATTGACTAAACGACGAACATTTCGGACTCCAATCAAATTCGACTTCAGTATGAATTACTTGCAATTATTATAATAACGACAGAATTAGTAAATGCAGGAATATGTGCTTCATGGGTCTTACTAACGTTTGTACAGTACAGTGGGTTCTTATTAACTTATTTAACCTACAAATCACATCGAAGTCAATTTCTCCTGGAATCTGCGTAGCGTATTAACGAAACAGTTTACATAGTACAAAGCAGTACAATAACATTTTTAATTAATTAAATATACAATGAATACGAAACTTTAATGATTAACCATTTTCTTACGAACGAATGCTGTACTTATTACACCACTAGTCTTGTCGACATTATATTAACTCATATACAAATATAAACCTTTACATTTCCAAAATAAGGTTCAAATTGTATACGAGAATGTCCGACTTAAAACATTGATATACAACAATGTGGAAACAAATAAAAAGCAATAATAAATCGAAAAATATAATCTCTGGCAAACACAAATTTCAACAATTCCATTTTTTAATCACCGTTTTGAAGCTGAGGTGATAATTGTTTAAACAATTTGTACCCGAAATATCATTAGATGTAGGAATGTAATTACATTTTCGTAATAGTGATGGTCTAGTTATAAAGCACCCAAATATGAGTTGTTCTGATTGTTACCTAGGGGTCACTGACAGACGGTGGTATGGCTACATTACGAAATAATGTACATCAACTATTTAAAGTGGCTGGAGGTAGTATTGCAAGTACGAGTCACGAAAGGAATAGACAAAATCCATAGACAAACTGAGGCAAAGGCGAGCCTCCATGCAGCCTGTTCAAACTGCCAGTGACAAATACCCGGACGATATAAAAAAGCGTTATACATTAAACGGACCTCACTCACACCAACCCACGTTACATATTAATTAATAATGCGTACTTTAACAGTAAAAATTAACATCTATGTATGCATTTATTGCAGTCCATTCAACATTACAGCGCTTGTGTTCGTATGCACATTTATACTGATGTAGGTGCGCCTATTGTAAGCTATGCTGTATACACTGGCATCGACGTCTGTACTACGCTATCTGTAAACAAATATCACAAACATTAATATTTACTATAAATAAGACTATTTTACACAAACAAACATATATGTTGCTACCTACTTCAGACTAAGAACTACTAGGAAGGATATTGTTAGTTCAATTTTTATTTTACCTTAAAATTCAGTTTAATATTAGCTTGAAAACTTAATATTAGCCTGTTATGAAGTTCTTTTTGGTTCTTCTTCTCTTCGAATCTTTATTAAGAGTTAGGCAACATAAGGACAAGTTAATGATTATTCCGGTTAAATTTAATATTTACAAGTAAATAATTCACTATATCATTTGTTTATTTTAAATATTTGTCCTTCTCATAGTAAGCAAAGCGAGTAAGTTACCTGACCTTCAAGTCAGAACTCTCACTGCTTCCATTACCGTGTACTATGTGTTAATCGTTTTTCTTAATTTGAAAATAATAAAACCTTATTTTAATACCAGTGAGTTTTCTCATTTTCTGTTGCTAACAATCAATTGTTTAGAATATTGTATGCACATGGTTGACAAGTAACAGGTTACATAACAAATTCTAGAATTAAATAAAATTCACATTCCTTACACAGAGTTCTCACAGGCTGGATTGTTTTCAATATGGAAAGGAATTCAAGTACATAATATATTTCTATCAAAGATTTAATTTAAATGTGGAAGAAGTTTTTATTGCAAATGTTTACCATAAGAGAAACCTCTCTTTGTGCTGATGATAACTCATGGAGGGGATTTAGTAAAATGAAATCAGCCCCCTTACACACAAGGGTGCTTATTGACACCCCCCGATACCCTGTTTTAATTGTTTATTTAGACTGGCTATCTATCCTTCAAGACCTTTCAAGACTTTTCATAGTACGCCAATCTACAGTTAAACTACACTTTATTTCCCAGTTCCAGATATCTTAGATAATGTACATAATACAGTGTGTGCGTTACCTGTGCGTGCTTAGAGCAGCGCGCACTTCCGCCGCGGCTTGATGGGCTGCACGGGGCAGAGCACGGCGCGGATGGCCTCGTCGAACACCGTCTTCAGCCCCTTCTGCGTCAGCGCAGAGCACTCCAGGTACTTCACCGCGCTGATCTCTTTAGACATGCCGAGGCCCTGCGGATTGCAATGATTAAATTATAGATGTTTGTATGTTATGTGGGATTAAGTGGCGTAAGATCTCTAAAGTAATTGAGTAGTCCATGTCGGGGAATTCAGGATATTCATTAAAAGAAATAACTGCTAGGTACTAGGTAGTTTTTGTACAGGTGAAAATTTTTAAAGAAAGAAAAGAAACTATAATATACTCTGACTTTAAAAAAAATCTAGCCGAATAATAGATAAATTTTGCAATTGGAACACAAAAGTTTTACTCGGGATTGTTTAATTGAGATTATTTTATCAACACAGGTTTCTTTTTAAAAGCTTTTTTTAACATTCAAATAAAGATTCCCTTTAAATAAAGATTTTTATAACCATTATTATTATTATATGCAACTAACCCTTTCTTTACACTGTAAACCCAAGTACACAATGCAACTAGAACCACATAGTAATACGAATATTTTTGAACATTAGTAATATCCTGAAAACAGACGGGTGCGACACTTGCCGCCGATCCGCCCGGATATAATTCAGGGTGCCGCGTAATTCATCTACCGTCAAGTGCACGCGGCCCGACGTCTAAGGACTGCTCAAGACGAATGAGGTTGCATATAAATCGAGACTCGTACCTTACAGTACTGTGTCATATTATAAGCCCTAGATTTGCTGGACCACTGTTCAGTGTAATATATCGTCTAATCTACTAATCTCGTTTGTGTTTGATTGACCAAATGACTTACAATACAACCAATCACGGTGCTTAACACAACGAAATTTGAAGACAATTGACAAAATTTTGTTTTATAGAGCCAGTCCAAAATCGGCATCTCAATCACATTCCCAAAGAGGGTTAGTGTCAGGCAGGCGGCCGACTATAAAACCATAGCCAAATCCATTAGCAACATGTTTATAAAAAAACATGTTGCGGCGACTCCATGTAAAATGGGATAAGGGCAGGAAGATGATGATGAGAGCCAGTCCAAAATCGGAGAGGAGCGTGAAACTAATTTCTTCAAGATATCTTGCGGTAAGCATATAAAATTAATGTTATGCCGCCCGCACCATTCAAAAATTTATAAGTATAAGTCCTTGACTAATATGGTGGACAAAAAGAACTTAAGTATACCTAATAGTATTCATTAGATAAATAACAATAGGTTGTGATTATAATAATCTCCTTGGAATATAATAAGTCGTTATACGGTCAGGTTTTTGAGGAAAATATTGCCGAAATAGGTAAAACATTTTAATAATACTTGCAGAAGGATGACTTAAAATTATTCATACTACTATCGTCTGTTTTTTAGGCGTTCGGTTCGGTTTTTTTTTTCACCGGATTCAGCAAATCTATTGTCATTTGTTGGTATCTACTCGCGATAGCTTGCATCACATTCACCGGTTCCCAGTTTCAAAGTGTTACCATGTAGCGATTAAGACTAGCGTGCCTCGCCGTTTAACCCAGTGTGTGACTTGCGAGATGACGTCAGATAGGAACGTGTGGAAGAAGAAGACATGCCGTGCCGACCCCAAATAACAATTGGGATAAGGGCAGGGGAATCATGATGATGGATACTCAATGACAATTTCCAATGGGACTAAGTTATCGAACTATTGGTTCAGTATTAAAGATATATGTACCTGTGTGTAGGTGATGGGAGCGAGTTTCTTGTCCTTTAGCTTCTCGATGGTGTCCTTGTCTTCGCGGAGATCGAGCTTGGTGCCGACCAGGATGATGGGTGTCGACGGGCAGTGATGCCGGACCTCGGGGAACCACTGGAATTGTCATATTATCGGTTAAATTACTAAGCTATTAAAGATTGCAGATGTTAGGTGAAAATTGGAAAAGGAATTTGGGCATGTTATAAGTATGAAGCGGCTTCTAAGGGAAATTATAAGCCGCTACATACTGGTCCATTAGACTCTTATTTTCAAAAGACAAACTTAAAGTTTCACATGATTAAAAGTTAGCGTTTGCCAAAAGATTCTTGTTGCTCCATACATATTCAATAAACACTTCTTCATCTGACATGGTCTATTAGGTCAAAAAATATTGCTTGGTTTTATTTATATAGAAACTCTACACCACACAAGCAAAATATTAAGCATCTGAAGTAAATCAAAATCAAATGTAAATTGTTCTAGTTATGAGAATTTGTAAGAACACGTTTCTATTCCTCACCTTAGCCCTGACGTTTTCGAACGAGGCGGGGTTGACGAGCGAGAAGCATATGAGGAACACGTCGGTCTGTGGGTAGGAGAGCGGCCGCAGTCGGTCGTAGTCCTCCTGCCCCGCCGTATCCCAGAGCCCCAGGTTGATGGGCTTGCCGTCCACCATCACGTTCGCGGAGTAGTTGTCGAATCTGGAGATTTTATGTAAGAACTTGTAAATAATACTCAATTAATCTACAAATATAATCTGAACTGCATGTTGACCGGTTTAAGGTCCGTTCCTGCCTCTAACTCCAAATTTAAGAATGCTGCAACTGAGGAAGCATGATGGCGCTCTATCTAGCGTAGAGCAGTGTCTCTCTTCTACATGGACTATACCTACTAGTCTTATGACATTCGACATGCTAAGCAGAAAATCGAATGTAACTAAATCTAATGACATAAAGGTATATACAATCTGGGATGCTTGATTGATTTTTGGCCCACCATGACATATACTCCGATGACACGTCGAAATTTAACAAAACGGGAAAACACCGATTTGTTACAGCACAGTGTCGATTTAATTATAATTTGACTAAAAATAATTCCGGGAAACGAATACGTGATGTAATGACGTATAAACTACATATGTGCCTATTTGCCTGCTACTGATTAAGGAAAAAATCCCGTATGGGATTAAAGGCATGTTTTCATAATACATTTTTCAGAAACAAACATTACTACCATATTGGAATTGCCTTTATTTTGGTGAGCTGCGATGTTAATTAAGTGAGTATTGTCACAATCGCATCTTCACCTTAAAATGTCTAAGTTCATCTCGTGCCTATGTAACTGCCTGTAAACGTTATCTGCAGCAACATCACAAGGTCGTTACTTCGCAATTATTACGCCACGCTACTTGGTCATGGTTTACCTTTATAAACTGCATATAAGTTACGACCCTACGTTCTCTTTGGTAAATAAGAAACTGATTGTGATTGGAAATCAATATCTCGCAACTGCAGTTTTAAATTTAGTTTTATCGGTACTCAAATATGGGCGGCTTAATTAAGAATTCCCTGTCTTGATAATCGCTACAATATACCATACGCGAAGTACTGAATAAGAGTTAATTAGTATTATAATAACATTATTGATAAAAAAAGTATTTATATCGAATGATAAAATGATATTACGCCTTAATATCCTGTTATCAAAATACAGATTTAGCTCAACTCTACATGAGGATAAAATCGTAATTCGATCCGAGTCGAGCGATTGTAAACTACAAAGTATCTTTACGTTAGTTCGATCTCAAACTCCCTTAACAAGCTTAAACAGTTTGTTTGTTAAATCTCTTCCGATTTCCAACAACTTGTAATACTTACACTGTGGGTATGTATTCTCCTGGGAAGGCATTTGTGGTATAACTGATGAGCAGACATGTTTTACCGACGGCTCTGTGGACAAAACAAAAGAGAAACGTTAAACATTGAACTCTAGGAAAGTACTAAGATACGTAAAACAGTGGAAGTGAAATTTTGTAACAATATGCTTCTGTCAACGTCATTAAACATTTTACGGATAGTCAAGTTTGAATAAAACAGCCAACAATAACTTCGAACGGATATTGTAACCGCATTTCGTGCGTTCCTTTGATAAACATCCAAGAAATCGATACTATCTTTTACAGTCACAATAAAAGCCCGAACCTTTCGAAATAAATCGAAAATAGAATGTATGGGTTGCCAGCGGGCAGCGGAGAAATATTCTTTATATTCCAGAAGTAAATAATGAGGCAGTATGGTACATTACACTGACCCAAAGAAAAAACAACACTTGAGCACGTTCTTGCGTGCTAAGGATGAAGGATGCGATAAGTTAAGTGGACAACACACACACACACATGCTACGACAAAAAATGCAAAAAATCTAGGCCTCCATGCAGAATTTATAAACCATGACACATGTCCGCACAGGCTTTGATATCAACAACTTGACTTGCTGTTTGATTTATAGCGTTTAAAAATGTTTCCATTGAAAATAAAACAGAGAAAAGACTAAGCATTGTATCATTTGCTGACATCGCTAAGTTATGGTCAAAGTCGACACAAACAACACCTAATCTAGAAAATTCCATTAACATATTAGTCGATCATTCCACTTTCTAAATAATCATACTCATAACGAATAAATACCAAATGACCTAATTGCATTAAAATAAAATCTCGTTAGTAATAATCAGCTTTAAATACAAGGCAAATTATACAGCAGTTATAAATAGGCTACACTATTTTCGGTTCACAATCACCTATATGTAGAGATAAATCCTCTATACCTACCTAAATGTATATTGCGCACATAAATGTATAATAATTTTGTGTGTTGAGAAGCAACAAGAATGTGCTGTGTCTATTCTCGGCTGTGTCTAGAGGTCACAAGTGCACAACATAAATTGGTCGTATAATAGCGATCGCTAATATTCTGCCCTCGTATCGTGTCGAGTACGACATCCTGTCGGGACTCCTGGCTAGGGAATGCTGATGTCGATACACTGGTTTTCTAACGTAGCTATTTTAATAGGTAAACGTAGGTATTAGATTGTAAATGCTTTAGGTTTTATGTTAAATTAGTTTCTTAGTTAGCTGTTGTTTGGTGTTTGTATAACACATTTTATTTCTACCAATCTTTAAAGTCTTGCAATCAAAAAGTTGAAATGTACAGTTTGATGGATTACTTCGCTGCCTGCCTGTCTGTCATTTCAATTGCAGACAGGATTGAAAAAGGGGTCTTTGCTCTTTCCGTTTTGCTTGTATCTGACACAACAAAAAGTCGTGATTTTGTGAATATTATTAGCTGTCAGCGTGAACTCGTGTGAACCCTAACAAATATAAAGAAGGAAGGATCGTCGGCTCACCGCCCATAACCCTCGACCCGGCGCGTACGCATCTCTAGCGACTGCTCTCCATTCCGCACTGAATCACGTTGCATAAGAGCGCACTCGAGAAAAATATCCAACAAGCAAACTGAACATTACAACTAAGATGTATTTATTAGTCATTGCTCTTCATAGGAGTGGTTCTGTGTAATCAAGCTCTAAATAAAAAACTACAAAATAAATCACTTTTGACGCTTTCTACTGAATCGAACGCATTGTTTTATTTATACACTTAAGGAGATTTATATCAGCATTTGATCGACGTTATCGTAAATAAATAGGGGAGACAGGTCAGACTGTAGATTTATGGCAAACAGATACGCAACGTCAATACCAAAATATTTGGCTGACTGCCTCTACTAGATAATAAAGTAAAACGAAACTATTATTTACTGTTAGAGCGAATCGTATAATAATAAGGTCGCTGTATTATCCGAATCGATGACAAGGCTAACAACACTGATCCACCGTATTGTATAGATCTGATGTCAGCGAGTTACATGATAGCCTAATTATTGGCAAAATATCGTCATAGATGATCAATCCAATTTAATCAAAGTGTCGTTTGAATAGGGTGCAATTTCATTCGTAACGTGGAACACGAAACTATGTTATTATATTATGTATCTCCAAAGGGGTGACTAGATTTGCACATTGTGGTTATTGGCTTTTACAACTTTGTAAATTTACGATAGGTTTACTGCCCTAAACTCTTCCCCTGATTAAAGTACTGGAGGCCACTAGATCAATAAACACAGGTAACCTTCTCGAAGTAATTATTTGTTAATTAAATAGAGGCGCAATAGAGAGCGATATGAAATCGATGTTTAATGACTTAATCACTTGCGAGCACTAAAACATCGCTAACACGTAAAACGAATAGTTCCCAAAACATTTAAAAGAACACGACACTGTGATATCAAACAAATCAAATCGATGCGTCAATACTCGCATAACGATTCGATAACATCGCTCGACTGACTCATTACCCATGACTCAAGCTGCGAGGTCAAGGAAACAAACATTATTCTGTAAATAAGAACTGTTTGGTCGCCTGAGATTTATTTCGTACACTGTTTTTTCGTAATAAAGACCGTGAGATTTCGTCGCTCTTCGACGCCCAGTCCAAATATTGAAGTGTTTGTTTTCTCGCCTCGAGTTTCTCAAAACTAGGGCGAAGTAACAATCGTATTAATATTTCCGGTCGTCGGGACAGAGTTATTTATAAATAAAGCATTATCAGTATAGCATTTTTTCTTAACCGCATACTGTTCGTTAGATAAGTTTTATGTAAGTTTTATCTTTGCCAGAGAACAAGTTGCGAAGTACCTCAGGTTGTTCATAAAACTTTGACGCTTCACTGATCAGCAGCCAATCTTTATTCAGATGACAGACCAAGGTTCGCTTTAATCCAAATGATTGTAAATAAAATTTACGTATATCGTTTAATCTTTTGTGTCACTTCCACATACCTACGTCTAATCTGGCTTTAGAACAGAGCATATTTTCAACAAGAAGAAGGTAGAAGCTGTGATAGCTTAGTGGCGAGACCGTAGGACTGCTAAGTCAGAGGTCTTGAGTTCGATCCCCACGGCGCGCACCGACTTTTCGAATGTTGTGTGCGTTTAAGAAATAAATATCACAGCTTCCGTGTTTCGGAAGGCACGTAAAAATGTGGGTCCTGCGCCTGATCTCTCTCCGGTCGTGTCGGATTACCGTCCCATCGGGCTATGAGAGTAAAGGAATAGAGAGTGCACCTGTGTTTGCGCACACGCTTGTGCACTATAATATGTCCTGCGTAGCTGGCTGGTGTCATAGTAACACTGGCCGCCGTGGCCGAAATCGGTCGGACCGCTATTATTATATTATATTATTTTCAACACAACCAAATAAATTAGTGCGAGTCCCACAGTTTTGATTGTTATTATATTTTCTCAAAGAACTTACAGATAACGTCATGAATGGTTTGAAACACGTGTTCCATAATGGTGGGTGACACGTTAACCATGTGTGTAACTCGCTTAATTATCGCGTTAACTGACCCAGGAGTTATGAGCTATGGGAAATAACACACTACAAATAGGTATGAACACTGAAAATGTAATTCCGGCTTGATCATTCCAAATAACCCGTTGCCAATCTCACGCAAAGTTATTACGTGCAACTTACCGACAAACAGTCATTAATTGAAACAAATATTACTGTAGTGCGCGGAAGCAAGGAAGGAATAGACGCGCCCGTCTGCCGAACAATTTCCTGTATTGTGGAAAATTTGTAAGGATATTTGTAAAACAAAACCAATTCGATATACAATGTTATAATGATGAGTTATTTAAGTAGCAACGTAGGGCTGTCGCGAAATCAAAACATCGCGGGAGAGTTACTCGAACTTTATAAATAAACCAGGACTTATGGTTGTATAAATATATGAAGTCATTCATCGTAATAACCGACCGAGATGTATACTTGTGTCTCGATTGGAATAATTTAACATTGTCATGTGTTTGAACAAGATTCAAGCAACAACGAAGCTCTGAGAAGGGTTTTACGTAAGATTTTATCTGTGAACAGCACATCACCAGTTAAGGAATGAGTAGATTTTATAACCACGATTATTTTTAAGTATTTTTTTATGAATATGAGTACAAAGAAGTTAACGGAAGTTTATCGCTTACAATCAAGTCGGCCTCCAATGTTTTTCTAGGAAAATGGTTAGTTGGGACAAGTGTTCAACAGTTTCCAGACATTGTTTTGACAGCATCACTGCAGTTTTGACTAACATCACGTTTCGAAGTAGCCACCGAAATTACAAAAATCCGGTTCTTATCTTTAACGTTCCCTTTATTGTGGCTTAAATTCAATGCCCCAATTTGTCGACTTAAAATGTTTTATGTGAAGGTTAGAATTTATGTTCAAATAAATAACAGCTTACATTTGAATTTGTACTGTATAAAATTAAATAATGAATCATTTTGAGCTATATTCGAACTTCTTTACATAATGTTCTGAGGAAATAGTAAGCAACAATAACGATAAATTCAAAATAATTACGGGCAAGGTTAAGGCGATCTAAATCCTAGTTCAAACAATTGCAAATAGTTGGAATACATGAAATAGTCATTCACGAGTGCGGAGTGGTTGAACTCATTTTGTGTAGCACGGCGCGATTAACAGATATATTACTTCCTTGTAAAACAAAGAAACAGGATGACGCATCGCTCGCTAGATGTTTTGTACGCACAGCTGACACGATCTCTGATCTTTATTTCCAAGGAGACTCAAGTATATCATTCGGTTTATTTGCTTTTTCTAAAATCCTAGAAGTTTTGAAGAATCAGATTGAATGCAAATTTTCCCAGAATAACAAATGCACAAATAATACATACGATCATTATACTCGGTTTGTTATTTGTTTGAAGGTAAATGAATTGTCGAGGCGACACGTACAGAAGCAAGTCTTATCAAATGTAACTCATTGATTCCTTCCTTGTATGACCCCATTAATTTTCTTTGTGCGTCAATGAACCGTAACGCTGCATACATGCCATGCGTATTCACTGCATTCCTATTTATTATTAATATTTTTACAAGTGAGACCACATGCACGTCCCTGTGATGGTGGCTCGGTCATCGCCCTTCGCAGACACACAGTTTTATTTATTCGGATAATTTTATCTTTCAACTTGTTTATGATAAGGCCATTAACTTGTCGTTAGACTTGATGACCGTTAAAAGGGTTAATTTGGCGGAAAATAATAAATGCTAATGCGTAATGTGGTCGGTGATTATGTCATGTTTGCGCTATTATGGACAGTCACACGGAAAGTCCTTCAAATATTGATGTAAATGCTTTAAATAATTTACTCATGCTGTTTCTAAAATATTGTATAACTATGTTACACAAGGACATATGTACTAAAACTATGCGAGGTATATTACTAACTAGCTACTCCCCCGAGCTTTGCACGGGTGCAATAATGATGTTTTATACATAATAAACATTCCTTTCGAAACATCATATCTTTTAAAGAAAAACCGCATCACAATCCATTGCGTAGTTTTAAACATCTAAGCATATATGTATAGGGACAGACGCAACGAAAAGCGACTATGTTTAATACTATTTAGTGATATATAGGATACTTTAATCTAAAAAAAAAAGCAATTCCTTTTTAGTACAAACGATTCCCACTACAGACACTATCAACATAATTAACCGCTTTTTTACAACCGACGTTATCTTTACGAGGTGAAAACTAGAACAAACACAAAGTAAATCAACGTAAAAGTTGTTGCTTCAGCTTACACGCATTATCTAATGGTGGATAGTAGTTGTAACGTTATTCGGCACGGACTAACCGTAGTACATTGTATACTGTACAGATAATACTACGGTACAGACTACAGAGTAGTGATTATACCGTCTGGCGATAAGAGCCAGCTCTCACTCCCATTTGAGCTCTTATACGGGATATAATTGACAAGTTCCGTATAATTGTAGACTGAGTATGAATTTAAAATGTAATGTGAATTTTATTCAAAGCTTGAACATTATTTTTCAACTATCTGAAATTTTGGCTTGCGTAAAATGAGATTATCTGATTCCATTTGCAAATTGGAAGTCGTAAACTTGGATAGAATCGAAGTCAATCGAAAAACCTCATACCCAATTACTTTAGATTCATATAGATATCTAATAAGCACTAAAATCTGAACATGAGAGATTAAGGAAAAGTCATCATACCAAAACATCTGATCAACCCTTCGTAACAGGAAAATATCTGACCTCTTTGCATATTTCAACCTTCTTATTAACAGTCAAGGCTTGATTGACCCATTCGTGCTCGCATACATTTTTAACTACCCTCTTTTCAAATTTTCTGCAACTAGGTCGTGAGCTCACGAGTGTTTTAAATAGACATGATTTAAGAAAGACTGTTAATGATGCTGTGACGTCCGAAATAAGGTCTGACTGTGCTAGAGGCACGTTTTCCTCCTGTGATTATTTAAACCAAACCTATAATATAATAACAATAAATAAATAGACTAAACCTATGACGGTCATTCGATTTATAATTCAATGCTGTTCAGTTATAACCAAAGCCAATCCAAAACCAAAGCAATCGATTTACTAGGTAATAGTGCAATTTCACTTAATTAGTTATTTAAAATCTTACTTAATAGATTCAACAAGGCAATGTGATTAACTACAATTGATTAATAATTGCAACAGCAATAATATGGCTTTATTGTATTTTTTTTTATATCGCTATGAGTAAATTCTTATTGTTTGAGTTAATCTGTTAGGCTTTTTTGTAGTTAAACGTGGTTTAATAAGCATCAATTCCCTTGAAATCAGTAAAACCAAGCGTTCCCCGTCCCTCATAGTAATCTGGCCTAAGAATACTAGATGGGACTTGGCAGTACCAGCGATCGTAACCAAAAACTCGTCTATAAACCTTGAAACTTAACGGTACGACTTTAAATAGCAATTTGATAGTATCCCATTAAATGTATTTAGCACTCAAGTCTTCAAGTACCGGGCGTAGTAAGTACTGCTCGCCTGACTAATCAACGAATGCGTCATCCGTGATTCTCATTAGCTATGAAGTAACGAAATTGAATAAACGGGACACCTGTGACTCAAAGAACGTTAAAATAACATTAAGTGCAATAGTATGCACGTGCATTACGTAGAATTGTAATCAGAAGTGATTCGTAAGCTTCGATGCTCTCTGTATGACTTACGATATATGGTTTGACAACAGAGAGAGATTTCATTTCATGTGTCTTAAGAATATTCGAAGGAAACTAAAATCCATTTTCGTGAGATTAAACAAAACTCCTTTGTTTCTGGAATAAAGTAATTAAAAACTTTAACAAAAAAGGTAAACAAAATAGGTTCACTTATTTAAGAAACAAAAGATGTCTCCATTACGTCGATACCTGACATAAAGTTACGTACTAAATAGAAATATTCCGGAATCTATGACGTATGTAACAAGCTTAACACGTCCATTAATACATACGAGTTTGAGGTACCACTATACATCGGACTAGTAGAGGGCACCACGCCCGCTCTCCCCTTGTGTGACACACGAGAGCTATGCTAATTTCATTAAACCGGCACTCTGGCCGACTGTACCCGTATCGCTTAATAGACCTATCGGAGCAAATTGATTTGGTGTGAAGTCAATTTAAGTGCTGAAAGCTTTTTTGAAACGTTTCATTTTGTGGAGGATATGAATAGATTTGTAATATTACTTGTGTACTTTATAGCTTCAATCAATTGAACGTGTGAATGTAGAGAACTTATTAAAATGTTCATTAAACAAAAGACTGCTATTAGAAAATGTTGAAAAGGTAAACATACACGGAAACTCAATGAACAGTAATGTAATGTGCTTCCGAAACTAAATCAATCATATTACGACTAGCAACGAGTTCTGTGGGCCTACTACTATCGCTTTAAGTTGAGTAAGAGAGATGCCGATCTATGGCGTGTATCCCGCCGTCTCACTCTCACAACTGTAACAGTCTTACTTTCAGAGGTGGTGTTATTTACTTATCAAGCCGAACATGGTTCCGTACGAGTAAACATTTGCGGTACCGCCAGACGGACTAATGTTTGGGCATTTTGATATGAGACAGGTATTCGCGAGATGAATTTCAAGCATTAGTGTTATTACAGTCCCTTTCACGGGAAGGTTGTTTCATTAGTGGATACAATTGTGCCACATGCCACACACACAGTTTTTGTTTACCTACATATCACTTGAATTTTAATAGACTAAGGCTGCCTGTCCACCGGAGCGGAGCTAGGCTGCGGAGCGGAGAAACTTAGATATATTAACCAATAGGGTTGTACAAAATCTCCGCTCCTTGCAATCCATTGGTTAATATTTCTCGGTTTCTCCGCTCCGCAGCCTAGCTCCGCTCCGGTGGACAGGCAGCCTTAAGTTACTAAAAAAAGTTTTTAGTTTTATGTTTGTTGTACAGGTCATTTTCACATTTAACATTTATGCTAAAATAGAACTAAACCTAATATTTTAATGAATTTGCTGGACAGTCAATCGGTAGTTATATCTTACCTGAAATAAATATACCTAATGTAATTATCGTATACAAATTAAAACCGAAGAATGAGTAATAGGTACACGAAAGTAATTCGGAAATGAACAATGTGTTTATGGGTTAACGAATGTGTTAAGTGCTTTAAATTGTATATTTATTACATTTTTATTGTTTCCTGATCCAGTTGCTACTTACCGTTATACTAATTAATATTACTTTCATAAAAGTATTAACGATCTTTCTGCGAAGTAAATTTAATCTTATACATATAAAATTTCCGTGTCACAACGTTAGTTACCGTATTCCTCCGAAACGACTTTACCGATTTTTACCAATTTTTATATGCGTATTCAGTAGGTCTGAGAATCGGCTACTATCTATTTTCATCCCTTTATTTTCGCGAATGAAGTCGCGGGCAGCAGCTAGATTTTATATAAATACCAGAGGGCATACCGCCCTGCATCATATCATATATCATAATATTATTGCAGTTGTGGAAGCGCGACATGCGACAGAGCGACTTCTCTTTTCCGCAATTGCAAAAGGTAGCAAAATACCAGCATGGGTTTCCAGATATGCATAATAACGAGGCTGTCCTATGTCGCTTCCTACCCGTTTCGTTTACAAACGACGCATAAATGAACCACCAACTAATTAAAAGACAATGCATTTTGAATTTGCAAGAGCAATACATACGCCGAATAGGAATCTTCAATATGTGCTTAGTATACTTTCTCACCATCAACATTTCCAATGTCCATCTAAACTTTCATTATAAATATTTGCATAGATTTAATTTCTATTGAAGATGTGTTCTCATATAATTAATATTGACATAGATTTCATTTCTAATGATAATTAAGTTTCATAACCAACAAGCATACAAAAATTATTCATTATATGATTTGCAGCTAAGTAGCATTACGTTAAAATAAATAGTCGAGAGAACATCATACATTTACGTCAAATTAAGATAAACTTCAGTCAATAAGCTACAGAAACATCTAGGTTTTTATTTCATGTCGATTTGAACCAACCATTATAATTACTAAGTACTTGTAAGTTTTTGCTTCCCCGGTTATTTCCAACGCCATAACTCCAGCAGTTTCATACGGCTACTAAAACAATGCGGTATGGGATTTATAAATAAAACCGAGTGTTTGACGTTATTCAACATTACTAATGCTGATAAAATGTTATTATTTGAACTACGTATGCTACGTAATACGATTATTCAGTGTTTTTAACTCATGTGATATTTCGTCCTTGCATCATATGATTTTAATTTTAAGGATAAAATCATAACCGACAACGGTAGAATGATTTACAAAAATCAACCTTACTGCGTGGAAATAAAGGTGTTGCCAATTCGGATACAAGGTATAATCCAATTTATGGAACAAATACCGCAATGACAATCCCGAGAAGCTCTTTCATTTGCCTTTTGCATTTCAATATCATTATTCGGAATAACACGGGAAGTTCGTCGCACCGGATTTTATCCGCACGCAAACTTTCCGTTTTTGCTCTAAAATATAGTATCACAGTATTGACCTAGTTTCATAACACTCCTTTTTTTAGGACAGCTGCAATTTGCATTATTTTCCTCGGAAAGAATATTTTGAGTAAGAAGTTCTTAGTCATCATTTTAAAATCTAATTTACTTCCGCTTCAACTACTAGTCTATGTTGTGAATTTAGTTCTTGTATTTCTCATGATATTTATCATTATAGAAGACTACATTTTAACTATTAAAGTAAAATTAAAGCAAAGAAGCAATCAAAGCACTTGAGCATTTATAATTATACATACAGCCCTGACTCACTCAGATAACAGTGATAGTAATAAATACAAATTACCGTCATAATGGTAATACAAGAAAATTACGGTCGGCGCTAATTATTTGCAAGGCAAATTTGCTTGGTATATCATTAACCAACCCCTTTCTTGCTAGCGAAGTAGAGGTGGCTTCGGTGCTCTAGGGAGCACTAACTCTGTAGGAAAGCAAATCCCTATTTTACGGCCAAGTCTAAAAAACACAATGGATGCTCTGCTGTGCCGCGTGATAAACGCCACCGAGATAACAATATTTGCTGTACAAATGCTTTGCCAGAGGATAAATACGATTCGTTACGTCTGAGCTCTAAAGTAACCACAACTCTACTATAATATTTTTGAAGGCTCGTTTTAATTTTCCTGTTTCTGTAAATTTGTGGTTTTTGCTATTATAGCGTATTTATTTCATTAAAACTACGTAGAATGAACGTTAAAGGCAGAGTTGTAATGCGTATGCTGCATGTTTTCCGTTTCAAGAATTATTTATGAGGGCTGATAAAGGAAGGACGTAAGCTATGCTTATAAAGTATTTCTTTGTTGGACTTGCAAACATGACATTTAGTAAACCGCTATGTTTTCTGGAACATTTCTTCAGATTTTGAAGTAAGCTAAACAAGATTGGATTTCAACGAAAAAATATGACAAAAACCAAAATATTACAACCATTGTTGCTGCAACACGGATGTGTAATATGAATAAATATCAAAAGAAATTCAATTTAACAAATCGGTAGTATAGATTTGGAAACAATAAGATCGTAATACAATTTCCAAAACATTTGCGTATTATTTCACACGTTCGTGACACATAAGTCAGAATCGAACCACGCGTGCCTTAATGCAATAACAATAAACATTTCGCACCCAAACACAGCAGAATAAAGTACGGGTGAAAAGTTCAGTCGTTCCAAGTCTGAATATGCAACAGAATATGTTAGAGGACTTATTGATCCCCTAAACAGACATTTTGTTCATGAGTCCGTTACAAATTCGCATACGTTTGAAATAAATGCTAATGTAGGCCGGGAGACTCGACAGTACGTATAATTAATGCAACTTTACGAAGTGGCTCCACTTATAAAATATGATACTTAAGATACTACTTCTAAAAAACATATACAAACAAACATACGGAAGTCTGAAGAACATAAACCGACTATTACAATACCATCGTTATAATTAGAAAAACCAGATAATAATATTATGTTTAAGTATAATAATTGCGACGGTTCAAAAGTTAGTAAATAAGGGAGATGTAAACTTTTTCCAAACTCGCACCGTCAAAGAAAATTGCATTAAAACATCAAAACGTGCCTCAGACATGACTTTAACCACAATTTTCGAAACCAACAATATAAACAACTAACATTTATGTACCAGACCATGAACAATACGGTATTATGTTAGCAGTCAGACTCATAATCCTTGTAAAACTCGCTTGCTAAAAGCAGTCACATCGGCTTAATGCACTTATTCTGAAAGCAATTCAAATTACTCCTGCTGTAAAAGGGACTTTTAAACACCGTTTACATGTCTTTTCACTGTGGAAATGCTCGTAACTGTTAACGAGATGAATAATTATTACATTAACGGTTTTAAAGGCATTATGAGTATTATGGCGTAATTAGATATTAACGACTTCTTTATTATATACCCAAGTAAATATCTAAAAACAATGTCCTCCATGGAGGAGAATTTGAATCAACAAAGGAACTTTTGAATTGATTGCAGCCCGGAAGTTTCGTGGCTTCAAAAAACTTTTTATTGAAATATTTATAAATAGCATGCGATTTTGTCCTATACACAACACAAATCACAATACCACACTGAAAGGCTCACACAGCAAGTTCATTGCACTTTGGAAAACTAAAATTTATGAACGTTGTACCCTCCATTTAGTGTAGCATGGGTGCCTATTTTCAGTGTGGCAACAAAACAAAGGCTATTTGTTTAGTCAATAACAGTGAAGTCATTTAGTTCTTAGTGCCTGAATACTAATACTGTGTAACGTAGGCCCCTGCTCTGAATAGGGCTCAGAGCGGAATGAAGTGCGAATATATCATATCAATGCCATCAATCATGATTGACGCAAGCAGGGAAAAGGATTACTTTGAAAATATGGCGCACCCGTCGAAAATCGACGACATAATGTACTGACGCCAAAACATTCCTTATTTCATATTCGTACACCCGATACAAAATTTGTATAATCCACCTACGAGGAATGTCTAAAACTGTTTACATAAATTTTGCTTTTGAAGAATGGAAAATTTGTGTTAGAATACAGCGCATTGATTTACAGAACACCACTTTTATTGTATACGGTCTTCACAAATATTAGTTCCGAGTTATGAATTTTGTAACACAACGTTTCATGTCGAAGCGAATTTTAATGAGACTTTAAAACATTTCCAAGAACTAAGGTGAGGGAAATTTCATCGGTAACTTCATTATCATCTTGAAAAGAAATTTCCGGTTGAGATTTTCAGGCACGTGCTTCAGTTTTATAAGTTTCCAATAATACTCGAAACCGATCGATCCCTGTGATGTTACCGGGATGGATGTATAAATAACTCTTGTAGTAACGATAATGATCACAACACGAGGCATGCTCGATGACGCAACTATAACGCGTGTTCTAGTCCTAGCAACAATAACTGTATTGTTCGGACTCACGATGCTTTTTCTTATTCGTAATAGTTGCGTTGATAGTGTAATTATTTTGACCCCATTGTTCGGACAACACATACTAAAATAGTATTACGTCCGCCAACCTAGCTCATCATTGTACTACATAACAGCATTAATACTACAAAGATGGAGCGTTTCAATGGTTCATATTGTACAATTCATTCATTGATGAAGTACATTTTAATCAGAGCAGAGTTATTCATAGTTCCACAACTCTTTCAACGGTCTTGGTTGAAATTCATCGATCCAACAAACCGATGCAGTTTGCATTGGAGGCAAACAGGTCAGTCGAGTGAGTAGCCGGGATCAGAGAGGCACCAGGAATTGGGGCAGAGCAGTAATTACTTACACGCTCAGCGGCCTAGGGTCGAACCCGACCGAGCTGAAAGGGCTTTGTGAGAGAAATAGTCTATTGTTACGGCTTGTTGAGCATTTTGAGCTATCTCGGCTACTCAGCAATACAAGGAAGTGGGTTAACTTGAAAATCCTTTGTTTGTTTAATGCTTACTGCTCCGCAAACGCCACTTCAATTGTTTTTATTGCTACTTTATTACAGATTTTTTACCTTCAGTATAGACCAGAAAGTAATTAAATTAACAATTTATTGTAATATAGTGACCTAGTTTAGTGACTTTCGCGTAATAGACAGATTACATATATTGTGCATTATAGTGATAAGTGTAAGTAATGGACATTAACCTCTATATCTGAACTTTTCGCTATGGAAGACAGCCCCTTTAACCGGAGTGCGATAACGCACCGCACCCCTCCACCAACACCACCCCACAACCCTGGCCTGTGCCAGGACCAGAAGGAAGACCTTGCAGTAATCTCAACTCCTGAGATACAAAAGTGGTTAGGTTCTATAGAACTGTACCTAAACGATGTGTGTACTATTGTTTCGGAAGGAAAGTTAAACTCCGACCAGAAGCTGAAAGTACACAACCTCTGTCGCAAAGTTGGTCATGGAGTTTCGCAAATGGCTGTGCAATACCAGTCACTGAAACAAAAGGCCATCCAAACCCACACCTCCCTCCAGAATCTGGCCGAAGAACGAGAACTGGCGTCTTGCTTACAGGAACTCAAGAAATCAGTTCAAGAGTCCTGCTCAAGATCAGTCACGACAAGCACATCTTTTGCAGACATGGTGAAGAAGGGATCAAATAATTATTTGCGACCATCTACCCTTAGCTCCGTGGCTATTTACCCTCAGGACAAAACCAAGACCAGCGATGACACGAAAAGCATTGTCCAGAAAATCATTTGCCCTGAAGAAATGAAACTCAAAGTCCGCGGCCTTCGAAAAATCGGAAATGGAGGAGTTGTAATAAGTACAGAGACTAAGGATGACCTAGACAAGCTTACCAAAACAGTTCAGCTTGCTACCCCAGCACTCACAGTTGACGAACATAAGAAGCGTAGACCACGGATAATTATACTTGGAATTCCCGTTGCATTGGCCGAGAATGAGGTTTTTAAATGCATTTACGAACAGAATGTGGTTGACAAACTACCCACTATGTCGAGAGATGCTTTTTTGACCTCAATAAAACTCAGCCATAAATCTGGAAAGAGAGACTCAGACAGCTGTAACTACATAGTTGAAGTACCGGCTGTAATTCGAAAAGCCCTGATCACACAAGAAAGGATCTTTATAAACTGGACTTCCTGTCCGGTAAGAGACTTCACACTGGTGACTAGGTGTTATAACTGTCAGCAGTATGGGCATGCAGCTAAGTCCTGCAAATCAGCGGTGCCTTTGTGCGGACATTGCGGTGAAGATGGACACTCAGTGAAAGACTGCACTAAAAAAGCGGAATCACCAAAATGCGCTACATGTTTTCGTTTCAAAAAACAAAGTGACCATAAAACTGGCGATCCTGAATGTCCTGCCAAAAAGGCGGCGGAGTATAGGTATATTAATTCAATCAATTATGAAGGCGCCTAAGAGCGCCGCACAACAGTTTTTAGTTTTAGACTTATTTTATTGTATAATATTAATTTTAGTATGGAGGTAAACTTAATTACCGAAATAGATAATTCGTTTATATCGCAGTCAAAGATATGTGAGGTTGAGGATTGCAAACAATATCTCACTGATTATAAAAATTCACTAACAATACTAACCCAGAACATTCGTAGTATTTATAAGAACATAGATAGCTTTAACATTTTTCTAAATAGGCTTAATTTCGATTGTGATGTATTAGTTTTGACAGAATGCTGGCTAGCAAATCGCCACGACAACCTTCCAATAATACCAGGGTACAACACATTCTATAGCACTACAAATAGTAGCCAAAATGATGGAGTTGTAATTTACGTTAAGGAGTCATTACAGGTCACAGTTGAAAAACCAACACTACAGAACTGTAACTGCTTACTTGTGAAAATTAATACAACCACAGCGATAATCGCCATTTATAGATCCCCATCAGTTAGAAACTTAGACACTTTTCATATGTCTCTGAATGAGATTTTGCAAAAACTAACCCCATATAAAAACATCATACTAACAGGTGATTTAAATATAAATATTTTACCTCAAAATTGGGAACCAGGAACTCAAGACTATCTTAATCTATGCTCATACCATGGACTACTCTCAGCTCACTCATTGCCAACACATCAAAGTGGTTCCTGCCTCGATCATATGATGATCAAATCTAACTTACCACATATTGCGCTTGTTACTAACACTACTATTACTGACCATCACGCTGTCCTACTAATCATAAATTTAACGCTGCCTAAACGAAACCGCCCTCAGACAAAGACTAAATTAGACGTAAACAAACTCGAAAATGATTTACGTAACATCGATTTTAACTTTGTATACAAAACCGCTGATGCTAACTTGTCTCTATCGTTTTTAATAAATAATGTCCAACAAGCAATATTAAATAACACCACTATAACTACAGTAAACAAAAAACATTACAATATTAAGCCTTGGATTACTCCTGGGCTTCTTCGTTGTATAAGGCACAGAGATAAACTCCACCAACATTTTAAGAAATGCCCTAATAACAAAATACTTGAATTAACCTATAAGAGATATCGGAATTTCTGCAACAATCTTTTGAAAAAATTGAAAATTAATTACGATAGAGATAAATTGAGTGCGGCTGGCAAAAATAGTAAGCAATTATGGAAGCACATTAAAGACATTACTTACATCTCTAAGCAACGGGAATCAAATTCGAGTTTATTACTTGCCAATAACTCACCGCTTTTGTCAGCTAACAATGTAAATACCTATTTTACA
This sequence comes from Chrysodeixis includens, assembly GCA_941860345.1. NCBI lineage: Eukaryota > Metazoa > Arthropoda > Insecta > Lepidoptera > Noctuidae > Chrysodeixis > Chrysodeixis includens. The sequence continues at coordinate 3,334,323 of OW796097.1, forward strand.
AATGTGGGAAAAAACCTTGCCAATCTGATTTCGAAACACACTGGTGGTAAATCGACTGCACTTTCACACCCGAATCCTAAAAATGTTTGCAGTGCAAATAGTTTTGTTTTACTAGACACTGATGAACACGAAATTACACAAATCATTTTAGGGCTGAAGGACGACTGTGCGGTTGGTTGGGACAGCATAAGCAACAAGATACTTAAACGTTTCAAGCACATTTTGGTTCCACCGTTAACCTACATATTCCAAAACTGCCTCTCCAAGGGAATTTTTCCTAAGTACTTAAAAAAAGCCGTAGTTATTCCTATCTTCAAATCTGGAGATAAGGACCTAGCTAGTAACTATAGACCAATATCTTTACTCTCGTCGATATCCAAAATTTTAGAAAAAATTATAAATATTAGATTAGTAAATTACCTAGAAAAGAATAAACTTCTATCTCCAACGCAATTCGGTTTTAGAACCAAATTATCTACAGCTGACGCAGTACATAATTTGACTGATTACGTCACACAAGAATTGTGTAGTGGAAACCAAACACTAGGAATCTTCCTAGACCTAAAAAAAGCATTCGATACCGTATCAATTTCTTTACTTTTACACAAACTGGAAAACTTAGGTATAAGAGGTACTCAACTCAAACTGTTTGCAGACTATTTAAGAGATCGGTATCAATGTGTTAAGATAGATAATTTTACTAGCGATGACCAACAAAATACGGGTTTTGGTGTGCCCCAGGGTAGTATCTTAGGTCCAACTCTCTTTTTGGTGTATATTAACGACCTTTGCAACCTAAAAATAAATATAGGACGTAGTAAGATAATATCATACGCCGATGACACCGCTATAATATTCTCCGCTAAAACTAACACCGAATTATACGAGAACGCTCAATTAGGCTTTAATACTGTAAATAACTGGCTTCATCAAAACCTTCTAACATTAAATGCAGACAAAACAAAATATATTCACTTCTCCATGCGCACTACACCTCATCCTATTAACATGCACCTGTATGCACATAAATGTCACAACACGTTAGTCAGCACTTGTAACTGCCCCAGTATCGACAAAACAAACAGCATAAAATATCTCGGCATTATAATTGATGACACACTCTCCTTTCGGAAACATATTGAGGGCTTGGTAAATAGAGTCCGCAAATTAATATACGTTTTTAAAAAACTAAGAACGATAGCAGATTCCAAGCAAATAAAACAAGTTTACCTAGCCTTATGTCAATCCATAGTCCAATACTGCATAACTTCATGGGGTGGAGCTCTAAAAACTATTTTATTACCTCTCGAACGAGCCCAGAGAGCCATCTTAAAAGTATCTAATTCCCTTCCATTCCTCTACCCTACGCAACTTTTATATAAATCCTGCAATGTGTTGACTGTTAGACAAATATTCATAATGCACACAACATTAAAACAACACACACTGCTTACCTACGACTCTAACATAACTAATAAACGACGGAAAGATATAGTTTGTAAATCTGCATCGACCTCACAATACGCCTTTATCAAGAGATTTTTCTCATTTCTTGGACCATTTTTGTATAATACTCTAAATAGACACTTAAGTATTTATAGCTCAAACTATTTCATGTGTAAGAAAACAATATATAATTATCTACAAAACATGTCATATGAACAGACAGAGAATTTACTCGTAGTATGTAAATAAACTGTAATTATTGGCCAACATGTCACGAAATCACTGTAACTGCAATTTTATTTTAAGTAAACATTTAATTGTTAATTTATGAATATAAATGTTAGTTATGTCAGCACTTCCGCGCCTGAGGCACAGGTTTAACCTAGTTCAGGCAAATATGTATCTATACCTAATGCTCTAGTTTTATCTTTTAAAATGTATGCACTTATATTCCAAATAAAATTTTATTATTTATTTATATTTATTTATTTTAAATTGTAGCTATGTGATTCATTCTTAAAATGATTGTTGCGCAGATATCCTATTATTGACTCTAATTGTTCCTCTAATCAATATAAGTGTACTTGAGTCTACTTTCACAAGAAGTGGAATGATGGTTTTTGTACAGCTGAGTTGTATTTGATTAACATTACACGACCGCATCTGACACGATTGTTTTAAAAAAGAGATACCCTCTTTCTAGGTAAGCCAAGAAAGTTTTATAATACACCGTGTTATACTTCGCGACTCGTCTGTGCAACCTTGATAATTCCCACGCATACATACTGTTGCAATTTTCTAAAAAAAACTCTGGTACGTTTTGAAATTCAAGATAATCTTATTTTTATGTAGTCAAGTTTACCTGAACGTTGTTGCAGACATCAACAAAATAAGAAATACTGTGGCCAAGATTTTACCCATTCAGATGTATCTGTAATAAAACTGGCTGTGCAAAGGCTAACCAGATTTGTTGATCCCTGGTCATTATTTACTTTCCCGTCCATGAACAGTCGCGAACTACATCTCGGGGGGATTGGGAGAGCTCGGTAGACTGGATCCACTATTGTCTCCGAGTGAAATTCCGGTATACGCCGGATCGACCGGTTCCTGCAGGACGAGGGGAGAGCAAGGTTACGCGTTATTTAGCACGCACGTGCGACGCAAACCTAACTCCGTGATCGAACACAACTGTGCTCCAATTTCATATTTTGGCTGAAACGTGTTAAAATAAGACAAAGACAAATGCCTCGAGTGCTGAGTGAGCTCGTGTCATCTGAAATGATTAACGGATGGCTGGTGTGGGTTTCCCACGCTCGGCTTGGCTGTTGATAATGCACTTGAAGGTTAATGTCGGACACCAGACACCAGGCTCATAACCAAACACGTTTCTGACCATTGTAATTATTTTTACCTAATCTAATGACCTACCTAATAAACCTCTTTCGAGGTGCGTAACAGCTTAATACTACAAAACATTGGAAGCATAACAATTTAAATATTATTTAAACTACGCATCAAACTGCTAACGCAACGAAAAGACAATTACCATAAAGAAATACAATTCCTTACCATAACGGTAGACAGACTTACATAACATAACAATGGGACCGTTCCCACAATTTCAAATTGTCTGACGCATCGTAAAGATTTATGAAGTTTCAAGTTGAAAATTGAGGTGCTGAAGAAGTGGGTACTTATTGACACTCTGAGATCTGGATTATATTAAAGTCAAAGCGAGAAGAGGTTTAAATTACATTCTCGCTTCTCTCAAATTTGATAACACAAGAAGCGTGCGAGAGCTCACAATATGGAGACTTAATTATGAAACTGAAGTGGCGAGGATAAAAAATGACACTTGAAAACAAGTAATACACGAGTTATACGACAGGAACTTGCCATGTCCGACTGAGACAGTAAACAGATGAATGAATAAATAAAAAGGAGGAATATACAACTTGTTATGATTAACACTGGCAGCTTGACAGCAATAAAAAGAGAAATGTTTGGGAATATAAATTTAGCAGGACGTCCAGGGTCTTGAATTCTTAGAATTTTAAGGCAAGTTTAAATGGAAACTTAAGACTTCAAAGTAAATATTATTTAACATTCATTTCACAACTATTGTCTAAGCATTGTTATGTAAGTCCGGTAGACTGTCGATATCCGATTGTCGTGTTCCAGCTATTGGCTACAGGTCGGACATTTTATCGTTTTGTAGCAATTTCCTATGAAATTTTCACAATCGCTGTCCATTTACATTTCTAATCAAAGCGTCTGGGAAGTTTTAGGTATCAGAACTTACGTTATTATTACTATTGAAGTGGTATGCTTGATAGAAAGATTGTTATTCAAGAATGACCACATTACCGTGATTTGATTATTGAGTATTTCGATCGGGTTTTACCAAAATATCAAGATAGTGAATAATGTGTTTTTTTTTACTTTTCGAACCACCATTTATTAGCAAGCAGCCAGTTTAGCTAAACAACACCTACTATTTTTGACTTATTAATAAGGAAGGACATTCATAACGAGTTCTGAATAAAATCATTATAAAGTGAAGGCAATTAAGGCGCAGATTTATATTCGAGAGAACTTTGCTTTAAAATTTATTATGAGTAAACGAAGCACCCAATTAGGCGCCACAGAATTAAAATTCGGCCAATCGTAAGTGGTTCTTCTTAATTAGATTAACGTTTTAGCAATTCATACCGTATACTGAAGCATGAAGGTTAGCGTATTTTTGGAACCTTTTTCCTTGGCCAATGAATCAAATATCAGGCCTTTCGGTAGGTATTGAACTAAAGAGGTCGATGTTTGCTTTTCGTGTTTATGTTTAGTCTAGTTCATTCCAATAAACTCGTATAGAACTAGAATGTTCCATTATTTCTTGATAATTATATTTTATGTTATCTTGCATGTCTACCGCATCCGACAGTAGAAAAATAGTGCTACAATTCTAGAGTACGAGGTCAACGTCTGATACAAGGATTTCAAACTAATCTTGCTCAACGTTCATACTTAGTTACATAAAAGAAAGCTTACTTATCGTAACAAATTACATAATCCTTGTACTGTTCTCGAATAGTTAATCAGATTAAACATCTGTCTTGGCCACCAGCATCGATCACTTAATAAAAGCAGAGGCCGATTGTATGACATTACAACAATGCTGCTGTGACAGAGTGGAATAGAGATACAAAGACAAATAGTGCTTTCTCTCTTAAACGGAACGGCTGTGTAGTCAAGTTGAAAGCCATTGCTAGAAGGCGGAATTTGTAATGCTGATACACTAATTTGATTACGTACTACATACATGGCGGGTTTTGTATGCGGGCGTCTACATTGTCCTAAAGTCGTGGGGACACGGTTTGACGTTTGCAATCCTCGCGGTAACTGTATCTATTATTCAATTGATTACACAAGAGAAACTAATGTAAGTATTGTATGCAAGTGTCAAATATCTACCCTCATCTATGACTCAACGTTGCTAAACTGAATACAAGCGTAATAGAATTCAAATAGCTTTCACTTATGATTAGGGAAAATTATATCTTAGCAACATCGTTTAATGCTTTTAATCACAAATTCATGGTAAGGGTTATCTTTTCAGGTATAATTCGATAGTGAAAACGTAACTTATGTTTCTAGAGACGCAAAAACCTACATTGTTATCGTTATCGCCATTAATAAAATACTCGATCAATTGTCGATTGTTCATGACGATAACATAAAAATTCGATAAAAGTGATGTGTTGGCTCTATTTTGAATTAAAATTAAATACCTTTAGGAGTTTTTCGCGGAAATATTGCATCTTGTCTGGAGGTTTTTCCTCTACTTTGGATAAATTACTTGTGATAGAAAGTTAAGCTGAATAGTCTCCTATCAGTAGATGACTCAACCGAATAAGGATTTTATATTGTAGTACTTTAAAGTAATCAATTACAATGATTACAACAGTTTATAGTCGTGTTTTACCACTGTATAACAATAAAAAAACAAGTCGAAAATACGTGGAAAATTCGGTAGGTATCAAGTTCTCGTTTCGTTTACGCCTTGCCCTATTTGGAGTCTGTGTACTACACAAATGACTATCCATTGTTTCGCCGTACCCATTGACAATGACAGGAAAACGTGCCAAAAAGTAGAAAGTCGGCCTAAATGTGAGATACAGGTAAAATATGATAAGGTACACTGAAGAGGAATAAATACATTAGATAAGTTGGCTTAAGTTTGCAGTAGTGTATTTGTACAAATGATAAGTGATACCGGTGATAATTTGAATCATGATTTTCAATGTCGTTGATAATCTTATGTTTGGACTACAGATTATAGTTTAAAATACAAATTGAAGGAAATGATTTAACTCTCGAGAATAAAACATTTTTTATTAGAACTTTACAGTAGAACGCATATCAGTTATTAAGGCCGGTAGGACCCTAGTCAAATAATTATCATAATGGATGTTTATTCTTTGACAGGCGATATCAACGTCATTACGTCAAAATGTTACCTCTATAATTGCCGGTCATATTCATATACACACCTTTAGCCTTTGTATTCAAGGTCGTACAACTGTTTAGACTAGCGAAAAACATCGTTCATCAAACCTATGAACATAGCTCACGATTGACATCAAACTACACGACGTACGTGATTGATCAGCCAGTAATGTAAAACTAACGAACTTCGTGACATGCAGTTTTAAAAGAACTTCGCGAAGCTGTAAAGTTGAGTAATGATTGATTCTAAAGTTTAAGAATGTTCCGAAACTTCATAGCTGTTTAGTAAAACCTTGATCGATGTCGGGAGTCGGTAGCCACTGGTTTTAATTTATCTCTTAAACTATCTTTCACATTCCCGGAAATTAAATGAGGGATACTTTCAAGAATTTCCACGTCAAACGAAGCTTCTGAGAAATATTTGTCCTGTAATTTATTTCCAACTACTAAGATATTTTCAGGCGTGCGACAGAGTATCGGAATCGGAAGTAGTGTAAAAATAGCGTTATTATGGATGCGTCCAACTGTGTAACGAGTACACAACGACCTTCAAGCTGTGTGCAGAATTATTATGAAACATCGGTGACAAAAATACATTTGGAAAGTATTCTACTATTTCTACTTGGACTTATTTACCTACCTATACCAGAGAGTTTTAAATAGGATACTTCAAGGTACAATAGTTTAAAGGCATTTGGGAGTTGTATATAATTTTGGCTAAAAACTCATAAACCAAGACTAAACCAGTCATATACCAGCTCAAAGCACCTGTTACCACAAACACATTCCATACAACATTAGCAATGGTTAATGATCTCATAAAACCCTATAAGTATAGAATGAGTCAGAAAGGGCTGGTTTACATTGCAATGCAATCTATCACGGTATCAATTAACTGTGTTATATCAAGTTACTTGGTACCAGTCAGGGTGCAATATGAGATTCCAGAGCTAGGTCATTTGTAGAATCTTGTCTGTTTAGGTACTGCCTGTTCAAGCAAGACCGATATATACTAGCCTGTAGTTATCTTGAAATGCTTAATGATCTAGCGAGAGGTGTGAGATTAAAGTATAAGTCAGCTTTAGAGTTTTTTTTGCAATTCTATGCACATACACAGAGTTTGATTACATTAAAATTTAGTTTTGATATGAGACCTCTTCTTTATAGGGATTGAATGCTTTAAATTCACCATCGTTTTTACACGGCATTATTTGTGTTATATACATATACATGTATTAAAATTGAAGTTTTTTTATTTGTGTTTAAGACTGTAAAGTGTTTATAAATTACAGTAGTAAGTAAGATACGAAAATATCAATCATTGACCTTTTTAGTGAATTTCTCTTGGTTTATTACGTCAAGATAAGAGTATGAGACAAGCATACTACCGTTTAAAAAAACCAGACTCAAATCAGACTTTCTAATATTTCATTTTTACAGAATTCCCATAAACTAGACAAGTATTCAGACCCACCCACCATTACATTCTACTATCTATTTATTTTAATGCAAAAAACATGCTTTTTTTTCATAAAAGTAGTCTGTAATTGTGTATTCATAACACATGCTTATTAATGGTGTTCAACTGTAACTTCCTTTGCATAAAGAAAAAAAAACACATTCAAATAAGCACGGAATACAGTTAGAATGAATGCTATTTTGAATAACAAGAGATATAGTAACTATGAGTAAATACAATAAAATGTTTATTAAATAATGATTCATAATGATCATAATAAGCTGAATACTGTTATTTAATAAACAATATTTTACAGTGTTAACACATTATATGAATAGGTAGTATCACTCTGTACAAATTAAGAAAGATAAGGTTCTTTAAAATTTTATGGTATAAGAGGTTTATAATATAAAAAAATAACTTTATTTTGGTGTTTGTCCTCATATCTATGTATCAGTGGATTTTCCTGATTCTACTCATTCTACAATGGTATTAAAAAACTAAATGTTATGCATAAACAAGTTTAATTTTACTCTATGACACATACACCAAGGTAATAGGAACTATCACATTCAATATTTATCTGTGTAAAGCTTGGAAAAGTAGTAAAACAATGATGTTTGTCGAGTTAGAGCATCTGGGTATGACCCTAGCAATGATGGCATATGTTCCAGATGTTGTTGGGCCCGAGAACAATAACCTACAGGTTACTCGGCGTGTTATTTTTTATCACCTCTATTACTCATGCTTTTTACCAAGTTGCCTAAGAACACAATGGCACAATGGTAATAGTAAATAAAACGCGTATTATGGTTGTATAACCACTGCTAATATTGTACGCGCTGGATACGGCACAAACCAACTTCGTCTAAAGACGATTCAATTTAAAATATGACGTCAGACAGTTTACCAATAATTGTTACATTACGAAAGCGTGCATTCAAAATTCAATATATTGTGTAGAAAACTCACCCGTCACCGACCACTACACATTTAATCGCCTGCATTTCTGCGTTCTACTCGACCGTTGTCACTAATAAAGCACAATTATCAAGGGTGGCTTCAAATATCTCTGATTTGCTAAAACTGCACTGGTTACCACGTCTAGATGCAATCAATACACATCGGCATCACAATCAACACTTGTACGAGTGAACTGCACAGTTTTTAGATAAAAATATTAATTTCATATCTCTTTGCTTGCGATAAGAGTATATTGTTCACGAATCCTCCGTTTCGTTCACTTTGGAAACGTTTCGCTCGCCGAGTACGTTACGTACGTTCGGCTGTTCAGTGTTCGCTTTTAAAGCAGTGTTGTCATCACAAATTTACGTTTACCATATGTTACAAAGTATTTAAACAGCCAACGCACGATTACACCATTTCAAAGTGTCCAGTTTGTGTGATTATTCAGAGATCATGAAACCTGACAAAACCAACTTACATTTAAGTATGACTTCACGATTTGTTTTGCGTTTTACTTTTGATATTCAATTCCAAAGTCATTACGTTACAAAAACGTAAATATTCAAAAATTCCTCTTACCAACAATCGATTTTTAATACTGGTCACATTTTGTAGATCACCATAAACAAAATGAATTTTATTTTATATCTATAGACAATTTCTACTTTCAACCAGTTTACAGTGTAAAACTGTAAATGTTTAATTATAGATTATTGTACCTTACCTTATAGAATTTACATGGTTGAAATCACTGAAATGTACTTTATAATCTAAATCATTATCGATTTTAGTAAGTAATTGACACATGAATTCCGTATCTTGGAAAACCGACTTTGTAAAATGTTTTCGGTTTCCGTTCCCCTCACTAGGATAGCACGTTTTTGCGCGCTTGATTTTCTATAATCTATGCTATTATGGCGACTTCGATAGATCGCGTTGCGCGGTATTGCGTGATACGATTGTTGATTTTCGTTATAATATGGCAAAAGGTGATAAGGAATTAGAAAAACCTATAGTGAATAATGAACTACCTAACCCGGAGTGCCGGAGTACGGACCATGAAGACTCGGAATCATTACCGGAGCAGCCTCTTGATATCGGAGAGCATTATTTGGTGCGGCGTTCGGATGAGTCATGGCACCCGGCTGAGATTATACAGACGCGGTATAATGCGTCGGAGGGCTGCTACGAGTATTACGTGCACTATGTCGGCTACGATAGAAGACTCGACGAGTGGGTGTCCCGCCACAGGGTTATGTCAGATAGATTCGACATGTGCGAACAGTCGAACAACAACATAAACTGTGATCACCTGCTAACCGACAAGTCCGGCCGGAAAATAACAAGGAACCAGAAACGTAAACACGATGAAATCAATCATGTACAGAAATCTTACGCGGAGATGGACCCCACGACAGCAGCACTCGAAAAGGAACACGAAGCTATCACAAAAGTTAAATACATTGACAGAATACAGTTCGGCAAATACGAGATAGACACTTGGTACTTCAGCCCCTACCCGGACGAATATGGCAAACAATCAAAGCTTTGGATATGCGAGTACTGTCTGAAATACATGAGAATGGAGAAAACTTACAGATATCATCTTAGTGAGTGTACTGCGCGGCAACCGCAAGGCAGTGAGATATACAGAAAAGGAACAATAGCTATATTTGAAGCAGATGGCAAAGAACATAAAATTTATTGTCAAAACTTGTGTTTACTTGCAAAGTTGTTTCTAGACCACAAAACTTTATACTTTGATATTGAACAGTTCTTGTTTTATATATTGTGTGAAGTTGATAAACAGGGAGCTCACCTAGTTGGCTATTTTTCAAAAGAAAAGGATTCCCCTGAAGGCAATAATGTTGCGTGTATATTGACTCTACCTCCATATCAGAGACAAGGCTACGGTAAGCTGCTAATAGCATTCAGTTATGAATTGTCACGGTTAGAACATGTTGTGGGCAGTCCTGAAAAACCCTTATCAGACTTAGGAAAGTTAAGTTATAGATCTTATTGGTCCTACATCTTATTAGAAGTTTTAAGTGTAAGTCGAGGTACACTTAGTATCAAAGATCTGAGTTCTATGACAGGTATATCACAAACAGACATTATTTCTACACTACAGTCTATGAATATGGTGAAATATTGGAAAGGTCAGCATGTTATATGTGTTACACCTAAGATAGTAGCAGAGCAATTATCTAGTTCTCACTTTAAAAAGCCCCGGTTGGCAGTAGATCCAGCTGCGTTAAGATGGACTCCACCTAACAAACAAGGGCACTCGGCAAAAGCTAAAAAGTAGTACAGGCTAACAGGCACAGCTTAGAGAGTAGCTTATCAGTCACAACCAAAGGGCATTCTCTGAGCGCTGGCCTGTTATAAACACAAATACTTAGTTTACAGTTTGATGCCGGCGTAACTTTAACACCAGTCAAGTATGCAGGTTAGAGGTGGTTCAAAGTGCCTTTTGAGCATATATAGGGTGTGGAACCTGTCCAAAAATGTTATAGAAATTATTTCAATTATTCACAACCTGTATATTACTCTAATATACTCTGAAGTGTAGCTTTTTGACAGATAATTATTGAAGTGAAATTGGTAGCTTGACGATTGAAAATTATTACTTAATTGTGATGTTAAAGTTACGACTTGGGCCTAATGCAGTGTACAGATCATTGCTAGAGTATTATAGGTAAGTTACAAATCATTTTTGCTTTAAGTAAAGTCAAATGTTCTGTGGCATTTGTTATTGAAGGAAGAGACAGATTTAAAATTTGCTCTAATAAAACCAGTGAAGGAAAACAAAGCATTTGGGAGATACAGTAGAATAAGGCATTGAATAAAAGAGGAAAAAAAATCATTTTTTAACAAAACAACATGTGAAAATGAGAAAAAAATCTTGATAATTTAAAAGATAATGTAAGTACTTGACACTTAAAGGGATTTTGTAAATGACCAAACAGCATATATGTGTGTAATTAAATAGTTAGCTCTTATTTTGTCACTGGCTTTTCCATTAATTTAGCCACTTGCATCGGGATTCATCGCTTATAGATTTATCCCCATAATAGTGAAAATAATACAGCAAAGGTCTTATTTTTGCCGCTTGTATTTTTTGTATCTACGGCAATGGTGTTTTTTGTAATTTTTGGTAACTGTAAATAACTTTCTTGTTTTTAAGGATTTAATTTGATGTTGATCACCAAAGTGTTGAGAAAAAAATCTTTTTTTTTTTATTTATACCCTAAGATATCAATTAACTTTAGTAGTCACAAAATTCATTATTCATATTTAGAGTTGCCAGGAGTAACAAATACTAAAATGGTTATAAGAATAGGTTTCAAATATTACACCAGCATCGTGACTTACAATAATTTGTGTTTGTGCACTAGATTTTATCTTTAACAACATTTTAATGGGCTGATATTTTTAAATGCCATTTTGTAATTTCGCGCGCTTTTATCTAATTTCCACAAATTGAGATACGGGAAATCGATTCTTTTCATCATTAGCACCTTCAAGTTTTATTACAAAACAAGATCTGTATTCTACAATATATTTAGTTCCTTTTTATACTGGTAACAGTGATACTAATGATTAAGTTAATTAAGTTTCTGCAGTGATGAGTGAAACTGTCTGACAGTACGAGTGTTTGTTTTAGCTATAAGATTATAATTTCGACGTTTTAATTGTACTTTTGTATCACTGTGTTACAAAAAATTAGAATATTTGTAAGTCTTAGAGTACCTAGCGTATTGATAGGGCACTAGCAATACTGTGCACTATTTTCTAGTACAAATTGCCTCGGAACATCTCTAAATCGAAATTATGGGATATAATTAAGTAACGTAAGGTATTCAATGCTTTTAAAGGAGTGTTGATAGTGTTATAAAATCATTGTTGTTGACCATTTTAGACCTAATCTGGACAAAATTGCAAACTAGTGAATGTAAATAGGATTCGTCGGCCCATTGAATTTTCTAATTGTACTATCATTTACAGTCGATATGCATTCAGGAAAGGTTTGCATAGCCTGTTTGATGTACCCGTCATTGGTAGTATGATCATAGTTGTGAACGCAACATGTTTAAAGCAAGACGATCAGTGAACGCGGACGCCGCGTATAGCATGTTCGCTGCGAATTCACATAGAAATCGCTAGACTAGTAATAATATTACAATTGCTCTTGCTGACGCAGAGCTAAAAACACTCATCGCCAGTTTGGCGTATTTCTTACTTTAGAATATGTCCAATCTTATTGGAAAAATACCGGTTCTGCTCATGCGAACACGACTTCCGCTACCAACGTCCTCTAACATTGTTTTTGTTCGTAGATTTTTAGATCTCATTTCATTTTTGTATTCTGCTTCCAATTTATTGTACTAAATATTGTTTATGTAATAAATTAATCATTCTGGATTTGACATTGAAGATTTGTTTATATAGGTATAATCGCTGAATTATGTCTTTTGTAATAATTTAACGAAAATTAATAATTCAATACGGAACTGTAGATTTAATTTAATAATGAATATTAGATTTATTTTACGAATTACAATTTATCCCAGTGGAACTAATAGTTCGTAATACGATGCTAATTCCGCCCCCGTTGAGAAGTTGAATGACTTGCGCGGCTAGGTGGGCGTTTTTCAAATAGCATTGCGACATATCTTCTTTAATGAGGTAACCACTAAAATTATTGTGAAATATTGTTTATATAATTGTAATTGTACTGAACAATGTCCATGTTCAGTATTCTTATTATTGTTCCACGTGTTATTGCAAAAGCGCCATACGATAATAATAATAATGTCCATGATATTATTTTAGGATAAGAAAAACTAATGTTATTTTGCAATGTAAGCATCTTTAGTTATAACGATTTGCCACTTTATGTTGTGTCAAGTTGCTTTAAAAAAAATAAAAGATCTACCCATTGCCGTTTTTTATTAGATTCTGTGAATCATCAGTATTTTTCACTGTTTATTTGTGATAATTCTAAGAGTAAGTAAAAGTGTCAAATAAAATGAATGCAGAACGCATTTTGTTGTATTATTTTACCACAGAGTTCTAATAAACCCAAGCTTATTTAAATATACCATTCTGACAAATAAAATAATTATGATTAAAAAAAAACCCGACTGCAAAAAATAACCACTAACTAAAAAGGGAAGGCTCTATAATTTAGTGTAAAGCGTAAACAGTACACCGTTTATTAAAATTAATGCAGGCGGGACAAACAAATTACTCAAATATTGACAGTAGTTTACTTAGATTTCTACAAAAGGTTTAATTAATGTTCGACTAATGCTAGATACAGATTGTACTGATTGTAGATTTGTTTGTCCCGCCTGCATAAGTTTTCTCGATAGGTTTGGTAAAAAAACTATTTGTTTACCTTTCAATATGGGTCCGAAATCTGCTATTTTGTTTTTTTTTTATGTTATTAGTGTCACTCACGCTATCAAGACGAGTCTAGTGACACCGCATACGTACGTTAAAATCTTTCCAGCTTTCCAGGGAACAGAAATCTACACGCTTACATACATACAAAAATCCAACGACGCCTTTAAAGCTTAAATCTACCGAGTCGTTCAGGCTATAGAGTGAGCAATATTTGAATTTGGCGCCAAAAATCCGTCATTTTGTTTTTTAGTGTTACGATATACCCAGTGTCACTCTCACAGTAAATACAAATCTAACTTTCAAGCCTAACTCCATCAAGCCGTTTAGGCTGCAGAGCGTGCCAAACAATTATACATAAGTACATACTCTCGAAAAACCCTCCTTCTGGCGCAGTCTGGTAAAAATGAAAACTAAGCATTTGTTTTCGGGTAAAAGTTGGAAGTCGCCGAATCGAAGTATTTGATATATTTAGTGTCACTCTCACAATAAATACGAATCTAACGACACCTATCAAACTGAAATCCATCGAGTCGTTCAGGCTACAGAGTGACCAATATTCGACTTTGGCGCATAAAATCAACCATTTTTTTTACTGTTTTGATATATCCAGTGTCACTCTCACAGTAAATTCGAATCTAACAACACCTCTCAAGCCAAATCTATCAAGCCGTTTAGGTTACATACGTTTACAATTATACCTACATACCTGCATACAATCGAAAAACATAACCCACTTTCTGTCGCAGCCGGGTAATTAGTTTGTGTGCTGGAATCGAACCCACGAACTTATGACAAAAAAAGTATGCAGGCGCCATTACTACAGGTCATACTTACTTTTGAAATTATTTATCATTCTAACTGACGGTCACAAAAAAAAATGATAAACGTTTGCCGTACATTCATTAAAAATATAAGCCATAAATACTGAGACAGAAGACGATATTATTATCTCCTTAAGATAGCGAGAATTAGGTTCAGACAAATTTGGCTTATCTAGCTCAAGTCAACGAACTCGGTAGCTTATCAGTTATTAAATTGCTATCTTTTTTAAGAAATGTTGCTACGGTAATGTATTATTTCATAGGTAGAGTTTAGCCGTATAGGCTTTATAAATTAGTCAAAGTTTGTAGCGTGTTGACAGGGGACAACTGATGGAAAACCCGTAAACTCGGGTTAAACTTTCTAACACCAACCTATTTAGAAGACACAAAAATAAAAACTACAGAAGAAAATTCATTGTACTAGAATTAGTATGATGGAATTTGCGTAAATTTTTTTGATGTGTACCACTCGACATGACAGGGTCACGCATTACGTGACTTCAAGACGAAGATATGTGTGTTATACATATGTCACGAACCAAGGGCGGATCCAGTTTTGACGCCAGGAGGGGGTCACATAGTCGTGGTCAAGTCAAAAACTTACAATTTTATTTTGATAACAAGTTAAAAGTAGGCAATTTATTAATGTACATAAGTACTGTAGTTAAAAATTGTTATTCGTTATTGTCCACTTGAAAACTTAACACATAATTTTATT
The DNA here is from genome assembly GCA_941860345.1 of Chrysodeixis includens. Lineage (NCBI taxonomy): Eukaryota > Metazoa > Arthropoda > Insecta > Lepidoptera > Noctuidae > Chrysodeixis > Chrysodeixis includens. The sequence continues at coordinate 3,349,648 of OW796097.1, forward strand.
GAACAGAAACAATACTAAACAAGAAATATCCACATTTATAACTAAGTTTAGTAACTAAAAACCACGCCACCACTACCACGCTGAATGGCAATGCCAATTCTTTGCGCGAAATACAGTCCAGCCTTCTGATCACGGGTGGAGTCGACCAAGCGCTTAGCGAGTTCCTTATACAGAGCTCGTGCACCCAGCCCTCATGTCCCAAGCGTCTCAACCCCAAAGGGCTCAAAAATATAATTGCCCGTGGTTATTATATTTTCATTTTAGGGTTTCCGCAGCTCCAGCAGCAGCGCCGGGCACACATAATTACTTGTGCATGTACATGTTGCCATCTTCTCTGATATCTAGTAATAATGTGTAACTACTCAGTAACTAGTTATTTTACAGTTTTAATGTCTTCATTACTGTATTCGCTTTTTGCGATCAAAACGCTTATTTCAAGCTGGGGCTTGAATGGGTACGAATTTTGGCCACTATCATCTCTTAAATCTTTTTTATGAATGATATCAATCTCTAGAGAAGACAATCCATATTACGGTTGGTTTTCCAAAAATGGTTTTCCCAAAAAAAAATAGCAAGGTCAATAAAATCGATTTCTAATTCACCCGTTTTTATGCGGGTATTTGGTAAACTAAGTATAAAGTTATTGGAGTATTTTCTCAATATACCCAATAACCGATCTTTGTCTTATTCTACGAGGTCGGTATCTATCGCATCTTCGTTAAATTACGAAACTGTTGTACAAGAGTTAGAAATATTTTTCTCAGTAAAAGTTAAACTATCGTTACTAATCTGAGCGGAAATCCCTAGTTCTAAGACATTACGGCCTACTAAAACTTCTTAACTAAGAAACTGAAATTATCTGGCAAAGCGTGATACGTAATGATTAAGATTTTGGAATTTAGTAGCACACTTAACTTGTAGCGGAGATATCACATTACTACTTCCTACAGAAGAACTTCCTTAAAAAATTTACAATGGTTTTACTTAATCAGACTACATTCTGAACCGGAATCAAAAACAGAAGGCAAATTGAGACGCCTAGACGGTCGAGGATTCTTTGGTTGGAGGACGGTGGTGGCTCCATCTTGGCTGCCACTGCAAAGTTTTTCACGCCGAATCTGTTTCTGCCGCGACAGTCTTGACCTCGGTGACCATGTCTCCCGCAAAAGTGGCAGCTGCCGTGAAACGAAGTAGCGCTTCTAAAGCGTTTTCCATCCAAATCGGATGAACCAGTGTCTTCGTTACGACGAAAATGTCTATTTAGTTTAAAAACACGAAAAGTAAACTTACTGGCTTTTGTTAGGAGTAAGTTTGTTTTTGAGTTAGGTTAGGTTTGGTTTTTAGTAAGGTTAGGACGTAAGGTTCCGTTTACAATTAGGTTAGGTTTGGTTTTTAGTTAGGTTAGGTTTGGTTTTTTAGTTAGGTTAGGTTTGGTTTTTAGTTAGGTTAGGTTAGGTTTGTTTCTGAGTAAGGTTAGGTTAGGTTTGGTTTTTAGTTAGGTTAGGTTTGTTTCTGAGTTAGGTTTGGTTTTTAGTTAGGTTAGGTTTGTTTCTGAGTAAGGTTAGGTTAGGTTTGGTTTTTAGTTAGGTTAGGTTAGGTTTGTTTCGGAGTTAGGTTAGGTTTGGTTTTTAGTTAGGTTAGGTTAGGTTTGGTTTTTAGTTAGGTTTGGTTTTTAGTTAGGTTTGGTTTTTAGTTAGGTTAGGTTAGGTTTGTTTCTGAGTTAGGTTAGGTTAGGTTTGTTTCTGAGTTAGGTTAGGTTTGGTTTTTAGTTAGGTTAGGTTAGGTTTGTTTCTTAGTTAGGTTAGGTTAGGTTAGGTTTGGTTTTTAGTTAGGTTAGGTTTGGTATTTAGTAAAGTTAGGTTAGGTTTGGTTTGTAGTTAGGTTAGGTTAGGTTTGTTTCTCAGTTAGGTTAGGTTAGGTTTGTTTCTGAGTTAGGTTAGGTTAGGTTTGGTTCTTAGTTAGGTTAGGTTAGGTTTGGTTTTTAGTTAGGTTAGGTTAGGTTTGGTATTTAGTAAAGTTAGGTTAGGTTTGGTTTTTAGTTAGGTTAGGTTAGGTTTGGTTTTAAGTTAGGTTAGGTTTGGTTTTTAGTTAGCTTAGGTTTGGTTTTTAGTTAGGTTTGTTTCGGAGTTAGGTTAGGTTAGGTTTGGTTTTTAGTTGGGGTGCTGATGTGCTGAGAGACCTCCTCGTGGTGCACCCTGGGCAACGGTTCCTGTTTTTATGTCAGGGCCGGCTAACATCTCGCACGGAGGAAGACAACCTCCTTAAAAAATCACTAGGTGGGGCCCTACCTTAGTGGGCCGGCGACTGCGGTCGCGGGTGTGCCCGACCAGTGTCAACAGCTGGTCGGGCATAGTATACCGTAACCCGGCAAGTAACTGTCGGAACGGGGGCCGTTGCCCTTTTAAGGGCGGGGGCTGCGAGGAAGAAAACCTCTGTAAAAAATTACTAAGGTGCGCCCTTTTGGGCGGCGACTTTTGTCGCAGACGCTCCCTCTCCCATATCTCCTCTGTTGAGGAGAGCGGGTTGAAGGGAGGAGGGCGAGTTCGGTTGGCGGCTTTTGCTGACCGGACCGCAGCCCGCCGGCGTCCTGGACGTATTCCGGGTAGCGGCGGCGGGCGGGGGTAGGAAGAGGGCGGCGGGTCCGATGTGCACTCACACTGCCTTCGGACACGGTCTTGTTAAGACCACCGCCGGCCGACCCGTAAGCCGCAGCGAGGGTCAGGGTGGACCTTACGCGGCCCGGGGGCCTTACCTTAACCGGTTGGGTCACGAGGACGGAAAACCTCTATAAAAAACCCCCAATCCTAAGCTTGGTTGCCACGGCGAGAGGATGAATGGCTGGAGGGAGTCCAGTTCCTAGTGGTATCCCCGACGAGGTACCGGTCGCCACCTCGAAGGGTTACGCTAGACTTTTCCCGGGTACAGGGGGCACTGCCCGGGAACGACACATTATTTCCCCCATACTCGTGGGATCTTTAATGGACAACTCTAATTTCAAAAACCCTAAAGACGCAGAAGGAGGACGAGTAACTCGGTCGGCTTCCCGATCGAGTCTTGTCGAAACGGTGACGAAGAAGTCGCCTCGAGTTTCACTCGAGCGCGTGGATTTGTGCGACGCCATGGAGCTGGCAGAGTCAGCTTCGTGCTTATCTCAGTCGCGCGACAGCTCAGCAGAGCGCAGCAGGAGAAAACGTCGCAAGCGCGACGAATCAGCTGAAGGTGTGGATGCGGGGCCACAGCCCGCATCCGACTGCGAAAGCGAGGCCTCACTGGCTTCGTCGACGCAGTCTATTAGCTTAAAATATATAGGGCTCCAAAAACAAAGGGAGCTCTATAAAAAGCTCACAGTGGAGGCAGCGCCTTGTCGAACCCGTGAGCTCGATAAGCAGGAGGCTAGGGAGAGGCAAGAGGCTCGAGCGGAAGTGAGAGATCTGCTCAGCTCTGGCCTCAGACCTACAAACCCCTCTTTGGCCAAGGAGCAGATAGAGGGGTCCCTTATGTCAATCTTGGAGGTGGCTCGCACCTCCAAGAATATAAAAGGAGGCCTAATCAAGAGGCTGAAGGATGCGGTGGAGACTATCCAGGGCGGTGTTCGCGCCCTGACGAGCTCCACCGCACTGGAGGGCTTGCTCGCCGAGAACGCTCGGCTGAGCAAAGAGCTGGAGGACTTGAGGGCGCAGGTCGGGGCCGTGCGAAAACAGATGGCCCCAGCCGCCCTCGACCTAGAGGAGCTCAAGCGTTCCATCATGGTGTCAGTGGGCACCATGATGGACGCAAAACTCGACGGCCTGAAGGGCCGGCTCCCGCCGGAGCCCATCTTGCGTCCGCCTCTGGCGGCGGACAGAAGGCGTGCAGCGGCGGAGGCATCGGCCCCACTCAGGCCTACTGCCCCAACGCCCGCTCCGAAACCTGCCCCAAAACTGAATCCTGCCACAAAACAGGCTCAGAAAGTGGCAAAACCCGCCACGGGACAGGTTTCAAAGAAGCCGGCCAAGACACGGCCGGCCCCTGAGCCACAGCCGTCGACGTCGGCTGCGGAAATGGTGGAGGAAGGCGGCTGGTCCAAAGTGGTCGGTCGCAAAGAGAAGGCGAAGAAGGCCAAGAAGGCCAAGAAAGCCAAGAAGGCCACGCCGGCAGCACACAAACCGCAGCCGGCAACATCGCAGTCGACCTCCGCGTCTAAGAGTCGGAGCCAGAAGAAACGAGCGCAGAAGCAGCGAGCCGCTGCTAGCAAGGCTGCGCTCGTGCTGACAATTGACGCGGAGGCGGAGGAAAAGAAAGGCGTCACATACGCCCAAATCCTGGCCAAGGCGCGCCAGGAGGTCGACTTGGCCGCGATGGGGATTGACCTCGCGGTCGACCCCATCCGGATACGGAGGGCGCAGACTGGCGCGCGAGTCCTGCAGCTCCCCCGCGGTGTGAGCCAGGAGGCAGCCGACCAGATGGCTGAAAAGCTTAGGGCCGCCTATGCCGGCGACGTCAAGGTCTCCCGACCTGTAAAGTGTGCGGAGCTTCGAGTCACAAACCTCGACGACTCCGTCACTAAACAGGAGATCTGCGACGCCGCCGCCCGGCAAGGAAAGTGCGCCTCTACCTCGGTGAAGGTGGGGGAGCTCCGAATTGGCCCAGGGGGCACATTTACAACCACAATAAAGTGCCCCCTCACGGCAGCTCACCTGCTGGTGACCAACGCCAGGCAGAAATTTCTGGTGGGCTGGAGCTCGGCGCGGGTCGTGCAGTTGCAGGCCCGCCCGATGAAATGTTTTAGGTGCCTGGCGCTGGGGCATACAAGGCCAGTGTGCGCCTGCCCGACGGACCGCAGCGGACTTTGTTACCGCTGCGGCGAGCCAGGCCACAAGGTGGCAGCCTGCACTGCCCCAGCCAAGTGCACCATCTGCGCCGAGCTGGGCCGCAACTCAGCCCACCAGATGGGAAGTCGGGGATGCGCTCCCCCGGCTCTCACAAAGCGGGTGGCGCCCACAAAGGCGCCCACGCCCGCTGCCGCAAAGCCGCAGGCCAAACCCTGCGAGGAGGAGATGATGGAGCATTAATGGACCAAGTCCGACCACATCTCCTCCTCCAGGGGAACCTGAACCACTGCGCCGGCGCTCAGGATCTTCTCCTGCAGACGCTGGCGCAGTGGTCCATCGACGTCGCAGTGGTGGCGGAGCCGTATTTCGTTCCCCCGCGATCAAATTGGGCGGGGGACATCAACGGCTCCGTCGCCATTATCGCTGCGACCGGACCCGGTTCCCAGCCCCTACACGTCATCCGTAGGGGCGCCGGGTACGTTGCGACGCACTGGGGCCCGTACGCAATAGCGGGGGCCTACTTCTCCCCGAACAGGGGCCTCGCCGAGTTCGAGTCATTTATGGCCGAGCTAGAGGCCCTTGTTCGTTCGTTGGCGCCGCGTCCGGTGATTGTGCTGGGCGATCTCAACGCCAAGAGCGCGGCGTGGGGGAACCCAGCCACGGACGCGCGCGGGGAGGTGTTGGAGGAGTGGGCCCTAGGGCTCGACCTGGCCCTGCTCAATAGGGGCCGGGCCCATACGTGCGTGCGTCGCAACGGAGGGTCCATCGTCGACGTGTCTTTCTGCGCCCCATCCATTGCGGGGCGTGTCAATGACTGGCACGTCGAGGAGGTGGAGACGCTGTCCGACCACAAGTATATTCGGTTCAGCGTCTCGACTCCTGGAGGTTCTGGGGCTCAACCAGTCACGAGCCCCGGAACTCCACGATGGGCCCTCAAACAGCTCGACCGAGAGCTGCTGGTCGAGGCGGCCATCATCGCCGATTGGTGTTCACCACCGGCGGGCCGCTCAGTCGACACCGAGGCAGAGAGATTCCGCCGCATACTCACAATAATATGTGACGCGGCGATGCCTCGGGTCAGGAAGCGGCCGAACCGCCGGGCGGTGTACTGGTGGTCGCCGGAGATCGCAGCTCTCCGGGAGGCGTGCCTGGCGGCGCAGCGGGTATACACCCACCACCGCTCCAGGCACGCTCGTCGAGGTAGGGACGAGGCAGCGGAGGCCCCCCTTTACAGGGCCTACCGTACGGCGAGGAGCAATCTCCGTATCGCCATCCTGGAAGCAAAAGCAACAGGGTGGCAGGAGATGCTGGAGGCTCTCGACAGGGATCCGTGGGGGCGACCGTATCTAGCGGCCCGGAACAAGCTCCGGGCCGCGGCGCCCCCGATCACGGAGACCATGGAGCCCCAGCTGCTCCGAACCGTCGTCTCGTCCCTATTCCCAGCAGGGACCGATTTCGTTCCTCCGGTGGTAAGTGCGACACAACCACCGTACGAGCCACCGGAGGAAATCAGCGAAGGAGAACTGAGGGCGTCCATTGACCGCCTTCGCCCGAAGAAGACCGCCCCAGGGCCCGACGGCGTGCCGGCACAAGCGCTGGCACTGGCCCTGGGACCCCTCGAGGACCGTCTGCGGGGTCTGCTCAACTCGTGTTTAGAGTTGGGCAGATTCCCTAAAGTTTGGAAGGGAGGCAGACTGGTCCTCCTCAGAAAGGAGGGGCGTCCGGCAGATTCGCCGTCCGGTTATAGACCGATTGTCTTGCTGGACGAGGCGGGCAAGCTCTTTGAGCGAGTCATTGCTGCCCGCATCGTCCGGCACCTAGACCGGACGGGTCCGAATCTGTCGGACTGTCAATTCGGATTTCGGGCGAGGCGGTCCACATTGGACGCCTTGCAGTTGGTGAGGGAGTTCGCCACGGATGCGGCGGCGCGAGGAGGAGTGGCGTTGGCCGTCTCACTGGACATTGCCTACGCCTTCAACTCGCTGCCGCATCAATGTATAGTAGCGGCGCTCCGATACCATGGGGTGCCGCTCTATCTCCAGCGTGTCGTGGCGGACTACCTCGCCGAAAGAAGCGTCTCGTTCGCGGGGCAGAACGGCCTGCAGAGCCATCAGACGGGGCGCGGTGTTCCACAGGGGTCGGTCTTAGGACCCCTCCTGTGGAACATCGGGTACGACTGGGCCCTGAGAGGGGCCCTATACCCCGGCATGCAGGTCGTCTGCTACGCGGACGACACCTTGGTGTTAACCCGGGGGACAGACCCCCGGGAATGCATGCGGATTGCGACCTGCGGCGTCCAATTGGTCGTGGGTCGCATCCGCATGCTAGGTTTAGAAGTGGCTCTGGGGAAGACCGAAGCGCTAATGCTGCACGGCCCCCGGAGCCGGCCCCTGCCCGACTCGTGCCTGACAGTGGAGGACACACGAATCCCGCTGTCGGGCACGATAAAGTATTTAGGTTTGGTCCTCGACGGGCGGTTGAGCCGCTCTCGCTCTCGGAAGACTCTTGCCAAACGTCGGGGGCCCAGACGTTGGGTGTCGCCGACTCTATACAGGGGTCATAAAATCGATGGCCCTGTACGGCGCACCCATCTGGTGCGATGCGCTCAAGCCCGAGCACCGGGCGGTTTTGCTCGGTGCGCAGCGGGTGGTGGCCAATAGGGTCGCCCGGGCGTATCGCACCGTCGGGCAGGAGGCGGCGTGTGCCCTGGCGGGGACTCCCCCCTGGGATTTGGAAGCGAGGGTGCTAGCGGACCTCTACACCCGCTGCACCTCGCTCCGGTCCCGGGGCTTGGACCCCTCGCCAGGGCAACGCGAAGCCTGGCGCAGACAAGCCCGCCTCGTCGTGTTCCGAAATTGGGAACTTCGGCTCGCAAGGCCGACGGCGGGGCGGGCGACGGTCGAGGCGATCCGCCCACACCTACAACAGTGGGCGGAGAGGCGGTACGGAAAATTGACGTACCGCCTCACACAGGTGTTGACCGGACACGGGGCCTTTGGGCACTACTTGTGCCGGGTGGCCCAAAGAGAGGCCACCACAGCGTGTCACCAGTGCGGTGATCCAGACGACACCGCACTGCACACGCTGGCCCTGTGTCCGGCCTTCGATGGACCTCGCGCCGTCCTTGTGTCTGCGCTGGGCGGAGTAGACGTCTCCGCGCTGCCGGCTGTTGTCGCAGCCGCGCTCAGCAGCCGCGCAGCGTGGGACGCACTGGCCTCCTTCTGCGAGACCGTTATGTCGCAGAAGGAGGCCGCGGAGCGCGTCCGGGAAAACGATCCGGACGCGCCCCAAATACGCCGACGTCGAATGGGGCGGCGAAGGGCCGCGCATGAGCGTGCCCTCCCGCCCTAACCAGGGTCCGGACGGTGGCACGGGGGTGCTACCGTCCGTAGTAGAGGACCCGCGACGGGGGGCCACATTCGGTGCTATGGGTGTGGTCCCAGTATCAGGCGAGGAGGCCGACGCCCTTACACGTCGGCCTCCATCAACAATGCGATATTGCAACCCGCCGGCTCTCAACTGGCCGGCGGACGCCCGCGGTCGGTGCATGAAGTAGTACTATGCGCTGCCATGCACCGACACAAAAACGCGGATGACGTAGCACAGCGGTTAGGTTTAGTCAGTAAGAGTCTGACACTACCCGCGGCTCCCCCCGGAGTCGCGGGTGTCCATGAGGATTCCCCCGCTTTACCAAAAAAAAAAAAAAAAAAAGGTTTGGTTTTTAGTTAGGTTAGGTTAGGTTTGTTTCTGAGTTAGGTTAGGTTAGGTTTGGTTCTTAGTTAGGTTAGGTTAGGTTTGGTTTTTAGTTAGGTTAGGTTAGGTTTGGTATTTAGTAAAGTTAGGTTAGGTTTGGTTTTTAGTTAGGTTAGGTTAGGTTTGGTTTTAAGTTAGGTTAGGTTTGGTTTTTAGTTAGGTTAGGTTTGGTTTGTAGTTAGGTTAGGTTATGTTAGGTTTGTTTCTGAGTGAGGTTAGGTTAGGTTTGGTTTTTAGTTAGGTTAGGTTAGGTTTGGTTTTTAGTTAGCTTAGGTTTGGTTTTTAGTTAGGTTAGGTTAGGTTTGTTTCGGAGTTAGGTTAGGTTAGGTTTGGTTTTTAGTTAGGTTAGGTTAGGTTTGTTTCTGAGTAAGGTTAGGTTTGGTTTTTAGTTAGGTTAGGTTAGGTTTGTTTCGGAGTTAGGTTAGGTTTGGTTTTTAGTTAGGTTGGGTTAGGTTAGGTTTTTAGTTAGGTCAGGTTAGGTTTGGTTTTTAGTTAGGTAAGGTTAGGTTTGTTTCGGAGTTAGGTTAGGTTTGGTTTTTAGTTAGGTTATTTTAGGTTTGGTTTTTAGTTAGGTCAGGTTAGGTTTGGTTTTTAGTTATGTTAGGTTAGGTTTGTTTCTGAGTTAGGTTATTTTAGGTTAGTTTCTGAGTTAGGTTAGGTTAGGTTTGGTTTTTAGTTAGGTTAGGTTAGGTTTGTTTCTTAGTTAGGTTAGGTTAGGTTTGGTTTTTAGTTAGGTTAGGTTAGGTTTGGTATTTAGTAAAGTTAGGTTAGGTTTGGTTTGTAGTTAGGTTAGGTTTGTTTCTGACTTAGGTTAGGTTTGTTTCTGAGTTAGGTTAGGTTAGGTTTGGTTCTTAGTTAGGTTAGGTTAGGTTTGGTTTTTAGTTAGGTTAGGTTAGGTTTGTTTCTGAGTTAGGTTAGGTTAGGTTTGTTTCTGAGTTAGGTTAGGTTAGGTTTGGTTCTTAGTTAGGTTAGGTTAGGTTTGGTTTTTAGTTAGGTTAGGTTTGGTATTTAGTAAAGTTAGATTAGGTTTGGATTTTAGTTAGGTTCAGGTTTAGTTAGGTTCAGGTCCGGCTGGGATACTCCCTCTCGACCTGAGAATCCGAGAGGCAGCCTCACTATATGAGGCCAAGAAGGGGGTACACCACCCAGCGCTGGGAGACCGGGAGATCGAGCGGGTGGCATCGGCTTTAGCGCAACCGCATCCGGCTGAGCAGAAGGGCATAGTGTTGCGATGCCTGGTAGACGAGGAGCAATATAACACCCACAGCAACTACCCTGTGCGGATGTTCACAGACGGCAGTAAGATTGGGGGCAAGGTCGGAGCCGCAATATCCATTTGGACCGACCAGGCGGAAACCAAAGCCCTCAAGCTTGCTCTGCCGTCTTACAGTACCGTCTACCAGGCCGAGCTACTCGCCCTCTGCGAAGCCGCCCAAGAAATCCTCCGAAGACCCGAGACGGCGTTCGCTGTCTATAGCGACTCCATGGCAGCCCTCCAAACAGTCGTGAACCCCGAAGCCCTCCACGCCCTCGCAGTGAAAACAAGAGACGCCATCCGCCGCTGCAGCATCCAGAACAAGAGCGTCTCCTTGTTCTGGATCAAAGCTCACGCGGGGCTGGAGGGTAACGAGAGAGCCGACTCACTCGCGAAGGAGGCTGCCTTAAAAAGTAAGCGGCGCCCCGACTACGACAAATGCCCGGTTTCATTCGTCAAGCGTATGATCCGCTTGGACACGCTGGGCGAATGGAACCGGAGATACTGTGATGGGGAAACGGCGGCCACGACAAAACTGTTCTTCCCGTGTGCGATCGCTGCGTACAGGACGGTGCGGAAAACCGAAATGACAGGGGTGCTGACTCAGGCCCTAACAGGGCACGGTGGGTTCTCCGAGTACCTCACTCGCTTCAAGTGCAAGGAGAACCCAGCGTGCACTTGCGACCCCGAAAAACTGGAGACGGTCCTTCACTTGCTAACGGAGTGCCCGGTGTATGCCTCCCACCGGCAAGATTTAGAAATAATAACAGGCGTCTCGATAAACCAAGCAAACCTCTCAAAATTTATAACAGATAAAAAACACGCAAATAAATTCATAGAGTACATCACAAAAATAGTAACGACGGTAAACAAAAGAAATAGCTAATCACAATAAAACTGATCAAATTTGACTTTAATATTATTATGACGAAAATTTTGAATTGGATACTTATTTACATGAATTTCCCGAAATATATCTATTGTAATTTAAATTATAAAAATTTAATCTTATTTATTAATATTTTATTGCTACGATTATGCTCTCAATCGTCGAATCTATTTTTACTCGAAACTTTACCTAAAAAGAAACAAAACTGCTTAACATTGGACTTTATAAACTAACAACTATAATTATATTAAAACCAAAAAGACCTTTTTAACCTCTCACTTAGACTATTTACATAAATTGGATTTCCTGCACTTGTTGGACCCTAATAAATTATATAAACGAATTATTATTGAACTAATTATTTAAATATTGAAATTATCTTATAGGACGAATTAATGAAATTAAATTAAAAATATACAATCTATTGAATGCCTATATTGTTTTAATTATTTATTATATATTTATTCATCACACATACATTTTTAAAAACTGAATTCAACTAGAAATTCGAAATAAAAATGAATCGCTTATTAAAAAATTGTTAGCTTAGAAACATAATTATATCATATCATCGAAATTAAAAAATTAAAGCCAAAAAAGAAAACTTAAGCCTAATAAAAGTCCCTGCGAAACCTGTACGGCAGGGGGCTTTCTGCATGGCAGGAGTGTGGTTTTAGCCGGTAAGAGTCCGGCACTACCCACACGGCCTCTTCGGGGGTCGTGTGGGTGTCCATGAGGATTTCCACACTCCTGCCCAAAAAAAAAAAAAAAAAAAAAAAAAAAAAACTAAAAACCAAACCTAACCTAACTTTACTAAATACCAAACCTAACCTAACCTAACTAAAAACCAAACCTAACCTAACCTAACTAAAAACCAAACCTAACCTAACTAAGAACCAAACCTAACCTAACCTAACTCACAAACAAACCTAACCTAACCTAACTCAGAAACAAACCTAACCTAACCTAACTACAAACCAAACCTAACCTAACTTTACTAAATACCAAACCTAACCTAACCTAACTAAAAACCAAACCTAACCTAACCTAACTAAGAAACAAACCTAACCTAACCTAACTCAGAAACAAACCTAACCTAACCTAACTCAGAAACTAACCTAAATAAAAACCAAACCTAACCTAACTCAGAAACAAACCTAACCTAACCTAACTAAAAACCAAACCTAACCTAACCTAACTCAGAAATAAACCTAACCTAACCTAACTAAAAACCAAACCTAACCTAACTTAAACCAAACCTAACCTCACCTAACTCAGAAACAAACCTAACCTAACCTAACTAAAAACCAAACCGAACCTAACCTAACTCAGAAACAAACCTAACCTAACCTAACTAAAAACTAAACCTAGCCTAACCTAACTCAGAAACAAACCTAACCTAACTAAAACCCAAACCTAACCTAACCTAACTCAGAAACAAACCTAACCTAACCTAACTAAAAACCAAACCTAACCTAACTTAACTCAGAAACAAACCTAACCTAACCCAACTAAAAACCAAACCTAACCTAACCTAACTCAGAAACAAACCTAACCTAACTTAAAACCAAACCTAACCTAACCTAACTAAAAACCAAACCTAACCTATCCTAACTAAAAACCAAACCTAACCTAACTCCGAAACAAACCTAACCTAACCTAACTAAAAACCAAACCTAACCTAACTAAAACCAAACCTAACCTAACCAAACCGAACCTAACCTAACTCAGAAACAAACCTAACCTAACCTAACTACAAACCAAACCTAACCTAACTTTACTAAATACCAAACCTAACCTAACCTAACTAAAAACCAAACCTAACCTAACTCCGAAACAAACCTAACCTAACCTAACTAAAAACCAAACCTAACCTAACCTAACTCAGAAATAAACCTAACCTAACCTAACTAAAAACCAAACCTAACCTAACTTAAAACCAAACCTAACCTCACCTAACTAAAAACCAAACCTAACCTAACTTTACTAAATACCAAACCTAACCTAACCTAACTAAAAACCAAACCTAACCTAACCTAACTAAAAACCAAACCTAACCTAACCTAACTAAGAACCAAACCTAACCTAACCTAACTAAAAACCAAACCTAACCTAACCTAACTCAGAAACAAACCTAACCTAACCTAACTAAAAACCAAACCTAACCTAACCTAACTCAGAAATAAACCTAACCTAACCTAACTAAAAACCAAACTTAACCTAACCTAACTAAAAACCAAACCTAACCTAACCTAACTCAGAAACAAACCTAACCTAACCTAACTAAAACCAAACCTAACCTAACTCAGAAACAAACCTAACCTAACCTAACTAAAAACCAAACCGAACCTAACCTAACTCAGAAACAAACCTAACCTAAAAAACTAAAAACTAAACCTAGCCTAACCTAACTCACAAACAAACCTAACCTAACTAAAACCCAAACCTAACCTAACTAAAACCCAAACCTAACCTAACCTAACTCAGAAACAAACCTAACCTAACCTAACTAAAAACCAAACCTAACCTAACTTAACTCAGAAACAAACCTAACCTAACCCAACTAAAAACCAAACCTAACCTAACCTAACTCAGAAACAAACCTAACCTAACTTAAAACCAAACCTAACCTAACCTAACTAAAAACCAAACCTAACCTAACTCAGAAACAAACCTAACCCAACCTAACTAAAAACCAAACCTAACCTATCCTAACTAAAAACCAAACCTAACCTAACTCCGAAACAAACCTAACCTAACCTAACTAAAAACCAAACCTAACCTAACTAAAACCAAACCTTTTTTTTTTTTTTTTTTTTTTTTTTTTTTTTTTTTTTTTTTTTTTTGGTAAAGCGGAGGAATCCTCATGGACACCCGCGACTCCGGGGGGAGCCGCGGGTAGTGTCAGACTCTTACTGACTAAACCTAACCGCTGTGCTACGTCATCCGCGTTTTTTGTGTCGGTGCATGGCAGCGCATAGTACTACTTCATGCACCGACCGCGGGCGTCCGCCGGCCAGTTGAGAGCCGGCGGGTTGCAATATCGCATTGTTGATGGAGGCCGACGTGTAAAGGGCGTCGGCCTCCTCGCCTGATACTGGGACCACACCCATAGCACCGAATGTGGCCCCCCGTCGCGGGTCCTCTACTGCGGACGATGGCACCCCCGTGCCACCGTCCGGACCCTGGTTAGGGCGGGAGGGAGCGCTCATGCGCGGCCCTTCGCCGCCCCACCCGACGTCGGCGTATTTGGGGCGCGTCCGGATCGTTTTCCCGGACGCGCTCCGCGGCCTCCTTCTGCGACATAACGGTCTCGCAGAAGGAGGCCAGTGCGTCCCACGCTGCACGGCTGCTGAGCGCGGCTGCGACAACAGCCGGCAGCGCGGAGACGTCTACTCCGCCCAGCGCAGACATAAGGACGGCGCGAGGCCCGTCGAAGGCCGGACACAGGGCCAGCGTGTGCAGTGCGGTGTCGTCAGGATCACCGCACTGGTGACACGCTGTGGTGGCCTCTCTTTGGGCCACCCGGCACAAGTAGTGCCCAAAGGCCCCGTGTCCGGTCAACACCTGCGTGAGGCGGTACGTCAATTTTCCGTACCGCCTCTCCGCCCACTGTTGGAGATGTGGGCGGATCGCCTCGACCGTCGCCCGCCCCGCCGTCGGCCTTGCGAGCCGAAGTTCCCAATTTCGGAACACGACGAGGCGGGCTTGTCTGCGCCAGGCTTCGCGTTGCCCTGGCGAGGGGTCCAAGCCCCGGGACCGGAGCGAGGTGCAGCGGGTGTAGAGGTCCGCTAGCACCCTCGCTTCCAAATCCCAGGGGGGAGTCCCCGCCAGGGCACACGCCGCCTCCTGCCCGACGGTGCGATACGCCCGGGTGACCCTATTGGCCACCACCCGCTGCGCACCGAGCAAAACCGCCCGGTGCTCGGGCTTGAGCGCATCGCACCAGATGGGTGCGCCGTACAGGGCCATCGATTTTATGACGCCTGTATATAATCGGCGACACCCAACGTCTGGGCCCCCGACGTTCGGCAAGAGTCTTCCGAGAGCGAGAGCGGCGGCCTGAAGTCTTGGCGCCA